>LR738713.1:265395651-265596829 GCA_902687465.1 Secale cereale | reverse complement strand
AAAAGAGCGCAAAAAAAAAAAAGAGGCGAAAGAATTTTCAGAGTGTGCTTTCCCCTTTATTACGTGCAGCGCCGTGATTTTGTTAGTGTTCTAGGCTCGCGTCTCTAGTACGGTCTAGCCTAGGACCAGCACGTACCGTCGTTGAGCGTTTATTCAACTTTGCATCTCTGAATTGATTATTGCTGACCACTTTTGCTACCATCTTATAAGCCTTCCCAGCTCCACATACATCTACGTCGTGCGTTTGACTCTTGATGTAGGGTGGAACCCTAATCAGCGGATCTTTCACGTTTGGAGGTTGGCACACGATGAACACGGGGAAAACACGGAGAAAGATGGGGAAAACACAAGAGAGAACACTCAAATCAACACGGAAGCAATCACACAAGTGCTAGATTCGCGATACAAGGTCGAGATACATGATCCAAAGTCAACAACGGTGATACAGATAGTCTTCTCCCGGAGGAGGTCTTGGAATCCCGTGGGATCTTCCCGTTAGGGGTCTTGAATCCAGAGGTGGATCTTCTCCGTAGAGGCGCACCGGTCTCGTGGGAGAAATCCACACAAGTGTCAAATGAGCTAAAACCACAGCTAACCCTAAACGGAAAGAGGAGAGGAGTATATATAGTCTACGGGGCGAATGGGTACATGGGCCTCGGCCCAGGGGCTGCACGCAGGCAGATCAGGGGCCGGATGTCCGGGCTACGGCCCGGGTGTCCGGGGCTTCATGGGTCGCCGGATGTCCGGGGCGGGGGCCCGGATGTCCGGCTGGGGGAGGACGCGCCTCGGGTGCTCTCTGGACAGAGGCGCCGGATTTCCGGGCGCGGGGCCGGATGTCCGGGCCGTGCCTGGCCGGATGTCCGGGCCCTGGCCGGATGTCCGGGCCCTGTAGCCTCGGCTGCTGTTGGCCTTCTGTAGGTGACTGCCCAGGGGCCGGATGTCCGGGCCAGGGGGCCGGATGTCCGGGTCCTGGAGCTCTCTTCTGCCCTTCTCGATGCATCAGCTCGTCCGTGGCCTTGGGGACTTGTCCATCTTCAAGCTCTTCTCCGAAGTGGTCTCCTTCACACCTGAGCACACAAAGCACACTCGCTTGAGGTAGCAACCATGTCTCGCAAGATTCATAAGGGAGTTGGGCTAGGAGTGACGTCACCTCGGTCTCAAAAGCTCTAGCACGAGCACGTGTCATCGGTCCTTGAGGCACTTGAGGGGGTGAAGGAGGGTCCATGGTGATGGCCCTAGGATACACCGTATCATTTCGCCTTCACAACTTCGATGAAGAGAAGAAGATCGCTATGGCATCACTTGAGTTCCAAGACTATGTTCTCATTTGGTGGGAGCAAATCATAGAGAGAAGAGAAGCCAAAGGCGAACCTCTTATCACCACTTGGGCTCAAATGAAGGAAGTGATGAGAGCACGTTTTGTGCCTACACACTACAACCGCGACTTGTTCAAGAAGCTCCAACTCCTCAAGCAAGGAACCAAGTCCGTTGAAGAGTACTACAAGGAGATGGAGATTGCTATGATAAGAGCAAACATCATGGAAGATGAAGAGCAAACAATGGCGAGATTCTTGAATGGACTCAACTACTCCATTAAGAAGATTGCGGACTTCCAACCATACAACAATCTCCTCGAGCTAGTACACCAAGCAACCAAAGCGGAGCGACAAGTTCAAGAGGACTACAAGTACTCCAAGTTCACCTCCAAGAACTTCGGCTCCTACAACCAAGCTTCAACGACTTCGGCTACTCCTCCTACCTCTTCCAAGCCTCCTACAAACTTCGGAGACAAGCAAAGCTACAAGAATGCGACTACTTCGAGTCGTCCTCCTTCTACCAACAACTTCAAGCCAAGAGCTTACTCAACCACACCTCCAACCGAAGATAACAACAAGACGAGCTCCATCAAATGCTTCAAGTGCCGAGGACGAGGCCACAAGTCATTTGAGTGCAAGACCGTTCGCACCATGATCATCAACGACGACGGATCTTATGACTCCATGAGCGATGATGAGATGGAAGCACTTGAGCATGTCGCTATGCATCGCCAAGTCAATGAAGAAGAAGACAATCAAGTATTTTGCGACAATGACTCAAGCCCCAACCTTGTTGTCTCCAAAGTCTTGACACTACAACATCAACAAGATGACGACCAACGATGTCATATTTTTCATACGAAGGCCGGCATCAATGGACGCTCCGTCAAGGTTATCATCGATGGCGGAAGTTGCCACAATTTGGCAAGTGAAGAGCTATGCGACAAGCTTCATTTGGTCAAGACGAAGCATCCGCATCCCTACAAGGTCCAATGGCTCAACGACGCCGGAATTCTTCGAGTCGAGCACACCGTGCAAGTCTCTTTCAAGATTGGCGCCTACGAGGACACCCTTGAGTGTGATGTGATACCCATGTCCGTGTGCCACCTTATTCTTGGACGCCCATGGCAATATGATCGTGGAGTCACACACAATGGACGGACAAATCACTATCATTTCAAGATGAAGGGCAAGGAATTCGTGCTTCGGCCAATGTCCCCAAGTCAAGTTGCCGCCGACAAGCTTTTACCTACCACCCATCGTGGAGAGAATGGTGAGAGAGCGAGCCACCAAAAAGAGAGCGAGAGCCACAAGCCAAATATGAGCGACTCCACGATGGGCGACAAGAAGCAACTAGTGCTATTTGCTACCAAACGTGAGATGAGAGAAGTGTGTGAGAACCCATCGAGCGTCTTCCACCTTGTGCTTCTATGCAAAGGGGAAGCCAAACCTACTAACACTTCACCACCTACACCTTTGGTGTTGTCTAAATTGTTGCAGGAATTCTCAGACGTCTTTCCGGATGAGCTACCACCGGGTCTACCTCCACTTCGAGGGATAGAACACCGCATCGACCTCGTACCCGGTGCCCCACTTCCAAACAAAGCTCCGTACCGCGTCAACCCCGAGGAAACGAAGGAGATACAACGGCAAGTGCAAAATCTCATCGACAAGGGTCATGTACGTGAAAGTCTAAGCCCTTGTGCCGTTCCCGTTATTCTCGTGCCTAAGAAAGACGGAACTTTTCGCATGTGTTCCGATTGCCGCCCGATAAATGCTATAACCGTTAGATATCGTCACCCTATTCCTCGCTTAGACGACATGCTTGATGAACTTTGTGGTGCCACCATCTTTTCAAAAATTGATCTTAAAAGTGGTTACTACCAAATTCGAATTCAAGAGGGTGATGAGTGGAAAACTGCTTTCAAAACCAAGTTTGGGTTATATGAGTGGCTTGTCATGCCAATGGGCTTATCGGAAGCACCCGGCACTTTTGTGCGTCTTATGCACTTTGTTCTTAGACCCTACATAGGTGTCTTTGTTGTGGTTTACTTTGATGACATTCTTGTGTTTCGCAAGTCGCTTGAAGAACATGTTGACCATGTTCAACTAGTTTTGCAAGCACTTCGCAAACAACAATTGTATGCTAATATGGAAAAATGCACTTTTGGCGTTGACAAGGTTGTCTTTCTAGGATTTGTCGTGTCTTCTCAAGGTGTTCACGTTGATGAAACTAAAATTGAAGCAATTAAAACTTGGCCTCAACCAAAGAATCTTATGCAAGTGCGTAGTTTCCTTGGTCTAGCCGGTTTCTATCGACGTTTTGTGAAGGACTTTAGCACCATTGCTATGCCTCTACACGCTTTGAGCAAGAAGAACGCACCCTTCATTTGGGGTCCTTCGCAAGACACCGCGTTCAATGAGCTTAAGAGCTTGCTCACGCACGCACCGCTTCTAGCACTACCAAACTTTGACAAACCGTTTGAGATTCATTGTGATGCTAGTGGTACCGGCATAGGTGGCGTGTGATGCGGAGCATCCGTCAAGCATCCCCATGGACACCCCATCATCGCCACAAGCACTCAAAGGACCAATGACTAGAGCACGCGCACGCGCCATCGAGCACGAGGTGAATTCTCTCCTCTTCGAGTTTCGTTTGGATTCGCATGAGGATTGGGTTCTACCTCACAAGGAGATGTTGTGCATCCTCAGTTACCAAGGAGGTGATCCCATGGACGCAAAGGAGAGCTCATTCAGCCCGGATCGCGTGGAAGCAAACGAAGACCTGCACAACCCGGACCTAGCGGTACTACCGCTACACCGAAGCGGTACTACCGCACCTGGACAGTCCGACACCAGCGGTACTACCGCCCCGTAAGCGGTACTACCGCTCGACAAGCGGTACTACCGCTCGAGTGGACGGTACTACCGCCCTGCCTGCGAGCAGCCCTCGGCCCTTGGCCATGTATCCCTCTCTTCTCGTACCCCTTCGTAGGATAAACTATAAATAGACCTTCCCCACTTCCTTGGAAGGGTTAGCAAAGATATTGAGAGACCTTGAGAGCTTTGCTCCTTGTATCCCCTCCGTGAGGAGATCGAGACCTCCCAAGGGAGAAGAATCCTTGTGGATTGCAAGACCTCCCAAGGGAGAAGAATCCTCTTGGATTGCAAGACCTCACCTAGAGTGGGAAGAACCTTACCTTTGTGCTTGTTTCCTTGGATTGTTCTTGTAATCTCGTGGATCCTTTGTGTGCTACTCTAGTGGATGTGATATTGGGTTTGTTTCGAGTGAATTGTGTCTTGTGTTCTTGTGTGTTCTTCCTCTTTTCCCCCTCCAAGTGTGAAAAGATCCCCCCTAGTGATACGGTGTATCCTAGGGCCATCACCATGGACCCTCCTTCACCCCCTCAAGTGCCTCAAGGACCGATGACACGTGCTCGTGCTAGAGCTTTTGAGACCGAGGTGACGTCACTCCTAGCCCAACTCCCTTATGAATCTTGCGAGACATGGTTGCTACCTCAAGCGAGTGTGCTTTGTGTGCTCAGGTGTGAAGGAGACCACTTCGGAGAAGAGCTTGAAGATGGACAAGTCCCCAAGGCCACGGACGAGCTGATGCATCGAGAAGGGCAGAAGAGAGCTCCAGGACCCGGACATCCGGCCCCCTGGCCCGGACATCCGGCCCCTGGGCAGTCACCTACAGAAGGCCAACAGCAGCCGAGGCTACAGGGCCCGGACATCCGGCCAGGGCCCGGACATCCGGCCAGGCACGGCCCGGACATCCGGCCCCGCGCCCGGAAATCCGGCGCCTCTGTCCAGAGAGCACCCGAGGCGCGTCCTCCCCCAGCCGGACATCCGGGCCCCCGCCCCGGACATCCGGCGACCCATGAAGCCCCGGACACCCGGGCCGTAGCCCGGACATCCGGCCCCTGATCTGCCTGCGTGCAGCCCCTGGGCCGAGGCCCATGTACCCATTCGCCCCGTAGACTATATATACTCCTCTCCTCTTTCCGTTTAGGGTTAGCTGTGGTTTTAGCTCATTTGACACTTGTGTGGATTTCTCCCACGAGACCGGTGCGCCTCTACGGAGAAGATCCACCTCTGGATTCAAGACCCCTAACGGGAAGATCCCACGGGATTCCAAGACCTCCTCCGGGAGAAGACTATCTGTATCACCGTTGTTGACTTTGGATCATGTATCTCGACCTTGTATCGCGAATCTAGCACTTGTGTGATTGCTTCCGTGTTGATTTGAGTGTTCTCTCTTGTGTTTTCCCCATCTTTCTCCGTGTTTTCCCCGTGTTCATCGTGTGCCAACCTCCAAACGTGAAAGATCCGCTGATTAGGGTTCCACCCTACATCAACCGAGCCAGCCCGGACATCCGGCCGTAACCCCGGACATCTGGCTCGCCTCGAAGCCCCGGACATCCGGCTGCCAGCCCGGACATCCGGCCTTGCCTGCGTGCATGTATCCGGGCCGATGCCCATGTACCCGTTTCGCCCCTCACTTACCCCTTCATGACCCTAGACTATATATACTCCTCCACCTCCAGCATTTTAGGGTTAGCAATGGTTTAGCTCATATGAGAGATAGAGCTTTGCTCATCCATCCCGGATCTACTCCACGAGAGAGACCGCGGCCCCTCTACGGAGAAGATCCACCTTGGATTCAAGACCCCTAGCGGGAAGATCCTTCACGGATTCAAGACCTCCTCTTGGAGATGAACTTTACCTTGTATCTTTCCCTTTGTTGTTCATGTATCTTGTGATCTTGTGTGTTTGATTGTCTAGTGGATGTGTGATTGGACTTGTTCTTGTGTGTTTCCTCTCGTGTTTTCCCCCGTTTCCCTTTGTGTTCTTCGTGTTCATCGTGGGATCCCCTCCATTTCGTGAAAGATCCGCTGATTAGGGTTCCACCCTGTATCAAAAACACTTGATTGTCTTCTTCTTCATTGACTTGACGATGCATTGCGACATGCTCAAGTGCTTCCATCTCATCATCGCTCATGGAGTCATATGATCCGTCGTCGTTGATGATCATGGTGCGAACGGTCTTGCACTCAAATGACTTGTGGCCTCGTCCTTGGCACTTGAAGCATTTGATTGAGCTCGTCTTGTTGTTATCTTCGGTTGGAGGTGTTGTTGAGGAAGCTCTTGGCTTGAAGTTGTTGGTAGAAGGTGGACGACTCGATGTAGTCGCATTCTTGTAGTTTTGCTTGTCTCCGAAGTTTGTAGGAGGCTTGGAAGAGGTAGGAGGAGTAGCCGAAGTCGTTGAAGCTTGGTTGTAGGAGCCGAAGTTCTTGGAGGTGAACTTTGAGTACTTGTAGTCTTCTTGAACTTGTCGCTCCGCTTTGGTTGCTTGATGTACTAGCTCGAGGAGATTGTTGTATGGTTGGAAGTCCGCAATCTTCTTGATGGGATAGTTGAGTCCATTCAAGAATCGCGCCATAGTTTGCTCATCATCTTCCGTGATGTTCGCTCGTATCATGGCAATCTCCATCTCCTTGTAGTACTCTTCAACGGACTTGGTACCTTGCTTGAGGAGTTGTAGCTTCTTGAACAAGTCACGGTTGTAGTGTGTAGGCACGAAGCGTGCTCTCATCACTTCCTTCATTTGAGCCCAAGTGGTGATAGGAGGTTCGCCTTTGGCTTCTCTTCTCTCTATGATTTGCTCCCACCAAATGAGAACATAGTCTTGGAACTCAAGTGATGCCATAGCGATCTTCTTCTCTTCATCGAAGTTGTGAAGGCGAAAGATCTTGTCAACTTTCAATGCCCATGAGAGGTAGTCTTCGGGATCGATGCTTCCGGAAAACTTTGGCATGGTGAACTTGAGCTTGCCATAGCGATGCTCATCATTGTTTCCTTGCCTATTGGGAGGATGATCTCGATTTTGGCGGTTTGCCATATCTTGTTGCTCTTGTTGAGGAAGATGTAGACGTTCGTGTTGGAGTTGATGTTCTTGTTGGTATTGTTGCTCATGTCGCGCTTGAGGAGGAGCTTCTTCTTGCATTCTTGCTTGATGGCGCCGTTCTTGCATCTCATCTCGAAGGAAATCCTCTTCTTGACGAGTGTGTCGATTGCGGGCGGCCACATTGCGGTGTGCATCTTGTAAAGCACGTTGCGCCTCCATAGCTTGAGCGTCACGACGTTGTTGTGCTTGGCGGTTAGCCTCGGCATCTTGTTCTTCTTGATATTGGCGAGCTCGCTCTTGTTGTTGTTGGCGTAGTCGTTGCCGTTCTTGTGCTTGCTCAAGTGTATCTTGGTTTTGACGACGTCGACTTTCTTGCTCGTCGAATAGCTCTTGAGAACTCTTGTCATGTAGAGGTTGCCGATGTTCATGTCGATCTTGACGTGCGGCTTGACGAAGAGTGTTAGACGTAGGTGTACTTGAGTCTTGCGTAGAGTCGGTGTGTCGACTTGAGCGGCTTCGTCGATGAGAAGATGTTGAGGAAGAACGTCGGTTGATGATCAATGTCCGGAGCTCATTGTATTGAGTAGACATGTTGGTGTTGATGAGGTCGATTTGCTCCTTGGTGCTTTGTTGGAATTGTCGCGCGTCCTCGGCAACTTGACCAATGTATTCGCGCATAGCTTCACTCTCTTGATGTAGAGCTCGTTGGACGCCGAATAGATGTAGTTTGGTGACGTAGTTGTTCGCTTCTTGAGGATCATCGAAGATCGGGTTGGTAGATGAACTTGGCCTATCCATCATCACAAGCAAATAAGTGAGTGGAGAAAGGAGAAGACAATATCAATGTACCTTAACCGAGGTTGAAAATGGATCAATGATCACTCAACAATGTAACCCGGAAATAGCACTATTGGTATCACTTCGTGTCGATTCTCACACCTACACAAGTAAAGCTTTGAGAGGAGCTCGGTTAGGATGTGGCACAAATTCAATGCAATCGTCAAAATGACTCAAAGATGTTGAAAATGGTTCACAAATTTGCTCAAGCAACAAGTAGATCACTAGCAAAGAGTAGCACACGGAACACACGCACGGATAGATAAATGTGGTTGTGCAACCAAGGATGAGCGAAAAATGTGGAAAACCACGGAAAATGCTCGTGTTGCACAACGCTAGAGAGACGCTAACCGATTGCTTAATAGGCGGATACGCACTTGTGCACGACCTATATGGGCAAAACGTAACGACTGTCTATCACAAGTATGCTATGAGTGTATGATGTGCCGATGCTTGAGCACAAGATGATTTTGCTATGTATGATCTCTTTGGATGCAAGGCGTATGATGCTATTGTTTCTTTGCTTGGATTGGCTCTTTTGCTTAAAAGCTTTTGAGCTCTTTCTTTGGGCACATATGTATACTTCTCGTATCGAGGTAGCTATTGTGTATGCGGAGCACTCTTGTGGCACAAGGGGATATGCAATATACCAAGATGATGTGGTATGCAATATGTATATGAGTATCACTATTGTGCACAAGTGTCGTGGCCCGGCAATACTCAAATGGCTAGTCTCAATGGGAAAGCTACGCAAAGATGGTTCATAGGGTGACAATGCAATTGCAAGATAGAATGATCGAAGTGTCGTCGATGTTACCGTCCTTGCCGAAGTTGAGCGGTGGTGTCGTCGAAGTCTTGTCGTCCCAAGGTAGCCGAAACATCCAAGGAAACGGTGAAACCAAAACTCAAGTATCCACGGCAAATGGGGACAAATTTTCAAAACTCGAAACGGTGAAGCGATGGTGGTTGTTGCGGAAGATTGGTGGAGGTTTGCGGAAGAGTGGGTGGATCACCGAACGCAAAGGGGGGAATGATTGCTAGGAGGGAAGTGTAGTGGGGGGAAATGGCTGCGGGAGGCCGGATGTCCGGGCCAGGGGCCGGATGTCCGGGCCGGGCCGGATGTCCGGGGCACGAGCCGGATGTCCGGGGTGCCCGAGCCAGCAAGAACACGTGGCAAAAAGGGGGTTTGCGAGGCAAAAATTCGGTGGATTTTTCGGGTGAAATTTGGGGAAAAGTGGAGGAAAAGCTAGATCCACACGTGGCACAGCAAATCCATGGAACAAATTCAACAAAATCTTGCCAAATCAACAGATCACAGAAAATTTTTGGGGCTCTTTTTGTGGGGCAATTTTCGAAATTAGGAAGAACACGACAAAAACAGGCTAGAAAACAAAGTGTGGGGCTCCAAAATCGTGAGAAACCTTTGCTCTAGATACCATAATGATGTAGGGTGGAACCCTAATCAGCGAATCTTTCACGTTTGGAGGTTGGCACACGATGAACACGGGGAAAACACGGAGAAAGATGGGGAAAACACAAGAGAGAACACTCAAATCAACACGGAAGCAATCACACAAGTGCTAGATTCGCGATACAAGGTCGAGATACATGATCCAAAGTCAACAACGGTGATACAGATAGTCTTCTCCCGGAGGAGGTCTTGGAATCCCGTGGGATCTTCCCGTTAGGGGTCTTGAATCCAGAGGTGGATCTTCTCCGTAGAGGCGCACCGGTCTCGTGGGAGAAATCCACACAAGTGTCAAATGAGCTAAAACCACAGCTAACCCTAAACGGAAAGAGGAGAGGAGTATATATAGTCTACGGGGCGAATGGGTACATGGGCCTCGGCCCAGGGGCTGCACGCAGGCAGATCAGGGGCCGGATGTCCGGGCTACGGCCCGGATGTCCGGGGCTTCATGGGTCGCCGGATGTCCGGGGCGGGGACCCGGATGTCCGGGCGGGAGTGGACGCGCCTCGGGTGCTCTCTGGACAGAGGCGCCGGATTTCCGGGCGCGGGGCCGGATGTCCGGGCCGTGCCTGGCCGGATGTCCGGGCTCTGGCCGGATGTCCGGGCCCTGTAGCCTCGGCTGCTGTTGGCCTTCTGTAGGTGAATGCCCAGGGGCCGGATGTCCGGGCCAGGGGGCCGGATGTCCGGGTCCTGGAGCTCTCTTCTGCCCTTCTCGATGCATCAGCTCGTCCGTGGCCTTGGGGACTTGTCCATCTTCAAGCTCTTCTCCGAAGTGGTCTCCTTCACACCTGAGCACACAAAGCACACTCGCTTGAGGTAGCAACCATGTCTCGCAAGATTCATAAGGGAGTTGGGCTAGGAGTGACGTCACCTCGGTCTCAAGAGCTCTAGCACGAGCACGTGTCATCGGTCCTTGAGGCACTTGAGGGGGTGAAGGAGGGTCCATGGTGATGGCCCTAGGATACACCGTATCAACTCTCCCTGGTAATCGCTTTATCCACGCTTTGAGAGTTTTGACTACCACGGTTGCCGATCACCACCTGCTGCTGGGTAAGAACTGGTAAGAATTTGAGATTTGCTTGTCGGATTTGTGACACCCGCCACCCCCACCACTTATTAGTAGTCTGTAGGATCATATTCTTGTGTGTTTCTATTGCTGCTAACCATGCCAGGATCACAAGTCGACGAGACTGACTGGGAGAACTTGACGAACAAGGAGCTTCATGATAAGTTTCAGCAAATGATGAGTGAACAGGTGCAAGATGTGCTAAAACAGATTTGACGAGGCCATGGAGAAGATAGATGGCATGGAAAAGACGTTTGATACAAAGCTCGATAACAAGTTTGCTGAATAGCTTGCGCGTTTTCCACCACCACCGGCTGCTGCAGCTGTCCCACCTCTTCAACAACAACAACAACAACGGCGCCTTCCGAATCAAGTGGGACGAGCACAGCGCGTTCCCCTTGAGACTGGTCAAGCTTCTGGTGCTGCTGTTGATGTTTCTGTAGCTCCTGCTACTACTGCAGAGGTAGAGGACCATTACGAGGATGAGGTTGACCAAAATCAGAACTACGTGCAACAACCAGCACCACCACCACCAGGTCGTCCTCATGCATATCATCGCAACGGTAGGGCTCAACCACCACCTGAGGTACATGACCATCTTCCTAAACTGAAATTGAATATTCCACCATTTGAGGGTAGATATGTTCCTGATATATATCTTACTTGGGAGTTACAAACTGAACAACGTTTTACATGTTTAAACTATCCCGAGGAGAGACGTGTTCCTGCTGCTGTTTGTGCTTTCACTGGTTTTGCATGTGTTTGGTGGTCTGAACATTGTAGATTATATCCTATTCCAGCTACTTGGACTGCTTTGAAAACTGCTATGCGTACTCGTTGGGTTCCACCATATTATCAACGTGAATTACTTCAAAAACTGCAGCGCTTAAGACAAGGAAAAAATTCTGTAGAAGAATATTATCAGCAATTACAAACTGGCCTGATTAGATGTGGTATTGTTGAGGAGAATGAAGCTATGCTTGCACGTTTTATGGGTGGATTAAATAGAGAGATTCAGACCATTCTAGAGTATAAGGATTATACTAATATCACTCGTTTATTCCATCTTGCTTGTAAAGCTGAACGTGAAGTGCAGGATCGACAGGCATTGGCGCGGACTAACTTTTCTGCAGGACGACCTTCATCAGGGACACCGCGTGCATCCTCTACTTCCTCACATTCTACTGCACCGACACCTCCATCAGCTGTTACCTCCAGCCGTGATACAAGGAAGCAGGCACAACCACCATTATCTGCCAAGAGCACACCTATTGGGCCTGCATAGAGTTCTTCTTCTTCCATGGCATCAACAGGGCACACCAGTGATATTATTTGTCGTCATTGTAAGGGAAGAGGACATTTTGCGAGAGATTGCAAATCTCAGCGTGTGATGATTGCTACTGAGGATGGTGGATATGAATCCGCTAGTGACTATGATGAGGAAACTTTGGCTCTTATTACACGTGAAGAACACGGTGGAGACGATTCTGATCATGAGACGCAATACATGGCTCCTGAAGATGCTGACAGGTATGAATGTTTAGTTGCTCAACGTGTTTTGAGTGTGCAGGTTACACAAGCTGAGCAAAATCAGAGGCATAATTTGTTCCATACAAAGGGAGTTGTGAAGGAATGTTATGTTCGCGTGATCATAGATGGAGGGAGTTGCAACAACTTGGCTAGCATGGAGATGGTGGAGAAGCTATCTCTCACCACAAGACCACATCCACATCCTTATTACATCCAATGGTTCAACAACAGCGGCAAGGTTAAGGTAACACGTACTGTTCGTGTGCATTTTAGTATCTCTACATATGCTGATTATGTTGATTGTGATGTGGTACCTATGCAAGCATGTTCCTTATTACTTGGTAGACCATGGCAATTTGATAAAAATTTTGTACACCATGGTAGAAACAATCAGTATACTCTTGTTCATAAGGATAAAAATATTACTTTGCTTCCTATGACTCCTGATTCCATTTTAAAAGATGATATTAATAGAGCTAATAAAGCAAAACAGGAGAAAAATAAGAGTGAAAATCAGATTGTGGCAAAAGAATTTGAGCAACAAATGAAGCCTAATAATAAACCATCTACTGTTGCTTCTGAAATTAAATTGAAAAGTGCATGTTTATTTGCCACCAAATCTGATACTGATGAGCTAGATTTTAGCAAATCTGTTTGCTATGCTGTTGTATGCAAAGAGGCATTATTTTCATTCGAGGACGTGCCTTCCTCTTTGCCTCCTGCTGTCACTAACATTTTGCAGGAGTTCGCCGACGTCTTTCCACAAGACGTGCCACCGGGATTACCACCTATTCGAGGGATTGAGCATCAGATTGACTTAATTCCCGGTGCATCGCTACCCAACCGCGCACCATACCGTACCAATCCAGAAGAGACGAAGGAGATTATGCGTCAAGTACAGGAGCTACTCGACAAAGGTTATATACGCGAATCCCTTAGTCCTTGTGCTGTTCCTATTATTCTAGTGCCGAAAAAGGATGGTACATCGCGTATGTGTGTTGATTGTAGAGCCATTAATAATATTACTATTCGTTATCGTCATCCTATTCCTAGGCTAGATGATACAGGGTGGAACCCTAATCAGCAGATCTTTCACGAAATGGAGTGGATCCCACGATGAACACGAAGAACACGAGAGGGAACACGAGGGGAAACACGAGAGAATCACTCAAACCAACGAGAACAAGTCACACATATGCTAGATCCTCGAAACACAAAGAGATACAAGATCCAAGATCAACAAGGGACGATACAAAGGGTAACCGGTTCTTCTCCGTGAGGAGGTCTTGATGATATCCCGTAGGATCTTCCCGCGAGGGGCCTTGAATCCCGTAGGATCTTCTCCGCAGAGGTCTTGAATCCGTGTGGATCTTCTCCGTGGAGGGGCCGCAGTCACTCACAAGGAGATGAACCACTAGATGAGCAAAGCTCTAGGTATCAAATGAGCTATCTCTAAGCTAACCCTCAAATGGAGGAGGGGGAGGAGTATATATAGTGTAGGTCCACGAAGGGGTAAGTGGGAGAGGGATACATGGGCCTCAGGCCCGTCTCTGCGCGCAGGCAGGCGCCGGATGTCCGGGCCGGGGGCCGGATGTCCGGCGGCTCGCGAGGAGCCGGATGTCCGGGCCTCTGGCCGGATGTCCGGGCTGAGCGTGGCCGGCTTCGGTTGCCTTCTGTGATGAGGGGCCGGATTTCCGGCGAAGGGGCCGGATGTCCGGGGCTTCGAGTGGAGCCGGATGTCCGGGCTTGCGGTGCTAGCTTCTGTGAAGGGGCGCCGGATGTCCGGGCTTGGGGGCCGGATGTCCGGGGCCTGAAGATGCTGGTCCTTCTTCCTTCTCTTCCACGCGCACTTGGCCTTGGTCCTTGGGTTCTCCATGGTCCCCTTGGGTGTTCCTGAACATGCATAGCACATATATTTGAGGTAGTAGGCATGTCTCACATGTAGAAAGTGGAGGTTCAGAGAGGAGCGAGTGAACCTTGTGTCCAATTGTGTGTAGTTGAGGCCTCGTCGAGTGAACATGGGGATGATCATGGGATACTCCGTATCAGGTACCTATGCAAGCATGTTCCTTATTACTTGGTAGACCATGGCAATTTGATAAAAATTCTGTACACCATGGTAGAAACAATCAGTATACTCTTGTTCATAAGGATAAAAATATTACTTTGCTTCCTATGACTCCTGATTCCATTTTGAAAGATGATATTAATAGAGCTAATAAAGCAAAACAGGAGAAAAATAAGAGTGAAAATCAGATTGTGGCAAAAGAATTTGAGCAACAAATGAAGCCTAATAATAAACCATCTACTGTTGCTTCTGAAATTAAATTGAAAAGTGCATGTTTATTTGCCACCAAATCTGATATTGATGAGCTAGATTTTAGCAAATCTGTTTGCTATGCTGTTGTATGCAAAGAGGCATTATTTTCATTCGAGGACGTGCCTTCCTCTTTGCCTCCTGCTGTCACTAACATTTTGCAGGAGTTCGCCGACGTCTTTCCACAAGACGTGCCACCGGGATTACCACCTATTCGAGGGATTGAGCATCGGATTGACTTAATTCCCGGTGCATCGCTACCCAACCGCGCACCATACCGTACCAATCCAGAAGAGACGAAGGAGATTATGCGTCAAGTACAGGAGCTACTCGACAAAGGTTATATACGCGAATCCCTTAGTCCTTGTGCTGTTCCTATTATTCTAGTGCCGAAAAAGGATGGTACATCGCGTATGTGTGTTGATTGTAGAGCCATTAATAATATTACTATTCGTTATCGTCATCCTATTCCTAGGCTAGATGATATGCTTGATGAATTGAGTGGCTCTACAATATTCTCCAAAGTTGATTTGCGTAGTGGATACCATCAAATTCGTATGAAATTGGGAGATGAATGGAAAACAGCATTTAAAACTAAGTTTGGATTATATGAGTGGTTAGTCATGCCTTTTGGGTTAACTAATGCACCTAGTACTTTCATGAGATTAATGAATGAAGTTTTACGTGCTTTCATTGGACGATTTGTGGTAGTATACTTTGATGATATATTGATTTTTAGCAGATCTTTGGAGGAACATATGGAACATTTACGTGCTGTTTTTATTGCTCTACGTGATGCACGTTTATTTGGTAACCTTGGAAAGTGCACCTTTTGCACCGACCGAGTCTCTTTTCTTGGCTATGTTGTTACTCCACAGGGAATTGAGGTTGATAAAGCCAAGATTGAAGCTATTGAGAGTTGGCCGCAGCCCAAAACGGTCACACACGTGAGGAGTTTCCTTGGCCTCGCTGGATTCTATCGGCGTTTTGTGAGAGATTTCAGCACCATTGCTGCACCTCTCAATGAGCTTACAAAGAAGGATGTGCCTTTTGTTTGGGGTACTGCACAGGAAGAAGCATTCACGGTATTGAAAGATAAGTTGACACATGCTCCTTTACTCCAACTTCCTGATTTTAATAAGACTTTTGAGCTTGAATGTGATGCTAGTGGAATTGGGTTAGGAGGTGTGTTATTACAGGATGGTAAACCTGTTGCATATTTTTCTGAAAAATTGAGTGGGCCTAGTCTGAATTATTCTACTTATGATAAGGAATTGTATGCTCTTGTTCGGACTTTGGAGACATGGCAACATTATTTATGGCCCAAAGAATTTGTTATACATTCTGATCATGAATCTTTAAAGCACATTAAAAGTCAAGCAAAACTGAACCGTAGACATGCTAAATGGGTTGAATTCATAGAGACTTTCCCTTATGTTATTAAACACAAGAAGGGAAAAGAAAATGTTATTGCTGATGCATTGTCTCGTCGTTATACGATGCTTTCACAACTTGACTTTAAAATATTTGGTTTGGAGACCATCAAAGATCAATATGTGCATGATGCTGAATTTAAAGATGTATTGCAGAATTGTAAAGAAGGGAGAACATGGAACAAGTTCGTCGTTAGTGATGGATTTGTGTTTCGAGCTAACAAGCTATGCATTCCAGCTAGCTCTGTTCGTCTTTTGTTGTTGCAGGAGGCGCATGGAGGAGGATTAATGGGACACTTTGGCGTGAAGAAGACGGAGGACGTACTTGCTACACATTTCTTTTGGCCAAAGATGCGACGGGATGTTGAGCGTTTTGTTGCTTGCTGCACTACATGTCAAAAAGCTAAGTCACGACTCAATCCTCATGGTTTATATATGCCTTTGCCTGTCCCTAGTGTTCCTTGGGAAGATATATCTATGGACTTTGTTTTGGGTTTACCTCGAACAAAGAAGGGGAGGGATAGCATATTTGTTGTCGTGGATAGGTTCTCGAAGATGGCACACTTTATACCATGTCATACAAGCGATGATGCTGCTAATGTTGCTGATTTGTTCTTTCGTGAAATTATTCGCTTGCATGGTGTGCCAAATACTATTGTTTCAGATCGTGATACTAAATTTCTTAGCCATTTTGGAGATGTTTATGGGCTAAGTTGGGGACTAAACTGCTTTTTAGTACTACTTGTCACCCCCAAACTGATGGACAAACTGAAGTAGTCAACAGAACTTTGTCTACTATGCTTAGGGTTGTTTTGAAGAATAATAAGAAAATGTGGGAAGAATGCTTGCCTCATATTGAATTTGCTTATAATCGTTCGTTGCATTCTACTACTAAGATGTGCCCTTTTGAAATTGTCTATGGTTTCCTACCTCGTGCACCTATTGATTTGTTGCCTCTTCCATCTTCGGAGAAGGTTAATTTTGATGCTAAACAACGTGCTGAATTGATCTTAAAAATGCATGAGTTAACTAAGGAAAATATTGAGCGCATGAATGCTAAATATAAACTTGTTGGAGATAAGGGTAGAAAACGTGTTGTCTTTGCACCTGGAGATCTTGTTTGGTTATATTTGCGTAAGGATAGGTTTCCTAATTTGCGCAAGTCAAAGCTAATGCCACGTGCTGATGGTCCTTTCAAGGTGTTAGAGAAAATAAATGATAATGCATATAAACTTGAGCTGCCTGCAGATTTTGGGGTTAGTCCCACATTTAACATTGCAGATTTGAAGCCTTACTTGGGTGAGGAAGATGAGCTTCCGTCGAGGACGACTTCAATTCAAGAAGAGGAGGATGATGAGGACATCACTAACAAGGTTACACCCACAGCTCCAACTGACACATATACAGGACCAATTACTAGAGCTCGCGCACGCCAATTAAATTACCAGGTACTTTCGTTTCTTGGTAATGAATCTAATGTTCATGAGAATATGATGCTGCCTAAATTGGATACATTTGTCTTGCTTACAAATGAAGGGCCTAGCTTGGACAAGAAGGATGAACATTGGAGCAAGATCAAGCATGGAGATGATGGCATGCGCAAGGGGGACAAGAATGGAGTTACAATGGATGATTTCAGGACTTTGAAGCCACCATAATGAGTGCGAGAAGCCTTGGACGAAATATACAAGATGCCACTTCATAAATTTCGTCCAGAGGCTATTTTAGGTGCTGCGTCACCTTATTATTGGGCCAGGCCCATGTAATTTCGAAATACTTGAGTATAGGCTGTTTTTAGAGTCCGTATGTGTTGGGAAACAAGAGTTAGGGTTGGTTTCGGACCCCTCCACCAAGGGCCACGAAATTCCCCCCTCTTTCCCTCATATATACAGCCCTTAGGGCGTCGTTTAGACTTTGGGTTTTGTTTAGATTAAAAGTTCGCCATAGCTGCAACTTCGCGTACTTCGTTTGTGTTCAACGACCAGACCAAGGCGTCACAGAACCCCACCTTGATCAATAAAGCTTTCCTCTTATATTCGCAATATCCAGATTGCAATCTTAGTTTCTTGCTTGTTCTTCGTTTGCCTGCAGGAAACAGACCTTCGTGGTCAGGTTGATCGTGCTCCGGCGTGGTCAATAACCTCTCGGAGTTGGTTTAGCGATTGCTAAGGCGCGACGTCCTCGCACGTTCGTAGTCGGATCGTCAAAGTCGACTTCCTCCAAAACGATAACCACCATCTCATCGAAAGACGGGACACCTTTGCCTCTATCAGCAAGCGATCATAGTGATCATGATAGAGGCGAGGGGCCCGATCTTTCGATGAGATGATAACTATCGATTTGGTGGAGTCGACTTTGACGATCCGACTACAAACGTGCACGACGTTGCGCCTTAGCAATCGCTAAACCAATCTCCAGGGGTTACTGACAATGCCAGAAGCACAATCAGCCTGACCACGAAGGCCTATTCCTGCATGCAATCGAAGAACAAGCAAGAATATGATAAAGCAATCTGAATATTGCAAATATAGATGAAGTATTGATAAAGGTGGGGATCCGTAAGCGGTCTTGGTCTGGTCGTTGGACACAAACGAAGTACAAGTTGCAATGGCTAACTTTTGACTAAACAAATCCCAAAGAAAAAGCTACTATATGGATCTACTTATATAGGAGCAAGGGGTGGCGGCCAAGGAGGTGGAAGGACGTCCCAAGGCAGCCCAAAACTAACCCTAGGTCGTACAAGGCTCATGGGCCCAAGTGGAGGTGATGTAACACCTTTGGACTTGTAGTTTGGCTCGGATTCTGCTGTAGCGTCAGATTGTTTCGTCGGTATCTCAACGCTCCGGACGAATTTGAAGGTGATTCCAATTGGGTTGGAAAGTGTACGAAATCTAGTTTCCAACAAAAAAAGAATCACCCAATTCGGAGTCCGTATGAAGGAGTTCTTGCCGTTTTGAGTCAGGTATGTCTGTGCAGTCCGAATCTGGATGCAGAACGTGAGAGACTTGGACTCTATCTTCTCTTGGCCCAAAAGTGACGTGAGAGAACTTTTTGAACAGCACCTAAACTTCTCTTTTCCCCTTATCTTCATATGTGGATTGTACAAATGTCCCATACACATGTATGCTATATTTTTGGTCGTATCCAAGGTAGTCATGTCCTCATCATCCTCCCTTTCTTGAAAATAAAGCCGTCCTCGACGTTGCTTAATCTGAAATTTGGGTAAGAAAATAGACAAGGTGTACATATTGTATATGTATATGTCATCTATTTTTACTTCCCTTAATTTTTGCACATATGACACATATATAGATGGGTAACTTTCACAGTTCATAAAATATAAAGGCAAAATATTATCACAAGAAGTAGAAGGCATGAAAATATTGCAACTCAGTTTGCACAAATAAGTGAAGCTCTTATTCATATCAAAAGATTGACAATGTTCATCATTAAACCATCCCAACATTGGCGAATAAACCTTACTTGCATGAAAGCAAACATGCAATAAGTCATTTGACATTGAATCGTCACCAAGATTAGAGGTCATATCAAAATGATTAAACATTGGCACAATTATTTTCAAATTTATTTTATCCAAATCTGATTTATTCTCGAATGCACATGATTCTTTTGCACCAACAGTTAATTCAATAGGTGCACTCAAAATTGTTGGTATTTCAGTTGTTTGATCACATGGCGCATTCATGACAGTAACATGATTATCTAAACTAGGTTGTGTGCTCAAATCAACAGGTAATTCAATACATGATGTATTCAAGTCAACTAGATATGCATCATCCTCATGTGAAGTTATATCATCATTGATTTTACTGTTACCTTGTCGCAAAGACGTAGCTGATGTAGGTACGGACGATGACAATGGACCATACACTTTAGATGATGTCACGCTCACAATCAGAGGTGTGGCTGCTCTAGTAGGTGCAATGGTGGAGGAACCAACCAGTGGTGGTGAGCATGAACTGGAATAGTAGTTGTCGTAGTCACACAATGCATCCTCCTGTATTTATCTCTCAAAGGTACAAGCACGAACATACATACCAATAATGCAACGAGGAATATACTGAAATCTTGCACGAATATCATGGTTCAAACCACCAAAAAATCTATTCATTATATCATCCTCATATTCTTCTATGTCACAATGATGCATATAAGATTTGAACTCTTGGTAGTAAGCATGAACAGTGTTACTACCTTGTTTTAATTGTTCCAGTTTACGAAGCAATTCACGGCGATAGTAAGGAGGGAAAAAATGTTTTCTCATTACAGCCTTCAAATCTTTCCAAGTTGTGGGTTGGTTATCAATATTTTTCTTACAATGCACACTCCACCAAACAGAAGCAAAACCGGTAAATACTCTAGTGGCAGCTCGTACTCTCTCAAGTTCAGAAAAATGATGGTGACTAAAAACGGTTTCTACTTCAAGCTCCCAAGCTAGATAAATAGCAGGATTAAATCTACCCTCAAATGACGGTAAAGAAATAACCTGACCATGTGCTTGTGTGTGTTGTCCCACGTCTCGTGATGGTGAAGATGTATCCGTCGTCCAAGAACTTCTGTCTCCGGTACCTGTCATGATTAGAGAAACAAGAAACAAAATTCGAGAATAATGTTCCTATGAACTACTAGGATGTGGTGGTAAAGCGCTCATAGTAAAGCAAATATCAATATCTTACAAGTTCTTACCATGCATCAGGTGGTGCTAGGCAACCAGCGGTGTCAAATAACTCCAAAGATTGAGTAAAGCGATTGCCAGGTGAACGTACGTAAACACGGTGTAGAAATATGTGGAGCTGGGTTGACTTTATATATGGTAGCAAAAAATTAGTAATAATCAATTCAGAGATGCAATGTTGAATAAACGCTCAACGACGGTACTGTGCTTGTCCTAGGCTAGACCGGACTAGAGACGCAAGCTGATAGAGGGGATGATGCGGAGCATCCCAAGGACATCCCCATGGACCCTCCTTCACCCCCTCAAGTGCCTCAAGGACCGATGACACGTGCTCGTGCTAGAGCTTTCGAGACCGAGGTGACGTCACTCCTAGCCCTACTTCCTTATGAATCTTGCGAGACATGGTTGCTACCTCAAACGGGTGTGCTTTGTGTGCTCAGGTGTGAAGGAGACCACATCGGAGAAGAGCTTGAAGATGGACAAGTCCCCAAGGTCATGGACGAGCTGAAGCAACAAGAAGACCAGAAAGCAGCTCCAGGCCCCGGACATCCGGCCCCCTGGCCCGGACATCCGGCCCCTGGGCATCTCTCTACAGAAGGCCAGCCACAGGGCCCGGACATCCGGCCAGGGCCCGGACATCCGGCCAAGCACGGCCCGGACATCCGGCCTCGGGCCCGGAAATCAGGCGCCCCTGTCCAGAGAGCACCCGAGGCTCGGCTCCTCCCGCCCGGACATCCGGGCCCCCGCCCCGGACATCCGGCGTCCCGCGAAGTCCCGGACATCCGGCCCGCTGACCGGACGTCCGGCTCCTGATCTGCCTGCGCGCAGCACTTGGGCCGAGGCCCGTGTACCCCTTCGCCCCCGTAGACTATATATACTCCTCTCCTCATTCCGTTTAGGGTTAGCTGTGGTTTAGCTCATTTGATACTTGTGTGGATTTCTCCCACGAGACGGTGCGCCTCTACGGAGAAGATCCACCTCTGGATTCAAGACCCCTAACGGGAAGATCCCACGGGATTCCAAGACCTCCTCACGGAGAAGACTATCTTTGTATCACCGGTGTTGACCTTGGATCATGTATCTCAACCTTGTATCGCGAATGTAGTGCTTGTGTGATTGTCTTCGTGTTGATTGAGTGTTTTCCTCTTGTGTTTCCCCCATCTTTCCCTTGTGATTCCCCGTGTTCATCGTGTGCCAACCTCCAAACGTGAAAGATCCGCTGATTAGGGTTCCACCCTACATCATATGGTATCAAGAGCAAAGGTTTCTCACGATTTTGGAGTCCCACACTTTGTTTTCTAGCCTGTTTTTGTCGTGTTCTTCCCAATTTCGAAAAATTCCCCACAAAAAGAGCCCCAAATTTTTTTTTTTGTGATCTGTTGATTTGGCAAGATTTTGTTGAATTTGTTCCATGGATTTGCTGTGCCACGTGTGGATCTAGCTTTTCCTCCACTTTTCCCCAATTTTCATCCGAAAAATCCGCCGAATTTTTGCCCCAACACCACCGTTTGCAAGGAGTTCTTCCTGGCTCGGGCACCCCGGACATCCGGCACGTGCCCCGGACATCCGGCCCGGCCCGGACATCCGGCCTTTGGCCCGGACATCCGGCCTCCCGCAGCCACAAAACCACCACCACACCCCACCTAGAAAACCTCCACCGCCTTTTCGTTCGGTGATCCACCCATTCTTCCGCAAACCACCACCAATCTTCCGCAACAACCACCATCGCTTCACCGCTTCGAGTTTGAAAAGTTTGTCTCCATTTGCCGTGGATACTTGAGTTGTGGTTTCACCGTTTCCTTGGATGTTTAGGCTACCTTGGGACGGCAAGACTTCGACAACACCACCGCTCAACTTCGGCAAGGATGGTAACATCGACGACACTTCGCTCATTCTACCTTGCAATTGCATTGTCACCCTATGAACCATCTTTGCGTAGCTTTCCCATTGAGACTAGCCATTTGAGTATTGCCGGGCCACGACACTTGTGCACATTAGTGATAGTGATAGATATTGCATACTACATCATTGTGAGTAACATCACATCATCTTGGTATCTTGCATATCCCCGTGTGCCACAAGAGTGCTCCGCATACACAATAGCTACCTTGATACGAGAAGCATACATATGTGCCCAACGAAAGAGCTCAAAAGCTTTTAAGCAAAAGAGCCAATCCAAGCAAAGAAACAATAGCATCATACGCCTTGCATCCAAAGAGATCATACATAGCAACATCATCTTGTGCTCAAGCATCGGCACATCATACACTCATAGCATACTTGTGATAGATAGTCGTTACGTTTTGCTCTTATAGGTCGTGCACAAGTGCGTATCCGCCTATTAAGCAATCGGTTAGCGTCTCTCTAGCGTTGTGCAACACGAGCATTTTCCGTGGTTTACCACATTTTTCGCTCATCCTTGGTTGCACAACCACATTTATCTAGCCGTGCGTGTGTTCCGTGTGCTATCTTTGCTAGTGATCTACTTGTTGCATGAGCAAATTTGTGAACCATTTGCAACATCGTTGAGTCATTTTGACGATTGCATTGAATTTGTGCCACATCCTAACCAAGCTCCTCTCAAAGCTTTACTTGTGTAGGTGTGAGAATCGACACGAAGTGATACC
This sequence comes from Secale cereale, assembly GCA_902687465.1. Lineage (NCBI taxonomy): Eukaryota > Viridiplantae > Streptophyta > Magnoliopsida > Poales > Poaceae > Secale > Secale cereale. The sequence continues at coordinate 265,573,628 of LR738713.1, read as the reverse complement.
AATAGTGCTATTTCCGGGTTACATTGTTGAGTGATCATTGATCCATTTTCAACCTCGGTTAAGGTACATTGATATTGTCTTCTCCTTTCTCCCACTCACATACTTGCTTGTGATGATGGATAGGCCAAGTTCATCTACAAACCCGATCTTCGACGATCCTCAAGAAGCGAACAACTACGTCACCAAACTACATCTATTCGGTGTCCAACGAGCTCTACATCAAGAGAGTGAAGCTATGCGAGAGTACATTGGTCAAGTTGCCGAGGACGCGCGACAATTCCAACAAAGCACCAAGGAGCAAATCGACCTCATCAACACTAACATGTCTACTCAATACAATGAGCTACGGACATTGATCATCAACCGACGTTCTTCCTCAACATCATCTCATCGACGAAGCCGCTCAAGTCGACATACCGACTCAACGCAAGACTCAAGTACACCTACGTCAAACACTCTTCGTCAAGCCGCACGTCACGCTCGACATGAACATCGGCAACCTCTACATGACAAGAGTTCCCAAGAGCTATTCGACGAACAAGAGAATCGACGTCGTCAAAACCAAGCTACACTTGAGCAAGCACAAGAACGACAACGACTACGCCAACAACAACAAGAGCGAGCTCGTCAATATCAAGAAGAACAAGATGCCGAGGCTAACCGCCAAGCACAACAACGTCGAGAAGCTCAAGCTATGGAGGCGCAACGTGCTTTACAAGATGCACACCGCAATGTGGCCGCCCGCAATCGACACACTCGTCAAGAAGAGGATTTCCTTCGAGATGAGATGCAAGAACGGCGCCATCAAGCAAGAATGCAAGAAGAAGCTCCTCCTCACGCGCGGCAAGAGCAACAACCCCAACAAGACCTTCTACATCCTCAAGAGCAACATGATATGGCAAACCGCCAAAATCGAGATAATCCTCCCAATAGGCAAGGAAACAATGACGAGCATCGCTATGGCAAGCTCAAGTTCACCATGCCAAAGTTTTCCGGAAGCATTGATCCCGAAGATTACCTATCATGGGCATTGAAAGTTGATAAGATATTTCGCCTTCACAACTTCGATGAAGAGAAGAAGATCGCAATGGCATCACTTGAGTTCCAAGACTATGTTCTCATTTGGTGGGAGCAAATCATAGAGAGAAGAGAAGCCAAAGGCGAACCTCCTATCACCACTTGGGCTCAAATGAAGGAAGTGATGAGAGCACGCTTCGTGCCTACACACTACAACCGCGACTTGTTCAAGAAGCTACAACTCCTCAAGCAAGGAACCAAGTCCGTTGAAGAGTACTACAAGGAGATGGAGATTGCCATGATAAGAGCCAACATCACGGAAGATGAAGAGCAAACTATGGCGAGATTTTTGAACGGACTCAACTATCCCATCAAGAAGATTGCGGACTTCCAACCATACAACAATCTCCTCGAGCTAGTACACCAAGCAACCAAAGCGGAGCGACAAGTTCAAGAGGACTACAAGTACTCCAAGTTCAACTCCAAGAACTTCGGCTCCTACAACCAAGCTTCAACGACTTCGGCTACTCCTCCTACCTCTTCCAAGCCTCCTACAAACTTCGGAGACAAGCCAAGCTACAAGAATGCGACTACATCGAGTCGTCCACCTTCTACCAACAACTTCAAACCAAGAGCTTCCTCAACTACAACTCCTACCGAAGACAATAACAAGACGAGCTCCATCAAATGCTTCAAGTGCCAAGGACGAGGCCACAAGTCATTTGAGTGCAAGACAGTTCGCACCATGATCATCAACGACGACGGATCTTATGACTCCATGAGCGATGATGAGATGGAAGCACTTGCGCATGTCGCTATGCATCGCCAAGTCAATGAAGAAGAAGACAATCAAGTGTTTTGCGACAATGACTCAAGCCCCAACCTTGTTGTCTCCAAAGTCTTGACACTCCAACATCAACAAGATGACGACCAACGTTGTCACATTTTCCATACGAAGGCCGGCATCAATGGACGCGCCGTCAAGGTTATCATCGATGGAGGAAGTTGCCACAACTTGGCAAGCGAAGAGCTATGCGACAAGCTTCATTTGGTCAAGACGAAGCATCCGCACCCCTACAAGGTCCAATGGCTCAACGACGCCGGAATTCTTCGAGTCGAGCACACCGTGCAAGTCTCTTTCAAGATCGGCGCTTACGAGGACACTCTTGAGTGTGATGTGATACCCATGTCCGTGTGCCACCTTATTCTTGGACGACCATGGCAATATGATCATGGAGTCACACACAATGGACGGACGAATCACTATCACTTCAAGATGAAGGGCAAGGAATTCGTGCTACGACCAATGACTCCAAGTCAAGTAGCCGCTGACAAGCTTTTACCTACCACCCATCGTGGAGAGAATGGTGAGAGAGCGAGCCACCAAAAAGAGAGCGAGAGCCACAAGCCAAATATGAGCGACTCCACGATGAGCGACAAGAAGCAACTAGTGCTATTTGCTACCAAACGTGAGATGAGAGAAGTGTGTGAGAACCCATCGAGCGTTTTCCACCTTGTGCTTTTATGCAAAGGGGAAGCCAAACCTACTAACACTTCACCACCTCCACCTTTTGTGTTGTCTAAATTGTTGCAGGAATTCTCGGACGTCTTTCCCGATGAGCTGCCACCGGGTCTACCTCCACTTCGAGGGATAGAACACCGCATCGACCTCGTACCAGGTGCTCCACTTCCAAACAAAGCTCCTTACCGCGTCAACCCCGAGGAAACAAAGGAGATACAACGGCAAGTGCAAAACCTCATCGACAAGGGTCATGTACGTGAAAGTCTAAGCCCTTGTGCCGTTCCCTTTATTCTCGTGCCTAAGAAAGACGGAACTTTTCGCATGTGTTCCGATTGCCGCCCGATAAATGCTATCACCGTTAGATATCGTCACCCTATTCCTCGCTTAGATGACATGCTTGATGAACTTTGTGGTGCCACCATCTTTTCAAAAATTGATCTTAAAAGTGGCTACTACCAAATTCGTATTCAAGAGGGTGATGAATGGAAAACAGCTTTCAAAACCAAGTTTGGGTTATATGAGTGGCTTGTCATGCCAATGGGCTTATCGGAAGCACCCGGCACTTTTGTGCGTCTTATGCACTTTGTTCTTAGACCCTACATAGGTGTCTTTGTCGTGGTTTATTTTGATGACATTCTCGTGTTTAGCAAGTCGCTTGAAGAACATGTTGACCATGTCCAACTAGTTTTGCAAGCACTTCGCAAACAACAATTGTATGCTAATATGGAAAAATGCACTTTTGGCGTTGACAAGGTTGTCTTTCTAGGATTTGTCGTTTCTTCTCAAGGTGTTCACGTTGATGAAACCAAAATTGAAGCAATTAAAACTTGGCCTCAACCAAAGAATCTCATGCAAGTGCGTAGTTTCCTTGGTCTAGCCGGTTTCTATCGACGTTTTGTGAAGGACTTTAGCACTATTGCTATGCCTCTACACGCTTTGAGCAAGAAGAACGCACCCTTCATTTGGGGTCCTTCGCAAGACACCGCGTTCAATGAGCTTAAGAGCTTGCTCACGCACGCACCACTTCTAGCCTTACCCAACTTTGACAAACCTTTTGAGATTCATTGTGATGCTAGTGGTACCGGCATAGGTGGCGTGCTAATGCAAGAAAAGCGCCCAATTGCGTACTTTAGCGAGAAGCTATCGGGAGCGCAACTTAACTATCCTATCTATGATAAAGAGCTTTATGCCTTGGTGAGAGTTCTACGTGTTTGGGAACACTATCTTAGACCTCATGAATTCATTCTTCATACGGACCATGAGACACTCAAGTATCTCAAAGGTCAAACCAAGTTGAACAAGCGTCATGCTAAATGGAGTGAGTTCATTGAGTCTTTTCCCTATGTCATCAAATACATCAAGGGCAAAGAAAATGTTGTGGCGGACGCGCTTTCTCGCAAATGCATGCTTGTTACACAGCTTGAGTTGAAGGTGATTGGCTTTGAGCATATTAAAGATTTATATGAGCATGATCCTTTCTTTGCAAATGCCTATGCTAAATGCTTGACTCACACTTCTTGGGAGCATTACTACATCAAAGATGGATATCTTATGAGAGCTAACAAACTTTGCATTCCCGAGTCTTCGCTTCGTTTGCTCCTTTTGCAGGAATCGCATGGAGGAGGACTCATGGGACACTTTGGACGAGACAAGACGTTTGCTACACTCTCTAAGAACTATTTTTGGCCCAAGATGCTTCGTGATGTCTCACGCTTCACCAACCGATGTTCTACATGCCGCAAAGCTAAGTCCAAAGCTCAATCTTATGGTCTTTATATGCCTCTTCCTATTCCATACCACCCATGGGAAGACATAAGCATGGATTTCATACTTGGCTTGCCTAGAACTCAAAATGGAAAAGATTCCGTGCTTGTAGTGGTAGATAGATTCTCCAAAATGGCTCATTTCATTCCTTGTAACAAGATAGACGATGCTTCACATGTTGCAACTCTCTTTTGCAGGGAGATACTTCGTCTACACGGCGTGCCCAAAACGATCGTCTCAGACCGGGACGTCAAGTTCTTGAGTTACTTTTGGAAAACACTATGTGCCAAGCTCGGAATCAAGCTTCTCTTTTCGTCGGCCTACCATCCACAAACGGACGGCCAGACGGAGGTGACGAACCGCACGCTCTCCACTCTTCTTCGTGTGTTGATCAAGAGGAACATCCGGGAATGGGAGCATTGCTTGCCAATCGCCGAGTTCGCCTACAACCGCGCAAGACACTCCACAACAGGCAAGTCCCCCTTCGAGATCGTCTACGGCTTCAACCCGTTGTCGCCTTTGGACATCCTACCTCTTCCTCTCCAAGAGCGCACGAACATGGACGCAAGTGCAAGGGCAACTTACCTCAAGAAGGTGCACGAAGACACAAGGGCGATGATCGAGCGACAAGTCCACCGTCGCGCCACCAAGTTCAACGTCAACAAGGCACCGATGGTGTTCAACCCGGGAGATCTTGTTTGGCTTCACCTTCGCAAGGAACGCTTCCCACACGAGCGCAAGTCCAAGCTTCTACCTCGCGCCGACGGACCCTTCAAGGTGCTAGCACGCTACAACGACAACGCCTACAAGATCGACATCCCACGCCACAAGTACTCCGTGAGCGATACTTTCAACATCAAGGACCTCTCTCCTTTCCATGGTGATGAAGATTTCGATCCGAGGTCGGATCTTTCCCAAGGGAGGGGAGATGATACGGTGTATCCTAGGGCCATCACCATGGACCCTCCTTCACCCCCTCAAGTGCCTCAAGGACCGATGACACGTGCTCGTGCTAGAGCTTTCGAGACCGAGGTGACGTCACTCCTAGCCCTACTCCCTTATGGATCTTGCGAGACATGGTTGCTACCTCAAACGGGTGTGCTTTGTGTGCTCAGGTGTGAAGGAGACCACATCGGAGAAGAGCTTGAAGATGGACAAGTCCCCAAGGTCATGGACGAGCTGATGCAACAAGAGGACCAGAAAGCAGCTCCAGGCCCCGGACATCCGGCCCCCTGGCCCGGACATCCGGCCCCTGGGCATTCACCTACAGAAGGCCAACAGCAGCTGAGGCTACAGGGCCCGGACATCCGGCCAGGGCCCGGACATCCGGCCAGGCACGGCCCGGACATCCGGCCCCGCGCCCGGAAATCCGGCGCCTCTGTCCAGAGAGCGCCCAAGGCGCATCCACTCCAGCCCTGACATCCGGGTCCCCGCCCCGGACATCCGGCGCCCCGCGAAGCCCCGGACATCCGGCCCGCTTTCCGGACGTCCGGCTCCTGATCTGCCTGCGCGCAGCACTTGGGCCGAGGCCCGTGTATCCCCTTCGCCCCGTAGACTATATATACTCCTCTCCTCATTCCGTTTAGGGTTAGCTGTGGTTTAGCTCATTTGATACTTGTGTGGATTTCTCCCACGAGACGGTGCGCCTCTACGGAGAAGATCCACTTCGGATTCAGGACCTCCTTCATCGGAGAAGATCCCCCGGGATATCAAGACCTCCTCCGGGAGAAGACTATCTGTATTACCGTTGTTGACCTTGGATCATGGATCTCAACTTTGTATCGCGAATCTAGCATTTGTGTGATTGCTTTCGTGTTGATTGAGTGGTTTCCTCTTGTGCTTCCCCCATCTTTCCCTTGTGAATCCCCGTGTTCATCGTGTGCCAACCTCCAAACGTGAAAGATCCGCTGATTAGGGTTCCACCCTGTATCAACAAGGTGTACATGTTGTATATGTATATGTCATCCATTTTTACTTCCCTTAATTTTCGCACATATGACACATGTATAGATGAGTAACTTTCGTAATTCATAAAATATGAACCCAAAATATTATCACAAGAAGTAGAAGGCATGAAAATATTGCAACTCAGTTTGCACAAATAAGTGAAGCTCTTATTCATATCAAAAGATTGACAATGTTCATCATTAAACCATCCCAACATTGGTGAATAAACCTTACTTGCATGAAATTCACAGGCTACAACATGCTTAAATAAGCAAACATGCAATAAGTCATTTGACATAGAATTGTCACCAAAATTAGAGGTCATATCAAAATGATTAAACATTGGCACAATTATTTTCAAATGTATTTTATCCAAATCTGATTTATTCTCCGATTCACATGATTCTTTTGCATCAACAGTTAATTCAATGGGTGCACTTAAAATTGTTGGTATTTCAGTTGTTTGATCACATGACGCATTCATGACAGTAACATGATTATCTAAACTAGGTGGTGTGCTCAAATCAACAGGTAATTCAATACATGATGTATTCAAGTTAACTAGATATGCATCATCCTCATGTGAAGTTATATCATCATTGGTTTTATTGTTACCTTGTCGCAAAGACGTAGCTGATGTAGGTACGGACGACGATAATGTACCATACACTTTAGATGATGTCACGTTCACAATTGGAGGGGTGGCTGCTCTAGTAGGTGCAATGGCGGAGGAACCAACCAGTGGTGGTGAGCATGAACTGGAATAGTAGTTGTTGTAGTCACACAATGCATCCTCCTGTATTTGTCTCTCAAAGGTACAAGCACGAACATACATACCAATAATGCAACGAGGAATATACTGAAATCTTGCACGAATATCATGGTTCAAACCACCAAAAAATCTATTCACTGTATCATCCTCAGATTCTTCTATGTCACATTGATGCATATAAGATTTGAACTCTTGGTAGTAAGCATGAACAGTGTTACTACCTTGTTTTAATTGTTCCAATTTACGAAGCAATTCACGGCGATAGTAAGGAGGGAAAAAATGTTTTCTCATTACAGCCTTCAAATCTTTCCATGTTGTGGGTTGGTTATCAATATTTTTCTTACAATGCACACTCCACCAAACAGAAGCAAAATCAGTAAATACTCTAGTGGCAGCTCGTACTCTCTCAAGTTCAGAAAAATGATGGTGACTAAAAACGGTTTCTACTTCAAGCTCCCAAGCTAGATAAATAGCAGGATTAAATCTACCCTCAAATGATGGTAAAGAAATAACCTGACCATGTGCTTGTGTGTCTTGTCCCACGTCTCGTGATGGTGAAGATGTATCCGTCGTCCAAGAACTTCTGTCTTCGGTACCTGTCATGATTAGTAGAAACAAGAAACAAAATTCGAGAATAATGTTCCGATGAACTACTAGGATGTGCTGGTAAAGCGCTCACAGTAAAGCAAATATCAATATCTTACAAGTTCTTACCATGCAGCAGGTGGTGATAGGCAACCAGCGGTGTCAAATAACTCCAAAGATTGAGTAAAGCGCTTGCCAGGTGAACGTACGTAACACGGTGTAGAAATATGTGGAGCTGGGTTGGCTTTATATATGATAGCAAAAGATTAGCAATAATCAATTCAGAGATGCAATGTTGAATAAACGCTCAACGACGGTACTATGCTGGTCCTAGGCTAGACCAGACTAGAGACGCGAGCCTACAACACTAATGAGGTCACGGTTGCAAATATAAATGATGTATTGATAAAGGTGGGGATCCGTAAGCGGTCTTGGTCTGGTCGTTGGACACAAACGAAGTACACGAAGTTGCAATGGCTAACTTTTGACTAAACAAATCCCTAAGAAAAAGCTACTAGATGGATCTACTTATTTAGGAGCAAGGGGTGGCGGCCAAGGAGGTGGAAGGACGTCCCAAGGCAGCCTAAAACTAACCCTAGGTCGTACAAGGCTCATGGGCCCAAGTGGAGGTGATGTAACACCTTTGGACTTCTAGTTTGACTCGGATTCTGCTGTAGCGTCAGATTGTTTCGTCGGTATCTCAACGCTCCGGACGAATTTGAAGGTGAATCCAATTGGGTTGGAAAGTGTATGAAATCTAGTTTCCAACAAAAAAAGAATCACCCAATTCGGAGTCTGTATGAAGGAGTTCTTGCCGTTTTGAGTCAGGTATGTCTGTGCAGTCCGAATCTGGATGCAGAACGTGAGAGACTTGGACTCTATCTTCTCTTGGCCCAAAAGTGACGTGAGAGAACTTTTTAAATAGCACCTAAACTTCTCTTTTTCCCTTATCTTCATATGTGGATTGTACAAATGTCCCATACACCTGGAATTAGACATGCCACAAAAGTCTGTGAAGTATTTTTGTTCTGGATGACATAAATAAATTGTTGCATAGTTTGCATTAGAAATCACCTCACAAATATACATGTATGCAATATTTTTGGTCGTATCCAAGGTAGTCATGTCCTCATCACAAGCCTAGAACACTAATGAGGTCATGGTGTCGCACAACTAGCATCAATAAAGGATACGAAGTAGCTCTGAACAGCAAGATATAAGTGAAGATCACAACGGCAGTAAGGATAATGATGAAAACAACTACCAAGCAGAATATACAACAACTCTCTCTCCAACTTTCTTTTTCTTTTTTCTCACACTTTTTTTCTTTTTCTTTCTCTCCTCTTTTTTTTTACTTTTTTTTTCTCTGTCTTTTTTTTTCTCCCTCTGATACAGGGTGGAACCCTAGGTGGCCGATCTTTCACGAAATGGAGGGGATCCCACGATGAACACGAAGAACACAAAGGGAAACGGGGGAAAACACGAGAGGAAACACACAAGAACAAGTCCAATCACACATCCACTAGACAATCAAACACACAAGATCACACGGTACATGAACAACAAAGGGGAAGATACAAGGTAGAGTTCATCTCCAAGAGGAGGTCTTGAATCCGCGAAGGATCTTCCCGTTAGGGGTCTTGAATCCAAGGTGGATCTTCTCCGTAGAGGGGCCGCGGTCTCTCTCATGGAGTAGATCCGGGATGGATGAGCAAAGCTCTATCTCACATATGAGCTAAACCATTGCTGTCCCTAAAATGGTGGAGGTGGAGGAGTATATATAGTCTAGGGCCACCAAGGGGTAAGTGAGGGGTGAAAGGGGTACATGGCCAAAAGGCCCGCGGCTGCGCACAGGCAGGGAGCGGACGTCCGCTGGGCACCGGACGTCCGGTGGCTCGGGAGGGACCGGACGTCCGGTAGCTCTCGGACTTCCGCTATTTTGGTTCTGTTGCCGATGTCACGGACGTCCGGTGGCCTCCGGTCGTCCGATCGCCTGGGACGCGTCGGACGTCCGGTAAACGCCGGTCGTCCGGAGCCTGTAGCTTGCAGCAGCTCCGTTTCTTCCGTCTTCTCTTCCACGCTTCCCTCGCAGATGGTGTAGGTGATCCTTGCCGCTTGCACTCCTCCTCGTCATCCGTGAAGCTCCGACAATACCTATGCATGCACACGAGAGGAGTGTCAAGTAGTATACCATCCTCGAAGGAATCAAGTGAACACGTGTAAAGGAGATGATTCACCTTTATGTATGAGAAGTAGAGGTCACACGTGTCACTTGCCAAGCCGACTCTTGACATGGTGATGTCCATAGGATACACCGTATCATCCCCTCCCCCTTGGGAAAGATCCGACCTCGGATCGAAAACCGAATCACCATGGGAAAGAGATGGCGTCGTCGTGTAGATGTGGACCATCACGAAGTGCTCATCATCTTGAAGCTTGAAATGGGCACTCTCCAATGTCTCACCGTCTAGTGATTCCTTGAAAAGGAGCAAGGACAACAAACACTTGGAAAAACAAATGTGGTTAGCGTTAGTGCAAAACCAAGCATTCAAGAGGTGGTTCACCAAACAAGTGTTGTCATCAAGCATAGAATAAGGTGTGACAAAGAAGTGTGGCATGGCAAATAAGTATATAAGTTGAGCACAATCAAGAACATCATTGAAACAAGCATGTAATTGTGAGGTAGAGATGCACATATGTGTGACAAGAGAATAAGCATCTACCTCATGGTCATAGCAAGCATGCGTAAAGCGCTCAATGAAAGGTCTATGGTAGGCATACGAATCATTCACAACACCAAAGAAAATGAAGTGTCTAAACACAAGGGTCAAGTGCAAGACAATCCAAGCATAATGTGCATAGGGTGTAGTGAAAATCGAGTGGCACTCAACACAATAGAAATAGCAATTGTTCATCATGTGTGAGGCAAACAAGTCAATCATGTGACAAGCAATGTGGCATGGCATATGTGAAGAGATGACATTGTTGCAACCAAGCATATGTGATAGAGGCAAAGGTGTCCCGTCTTTCGATGAGATGGTGGTTATCGTTTTGGAGGAAGTCGACTTTGACGATCCGACTACGAACGTGCGAGGACGTCGCGCCTTAGCAATCGCTAAACCAACTCCGAGAGGTTGTTGACCACGCCGGAGCACGATCAACCTGACCACGAAGGTCTGTTTCCTGCAGGCAAACGAAGAACAAGCAAGAAACTAAGATTGCAATCTGGATATTGCGAATATAAGAGGAAAGCTTTATTGATCAAGGTGGGGTTCTGTGACGCCTTGGTCTGGTCGTTGAACACAAACGAAGTACGCGAAGTTGCAGCTATGGCGAACTTTTAATCTAAACAAAACCCAAATTCTAAACGACGCCCTAAGGGCTGTATATATGAGGGAAAGAGGGGGGAATTTCGTGGCCCTTGGTGGAGGGGTCCGAAACCAACCCTAACTCTTGTTTCCCCACACATACGGACTCTAAAAACAGCCTATACTCAAGTATTTCGAAATTACATGGGCCTGGCCCAATAATAAGGTGACGCAGCACCTATAATAGCCTCTGGACGAAATTTATGAAGTGGCATCTTGTATATTTCGTCCAAGGCTTCCCGCACTCATTATGGTGGCTTCAAAGTCCTGAAATCATCAATTGAAACTCCATTCTTGTTCCCCTTGCGCACGCCATCATCTCCATGCTTGATCTTGCTCCAATGTTCATCCTTCTTGTCCAAGCTAGGCCCTTCATTTGTAAGCAAGACAAATGTATCCAATTTAGGCAGCATCATATTCTCATGAACATTAGATTCATTACCAAGAAACAAAAGTACCTGGTAATTTAACTGGCGTGCGCGAGCTCTAGTAATTGGTCCTGTATATGTGTCAGTTGGAGCTGTGGGTGTAACCTTGTTAGTGATGTCCTCATCATCCTCCCCTTCTTGAATTGAAGTCGTCCTCGACGGAAGCTCATCTTCCTCACCCAAGTAAGGCTTCAAATCTGCAATGTTAAATGTGGGACTAACCCCAAAATCTGCAGGCAGCTCAAGTTTATATGCATTATCATTTATTTTCTCTAACACCTTGAAAGGACCATCAGCACGTGGCATTAGCTTTGACTTGCGCAAATTAGGAAACCTATCCTTACGCAAATGTAACCAAACAAGATCTCCAGGTGCAAAGACAACACGTTTTCTACCCTTATCTCCAACAAGTTTATATTTAGCATTCATGCGCTCAATATTTTCCTTAGTTAACTCATGCATTTTTAAGATCAATTCAGCACGTTGTTTAGCATCAAAATTAACCTTCTCCGAAGATGGAAGAGGCAACAAATCAATAGGTGCACGAGGTAGGAAACCATAGACAATTCAAAAGGGCACATCTTAGTAGTAGAATGCAACGAACGATTATAAGCAAATTCAATATGAGGCAAGCATTCTTCCCACATTTTCTTATTATTCTTCAAAACAGCCCTAAGCATAGTAGACAAAGTTCTGTTGACTACTTCAGTTTGTCCATCAGTTTGGGGGTGACAAGTAGTACTAAAAAGTAGTTTAGTCCCCAACTTAGCCCATAAACATCTCCAAAAGTGGCTAAGAAATTTAGTATCACGATCTGAAACAATAGTATTTGGCACACCATGCAAGCGAATAATTTCACGAAAGAACAAATCAGCAACATTAGCAGCATCATCGCTTTTATGACATGGTATAAAGTGTGCCATCTTCGAGAACCTATCCACGACAACAAATATGCTATCCCTCCCCTTCTTTGTTCGAGGTAAACCCAAAACAAAGTCCATAGATATATCTTCCCAAGGAACACTAGGGACAGGCAAAGGCATATATAAACCATGAGGATTGAGTCGTGACTTAGCTTTTTGACATGTAGTGCAGCGAGCAACAAAACGCTCAACATCCCGTCGCATCTTTGGCCAAAAGAAATGTGTAGCAAGTACATCCTCCGTCTTCTTCACGCCAAAGTGTCCCATTAATCCTCGTCCATGCGCCTCCTGCAACAACAAAAGACGAATAGAGCTAGCTGGAATGCATAGCTTGTTAGCACGAAACACAAATCCATCATTAACGACGAACTTGTTCCATGTTCTCCCTTCTTTGCAATTCTGCAATACATCTTTAAATTCAGCATCATGCACATATTGATCTTTGATGGTCTCCAAACCAAATATTTTAAAGTCAAGTTGTGAAAGCATAGTATAACGACGAGATAATGCATCAGCAATAACATTTTCTTTTCCCTTCTTGTGTTTAATAACATAAGGGAAAGTCTCTATGAATTCAACCCATTTAGCATGTCTACGGTTCAGTTTTGCTTGACTTTTAATGTGCTTTAAAGATTCATGATCAGAATGTATAACAAATTCTTTGGGCCATAAATAATGTTGCCATGTCTCCAAAGTCCGAACAAGAGCATATAATTCCTTATCATAAGTAGAATAATTCAGACTAGGCCCAATCAATTTTTCAGAAAAGTATGCAACAGGTTTACCATCTTGTAATAACACACCTCCTAACCCAATTCCACTAGCATCGCATTCAAGCTCAAAAGTCTTATTAAAATCAGGAAGTTGGAGTAAAGGAGCATGTGTCAACTTATCTTTCAATACCGTGAATGCTTCTTCCTGTGCAGTACCCCAAACAAAAGGCACATCCTTCTTTGTAAGCTCATTGAGAGGTGCAGCAATGGTGCTGAAATCTCTCACAAAACGCCGATAGAATCCAGCGAGGCCAAGGAAACTCCTCACGTGTGTGACCGTTTTGGGCTGCGGCCAACTCTCAATTGCTTCAATCTTGGCTTTATCAACCTCAATTCCCTGTGGAGTAACAACATAGCCAAGAAAAGATACTCGGTCGGTGCAAAAGGTGCACTTTCCAAGGTTACCAAACAAACGTGCATCACGTAGAGCAATAAAAACAGCACGTAAATGTTCCAAATGTTCCTCCAAAGATCTGCGAAAAATCAATATATCATCAAAGTATACTACCACAAATCGTCCAATGAAAGCACGTAAAACTTCGTTCATTAATCTCATGAAAGTACTAGGTGCATTAGTTAACCCAAAAGGCATGACTAACCACTCATATAATCCAAACTGATACAGGGTGGAACCCTAATCAGCGGATCTTTCACGTTTGGAGGTTGGCACACGATGAACACGGGGAATCACAAGGGAAAGATGGGGGAAACACAAGAGGAAAACACTCAATCAACACGAAAGCAATCACACAAATGCTAGATTCGCGATACAAGGTTGAGATCCATGATCCAAGGTCAACAACGGTGATACAGATAGTCTTCTCCCGGAGGAGGTCTTGGAATCCCGTGGGATCTTCCCGTTAGGGGTCTTGAATCCAGAGGTGGATCTTCTCCGTAGAGGCGCACCGGTCTCGTGGGAGAAATCCACACAAGTGTCAAATGAGCTAAACCACAGCTAACCCTAAACGGAATGAGGAGAGGAGTATATATAGTCTACGGGGCGAATGGGTACATGGGCCTCGGCCCAGGGGCTGCACGCAGGCAGATCAGGGGCCGGATGTCCGGGCGACGGCCCGGATGTCCGGGTCTTCGAAGGGTGCCGGACGTCCGGGACGAGGAGCCGGATGTCCGGGCTGGAGCGGTCAGGTTTCGGGCGCTCTCTGGACAGAGGCGCCGGATTTCCGGGCCCGGGGCCGGATGTCCGGGCCATGCTTGGCCGGATGTCCGGGCCCTGGCCAGATGTCCGGGCCCTGTAGCTTCAGTTGCTGCTGGCCTTCTGTAGTTGATGGCCCAGGTGCCGGATGTCCGGGCCATGGGGCCGGATGTCCGGGGCCTGGAGCTTCCTTCTGCCCTTCTCGATGGATCAGTTCGTCCGTGGCCTTGGGGACTTGTCCATCTTCACGCTCTTCTCCGAAGCGGTCTCCTTCACACCTGAGCACACAAAGCACACTCGCTTGAGGTAGCAACCATGTCTCGCAAGATTCATAAGGAAGTTGGGCTAGGAGTGACGTCACCTCGGTCTCGAAAGCTCTAGCACGAGCACGTGTCATCGGTCCTTGAGGCACTTGAGGGGGTGAATGAGGGTCCATGGTGATGGCCCTAGGATACACCGTATCATCTCCCCTCCCTTGGGAAAGATCCGACCTCGGATCGAAATCTTCATCACCATGGAAAGGAGAGAGGTCCTTGATGTTGAAAGTATCGCTCACGGAGTACTTGTCTCGTGGGATGTCGATCTTGTAGGCGTTGTCGTTGTAGCGTGCTAGCACTTTGAAGGGTCCGTCGGCGCGAGGTAGAAGCTTGGACTTGCGCTCGAGTGGGAAGCGGTCCTTGCGAAGGTGAAGCCAAACAAGATCTCCCGGTTGGAACACCATCGGTGCCTTGTTGACGTTGAGCTTGGTGGCGCGACGGTGGACTTGTCGCTCGATCATCGCCCTTGTGTCTTCGTGCACCTTCTTGAGATAAGTTGCCCTTGCACTTGCGTCCATGTTCGTGCGCTCTTGGAGAGGAAGCGGTAGGATGTCCAAAGGTGACAACGGGTTGAAGCCGTAGACGATCTCGAAGGGGGACTTGCCGGTTGTGGAGTGTCTTGCGCGGTTGTAGGCGAACTCGGCGATTGGTAAGCAATGCTCCCATTCCCGGATGTTCCTCTTGATCAACACACGAAGAAGAGTGGATAGCGTGCGGTTCGTCACCTCCGTCTGGCCGTCCGTTTGCGGATGGTACGCCGAAGAAAATAGAAGCTTGATTCCGAGCTTGGCACATAGTGTTTTCCAAAAGTAACTCAGGAATTTGACGTCCCGGTCGGAGACGATCGTTTTGGGCACGCCGTGTAGACGAAGTATCTCCCTGCAAAAGAGAGTTGCAACATGTGAAGCATCGTCGATCTTGTTACAAGGAATGAAATGAGCCATTTTGGAGAACCTATCTACCACGACAAGCACGGAATCTTTGCCATTTTGAGTCCTAGGCAAGCCAAGTATGAAATCCATGCTTATGTCTTCCCATGGTTGATATGGAATAGGAAGGGGCATATGAAGACCATAAGATTGAGCTTTGGACTTAGCTTTGCGGCATGTAGAACAGCGGTTGGTGAAGCGTGAGACGTCACGAAGCATCTTGGGCCAAAAATAGTTCTTAGAGAGTGTAGCAAACGTTTTGTCTCGTCCAAAGTGTCCCATGAGTCCTCCTCCATGCGATTCCTGCAAAAGAAGCAAACGAAGCGACGACTCGGGAATGCAAAGTTTGTTAGCTCTCATAAGATATCCATCTTTGATGTAGTAATGCTCCCAAGAAGTGTGAGTCAAGCATTTAGCATAGGCATTTGCAAAGAAAGGATCATGCTCATATAAATCTTTAATATGCTCAAAGCCAATCACATTCAACTCAAGTTGTGTTACAAGCATGCATTTGCGGGAAAGCGCGTCCGCCACAACATTTTCTTTGCCCTTGATGTATTTGATAACATAGGGAAAAGACTCAATGAACTCACTCCATTTAGCATGACGCTTGTTCAACTTGGTTTGACCTTTGAGATACTTGAGTGTCTCATGGTCCGTATGAAGAATGAATTCATGAGGTCTAAGATAGTGTTCCCAAACACGTAGAACTCTCACCAGGGCATAAAGCTCTTTATCATAGATAGGATAGTTAAGTTGCGCTCCCGATAGCTTCTCGCTAAAGTACGCAATTGGGCGCTTTTCTTGCATTAGCACGCCACCAATGCCGGTACCACTAGCATCACAATGAATCTCAAACGGTTTGTCAAAGTTCGGTAGTGCTAGAAGTGGTGCGTGCGTGAGCAAGCTCTTAAGCTCATTGAACGCGGTGTCTTGCGAAGGACCCCAAATGAAGGGTGCGTTCTTCTTGCTCAAAGCGTGTAGAGGCATAGCAATGGTGCTAAAATCCTTCACAAAACGTCGATAGAAACCGGCTAGACCAAGGAAACTACGCACTTGCATAAGATTCTTTGGTTGAGGCCAAGTTTTAATTGCTTCAATTTTAGTTTCATCAACGTGAACACCTTGAGAAGACACGACAAATCCTAGAAAGACAACCTTGTCAACTCCAAAAGTGCATTTTTCCATATTAGCATACAATTGTTGTTTGCGAAGTGCTTGCAAAACTAGTTGTACATGGTCAACATGTTCTTCAAGCGACTTGCTAAACACAAGAATGTCATCAAAGTAAACCACAACAAAGACACCTATGTAGGGTCTAAGAACAAAATGCATAAGACGCACAAAAGTGCCGGGTGCTTCCGATAAACCCATTGGCATGACAAGCCACTCATATAACCCAAACTTGGTTTTGAAAGCAGTTTTCCACTCATCACCTTCTTTAATGCGAATTTGGTAGTAACCACTTTTAAGATCAATTTTTGAAAAGATGGTGGCACCACAAAGTTCATCAAGCATGTCATCTAAGCGAGGAATAGTGATACGGTGTATCCTAGGGCCATCCCCATGGACCCTCCTTCACCTCAACAAGTGCCCAAAGGACCAAGGACTAGAGCTCCCGAGACCGAGGTGACGTCACTCCTAGCCCTACTTCCATACAAATCTTGCGAGACATGGTCGCTACCTCAGACGGACGTGTTGTGTGTGCTCAGGTGTGAAGAAGACCACATCGGAGAGGGGCGTGAAGATGGACGAGTCCTCAAGTTCATGGACGAGCCAATGCATCGAGAAGAGCAGAAGAGAGCTCCAGGACCCGGACATCCGGCCCCCTGGCCCGGACATCCGGCCCCTGGGCATTCACCCACAGAAGGCCAACAGCAGCCAAGGCTACAGGGCCCGGACATCCGGCCAGGGCCCGGACATCCGGCCAGGCACGGCCCGGACATCCGGCCCCGCGCCCGGAAATCCGGCGCCTCTGTCCAGAGAGCACCCGAGGCGCGTCCACTCCAGCCCGGACATCCGGGCCCCCGCCCCGGACATCCGGCGTCCTGTGAAGTCCCGGACATCCGGCCCGCCGCCCGGACGTCCGGCTCCTGAAAATGCCTGCGCGCATCCTCTGGGCCGAGGCCCATGTACCCATTCGCCCCGTAGACTATATATACTCCTCTCCTCTTTCCGTTTAGGGTTAGCTGTGGTTTTAGCTCATTTGACACTTGTGTGGATTTCTCCCACGAGACCGGTGCGCCTCTACGGAGAAGATCCACCTCTGGATTCAAGACCCCTAACGGGAAGATCCCACGGGATTCCAAGACCTCCTCCGGGAGAAGACTATCTGTATCACCGTTGTTGACTTTGGATCATGTATCTCGACCTTGTATCGCGAATCTAGCACTTGTGTGATTGCTTCCGTGTTGATTTGAGTGGGCTCTCTTGTGTTTTCCCCATCTTTCTCCGTGTTTTCCCCGTGTTCATCGTGTGCCAACCTCCAAACGTGAAAGATCCGCTGATTAGGGTTCCACCCTGCATCATTATGGTATCTAGAGCAAAGGTTTCTCACGATTTTGGAGCCCCACACTTTGTTTTCTAGCCTGTTTTTGTCGTGTTCTTCCTAATTTCGAAAATTGCCCCACAAAAAGAGCCCCAAAAATTTTCTGTGATCTGTTGATTTGGCAAGATTTTGTTGAATTTGTTCCATGGATTTGCTGTGCCACGTGTGGATCTAGCTTTTCCTCCACTTTTCCCCAAATTTCATCCGAAAAATCCACCCAATTTTTGCCCCGCAACCCCCTTTTTGCAACGTGTTCTTGCTGGCTCGGGCACCCCGGACATCCGGCCCGGCCCGGACATCCGGCCCCTGGCCCGGACATCCGGCCTCCCGCAGCCATTTTCCCCCACTACACTTCCCTCCTAGCAATCATCCGCCTCTTCGTTCGGTGATCCACCCACCCTTCCGCAAACCACCACCGATCTTCCGCAACAACCACCATCGCTTCACCGCTTCGAGTTTGGAAAATTTGTCTCCATTTGCCGTGGATACTTGAGTTTTGGTTTCACCGTTTCCTTGGATGTTTCGGCTACCTTGGGACGGCAAGACTTCGACGACACCACCGCTCAACTTCGGCAAGGACGGTAACATCGACGACACTTCGATCATTCTATCTTGCAATTGCATTGTCACCCTATGAACCATCTTTGCGTAGCTTTCCCATTGAGACTAGCCATTTGAGTATTGCCGGGCCACGACACTTGTGCACATTAGTGATACTCATATATATTGCATACCACATCATCTTGGTATATTGCATATCTCCTTGTGCCACAAGAGTGCTCCGCATACACAATAGCTACCTCGATTCGAGAAGAATACATATGTGCCCAAAGAAAGAGCTCAAAAGCTTTTAAGCAAAAGAGCCAATCCAAGCAAAGAAACTATAGCATCATACGCCTTGCATCCAAAGAGATCATACATAGCAACATCATCTTGTGCTCAAGCATCGGCACATCATACACTCATAACATACTTGTGATAGATAGTCGTTACATTTTGCCCATATAGGTCGTGCACAAGTGCGTATCCGCCTATTAAGCAATCGGTTAGCGTCTCTCTAGCGTTGTGCAACACGAGCATTTTCCGTGGTTTACCACATTTTTCGCTCATCCTTGGTTGCACAACCACATTTATCTATCCGTGCGTGTGTTCCGTGTGCTACTCTGTGCTAGTGATCTACTTGTTGCATGAGCAAATTGTGAACCATTTTCAACATCTTTGAGTCATTTTGACGATTGCATTGAATTTGTGCCACATCCTAACCGAGCTCCTCTCAAAGCTTTACTTGTAGGTGTGAGAATCGACACGAAGTGATACCAATAGTGCTATTTCCGGGTTACATTGTTGAGTGATCATTGATCCATTTTCAACCTCGGTTAAGGTACATTGATATTGTCTTCTCTTTCTCCACTCACTTACTTGCTTGTGATGATGGATAGGCCAAGTTCATCTACCAACCCGATCTTCGATGACCCTCAAGATGCGAACAACTACGTCACCAAACTACATCTATTCGGTGTCCAACGAGCTCTACATCAAGAGAGTGAAGCTATGCGAGAGTACATTGGTCAAGTTGCCGAGGACGCGCGACAATTCCAACAAAGCACCAAGGAGCAAATCGACCTCATCAACACCAACATGTCTACTCAATACAATGAGCTACGGACATTGATCATCAACCGACGTTCTTCCTCAACATCATCTCATCGACGAAGCCGCTCAAGTCGACATACCGACTCAACGCAAGACTCAAGTACACCTACATCAACCACTCTTCCTCAAGCCGCACGTCAAGCTCGACATGAACATCGGCAACCTCTACATGACAAGAGTTCTCAAGAGCTATTCGACGAACAAGAAAATCGACATCGTCAAAACCAAGCTACACTTGAGCAAGCACAAGAACGGCAACGACTACGCCAACAACAACAAGAGCGAGCTCGTCAATATCAAGAAGAACAAGATGCCGAGGCTAACCGCCACGCACAACAACGTCGTGAAGCTCAAGCCATGGAGGCGCAACGTGCTTTACAAGATGCACACCGCAATGTGGCCGCCCGCAATCGACACACTCGTCAAGAAGAGGATTTTCTTCGAGATGAGATGCATGAACGGCGTCATCAAGCAAGAATACAAGAAGAAGCTACTCCTCAAGCGCGACATGAGCAACAATACCAACAAGAGCAACAACCCCAACAAGAACATCTTCCTCAACAAGAGCACCAAGATTTGGCAAACCGCCAAAACCGAGATCATCCTCCCAATAGACAAGGAAACAACGACGAGCATCGCTATGGCAAGCTCAAGTTCACCATGCCAAAGTTTTCCGGAAGCATTGATCCCGAAGATTACCTCTCATGGGCATTGAAAGTTGACAAGATCTTTCGCCTTCACGACTTCGATGAAGACAAGAAGATCGCTATGGCATCACTTGAGTTCCAAGACTATGTTCTCATTTGGTGGGAGCAAATCATAGAGAGAAGAGAAGCCAAAGGCGAACCTCCTATCACCACTTGGGCTCAAATGAAGGAAGTGATGAGAGCACGCTTCGTGCCTACACACTACAACCGAGACTTGTTCAAGAAGCTACAACTCCTCAAGCAAGGTACCAAGTCCGTTGAAGAGTACTACAAGGAGATGGAGATTGCCATGATACGAGCGAACATCACGGAAGATGATGAGCAAACTATGGCGCGATTCTTGAATGGACTCAACTATCCCATCAAGAAGATTGCGGACTTCCAACCATACAACAATCTCCTCGAGCTAGTACATCAAGCAACCAAAGCGGAGCGACAAGTTCAAGAAGACTACAAGTACTCAAAGTTCAACTCCAAGAACTTCGGCTCCTATAACCAAGCTTCAACGACTTCGGTTACTCCTCCTACCTCTATCAAGCCTTCTACAAACTTCGGTGGCAAGTCAAGCTACAAGAATGCGACTACCTCGAGTCGTCAACCTTCTACCAACAACTTCAAGCCAAGAGCTTCCTCAACTACAACTCCAACCGAAGATAACAACAAGACGAGCTCCATCAAATGCTTCAAGTGCCAAGGACGAGGCCACAAGTCATTTGAGTGCAAGACCGTTCGCACCATGATCATCAACGACGACGGATCATATGACTCCATGAGCGATGATGAGATGGAAGCACTTGAGCATGTCGCAATGCATCGTCAAGTCAATGAAGAAGAAGACAATCAAGTGTTTTGCGACAATGACTCAAGCCCCAACCTTGTTGTCTCCAAAGTCTTGACACTCCAACATCAACAAGATGAAGACCAACGTTGTCACATTTTTCATACGAAGGCCGGCATAAATGGACGCTCCGTCAAGGTTATCATCGATGGAGGAAGTTGCCACAACTTGGCAAGCGAAGAGCTATGCGACAAGCTTCATTTGGTCAAGACGAAGCATCCGCATCCCTACAAGGTCCAATGGCTCAACGACGCCGGAATTCTTCGAGTCGAGCACACCGTGCAAGTCTCTTTCAAGATTGGCGCCTACGAGGATACTCTTGAGTGTGATGTGATACCCATGTCCGTGTGCCACCTCATTCTTGGACGCCCATGGCAATATGATCGTGGAGTCACACACAATGGACGGACGAATCACTATCACTTCAAGATGAAGGGCAAGGAATTCGTGCTACGACCTATGACTCCAAGTCAAGTAGCCGCCGACAAGATTTTACCTACCACCCATCGTGGAGAGAATGGTGAGAGAGCGAGCCACCAAAAAGAGAGTGAGAGCCACAAGCCAAATATGAGCGACTCCACGATGAGCGACAAGAAGCAACTAGTGCTATTTGCTACCAAACGTGAGATGAGAGAAGTGTGTGAGAACCCATCGAGTGTCTTCCACCTTGTGCTTCTATGCAAAGGGGAAGCCAAGCCTACTAACACTTCACCACCTCCACCTTTTGTGTTGTCTAAATTGTTGCAGGAATTCTCGGACGTCTTTCCGGATGAGCTTCCACCGGGTCTACCTCCACTTCGAGGGATAGAACACCGCATCGACCTCGTACCCGGTGCTCCCCTTCCAAACAAAGCTCCTTACCGCGTCAACCCCGAGGAAACGAAGGAGATACAACGGCAAGTGCAAAACCTCATCGACAAGGGTCATGTACGTGAAAGTCTAAGCCCTTGTGCCGTTCCCGTTATTCTCGTGCCTAAGAAAGACGGAACTTTTCACATGTGTTCCGACTGCCGCCCGATAAATGCTATCACCGTTAGATATCGTCACCCTATTCCTCGCTTAGATGACATGCTTGATGAACTTTGTGGTGCCACCATCTTTTCAAAAATTGATCTTAAAAGTGGTTACTACCAAATTCGAATTCAAGAGGGTGATGAGTGGAAAACTGCTTTCAAAACCAAGTTTGGGTTATATGAGTGGCTTGTCATGCCAATGGGTTTATCGGAAGCACCCGGCACTTTTGTGCGTCTTATGCATTTTGTTCTTAGACCCTACATAGGTGTCTTTGTTGTGGTTTACTTTGATGACATTCTTGTGTTTAGCAAGTCGCTTGAAGAACATGTTGACCATGTACAACTAGTTTTGCAAGCACTTCGCAAACAACAATTGTATGCTAATATGGAAAAATGCACTTTTGGAGTTGACAAGGTTATCTTTCTAGGATTTGTCGTATCTTCTCAAGGTGTTCACGTTGATGAAACTAAAATTGACGCAATTAAAACTCGGCCTCAACCAAAGAATCTTATGCAAGTGCGTAGTTTCCTTGGTCTAGCCGGTTTCTATCGACGTTTTGTGAAGGATTTTAGCACCATTGCTATGCCTCTACACGCTTTGAGCAAGAAGAACGCACCCTTCATTTGGGGTCCTTCGCAAGACACCGCGTTCAATGAGCTTAAGAGCTTGCTCACGCACGCACCACTTCTAGCATTACCAAACTTTGACAAACCGTTTGAGATTCATTGTGATGCTAGTGGTACCGGCATCGGCGGCGTGCTAATGCAAGAAAAGCGCCCAATTGCGTACTTTAGCGAGAAGCTATCGGGAGCTCAACTTAACTATCCTATCTATGATAAAGAGCTTTATGCCTTGGTGAGAGTTCTACGTGTTTGGGAACACTATCTTAGACCTCATGAATTCATTCTTCATACGGACCATGAGACACTCAAGTATCTCAAAGGTCAAACTAAGTTGAACAAGCGTCATGCTAAATGGAGTGAGTTCATTGAGTCTTTTCCCTATGTTATCAAATACATCAAGGGCAAAGAAAATGTTGTGGCGGACGCGCTTTCCCGCAAATGCATGCTTGTAACACAACTTGAGTTGAATGTGATTGGCTTTGAGCATATTAAAGATTTATATGAGCATGATCCTTTCTTTGCAAATGCCTATGCTAAATGCTTGACTCACACTTCTTGGGAGCATTACTACATCAAAGATGGATATCTTATGAGAGCTAACAAACTTTGCATTCCCGAGTCTTCGCTTCGTTTGCTCCTTTTGCAGGAATCGCATGGAGGAGGACTCATGGGACACTTTGGACGAGACAAAACGTTTGCTACACTCTCTAAGAACTATTTTTGGCCCAAGATGCTTCGTGACGTCTCACGCTTCACCAACCGCTGTTCTACATGCCGCAAAGCTAAGTCCAAAGCTCAATCTTATGGCCTTTTTATGCCTCTTCCTATTCCATATCACCCATGGGAAGACATAAGCATGGATTTCATACTTGGCTTGCCTAGGACTCAAAATGGCAAAGATTCCGTGTTTGTCGTGGTAGATAGGTTCTCCAAAATGGCTCATTTCATTCCTTGTAACAAGATCGACGATGCTTCACATGTTGCAACTCTCTTTTGCAGGGAGATACTTCGTCTACACGGCGTGCCCAAAACGATCGTCTCCGACCGGGACGTCAAGTTCCTGAGTTACTTTTGGAAAACACTATGTGCCAAGCTCGGAATCAAGCTTCTATTTTCTTCGGCGTACCATCCACAAACGGACGGCCAGACGGAGGTGACGAACCGCACGCTATCCACTCTTCTTCGTGTGTTGATCAAGAGGAACATCCGGGAATGGGAGCATTGTTTACCAATCGCCGAGTTCGCCTACAACCGCGCAAGACACTCCACAACCGGCAAGTCCCCCTTCGAGATCGTCTACGGCTTCAACCCGTTGTCACCTTTGGACATCCTACCGCTTCCTCTCCAAGAGCGCACGAACATGGAAGCAAGTGCAAGGGCAACTTATCTCAAGAAGGTGCACGAAGACACAAGGGCGATGATCGAGCGACAAGTCCACCGTCGCGCCACCAAGCTCAACGTCAACAAGGCACCGATGGTGTTGCAACCGGGAGATCTTGTTTGGCTTCACCTTCGCAAGGACCGCTTCCCACTCGAGCGCAAGTCCAAGCTACTACCTCGCGCCGACGGACCCTTCAAGGTGCTAGCACGCTACAACGACAACGCCTACAAGATCGACATCCCACGAGACAAGTACTCCGTGAGCGATACTTTCAACATCAAGGACCTCTCTCCTTTCCATGGTGACGAAGATTTCGATCCGAGGTCGGATCTTTCCCAAGGGAGGGGAGATGATACGGTGTATCCTAGGGCCATCACCATGGACCCTCCTTCACCCCCTCAAGTGCCTCAAGGACCGATGACACGTGCTCGTGCTAGAGCTTTCGAGACCGAGGTGACGTCACTCCTAGCCCAACTTCCTTATGAATCTTGCGAGACATGGTTGCTACCTCAAGCGAGTGTGCTTTGTGTGCTCAGGTGTGAAGGAGACCGCTTCGGAGAAGAGCGTGAAGATGGACAAGTCCCCAAGGCCACGGACGAACTGATCCATCGAGAAGGGCAGAAGGAAGTTCCAGGCCCCGGACATCCGGCCCCATGGCCCGGACATCCGGCACCTGGGCCATCAACTACAGAAGGCCAGCAGCAACTGAAGCTACAGGGCCCGGACATCCGGCCAGGGCCCGGACATCCGGCCAAGCATGGCCCGGACATCCGGCCCCGGGCCCGGAAATCCGGCGCCTCTGTCCAGAGAGCGCCCGAAACCTGACCGCTCCGGCCCGGACATCCGGCTCCTCGCCCCGGACGTCCGGCACCCTTCGAAGACCCGGACATCCGGGCCGTCGCCCGGACATCCGGCCCCTGATCTGCCTGCGTGCAGCCCCTGGGCCGAGGCCCATGTACCCATTCGCCCCGTAGACTATATATACTCCTCTCCTCATTCCGTTTAGGGTTAGCTGTGGTTTAGCTCATTTGACACTTGTGTGGATTTCTCCCACGAGACCGGTGCGCCTCTACGGAGAAGATCCACCTCTGGATTCAAGACCCCTAACGGGAAGATCCCACGGGATTCCAAGACCTCCTCACGGAGAAGACTATCTGTATCACCGTTGTTGACTTTGGATCATGGATCTCAACCTTGTATCGCGAATCTAGCATTTGTGTGATTGCTTTCGTGTTGATTGAGTGTTTTCCTCTTGTGTTTCCCCCTTCTTTCCCCTGTGATTCCCCGTGTTCATCGTGTGCCAACCTCCAAACGTGAAAGATCCGCTGATTAGGGTTCCACCCTGTATCAATTTGCTTATAATCGTTCGTTGCATTCTACTACTAAGATGTGCCCTTTTGAAATTGTCTATGGTTTCCTACCTCGTGCACCTATTGATTTGTTGCCTCTTCCATCTTCGGAGAAGGTTAATTTTGATGCTAAACAACGTGCTGAATTGATCTTAAAAATGCATGAGTTAACTAAGGAAAATATTGAGCGCATGAATGCTAAATATAAACTTGTTGGAGATAAGGGTAGAAAACGTGTTGTCTTTGCACCTGGAGATCTTGTTTGGTTACATTTGCGTAAGGATAGGTTTCCTAATTTGCGCAAGTCAAAGCTAATGCCACGTGCTGATGGTCCTTTCAAGGTGTTAGAGAAAATAAATGATAATGCATATAAACTTGAGCTGCCTGCAGATTTTGGGGTTAGTCCCACATTTAACATTGCAGATTTGAAGCCTTACTTGGGTGAGGAAGATGAGCTTCCGTCGAGGACGACTTCAATTCAAGAAGGGGAGGATGATGAGGACATCAATAACAAGGTTACACCCACAGCTCCAACTGACACATATACATGACCAATTACTAGAGCTCGCGCACGCCAATTAAATTACCAGGTACTTTCGTTTCTTGGTAATGAATCTAATGTTCATGAGAATATGATGCTGCCTAAATTGGATACATTTGTCTTGCTTACAAATGAAGGGCCTAGCTTGGACAAGAAGGATGAACATTGGAGCAAGATCAAGCATGGAGATGATGGCATGCGCAAGGGGAACAAGAATGGAGTTTCAATTGATGATTTCAGGACTTTGAAGCGACCATAATGAGTGTGAGAAACCTTGGACGAAATATACAAGATGCCACTTCATAAATTTCGTCCAGAGGCTATTATAGGTGCCGCGTCACCTTATTATTGGGCCAGGACCATGTAATTTCGAAATAATTGAGTATAGGCTGTTTTTAGAGTCCGTATGTGTGGGGAAACAAGAGTTAGGGTTGGTTTCGGACCCCTCCACCAAGGGCCACGAAATTCCCCCCTCTTTCCCTCATATATACAGCCCTTAGGGCGTCATTTAGACTTTGGGTTTTGTTTAGATTAAAAGTTCGCCATAGCTGCAACTTCGCGTACTTCGTTTGTGTTCAACGACCAGACCAATGCGTCATAGAACCCCACCTTGATCAATAAAGCTTTCCTCTTATATTCGCAATATCCAGATTGCAATCTTAGTTTCTTGCTTGTTCTTCGTTTGCCTGCAGGAAACAGACCTTCGTGGTCAGGTTGATCGTGCTTCGGCGTGGTCAACAACCTCTCGGAGTTGGTTTAGCGATTGCTAAGGCGCGACGTCCTCGCACGTTCGTAGTCGGATCGTCAAAGTCGACTTCCTCCAAAACGATAGCCACCATCTCATCGAAAGACGGGACACCTTTGCCTCTATCAGTTTTCCTCTTGTGTTTTCCCCGTCTTTCTCTTGTGATCCCCGTGTTCATCGTGTGCCACCCTCCAAAACGTGAAAGATCCGCTGATTAGGGTTCCACCCTATACCAAGATGTGATATTGGGTTTGTTTTGAGTGAATTGTGTCTCGTGTTCTTGTGTGTTCTTCCTCTTTTCCCCTCCAAGTGTGAAAAGATCCCCCCTAGGGTTTCACCCTACAACATCTTGGTATCAAGAGCAAGGTTGATTCACATCTTGGAGTCCCATTCCCCCCACTTTCTAGCTTGTTTTTGTTGTGTTTTTACCCAATTTCAAAAATCCCCACAAAAATAGCCCCAAAATTTTTCTTGCAATTTGTTGGATCTTGTGCGATTTCGTTGTTTAGGTTCAAGAATTTGACATTTGGCACGTGGATCTAGCCCCTCCACCACTTTCCCCACCCATCCCCCACGAAACACATCCATTTCTACCCCCGATATCATCCTTTTCAGCCCAAAATTCACCCCGATTTTTGAACCACAGTTTTTCCCGACACAAGTGGTACTACCGCCACCACCAGTGGTACTACCGCATTACCCACGGTACTAAAATTTTAGTACCGCATTACCAAGCGGTACTACCGCTTCGTCCAGCGGCACTAAATTTTTACTTCCGCTTTGCCAAGCGGTACTACCGCTTCGTCAAGCGGCACTAAAATTTTACTTCCGCTTCATCACGCGGTACTACCGCCCACCACCCAAAAATTTCTCCCCTTCCGTTTTTGACCTATTTCGAGTTGTGATTTGGCGTTTCCTAAGGTGTTTCGGCTACTTAGGAGCGTTTGACTTCGACATCATCGCCTCGGAATCATCTTCACCGCTAACCGTAAGCAAGGACGGTAACCTCGACGACACTTAACTTTTGCTTTTGCATTGATAGCCCGAGCCTTTTGCGTTGCTTACCTATCGAGACTAGCGAGTTGAGAATTGCCGGGCCACGCTCTTGTGCACCGTAGTGATCATATCATCTTAGTGCCATAAGTCCCTCCCGTGCATATCTTACATACTTGTCTCATATTTTCATTGATGAGGACATCACTAACAAGGTTACACCCACAGCTCCAACTGACACATATACAGGACCAATTACTAGAGCTCGCGCACGCCAATTAAATTACCAGGTACTTTCGTTTCTTGGTAATGAATCTAATGTTCATGAGAGTATGATGCTGCCTAAATTGGATACATTTGTCTTGCTTACAAATGAAGGGCCTAGCTTGGACAAGAAGGATGAACATTGGAGCAAGATCAAGCATGGAGATGATGGCATGCGCAAGGGGGACAGGAATGGAGTTACAATGGATGATTTCAGGACTTTGAAGCCACCATAATGAGTGCGAGAAGCCTTGGACGAAATATACAAGATGCCACTTCATAAATTTCGTCCAGAGGCTATTTTAGGTGCTGCGTCACCTTATTATTGGGCCAGGCCCATGTAATTTCGAAATACTTGAGTATAGGCTGTTTTTAGAGTCCGTATGTGTGGGGAAACAAGAGTTAGGGTTGGTTTCGGACCCCTCCACCAAGGGCCACGAAATTCCCCCCTCTTTCCCTCATATATACAGCCCTTAGGGCGTCGTTTAGACTTTGGGTTTTGTTTAGATTAAAAGTTCGCCATAGCTGCAACTTCGCGTACTTCGTTTGTGTTCAACGACCAGACCAAGGCGTCACAGAACCCCACCTTGATCAATAAAGTTTTCCTCTTATATTCGCAATATCCAGATTGCAATCTTAGTTTCTTGCTTGTTCTTCGTTTGCCTGCAGGAAACAGACCTTCGTGGTCAGGTTGATCGTTCTCCGGCGTGGTCAACAACCTCTCGGAGTTGGTTTAGCGATTGCTAAGGCGCGACGTCCTCGCACGTTCGTAGTCGGATCGTCAAAGTCGACTTCCTCCAAAACGATAACCACCATCTCATCGAAAGACGGGACACCTTTGCCTCTATCAGCTTCGACCAATGTCTCCAAGTCAAGTGGCCGCCGACAAGCTTTTACCTACCAACCATCGTGGAGAGAATGGTGAGAGAGTGAGCCACCAAAAAGAGAGCGAGAACCACAAGCCAAATATGAGCGCCTCCACGATGAGCGACAAGAAGCAACTAGTCCTATTTGACACCAAACGTGAGATGATAGAAGTGTGTGAAAACCCATCGAGTGTTTTCCACCTTGTGCTCTTATGCAAAGGGGAAGCCAAACTGATACAGGGTGGAACCCTAATCAGCGGATCTTTCACGTTTGGAGGTTGGCACACGATGAACACGGGGAATCACAGGGGAAAGAAGGGGGAAACACAAGAGGAAAACACTCAATCAACACGAAAGCAATCACACAAATGCTAGATTCGCGATACAAGGTTGAGATCCATGATCCAAAGTCAACAACGGTGATACAGATAGTCTTCTCCGTGAGGAGGTCTTGGAATCCCGTGGGATCTTCCCGTTAGGGGTCTTGAATCCAGAGGTGGATCTTCTCCGTAGAGGCGCACCGGTCTCGTGGGAGAAATCCACACAAGTGTCAAATGAGCTAAACCACAGCTAACCCTAAACGGAATGAGGAGAGGAGTATATATAGTCTACGGGGCGAATGGGTACATGGGCCTCGGCCCAGGGGCTGCACGCAGGCAGATCAGGGGCCGGATGTCCGGGCGACGGCCCGGATGTCCGGGTCTTCGAAGGGTGCCGGACGTCCGGGGCGAGGAGCCGGATGTCCGGGCCGGAGCGGTCAGGTTTCGGGCGCTCTCTGGACAGAGGCGCCGGATTTCCGGGCCCGGGGCCGGATGTCCGGGCCATGCTTGGCCGGATGTCCGGGCCCTGGCCGGATGTCCGGGCCCTGTAGCTTCAGTTGCTGCTGGCCTTCTGTAGTTGATGGCCCAGGTGCCGGATGTCCGGGCCATGGGGCCGGATGTCCGGGGCCTGGAACTTCCTTCTGCCCTTCTCGATGGATCAGTTCGTCCGTGGCCTTGGGGACTTGTCCATCTTCACGCTCTTCTCCGAAGCGGTCTCCTTCACACCTGAGCACACAAAGCACACTCGCTTGAGGTAGCAACCATGTCTCGCAAGATTCATAAGGAAGTTGGGCTAGGAGTGACGTCACCTCGGTCTCGAAAGCTCTAGCACGAGCACGTGTCATCGGTCCTTGAGGCACTTGAGGGGGTGAAGGAGGGTCCATGGTGATGGCCCTAGGATACACCGTATCATCTCCCCTCCCTTGGGAAAGATCCGACCTCGGATCGAAATCTTCATCACCATGGAAAGGAGAGAGGTCCTTGATGTTGAAAGTATCGCTCACGGAGTACTTGTCTCGTGGGATGTCGATCTTGTAGGCGTTGTCGTTGTAGCGTGCTAGCACCTTGAAGGGTCCGTCGGCGCGAGGTAGAAGCTTGGACTTGCGCTCTTGTGGGAAGCGGTCCTTGCGAAGGTGAAGCCAAACAAGATCGCCCGGTTGGAACACCATCGGTGTCTTGTTGACGTTGAGCTTGGTGGCGCGACGGTGGACTTGTCGCTCGATCATCGCCCTTGTGTCTTCGTGCACCTTCTTGAGATAAGTTGCCCTTGCACTTGCGTCCATGTTCGTGCGCTCTTGGAGAGGAAGCGGTAGGATGTCCAAAGGTGACAACGGGTTGAAGCCGTAGACGATCTCGAAGGGGGACTTGCCGGTTGTGGAGTGTCTTGCGCGGTTGTAGGCGAACTCGGCGATTGGTAAGCAATGCTCCCATTCCCGGATGTTCCTCTTGATCAACACACGAAGAAGAGTGGATAGCGTGCGGTTCGTCACCTCCGTCTGGCCGTCCGTTTGTGGATGGTACGCCGACGAAAATAGAAGCTTGATTCCGAGCTTGGCACATAGTGTTTTCCAAAAGTAACTCAGGAACTTGACGTCCCGGTCGGAGACGATCGTTTTGGGCACGCCGTGTAGACGAAGTATCTCCCTGCAAAAGAGAGTTGCAACATGTGAAGCATCGTCGATCTTGTTACAAGGAATGAAATGAGCCATTTTGGAGAACCTATCTACGACGACAAGCACGGAATCTTTGCCATTTTGAGTCCTAGGCAAGCCAAGTATGAAATCCATGCTTATGTCTTCCCATGGGTGATATGGAATAGGAAGAGGCATATGAAGACCATAAGATTGAGCTTTGGACTTAGCTTTGCGGCATGTAGAACAGCGGTTGGTGAAGCGTGAGACGTCACGAAGCATCTTGGGCCAAAAATAGTTCTTAGAGAGTGTAGCAAACGTTTTGTCTCGTCCAAAGTGTCCCATGAGTCCTCCTCCATGCGATTCCTGCAAAAGAAGCAAACGAAGCGACGACTCGGGAATGCAAAGTTTGTTAGCTCTCATAAGATATCCATCTTTGATGTAGTAATGCTCCCAAGAAGTGTGAGTCAAGCATTTAGCATAGGCATTTGCAAAGAAAGGATCATGCTCATATAAATCTTTAATATGCTCAAAGCCAATCACATTCAACTCAAGCTGTGTAACAAGCATGCATTTGCGGGAAAGCGCGTCCGCCACAACATTTTCTTTGCCCTTGATGTATTTGATAACATAGGGAAAAGACTCAATGAACTCACTCCATTTAGCATGACGCTTGTTCAACTTAGTTTGACCTTTGAGATACTTGAGTGTCTCATGGTCCGTATGAAGAATGAATTCATGAGGTCTAAGATAGTGTTCCCAAACACGTAGAACTCTCACCAAGGCATAAAGCTCTTTATCATAGATAGGATAGTTAAGTTGAGCTCCCGATAGCTTCTCGCTAAAGTACGCAATTGGGCGCTTTTCTTGCATTAGCACGCCGCCGATGCCGGTACCACTAGCATCACAATGAATCTCAAACGGTTTGTCAAAGTTTGGTAATGCTAGAAGTGGTGCGTGCGTGAGCAAGCTCTTAAGCTCATTGAACGCGGTGTCTTGCGAAGGACCCCAAATGAAGGGTGCGTTCTTCTTGCTCAAAGCGTGTAGAGGCATAGCAATGGTGCTAAAATCCTTCACAAAACGTCGATAGAAACCGGCTAGACCAAGGAAACTACGCACTTGCATAAGATTCTTTGGTTGAGGCCGAGTTTTAATTGCGTCAATTTTAGTTTCATCAACGTGAACACCTTGAGAAGATACGACAAATCCTAGAAAGATAACCTTGTCAACTCCAAAAGTGCATTTTTCCATATTAGCATACAATTGTTGTTTGCGAAGTGCTTGCAAAACTAGTTGTACATGGTCAACATGTTCTTCAAGCGACTTGCTAAACACAAGAATGTCATCAAAGTAAACCACAACAAAGACACCTATGTAGGGTCTAAGAACAAAATGCATAAGACGCACAAAAGTGCCGGGTGCTTCCGATAAACCCATTGGCATGACAAGCCACTCATATAACCCAAACTTGGTTTTGAAAGCAGTTTTCCACTCATCACCCTCTTGAATTCGAATTTGGTAGTAACCACTTTTAAGATCAATTTTTGAAAAGATGGTGGCACCACAAAGTTCATCAAGCATGTCATCTAAGCGAGGAATAGGGTGACGATATCTAACGGTGATAGCATTTATCGGGCGGCAGTCGGAACACATGTGAAAAGTTCCGTCTTTCTTAGGCACGAGAATAACGGGAACGGCACAAGGGCTTAGACTTTCACGTACATGACCCTTGTCGATGAGGTTTTGCACTTGCCGTTGTATCTCCTTCGTTTCCTCGGGGTTGACGCGGTAAGGAGCTTTGTTTGGAAGGGGAGCACCGGGTACGAGGTCGATGCGGTGTTCTATCCCTCGAAGTGGAGGTAGACCCGGTGGAAGCTCATCCGGAAAGACGTCCGAGAATTCCTGCAACAATTTAGACAACACAAAAGGTGGAGGTGGTGAAGTGTTAGTAGGCTTGGCTTCCCCTTTGCATAGAAGCACAAGGTGGAAGACACTCGATGGGTTCTCACACACTTCTCTCATCTCACGTTTGGTAGCAAATAGCACTAGTTGCTTCTTGTCGCTCATCGTGGAGTCGCTCATATTTGGCTTGTGGCTCTCACTCTCTTTTTGGTGGCTCGCTCTCTCACCATTCTCTCCACGATGGGTGGTAGGTAAAATCTTGTCGGCGGCTACTTGACTTGGAGTCATAGGTCGTAGCACGAATTCCTTGCCCTTCATCTTGAAGTGATAGTGATTCGTCCGTCCATTGTGTGTGACTCCACGATCATATTGCCATGGGCGTCCAAGAATGAGGTGGCACACGGACATGGGTATCACATCACACTCAAGAGTATCCTCGTAGGCGCCAATCTTGAAAGAGACTTGCACGGTGTGCTCGACTCGAAGAATTCCGGCGTCGTTGAGCCATTGGACCTTGTAGGGATGCGGATGCTTCGTCTTGACCAAATGAAGCTTGTCGCATAGCTCTTCGCTTGCCAAGTTGTGGCAACTTCCTCCATCGATGATAACCTTGACGGAGCGTCCATTTATGCCGGCCTTCGTATGAAAAATGTGACAACGTTGGTCTTCATCTTGTTGATGTTGGAGTGTCAAGACTTTGGAGACAACAAGGTTGGGGCTTGAGTCATTGTCGCAAAACACTTGATTGTCTTCTTCTTCATTGACTTGACGATGCATTGCG
This sequence comes from Secale cereale, assembly GCA_902687465.1. NCBI lineage: Eukaryota > Viridiplantae > Streptophyta > Magnoliopsida > Poales > Poaceae > Secale > Secale cereale. The sequence continues at coordinate 265,539,974 of LR738713.1, read as the reverse complement.
ACATGCTCAAGTGCTTCCATCTCATCATCGCTCATGGAGTCATATGATCCGTCGTCGTTGATGATCATGGTGCGAACGGTCTTGCACTCAAATGACTTGTGGCCTCGTCCTTGGCACTTGAAGCATTTGATGGAGCTCGTCTTGTTGTTATCTTCGGTTGGAGTTGTAGTTGAGGAAGCTCTTGGCTTGAAGTTGTTGGTAGAAGGTTGACGACTCGAGGTAGTCGCATTCTTGTAGCTTGACTTGCCACCGAAGTTTGTAGAAGGCTTGATAGAGGTAGGAGGAGTAACCGAAGTCGTTGAAGCTTGGTTATAGGAGCCGAAGTTCTTGGAGTTGAACTTTGAGTACTTGTAGTCTTCTTGAACTTGTCGCTCCGCTTTGGTTGCTTGATGTACTAGCTCGAGGAGATTGTTGTATGGTTGGAAGTCCGCAATCTTCTTGATGGGATAGTTGAGTCCATTCAAGAATCGCGCCATAGTTTGCTCATCATCTTCCGTGATGTTCGCTCGTATCATGGCAATCTCCATCTCCTTGTAGTACTCTTCAACGGACTTGGTACCTTGCTTGAGGAGTTGTAGCTTCTTGAACAAGTCTCGGTTGTAGTGTGTAGGCACGAAGCGTGCTCTCATCACTTCCTTCATTTGAGCCCAAGTGGTGATAGGAGGTTCGCCTTTGGCTTCTCTTCTCTCTATGATTTGCTCCCACCAAATGAGAACATAGTCTTGGAACTCAAGTGATGCCATAGCGATCTTCTTGTCTTCATCGAAGTCGTGAAGGCGAAAGATCTTGTCAACTTTCAATGCCCATGAGAGGTAATCTTCGGGATCAATGCTTCCGGAAAACTTTGGCATGGTGAACTTGAGCTTGCCATAGCGATGCTCGTCGTTGTTTCCTTGTCTATTGGGAGGATGATCTCGGTTTTGGCGGTTTGCCAAATCTTGGTGCTCTTGTTGAGGAAGATGTTCTTGTTGGGGTTGTTGCTCTTGTTGGTATTGTTGCTCATGTCGCGCTTGAGGAGTAGCTTCTTCTTGTATTCTTGCTTGATGACGCCGTTCATGCATCTCATCTCGAAGAAAATCCTCTTCTTGACGAGTGTGTCGATTGCGGGCGGCCACATTGCGGTGTGCATCTTGTAAAGCACGTTGCGCCTCCATGGCTTGAGCTTCACGACGTTGTTGTGCGTGGCGGTTAGCCTCGGCATCTTGTTCTTCTTGATATTGACGAGCTCGCTCTTGTTGTTGTTGGCGTAGTCGTTGCCGTTCTTGTGCTTGCTCAAGTGTAGCTTGGTTTTGACGATGTCGATTTTCTTGTTCGTCGAATAGCTCTTGAGAACTCTTGTCATGTAGAGGTTGCCGATGTTCATGTCGAGCTTGACGTGCGGCTTGAGGAAGAGTGGTTGATGTAGGTGTACTTGAGTCTTGCGTTGAGTCGGTATGTCGACTTGAGCGGCTTCGTCGATGAGATGATGTTGAGGAAGAACGTCGGTTGATGATCAATGTCCGTAGCTCATTGTATTGAGTAGACATGTTGGTGTTGATGAGGTCGATTTGCTCCTTGGTGCTTTGTTGGAATTGTCGCGCGTCCTCGGCAACTTGACCAATGTACTCGCGCATAGCTTCACTCTCTTGATGTAGAGCTCGTTGGACACCGAATAGATGTAGTTTGGTGACGTAGTTGTTCGCTTCTTGAGGATCGTCGAAGATCGGGTTGGTAGATGAACTTGGCCTATCCATCATCACAAGCAAGTAAGTGAGTGGAGAAAGGAGAAGACAATATCAATGTACCTTAACCGAGGTTGAAAATGGATCAATGATCACTCAACAATGTAACCCGGAAATAGCACTATTGGTATCACTTCGTGTCGATTCTCACACCTACAAGTAAAGCTTTGAGAGGAGCTTGGTTAGGATGTGGCACAAATTCAATGCAATCGTCAAAATGACTCAAAGATGTTGAAAATGGTTCACAAATTTGCTCATGCAACAAGTAGATCACTAGCAAAGAGTAGCACACGGAACACACGCACGGATAGATAAATGTGGTTGTGCAACCAAGGATGAGCGAAAAATGTGGTAAACCACGGAAAATGCTCGTGTCGCACAACGCTAGAGAGACGCTAACCGATTGCTTAATAGGCGGATACGCACTTGTGCACGACCTATATGGGCAAAACGTAACGACTATCTATCACAAGTATGCTATGAGTGTATGATGTGCCGATGCTCGAGCACAAGATGATGTTGCTATGTATGATCTCTTTGGATGCAAGGCGTATGATGCTATTGTTTCTTTGCTTGGATTGGCTCTTTTGCTTCAAAGCTTTTGAGCTCTTTCTTTGGGCACATATGTATGCTTCTCGTATCAAGGTAGCTATTGTGTATGCGGAGCACTCTTGTGGCACACGGGGATATGCAAGATACCAAGATGATGTGATGTTACTCACAATGATGTGGTATGCAATATCTATGACTATCACTAATGTGCACAAGTGTCGTGGCCCGGCAATACTCAAATGGCTAGTCTCAATGGGAAAGCTACGCAAAGATGGTTCATAGGGTGACAATGCAATTGCAAGATAGAATGATCGAAGTGTCGTCGATGTTACCGTCCTTGCCGAAGTTGAGCGGTGGTGTCGTCGAAGTCTTGCCGTCCCAAGGTAGCCTAAACATCCAAGGAAACGGTGAAACCACAACTCAAGTATCCACGGCAAATGGAGACAAATTTTCCAAACTCGAAGCGGTGAAGTGAAGGTGGTTGTTGCGGAAGATTGGTGGAGGTTTGCGGAAGAGTGGATGGATCACCGAACGCAAAGGGGTGGATGATCGCTAGGAGGGAAGTGGTGGTGGTTTTGTGGCTGCGGGAGGCCGGATGTCCGGGCCAAAGGCCGGATGTCCGGGCCGGGCCGGATGTCCGGGGCACGAGCCGGATGTCCGGGGTACCCGAGCCAGCAAGAACACGTTGCAAAAAAAAAGGGGTTTCGGGGCAAAAATTCGGTGGATTTTTCGGATGAAATTTGGGGAAAAGTGGAGGAAAAGCTAGATCCACACGTGGCACAGCAAATCCATGGAACAAATTCAACAAAATCTTGCCAAATCAACAGATCACAGAAAATTTTTGGGGGCTCTTTTTGTGGGGCAATTTTCGAAATTAGGAAGAACACGACAAAAACAGGCTAGAGAACAAAGTGTGTGGCTCCAAAATCGTGAGAAACCTTTGCTCTAGATACCATAATGATACAGGGTGGAACCCTAATCAGCGGATCTTTCACGTTTGGAGGTTGGCACACGATGAACACGGGGAATCACAAGGGAAAGATGGGGGAAACACAAGAGGAAAACACTCAATCAACACGAAAAGCAATCACACAAATGCTAGATTCGCGATACAAGGTTGAGATCCATGATCCAAAGTCAACAACGGTGATACAGATAGTCTTCTCCGTGAGGAGGTCTTGGAATCCCGTGGGATCTTCCCGTTAGGGGTCTTGAATCCAGAGGTGGATCTTCTCCGTAGAGGCGCACCGGTCTCGTGGGAGAAATCCACACAAGTGTCAAATGAGCTAAACCACAGCTAACCCTAAACGGAATGAGGAGAGGAGTATATATAGTCTACGGGGCGAATGGGTACATGGGCCTCGGCCCAGGGGCTGCACGCAGGCAGATCAGGGGCCGGATGTCCGGGCGACGGCCCGGATGTCCGGGTCTTCGAAGGGTGCCGGACGTCCGGGGCGAGGAGCCGGATGTCCGGGCTGGAGCGGTTAGGTTTCGGGCGCTCTCTGGACAGAGGCGCCGGATTTCCGGGCCTGGGGCCGGATGTCCGGGCCATGCTTGGCCGGATGTCCGGGCCCTGGCCGGATGTCCGGGCCCTGTAGCTTCAGTTGCTGCTGGCCTTCTGTAGTTGATGGCCCAGGTGCCGGATGTCCGGGCCATGGGGCCGGATGTCCGGGTCCTGGAGCTGCTTTCTGGTCTTCTCGTTGCATCAGCTCGTCCATGACCTTGGGGACTTGTCCATCTTCAAGCTCTTCTCCGAAGTGGTCTCCTTCACACCTGAGCACACAAAGCACACTCGCTTGAGGTAGCAACCATGTCTCGCAAGATTCATAAGGAAGTAGGGCTAGGAGTGACGTCACCTCGGTCTCGAAAGCTCTAGCACGAGCACGTGTCATCGGTCCTTGAGGCACTTGAGGGGGTGAAGGAGGGTCCATGGGGATGGCCCTAGGATACACCGTATCAACAGAGTTCTTCTTCTTCCATGGCATCAACAGGGCACACCAGTGATATTATTTGTCGTCGTTGTAAGGGAAGAGGACATTTTGCGAGAGATTGCAAATCTCAGCGTGTGATGATTGCTACTGAGGATGGTGGATATGAATCCGCTAGTGACTATGATGAGGAGACTTTGGCTCTTATTACACGTGAAGAACACGGCGGAGACGATTCTGATCATGAGACGCAATACATGGCTCCTGAAGATGCTGACAGGTATGAATGTTTAGTTGCTCAACGTGTTTTGAGTGTGCAGGTTACACAAGCTGAGCAAAATCAGAGGCATAATTTGTTCCATACAAAGGGAGTTGTGAAGGAACGTTCTGTTCGCGTGATCATAGATGGAGGGAGTTGCAACAACTTGGCTAGCATGGAGATGGTGGAGAAGCTATCCCTCACCACAAGACCACATCCACATCCTTACTACATCCAATGGTTCAACAACAGCGGCAAGGTTAAGGTAACACGTACTGTTCGTGTGCATTTTAGTATCTCTACATATGCTGATTATGTTGATTGTGATGTGGTACCTATGCAAGCATGTTCCTTATTACTTGGTAGACCATGGCAATTTGATAAAAATTCTGTACACCATGGTAGAAACAATCAGTATACTCTTGTTCATAAGGATAAAAATATTACTTTGCTTCCTATGACTCCTGATTCCATTTTAAAAGATGATATTAATAGAGCTAATAAAGCAAAACAGGAGAAAAATAAGAGTGAAAATCAGATTGTGGCAAAAGAATTTGCGCAACAAATGAAGCCTAATAATAAACCATCTACTGTTGCTTCTGAAATTATATTGAAAAGTGCATGTTTATTTGCCACCAAATCTGATATTGATGAGCTAGATTTTAGCAAATCTGTTTGCTATGCTGTTGTATGCAAAGAGGCATTATTTTCATTCGAGGACGTGCCTTCCTCTTTGCCTCCTGCTGTCACTAACATTTTGCAGGAGTTCGCCGACGTCTTTCCACAAGACGTGCCACCGGGATTACCACCTATTCGAGGGATTGAGCATCAGATTGACTTAATTCCCGGTGCATCGCTACCCAACCGCGCACCATACCGTACCAATCCAGAAGAGACGAAGGAGATTATGCGTCAAGTACAGGATCTACTCGACAAAGGTTATATACGCGAATCCCTTAGTCCTTGTGCTGTTCCTATTATTCTAGTGCCGAAAAAGGATGGTACATCGCGTATGTGTGTTGATTGTAGAGCCATTAATAATATTACTATTCGTTATCGTCATCCTATTCCTAGGCTAGATGATATGCTTGATGAATTGAGTGGCTCTACAATATTCTCCAAAGTTGATTTGCGTAGTGGATACCATCAAATTCGTATGAAATTGGGAGATGAATGGAAAACAGCATTTAAAACTAAGTTTGGATTATATGAGTGGTTAGTCATGCCTTTTGGGTTAACTAATGCACTGATACGGTGTATCCTAGGGCCATCACCATGGACCCTCCTTCACCCCCTCAAGTGCCTCAAGGACCGATGACACGTGCTCGTGCTAGAGCTTTCGAGACCGAGGTGACGTCACTCCTAGCCCAACTTCCTTATGAATCTTGCGAGACATGGTTGCTACCTCAAGCGAGTGTGCTTTGTGTGTTCAGGTGTGAAGGAGACCGCTTCGGAGAAGAGCGTGAAGGTGAACAAGTCCCCAAGGCCACGGACGAACTGATGCATCGAGAAGGGCAGAAGGGAGCTCCAGGCCCCGGACATCCGGCTCCATGGCCCGGACATCCGGCACCTGGGCCATCAACTACAGAAGGCCAGCAGCAACTGAAGCTACAGGGCCCGGACATCCGGCCAGGGCCCGGACATCCGGCCAAGCATGGCCCGGACATCCGGCCCCGGGCCCGGAAATCCGGCGCCTCTGTCCAGAGAGCGCCCGAAACCTGACCGCTCCAGCCCGGACATCCGGCTCCTCCCCCCGGACGTCCGGCACCCTTCGAAGACCCGGACATCCGGGCCGTCGCCCGGACATCCGGCCCCTGATCTGCCTGCGTGCAGCCCCTGGGCCGAGGCCCATGTACCCATTCGCCCCGTAGACTATATATACTCCTCTCCTCATTCCGTTTAGGGTTAGCTGTGGTTTAGCTCATTTGACACTTGTGTGGATTTCTCCCACGAGACCGGTGCGCCTCTACGGAGAAGATCCACCTCTGGATTCAAGACCCCTAACGGGAAGATCCCACGGGATTCCAAGACCTCCTCCGGGAGAAGACTATCTGTATCACCGTTGTTGACTTTGGATCATGTACCTCGACCTTGTATCGCGAATCTAGCACTTGTGTGATTGCTTCCGTGTTGATTTGAGTGTTCTCTCTTGTGTTTTCCCCGTCTTCCCCTTGTGTTTTCCCCGTGTTCATCGTGTGCCAACCTCCAAACGTGAAAGATCCGCTGATTAGGGTTCCACCCTGTATCAGGGAGGAGGTCAACAGTATTTATATTACACACGCGGTCGCCGTCGTAGCGGACGTCCGGGGGTTACCGGACGTCCGGTGGTTCCGGAGGGACCGGACGTCCGGTAATCCTCGGATTTCCGCTATTTAGCTTCTGTTGCCGAAGTCACGGACGTCCGGTGGCTTCCGGTCGTCCGGTCGTCTGGGAGGGGCCGGACGTCCGGTGTTTTCCGGTCGTCCGGTGCCTGGGAGTCGCCGGTCGTCCGGTGCAGGCCGGACGTCCGGTGCCTGTAGCATCTTCAGCATTCCTTCTTCTTGTCTCGAGCACTTGTCGGTCCTGTCCTCTTGAGCATCATGTAGAGCTGTCCCGCGGCCTTCGTCCAAGTACCTGAGTATGCATAGAGTCTCTGATGAAGGTAGAGGCCGTACCTCAAGTGAATCCGAAAGATGTAAAGAGAGGAGCGAGGTCACCTCGGTCTCAAAAGCTCTTGCACGTGCTCTAGTCATGGGTCCTTTGGGCACTTGGTGAGGCGATGAAGGGTCCATGGTGATGGCCCTAGGATACACCGTATCAATCATGCAATGGATGGGATGGGTCAAAATCTCCTAAAATGTATGAGGAAACTATGGGGGTCTCCTCATGAGCAATATCGAAAGCATAATATGGAGAAGTGGAACAATCTCCAAAACAATGCATATCCGAAGCTAGGTGTTCATGGCATGGCATATGATGGATATGATGCAAAGGAAGCATGTCAATATCATCACAAGAAAAACAAATGCCAATAACCATGGGCTTGTCATCTATGCCATAAGTGCAAATTGGGTTTATCTTAATGGCATATGCATAGTTACTATGAAGAGATTGCAAATATGACATATGATTGATCTCATGCATAGCATATGACAAGTCAAGTGGATTATCAAACATGATGTGACCTAAAGAATGATCACAAGAGATCCTATGCAACATGGCATCACAACTAATAGACTCCACATGGCAATCATCATACACATCATAAATGGGTAGTGTATCCCATGAGGTAGTCGAACTAGCATGAAGCATGGCAATAGGTGGATCAACATCATGCAAGCAATCAATGTCACAAATGTCCACTAGTGGGACAAGAGAAGCACCATCACCTATGTTACCTTTTTCATTCCACTCATGTGGTGTAGGTGAGGTGGGAAAGACCAAATGGTGGTCATCATCTTCATCTTGATGGAACCATGTGGGGGGTGCATCATAATCCACCATGGCCATCGTCTTGTCCAGAGGAAGGACGAAGTCATCGCGAATCGGCGCGTCATCATAAATGGAACCTAGCACCAAATGAGAAGACACAATAGAGGTAGAGGTTAAGTTGTTAGAAATCGAAATGGCCACACATGCCCTATCAACTTCCTCAATCTCTCTATGTGGTGGTGGCTCACTCACTCCCTCAAGGTAGGTGCACTCAATGTCACATATGGTGGAGTCACTCAAGTGGTGGTGATGGTAACTCTCCTCACATGGGAATTGTGGCAGCTCATCATATATGGGGCTAGTGGTGAAGTCACTCTCACTCTCAATATGGTGGCAAAAGTCACTCAAGTCATCATACGTCGCCGTGGTCGAAGGGAAAATCCCATGCTCAACCATCTCGTCACCGTCGTCGTGGATGAAGGCCGAAGATGGCACATCATCACTCTCGCCTCCAAAGATGGAAGCATCATCCTCGCTCGCCACCTTGTCGCTCGCCTCCAAAGCTTGGTCTTCGAATGGCTCCGTAGTCGTAGTCGGCGCCGCACCATCTTGAAAAAGAGTCGAAGTAGACTTGGCATCATCAATGCAACAAAGAGGGATGCCGGTGGAGTCGAACTTGGGAGCATCATCTTGGAGCTCGTTGGGCTTGGACATCGTGGTGGTACTAGCCTCATGCTCGCAATCTTGGAGCTTGGTCTTCGAGAAGTGTGCTTGCGGTGGAGAAGCCTTGGCCTTGATGAGTTCTTGTTCCGCCTTGAGGGCACCAATGTAGTTGTCGTCAAGGGACTTGTAGTTCTCGAGGAAGATAGTCTTGGAGATGTCGTTGTCCAATCCCATCATGAAGTAAAACTTCATCCAAATGGGGTCGTCCACGCCGGCTCGTCGCAAGGCCTTCTTCATCTCCTTGAAGTACGCGTCGATGGACTTGGATCCTTGTATGGTGTTCTCCAATTGGCGAAGAAGTTGTTCCGTGTAGGTGGGAGGCACGAAATCTCGCCGCATAGCTTTCTTCGTCTTGGACCAATTCATGTCGTAGTTCTCCGAAGGTGTGTGAAGCCACCATGTTGACGCGTTGTCGTGGAAGTTTCTTGTGGCGCACTTCACTTGATCTTCATAGGGAACTTGATGTAGCTTGAGGTAGTCGTCCATCTTGCGCTCCCACTCGAGATACTCCTCGGGGTCTTGAGTCCCATAGAAAGGAATCGCGTGGTCGTTGTCGAGGTCGTAGTAGCTCGTGGACGTCGCGGACTTGAGCTTGGGGAGCTTCTCTTGAGGTGCGGGTTGGTGAAGATGCCGCAAGTCCGAAGGCGAAGATGCCTTGAAGTCACTTGGCGAAGATGCCAAGGTAGATGGTGAAGTCATTGAGCGATTGTTGATGTTGAGCTCGTGACCTTCACGTTCTTGTCGTTGATGGTGTCGATGCCGATGTGATCTAGTCATGGCACCGAACTCGTCGTTGTTGTTGTAGACCGGAGATGAAATGCTTTGCCTATCCATCACAAGACTAGAGCAAAGGTGAGTAGGAAATGAGATAAACAATACCAAGATACCGTTTCCCAAAGTTGAGGATGTATCCCGTTTCACTCAATGTGAAATGAAAGAATAGTGGAATTGGTACCGGACTTGTTCACTCACACATACAAATTAAAGCTTATGGTGGAGCTCGGTGAGGATAGTGGCACAAAAAAAAATGATGCAAAATGTTAGCAAGAGTCAATAATGTTGAAAGAGATTCACAAATTCGCAAATGGAACAAGTAGACCAATAGCAATATGTGGCACACAGAAACACACACACGGATAGATAAATGAGGTCGTGCAACCAAGGAATGAGCACAAAATGTGGAGTCCACGGAAAACGCTCGTGTTGCACAACTCAAGAGAGACGCTAGCACGATTGCTCAATGGGCGGATACGACACTTGTGCACAACCTATAAGATGCAAAATGTAAGAACTTTCTATCCCAAGTATGCTATGTGTATGATGTTCCGGTGCTTTTAGCACAAGATGATCCAAGATGATCAAGTATGATATGATATGATGCGATGCTATGGCTCTTGCTTACAAGCTTCTTTGTCTTTCTCTTTTTGCTTAAAAGCTTATTCTTCTTTTCTTTTCTTTTTTTTTTATGGCCACGATGCACAAACCAAGATAACAATTGTGTATATGCGGGAACAATCTTGTGACACAAGGGATGATATGATGATACCAAGATATGGTATGTATGCAATGGAAGGGCGGATCGCTAATGTGCACAAGTAACGTTGCCGGCAATACTCAATGGCTAGTCTCGATAGGCAAGTGACGCAAAATGGGCTAGGGGTTAACAATGCAATTGCAATGGGAATATACAACGGTGTCGTCGAAGTTACCGTCCGATGATGATGATGAGATGCGGTGCTCTTGATGTAGACCCGTTCCTAATTAGCCGAAACACCTTAGGAAACGGAAAAACCACAACTCAAAATCTCAAGGACAAATGTCAAATGGTGGTAGCGGAAAACAATGGTGGTGGTGGTGTCAAAGATGACAATGCGGAAGTGGTGGTGGTGGTTGATGAAGAAGCAATTGTCCCTAAGTAGCCTAAACACCTTAGGAGACTCAAATCACTACTCAAGCAACCACAAATGCTATGGGAAACAAAAAGGTTAGGTTGCGGAAGTCGGTGGTGGTATAGCGGATGATGTGGTGGTGGTGGTTGATGAAGAAGCACTCGTCCCTAAGTAGCCGAAACACCTTAGGAGACTCAAGTCACAATTCAAACAACCACAAATGCTAAGGGAAACAAAATGGTTAGGTTGCGGAAGTCGGTGGTGGTATAGCGGATGATGTGGTGGAAGCCCTAGGAAGAGATGTCAAAATTCACAAAATATGGTGGAGTGAAATGGTGGTAAAACCAAGATGAGCAGCTCGGGCACGTCGCTAGCTTTCCAACGAGCCAAAGAACACTCAAATCGGAGTTCGGGAGTAAAAGTTATGGTCAAAACGGTGAAACTCGGAAGGCTGAAAAAGTGCGGGGCGGTAGTACCGCTTTGGTTGAGCGGAACTAAAAAATTACTACCGCTTGTAGGGCGGTAGTACCGCTTGGATGAGCGGTAGTACCGCTGGTGTCGGGAAAAACTTCGCAGATCGCGATCAGGGCGAATTTGGGGCGGAAATGGATGATTTCGGGGGCGAAATTGGATGGATTTCGTGGATGGAAAGTGGTGAAACTTGGGGAGATGCTAGATCCACTCGAAACCAAGCAAATCCATGGATCAAATCCAACAAAACATCATCAAACCAACAAATCACAAGAAAATTTGGGGCTATTTTTGGTGGGGATTTTCGAAATTGGGCAAGAACACAACAAAACAAGGCTAGAAAACACGAAGGGGGGCTCCAATTTTGTGAGAAACCATAGCTCTAGATACCATGATGTTGTAGGGTGGAACCCTAGGTGGAGATCTTTCACGAATTGGAGGGGAATCCCCAAGAACAAGAAGGACACAAGGGAAGAACACAAGAGAAACACTCAAGAACAAGTCCAATCACACATCCACTAGACTCACAAACACATGAGATCCACAAGGTACACGAACAATCAAAGGGAAATAAGATACATGGTAGAGTTCATCCCAATCCTATGAGGAGAGAGGTCTTGACAATCCACAAGGATTCTTCTCCCGTGGGAGGTCTCGATAATCCACAAGGATTCTTCTCCCGTGGGAGGTCTTGCATCCACTAGGGATCTTCTCCAAGGTGGAGGTAGTCTCACTCTCTCAAGAGGAGAAGGTAGGAGCAAAGCTCACATACAAATGAGCTATCATATTCGCTAAACTGAGAAAGGAGGTGGAGGTGGTCTATTTATAGTCTAAGCCACGAAGGGGTAAGTGGCGAGGGATACAAGGCCAAAGGCCCGCGGCTGCGCACAGGCAGGGCGGTAGTACCGGACCTCGGGCGGTAGTACCGCTTGGGAGCGGTAGTACCGCTTGTAAGCGGTAGTACCGCCCGTTCCAGACTGGACAGGCCATTCTTTTTCCGTCTTCGCTTCCATGCTTCCCTCGCTGATGGTGTAGGCGTTCCTTGGCGCTTGCGCTCCTCCTCGTCGTCCGTGAAGCTCCGACAATACCTATGCATGCACACGAGTGGAGAGTCAAGTAGTATACCATCCTCGAAGGGGTCAAGTGAACACGTGTAAAGGAGAAGATTCACCTTTATGTATGAGAAGTAGATGGCGCACGTGTCACTTGCCACATGGGCTCTTGACATGGTGATGTCCGTAGGATGCTCCGCATCATTATCTCAAGAAGGTGCACGAAGATACAAGGGCGATGATCGAGCGACAAGTCCAACGTCTCGCCACCAAGCTCAACGTCAACAAGGCACCGATGGTGTTCAACCCGGGAGATCTTGTTTGGCTCCACCTTCGCAAGGAACGCTTCCCACACGAGCGCAAGTCCAAGCTTCTACCTCGCGCCGACGGACCCTTCAAGGTGCTAGCACGCTACAACGACAATGCCTACAAGATCGACATCCCACGAGACAAGTACTCCGTGAGCGATACTTTCAACATCAAGGACCTCTCTCCTTTCCATGGTGATGAAGATTTCGATCCGAGGTCGGATCTTTCCCAAGGGAGGGGAGATGATACGGTGTATCCTAGGGTCATCACCGTGGACCCTTCATCGCTTCACCAAGTGCCCAAAGGACCCATGACTAGAGCCCGTGCAAGAGCTTTCGAGACCGAGGTGACCTCGCTCCTCTCTTTACATCTTTCGGATTCACTTGAGACACGGCCTCTACCTTCATCAGAGACTCCATGCATACTCAGGTGCTTGGACGAAGGCCGCGGGACAGCTCTACATGATGCTCAAGAGGACAGGCCCGACAAGTGCGCGAGACAAGAAGAAGGAAGGCAGAAGATGCTACAGGCACCGGACGTCCGGCCTGCACCGGACGACCGGCGACTCCCAGGCACCGGACGACCGGAAAACACCGGACGTCCGGCCTCTCCCAGACGACCGGACGACCGGAAGCCACCGGACGTCCGTGACAACGACTACAGAAGCTAAATAGCGGAAATCCGAGGATTACCGGACGTCCGGTCCCTCCGGAACCACCGGACTAATTTTTTCCCGCACTTTTTCATCGTCGCTGCCCTGATTCCGAAAAAAAAATTCGTCAAAAAAATTTCGTGCCTATCATCTTAGTTTGACTTGGGAAGTGTTTTGAGACACTCGCCATTATAGTGATTTTCGGCAAAAAAAAAAAACAGCGCAAAAAAGAAAAAAAGAAAAAAGAGAGGTGAAAAAAAATTCAGAGTGTGCTTTCCCCTTGATTACGTGCAGCGCCGTGATTTCGTTAGTGTTCTAGGCTCGCGTCTCTAGTACGGTCTAGCCTAGGACCAGCACAGTACCGTCGTTGAGCGTTTATTCACCTTTGCATCTCTGAATTGATTATTGCTGACCCTTTTTGCTACCATATTATAAGCCTTCCCAGCTCCACATACATCTACATCGTGCGTTTGACTCTCCCTGGTAATCGCTCTATCCAAGCTTTGAGAGTTTTGACTACATCGGTTGCCGATCACCGCCTGCTGCTGGGTAAGAACTGGTAAGGCTTTGAGATTTGCTTGTCGGATTTGTGACACCCGCCACCCCCACCACTTCTTAGTAGTCTGTAGGATCATATTCTTGTGTGTTTCTATTGCTGCTAACCATGCCAGGATCACAAGTCGACGAGACTGACTGGGAGAACTTGACGAACAAGGAGCTTCATGATAAGTTTCAGCAAATGATGAGTGAACAGGTGCAAGATGTGCTAAACAGATTTGACGAGGCCATGGAGAAGATAGATGGCATGGAGAAGACGTTTGACACAAAGCTCGATAACAAGTTTGCTGAATTGCTTGCGCGTTTTCCACCACCACCGGCTGCTGCAGCTGTCCCACCTCTTCAACAACAACAACAACAACAACAACAACAACGGCGCCTTCCGAATCAAGTGGGACGAGCACAGCGCGTTCCCCTTGAGATTGGTCAAGCTTCTGGTGCTGCTGTTGATGTTTCTGTAGCTCCTGCTGCTACTGCAGAGGTGGAGGACCATTACGAGGATGAGGTTGACCAAAATCAGAACTACGTCCAACAACCAGCACCACCACCACCAGGTCGTCCTCATGCATATCATCGCAACGGTAGGGCTGCACCACCACCTGAGGTACATGACCATCTTCCTAAACTGAAATTGAATATTCCACCATTTGAGGGTAGATATGTTCCTGATATATATCTTACTTGGGAGTTACAAACTAAACAACGTTTTACATGTTTAAACTATCCCGAGGAGAGACGTGTTCCTGCTGCTGTTTGTGCTTTCACTGGTTTTGCATGTGTTTGGTGGTCTGAACATTGTAGATTATATCCTATTCCAGCTACTTGGACTGCTTTGAAAACTGCTATGCGTACTCGTTGGGTTCCACCATATTATCAACGTGAATTACTTCAAAAACTGCAGCGCTTAAGACAAGGAAAAAATTCTGTAGAAGAATATTATCAGCAATTACAAACTGGCCTGATTAGATGTGGTATTGTTGTGGAGAATGAAGCTATGCTTGCACGTTTTATGGGTGGATTAAATAGAGAGATTCAGACCATTCTAGAGTATAAGGATTATACTACTATCACTCGTTTATTCCATCTTGCTTGTAAAGCTGAACGTGAAGTGCAGGATCGACAGGCATTGGCGCGAACTAACTTTTCTGCAGGACGACCTTCATCATGGACACCGCGTGCATCCTCTACTTCCTCACATTCTACTGCACCGACACCTCCATCAGCTGTTACCTCCAGCCATGATACAAGGAAGCAGGCACAACCACCATTATCTGCCAAGAGCACACCTATTGGGCCTGCACAGAGTTCTTCTTCTTCCATGGCATCAACAGGGCACACCAGTGATATTATTTGTCGTCGTTGTAAGGGAAGAGGACATTTTGCGAGAGATTGCAAATCTCAGCGTGTGATGATTGTTACTGAGGATGGTGGATATGAATCCGCTAGTGACTATGATGAGGAGACTTTGGCTCTTATTACACGTGAAGAACACGGCGGAGACGATTCTGATCATGAGACGCAATACATGGCTCCTGAAGATGCTGACAGGTATGAATGTTTAGTTGCTCAACGTGTTTTGAGTGTGCAGGTTACACAAGCTGAGCAAAACCAGAGGCATAATTTGTTCCATACAAAGGGAGTTGTGAAGGAACGTTCTGTTCGTGTGATCATAGATGGAGGGAGTTGCAACAACTTGGCTAGCATGGAGATGGTGGAGAAGCTATCTCTCACCACAAGACCACATCCACATCCTTACTACATCCAATGGTTCAACAACAGCGGCAAGGTTAAGGTAACACGTACTGTTCGTGTGCATTTTAGTATCTCTACATATGCTGATTATGTTGATTGTGATGTGGTACCTATGCAAGCATGTTCCTTATTACTTGGTAGACCATGGCAATTTGATAAAAATTATGTACACCATGGTAGAAACAATCAGTATACTCTTGTTCATAAGGATAAAAATATCACTTTGCTTCCTATGACTCCTGATTCCATTTTAAAAGATGATATTAATAGAGCTAATAAAGCAAAACAGGAGAAAAATAAGAGTGAAAATCAGATTGTGGCAAAAGAATTTGAGCAACAAATGAAGCCTAATAATAAACCATCTACTGTTGCTTCTGAAATTAAATTGAAAAGTGCATGTTTATTTGCCACCAAATCTGATATTGATGAGCTAGATTTTAGCAAATCTGTTTGCTATGCTGTTGTATGCAAAGAGGCATTATTTTCATTCGAGGACGTGCCTTCCTCTTTGCCTCCTGCTGTCACTAACATTTTGCAGGAGTTCGCCGATGTCTTTCCACAAGACGTGCCACCGGGATTACCACCTATTCGAGGGATTAAGAATCAGATTGACTTAATTCCCGGTGCATCGCTACCCAACCGCGCACCATACCGTACCAATCCAGAAGAGACGAAGGAGATTATGCGTCAAGTACAGGAGCTACTCGACAAAGGTTATATACGCGAATCCCTTAGTCCTTGTGCTGTTCCTATTATTCTAGTGCCGAAAAAGGATGGTACATCGCGTATGTGTGTTGATTGTAGAGCCATTAATAATATTACTATTCGTTATCGTCATCCTATTCCTAGGCTAGATGATATGCTTGATGAATTGAGTGGCTCTACAATATTCTCCAAAGTTGATTTGCGTAGTGGATACCATCAAACTCGTATGAAATTGGGAGATGAATGGAAAACAGCATTTAAAACTAAGTTTGGATTATATGAGTGGTTAGTCATGCCTTTTGGGTTAACTAATGCACCTAGTACTTTCATGAGATTAATGAATGAAGTTTTACGTGCTTTCATTGGACGATTTGTGGTAGTATACTTTGATGATATATTGATTTTTAGCAGATCTTTGGAGGAACATTTGGAACATTTACGTGCTGTTTTTATTGCTCTACGTGATGCACGTTTATTTGGTAACCTTGGAAAGTGCACCTTTTGCACCGACCGAGTATCTTTTCTTGGCTATGTTGTTACTCCACAGGGAATTGAGGTTGATAAAGCCAAGATTGAAGCTATTGAGAGTTGGCCGCAGCCCAAAACGGTCACACACGTGAGGAGTTTCCTTGGCCTCGCTGGATTCTATCGGCGTTTTGTGAGAGATTTCAGCACCATTGCTGCACCTCTCAATGAGCTTACAAAGAAGGATGTGCCTTTTGTTTGGGGTACTGCACAGGAAGAAGCATTCACGGTATTGAAAGATAAGTTGACACATGCTCCTTTACTCCAACTTCCTGATTTTAATAAGACTTTTGAAGGGCCTAGCTTGGACAAGAAGGATGAACATTGGAGCAAGATCAAGCATGGAGATGATGGCATGCGCAAGGGGAACAAGAATGGAGTTTCAATTGATGATTTCAGGACTTTGAAGCCACCATAATGAGTGCGAGAAGCCTTGGACGAAATATACAAGATGCCACTTCATAAATTTCGTCCAGAGGCTATTTTAGGTGCTGCGTCACCTTATTATTGGGCTAGGCCCATGTAATTTCGAAATACTTGAGTATAGGCTGTTTTTAGAGTCCGTATGTGTGGGGAAACAAGAGTTAGGGTTGGTTTCGGACCCCTCCACCAAGGGCCACGAAATTCCCCCCTCTTTCCCTCATATATACAGCCCTTAGGGCGTCGTTTAGACTTTGGGTTTTGTTTAGATTAAAAGTTCGCCATAGCTGCAACTTCGCGTACTTCGTTTGTGTTCAACGACCAGACCAAGGCGTCACAGAACCCCACCTTGATCAATAAAGCTTTCCTCTTATATTCGCAATATCCAGATTGCAATCTTAGTTTCTTGCTTGTTCTTCGTTTGCCTGCAGGAAACAGACCTTCGTGGTCAGGTTGATCGTGCTCCGGCGTGGTCAACAACCTCTCGGAGTTGGTTTAGCGATTGCTAAGGCGCGACGTCCTCGCACGTTCGTAGTCGGATCGTCAAAGTCGACTTCCTCCAAAACGATAGCCACCATCTCATCGAAAGACGGGACACCTTTGCCTCTATCACAATTCATCAAGCATATCATCTAGCCTAGGAATAGGATGACGATAACGAATAGTAATATTATTAATGGCTCTACAATCAACACACATACGCGATGTACCATCCTTTTTCGGCACTAGAATAATAGGAACAGCACAAGGACTAAGGGATTCGCGTATATAACCTTTGTCGAGTAGCTCCTGTACTTGACGCATGATCTCCTTCGTCTCTTCTGGATTGGTACGGTATGGTGCGCGGTTGGGTAGCGATGCACCGGGAATTAAGTCAATCTGATGCTCAATCCCTCGAATAGGTGGTAATCCCGGTGGCACGTCTTGTGGAAAGACGTCGGCGAACTCCTGCAAAATGTTAGTGACAGCAGGAGGCAAAGAGGAAGGCACGTCCTCGAATGAAAATAATGCCTCTTTGCATACAACAGCATGGCAAACAGATTTGCTAAAATCTAGCTCATCAATATCAGATTTGGTGGCAAATAAACATGCACTTTTCAATTTAATTTCAGAAGCAACAGTAGATGGTTTATTATTAGGCTTCATTTGTTGCTCAAATTCTTTTGCCACAATCTGATTTTCACTCTTATTTTTCTCCTGTTTTGCTTTATTAGCTCTATTAATATCATCTTTTAAAATGGAATCAGGAGTCATAGGAAGCAAAGTAATATTTTTATCCTTATGAACAAGAGTATACTGATTGTTTCTACCATGGTGTACAGAATTTTTATCAAATTGCCATGGTCTACCAAGTAATAAGGAACATGCTTGCATAGGTACCACATCACAATCAACATAATCAGCATATGTAGAGATACTAAAATGCACACGAACAGTACGTGTTACCTTAACCTTGCCGCTGTTGTTGAACCATTGGATGTAGTAAGGATGTGGATGTGGTCTTGTGGTGAGAGATAGCTTCTCCACCATCTCCATGCTAGCCAAGTTGTTGCAACTCCCTCCATCTATGATCACGCGAACAGAACGTTCCTTCACAACTCCCTTTGTATGGAACAAATTATGCATCTGGTTTTGCTCAGCTTGTGTAACCTGCACACTCAAAACACGTTGAGCAACTAAACATTCATACCTGTCAGCATCTTCAGGAGCCATGTATTGCGTCTCATGATCAGAATCGTCTCCGCCGTGTTCTTCACGTGTAATAAGAGCCAAAGTCTCCTCATCATAGTCACTAGCGGATTCATATCCACCATCCTCAGTAGCAATCATCACACGCTGAGATTTGCAATCTCTCGCAAAATGTCCTCTTCCCTTACAACGACGACAAATAATATCACTGGTGTGCCCTGTTGATGCCATGGAAGAAGAAGAACTCTGTGCAGGCCCAATAGGTGTGCTCTTGGCAGATAATGGTGGTTGTGCCTGCTTCCTTGTATCATGGCTGGAGGTAACAGCTGATGGAGGTGTCGGTGCAGTAGAATGTGAGGAAGTAGAGGATGCACGCGGTGTCCATGTTGAAGGTCGTCCTGCAGAAAAGTTAGTCCGCGCCAATGCCTGTCGATCCTGCACTTCACGTTCAGCTTTACAAGCAAGATGGAATAAACGAGTGATAGTAGTATAATCCTTATACTCTAGAATGGTCTGAATCTCTCTATTTAATCCACCCATAAAACGTGCAAGCATAGCTTCATTCTCCTCAACAATACCACATCTAATCAGGCCAGTTTGTAATTGCTGATAATATTCTTCTACAGAATTTTTTCCTTGTCTTAAGCGCTGCAGTTTTTGAAGTAATTCACGTTGATAATATGGTGGAACCCAACGAGTACGCATAGCAGTTTTCAAAGCAGTCCAAGTAGCTGGAATAGGATATAATCTACAATGTTCAGACCACCAAACACATGCAAAACCAGTGAAAGCACAAACAGCAGCAGGAACACGTCTCTCCTCGGGATAGTTTAAACATGTAAAACGTTGTTCAAACTGATGAGGACATCACTAACAAGGTTACACCCACAGCTCCAACTGACATATATACAGGACCAATTACTAGAGCTCGCGCACGCCAATTAAATTACCAGGTACTTTAGTTTCTTGGTAATGAATCTAATGTTCATGAGAATATGATGCTGCCTAAATTGGATACATTTGTCTTGCTTACAAATGAAGGGCCTAGCTTGGACAAGAAGGATGAACATTGGAGCAAGATCAAGCATGGAGATGATGGCATGCGCAAGGGGGACAAGAATGGAGTTACAATGGATGATTTCAGGACTTTGAAGCCACCATAATGAGTGCGAGAAGCCTTGGACGAAATATACAAGATGCCACTTCATAAATTTCGTCCAGAGGCTATTTTAGGTGCTGCGTCACCTTATTATTGGGCCAGGCCCATGTAATTTCGAAATACTTGAGTATAGGCTGTTTTTAGAGTCCGTATGTGTGGGGAAACAAGAGTTAGGGTTGGTTTCGGACCCCTCCACCAAGGGCCACGAAATTCCCCCCTCTTTCCCTCATATATACAGCCCTTAGGGCGTCGTTTAGACTTTGGGTTTTGTTTAGATTAAAAGTTCGCCATAGCTGCAACTTCGCGTACTTTGTTTGTGTTCAACGACCAGACAAAGGCGTCACGGAACCCCACCTTGATCAATAAAGCTTTCCTCTTATATTCGCAATATCCAGATTGCAATCTTAGTTTCTTGCTTGTTCTTCGTTTGCCTGCAGGAAACAGACCTTCGTGGTCAGGTTGATCGTGCTCCGGCGTGGTCAACAACCTCTCGGAGTTGGTTTAGCGATTGCTAAGGCGCGACGTCCTCGCACGTTCGTAGTCGGATCGTCAAAGTCGACTTCCTCCAAAACGATAACCACCATCTCATCGAAAGACGGGACACCTTTGCCTCTATCAAATTGGAATCACCATCAAATTCGTCCGAAGCGTTGAGATACCGACGAAACAATCTGACGCTGCAGCAGAATCCGAGTCAAACTACAAGTCCAAAGGTGTTACATCACCTCCACTTGGGCCCATGAGCCTTGTACGACCTAGGGTTAGTTTTGGGCTGCCTTGGGACGTCCTTCCACCTCCTTGGCCGCCACCCCTTGCTCCTATATAAGTAGATCCATCTAGTAGCTTTTTCTTTGGGATTTGTTTAGTCAAAAGTTAGCCATTGCAACTTGTACTTCGTTTGTGTCCAACGACCAGACCAAGACCGCTTACGGATCCCCACCTTTATCAATACTTCATCTATATTTGCAATATTCAGATTGCTTTATCATATTCTTGCTTGTTCTTCGATTGCATGCAGGAATAGACCTTCGTGGTCAGGCTGATTGTGCTTCTGGCATTGTCAGTAACCCCTGGAGATTGGTTTAGCGATTGCTAAGGCGCAACGTCGTGCACGTTTGTAATCGGATCATCAAAGTCGACTCCACCAAATCGATGGTTATCATCTCATCGAAAGATCGGGCCCCTCGCCTCTATCAAGTGGTATCAGTTTTCAGGTTGCTCTGTGAGAATTTCCAGTTATTCCTAGATTAGATTTATTTTCTTACCTATTGTCCAAGGAAAAGCCACACAAAAAAGTTAGATCAATTCATCATTTGTCCTAGCCAGTCTGAGCCTTTGCAATTTTCTTTTCATTGTTTGCATTATTGAATTATCGGTTGCATCGTCGTGTCGAGTTGCTGGTCTTATTGTCTAGTTCGTTAGAGTTTCGAGTTCTGTTCACATTAGCCATGTCGCCGCTGCATCGTTATCCCTTCCGTTGTCCACCACCTCATCCATCAATTTCCACCTCTTGCTACCCATCGTTCATTGTCACAATCATACTTGAAGTCGTTCGCATCTTTGCTTGATCCAATCTGCATCTTATCTAGTTTGTCTTGGAAAGAGGGTGATACGGTGTATCCTATGGACATCACCATGTCAAGAGTCGGCTTGGCAAGTGACACGTGTGACCTCTACTTCTCATACATAAAGGTGAATCATCTCCTTTACACGTGTTCACTTGATCCCTTCGAGGATGGTATACTACTTGACACTCCTCTCGTGTGCATGCATAGGTATTGTCGGAGCTTCACGGATGACGAGGAGGAGTGCAAGCGGCAAGGATCACCTACACCATCTGCGAGGGAAGCGTGGAAGAGAAGACGGAAGAAACGGAGCTGCTGCAAGCTACAGGCTCCGGACGACCGGCGTTTACCGGACGTCCGACGCGTCCCAGGCGATTGGACGACCGGAGGCCACCGGACGTCCGTGACATCGGCAACAGAACCAAAATAGCGGAAGTCCGAGAGCTACCGCACGTCCGGTCCCTCCCGAGCCACCGGACGTCCGGTGCCCAGCGGACGTCCGCTCCCTGCCTGTGCGCAGCCGCGGGCCTTTTGGCCATGTACCCCTTTCGCCCCTCACTTACCCCTTGGTGGCCCTAGACTATATATACTCCTCCACCTCCACCATTTTAGGGGCAGCAATGGTTTAGCTCATATGTGAGATAGAGCTTTGCTCATCCATCCCGGATCTACTCCACGAGAGAGACCGCGGCCCCTCTACGGAGAAGATCCACCTTGGATTCAAGACCCCTAACGGGAAGATCCTTCGCGGATTCAAGACCTCCTCTTGGAGATGAACTCTACCTTGTATCTTCCTCTTTGTTGTTCATGTACCGTGTGATCTTGTGTGTTTGATTGTCTAGTGGATGTGTGATTGGACTTGTTCTTGTGTGTTTCCTCTCGTGTTTTCCCCCGTTTCCCTTTGTGTTCTTCGTGTTCATCGTGGGATCCCCTCCATTTCGTGAAAGATCGGCCACCTAGGGTTCCACCCTGTATCATTATGGTATCAAGAGCCACGGTTTCTCACGAATTTGGAGCCCCCTCCACCGTTTCTACCCTTGTTTTGTGTGATTTCGTCCAAAATTCGAAAATCCCCACCAAAAATAGCCCCAAAATTTTTTGTGATCTGTTGGTTTGTTGATGTTTTGTTGATTTTGATCCATGGATTTGCTTGGTTTCAAGTGGATCTAGCATTTCCCCAAGTTTCCCCATCTTTCATCCACGAAATCTCATCAATTTTGACCCCAAAATCATCAAATTCCGCCCAAAATCGTGTCCCGGATCTCAAATCTCGCGTTGACCCCGACCCACCGGACGACCGGCCTTTTACCGGACGTCCGGACCCTCACGAAGAACCGGACGTCCGGAATTCACCGGACGACCGGAACCACCTATACAGCAAAAATTACCGGATTTCCGGTCTTTTCCGGACGTCCGGTATCCCCAGATTTTGACTTCGGCTGATTTTTGTTTTGGCCATAACTAATTCATACGAACTCCGATTTGGACGTTCTTGAGCTCGTTTTGAAGCTCTTGACATCCCCCATTCCACAAAAATACCACCATATTCATTTGATGATACAGGGTGGAACCCTAATCAGCAGATCTTTCACGAAATGGAGGGGATCCCACGATGAACACGAAGAACACGAAGGGAAACGGGGGAAAACACGAGAGGAAACACACAAGAACAAGTCCAATCACACATCCACTAGACAATCAAACACACAAGATCACAAGATACATGAACAACAAAGGGAAAGATACATGGGTAGAGTTCATCTCCAAGAGGAGGTCTTGAATCCGTGAAGGATCTTCCCGCTAGGGGTCTTGAATCCAAGGTGGATCTTCTCCGTAGAGGGGCCGCGGTCTCTCTCGTGGAGTAGATCCGGGATGGATGAGCAAAGCTCTATCTCTCATATGAGCTAAACCATTGCTAACCCTAAAATGGTGGAGGTGGAGGAGTATATATAGTCTAGTACATGAAGGGGTAAGTGGGAGAGGATACATGGGCCTCTGGCCCGACTCTGCGCGCAGGCAGGCGCCGGATGTCCGGGCTGGGGGCCGGATGTCCGGCCGTTCATGGGAGGCCGGATGTCCGGGCACGGGCCGGATGTCCGGCCTGGCGATGGCCGTTCTTCGGGAGCTTCTGTTGCCCTTGCCGGATTTCCGGGGTGATGCCGGATGTCCGGCCTCTGCTGAAGCGCCGGATGTCCGGGCTGGTCGCCGGATGTCCGGTCTGGCGCCGGATGTCCGGGCTGGCGCCGGATGTCCGGCGGCTGTAACTTCAGCCGCTCTGTCTTCTTCCGTCTTCTCTTCCAAGCTTCCCTCGCGGATGGTGTAGGTGTTCCTCGGCGCTTGCACTCCTCGTCGTCGTCCGTGAAGCTCCGACAATACCTATGCATGCACACGAGTGGAGTGTCAAGTAGTATACCATCCTCGAAGGGGTCAAGTGAACACGTGTAAAGGAGATGATTCACCTTTATGTATGAGAAGTAGAGGTCACACGTGTCACTTGCCAAGCCGACTCTTGACATGGTGATGTCCATAGGATACACCGTATCATCCCCTCCCCCTTGGGAAAGATCCGACCTCGGATCGAAAACCAAATCACCATGGGAAAGAGATGGCGTTGTCATGTAGATGTGGACCATCACGAAGTGCTCATCATCTTGAAGCTCTACATGGGCACTCTCCAATGTCGCACCGTCTAGTGATTCCTTCAAAAGGAGCAAGGACAACAAACACTTGGAAAAACAAATGTGGTTAGCGTTAGTGCAAAACCAAGCATTCAAGAGGTGATTCACCCAACAAGTGTTGTCATCAAGCATATCATAAGGTGTGACAAAGAAGTGTATCATGGCAAATAAGCATATAAGTTGAGCACAATCAAGAACATCATTGGAACAAGCATGTAAATGTGAGGTAGAGATGCACATATGTGTTACAAGAGAGTAAGCATCTACCTCAAAGTCGTAGCAAGCATGCATAAAGCACTCAATGAAAGGTCTATGGTAGGCATAGGAATCATTCACAACACCCACTAAAATGAAGTGTCTAAACACATGAGTCAAATGCAAGACAATCCAAGCATAACGTGCATAGGGTGTAGTGAAAATCGAGTGGCACTCAAGACAATAGAAATAGCAATTGTTCATCATGTGTGAGGCAAACAAGTCAATCATGTGATAAGCAATGTGGCATGGCATATGTGAAGAGATGATATTGTTGCAACCAAGCATATGATAGGAGCACGTAATCCACAAGTCGGATGCAACACACAAGGCATATATATCATGAAGCATGGCAATGTGACAATGACAAGTTGAAGCGAGATCTCTAACATGTGTGCAATCAAGGGGTCCAAGATGACAAATAAGTATCATGGTGCAAGCAACACAAGTAGTGTGATCCACAATATCCATGCTCATGGTTTTGGGTGTCTCGAATGAGAAGTATATCACCTTGAAAGTGTGTCCTTGTGCATCCTTCACAATGCCGAAGCACAAGCAAGTGAGATGTAGAAGCGTCGTGAACAAAGGTGGTTCGCTCTCAAGAGCTCGAATGGTCAACTCACGTGAAGTGGAAGTCGACACGAAGTCCAAGTATCCTACACATGCACAGAACAAAACAAAGAATGTATGCGCATGGTAGATAAACACATCATCCATCATGATGGTTCTCTTCTCTTGCACATAACCATTAGGAGCAAAAGTGCATGAATAAGATGATGCAACAATGGCTATATTCATGGCACTAGGCATATGGTGCAAAGAGGTAAGACAAGCATGCTTCACAAGAAATATGTCAAAATCTCCAAATAAATGCGAGAATGCTATGGGGGCAATCTCAATGGCAAGATTAAAATCATGGTTGCGCTCAATGCATGGACAATCATATAGCATGAGAGAGGCAACATGTGGAGACATATGACAACAAGCAATATCAATCATGTGCAAAGCATGGCAATGGTTGACATCAACCGCATGGAAGGAGCAAATATGAATCATCGGTGATGCAACATAAGCAAGCATATCAATCATGTCGTGCAAACTAGTGGAGCGAAGATGCAACACACTAGATGAGTTCATAGCAATCATGTCATGTGAGCCAATAGTAGGCATAAGCAAGGCACACGGCATATCACAAGCACGAGCACATATCAAGATCGAAGCATCATAATAGGCATGGTGTGCAAAGGAATCATGGCAATAACAAGTGATATCTCCACCAAGCTTGCAAATACACATAATCATCATGTGTAATGCAAAGCATGGGTCACAAATGCATGGCAAAGGCATATAAATGAGCATATCATGCAAAGTGAACATGGCAAGGTAGGCATAAGAGATATAATGGACAATAACCCATAACCATGTGAGTGCCATGTAGAAGAGATGCGCGAAGTCTTTGCGCGAAGGGAACGGTGGGAAAGATAATCCACGGAATCCCAAGTCATCATTGCTCTCTAGAGCTCGTTTCGTCAACTCGTGCTCTTGCGAGGTTGACGAGTATGCATGTGTACCTACACAAAAGAGACACAAGCCAAAGAAATTGTGCGCGTGGTAAATGTACACATCATCCATCATGATGTGTATGTGCACGTATGAGTTAGCACAAGATAAGCATTGCTCAAAGAAATTTGATGCATGGTATAAGAACATGTCATCCATCATGAATGAATAGTTATTGTGTATAGCATGATGTGGATGCAAATTGAGCATACAAGTATGGGGATCATGCAAAGGATAGGATGGACCAAAATCTCCTAAAATGTATGAGGAAACTATGGGGGTCTCCTCATGAGCAATATTGAAAACATCATTTGGAGAAAAAGGACAACATCCAAAACAATGCATATCGGAAGCTAGGTGTTCATGGCATGGCATATGATGGATATGATGCAAAGGAAGCATGTCAATATCATCACAAAAAAAAACAAATGCCAATAACCATGGGCTTGTCATCTATGCCATATGTGCAAATTGGGTTTATCTTAATGACATAAGCATAGTTACTACGATGAGATTGCAAATATGACATATTGTTGATCTCATGGATAGCATATGACAAGTCAAGCGGATTGTCAAACATGATGTGACCGAGAGAATTATCACAAGAAATCCTATGCAACATGGCATCACACCTAATAGACTCCACATGGCAATCATCAAACTCATCATAAATGGGTAAATAATCGCATGGGGAAATCATACTAGCATGAAGCATGGCAATAGGTGGCTCAACATCATGCAAGCAATCAAAGTTAACATAGTCCACTAGTGGGACGAGAGCATCACCTTCACCTTTGTTACCTTTTTCATTCCACTCATGTGGTGTAGGTGAGGTGGGAAAAGACCAAATGGTGGTCATCATCATCAACTTGATGGAACCATGTGGGGGGTGCATCATATTCCACCATGGCCATCGTCTTGTCCAAAGGAAGGACGAAGTCTTCGCGAATCGGCGCGTCATCATATATGGGACCTAGCACCAAATGAGAAGGCACAATAGAGGTAGAGGTTAAGTCGTTAGTGTTGAAAGTGGCCTCACATGACCTATCAACTATCTCACTCTCTCTATGTGGTGGCTCACTCACTCCCTCAAGGTAGGTGCACTCAAACTCGCATATGGTGGAGTCACTCATCTCACTCAAGTGGTGGGGATGGTAGCTCTCCTCACATGGGAATTTTGGCAACTCATCATATATGGGGCTAGTGGTGAAGTCACTCTCACTCTCAATATGGTGGCACAAGTCACTCAAGTCATCATACGTCGCCGTGGTCGAAGGGAAAATCCCATGCTCAACCATCTCGTAGTCGTCGTCGTGGATGAAGGCCGAAGATGGCAGATCATCACTCTTGCCTCCTAAGATGGAAGCATCATCCTCGCTCGCCACCTTGTCGCTCGCCTCCAAAGCTTGGTCCTCGAATGGCTCCGTAGTCGTAGTCGTCGCCGCGCCGTCTTGAAAAAGAGTCAAAGTAGACTCGGCATCATCAATGCCACAAAGAGGGATGGCGATGAAGTCGAACTTGGGAACGTCGTCTTGGAGCTCGTCGGGCTTGGACATCATGGTGGTACTAGCCTCATGCTCGCCATCTTGGAGCTTGGTCTTCGAGAAGTGTGCTTGCGGTGGAGAAGCCTTGGCCTTCATAAGTTCTTGTTCCGCCTTGAGAGCACCAATGTAGTTGTCGTCGAGGGACTTGTAGTTCTCGAAGAAGATAGTCTTGTAGACGTCATTGTGCAATCCCATCATGAAGTGGAGCTTCATTGAAATGGGGTCGTCAACGCCGGCTCGTTGCAAGGCCATCTTCATCTCCTTGAAGTACTTGTCCATGGACTTGGATCCTTGAATGGTGTTCTCCAGTTGGCGTAGAAGTTGTTCCGTGTAGGTGGGAGGCACGAACTCTCGCCGCAAAGCTCTCTTCGTCTTGGGCCAATTCACGTTGAAGCTCGTCGAAGGTGTGTGAAGCCACCATGTTGACGCGTTGTCGTGGAAGTTTCTTGTGGCGCACTTCACTTGATCTTCGTAGGGAACTTGGTGTAGCTTGAGGTAGTCGTCCATCCTGCGCTCCCACTCGAGATACTCCTCGGGGTCTTGAGTCCCATAGAAAGGAATCTCGTGGTCGTTGTCGAGGTCGTAGTAGCTCGTGGTAGTCGCGGACTTGAGCTTGGTAAGCTTCTCTTGATAATAAGCTTGAGGTTCTTATGGGCGAAGATGCCGCATATCCAAAGGCGCAGATGCCTTGGAGTCGCTTGGCGAAGATGCCAAGGTACATGGTGAAGTCGTTGAGCGGTTGTTGGTGTTGAGCTCATGATGACCTTCACGTTCTTGTCGTTGATGGTGTCGATGCCGATGAGATCTTGCCGTAGATGGTAGCTCGGAAGGATGTGCGCTTGAGCGTCTTCTCGAAGATGAGGGAGACCTCTTGCGGTTCTTGATGAGGGCTTTGAGCTCCTCCATTTGAGCATTCATGTTGGCGCACAAGTTGTTCGTCATGGCATCGAACTTGTCGTTGTTGTTGTAGACCGAAGTAGATGAAATGCTTTTCCTATCCATCACAAGACTCGAGCAAAGGTGAGTAGGAGATGAGATAAACAATACCAAGTTACATTTTCCGAATGTTGAGGATGTATCCCGTTTCACTCAATGTGAAATGAAAGAATAGTGGAATTGGTACCGGACTTGTTCACTCACACCTAGCAAGTAAAGCTTATCGAGTGGCTCGGTGAGGATAGTGGCACAAAAATTTGATGCAAAATGTTAGAAAGAGTCAATAATGTTGAAAGAGATTCACAAATTCGCAAGTGAAACAAGTAGACCAATAGCAATATGTGGCACACGGAAACACACACACGGATAGATAGATGGGGTCGTGCAACCAAGGAATGAGCACAAAATGTGGAGTCCACGGAAAACGCTCGTGTTGCACAACTCAAGAGAGACGCTAGCACGATTGCTCTATAGGCGGATACGACACTTGTGCACAACCTATAAGATGCAACTGTATGCAACGACTTCTATCCCAAGTATGCTATATGTATAGTATTCCGGTGGTATGATCCAAAATGATCAAGTATGATATGATATGATGCGATGCTATGGCTCTTGCTTACAAGCTTCTTTGTCTTTCTCTTTTTGCTTAAAAGCTTTATTCTTTTTTTTTATATGGCCACGATGCACAAACCAAGATAGCAATTGTGTATATGCGGGAACAATCTTGTGACACAAGGGATGATATGATGATACCAAGATGATATGGTATGTATGCAATGGGAGGCGGATCGATGATCACTAATGTGCACAAGTAACGTTGCCGGCAATACTCAAAGGCTAGTCTCGATAGGCAAGTGACGCAAAATGGGCTAGGGATTAACAATCCAATTGCAAGGAGAATATACAAAGATGTCGTCGAAGTTACCGTCCGAGTCGATGATGAGAGGCGGTATTCTTGATGTAGACCCGTTCCTAATTAGCCGAAACACCTTAGGAAACGGAAAAACCACAACTCAAAATCTCAAGGACCAATGTCAAATGGTGGTAGCGGACATGCCGTGGTGGTTGCGGAAGTGGAATGATGGGCTATACATGATGTTGGAGTTGAAGTCACGGTCCCTAAGTAGCCGAAACACCTTAGGAGACACAAGCCACAACTCAAACAAGCTCAACAAAATTGGGTTAAGTTGGGTTGGCTATGTATAATGGGCAATGGGTATGCGGAAGTGGTGGTGGTGGTTGATGAAGAAGCAATGGTCCCTAAGTAGCCTAAACACCTTAGGAGACTCAAATCACTACTCAAGCAAGCACAAATGCTATGGGAACAAAATTTGTTAGGTTGCGGAAGTCGGTGGTGGTTATGTGGATGATATGGTGGAAGCCCTAGGCAAAGATGCCAAAATCCACAAAATATGATGGAGTCAAATGATTATGGTGGTATTTTTGTGTTATGGGGGATGTCAAGAGCTTCAAAACGAGCTCAAGAACGTCGAAATCGGAGTTCGGATGAATTAGTTATGGACAAAACGGTGAAACACGGGTGGCTGAAATCCCAGGGGTCGGACATCCGGGGTGGAGCCCGGAAATCCGGGACCAGATGTCCAGAACCGCGCGCGAATTTGCCCTCCAGGAGCCGGATGTCCGGCCGGGGACCCGGATGTCCGGCCCGATGGCCCGGATGTCCGGCCTATGGCCCGGATGTCCGGCCCGACGATTCCAGATCTGAATCGGGACTTCCAAACTCGTTTGGGGGGCGGAATTTGATGATTTGGGGCTCAAAATTTGAGGGATTTCGTGGAGGAAAGATGGGGAAACTTGGGGAAATGCTAGATCCACTTGAAACCAAGAAAATCCACGGATCAAAATCAACAAAATCTCATCAAACCAACAGATCACAAAATTTTTTGGGGCTATTTTTTGTGGGGAATTTTCGAAATTGGGGAAGAACACAACAAAAACAAGGCTAGAAAACGGTGGGGGGGCTCCAAATTCATGAGAAACCGTGGCTCATGATACCATATGATACAGGGTGGAACCCTAATCAGCAGATCTTTCACGAAATGGAGGGGATCCCACGATGAACACGAAGAACACGAAGGGAAACGGGGGAAAACACGAGAGGAAACACACAAGAACAAGTCCAATCACACATCCACTAGACAATCAAACACACAAGATCACAAGATACATGAACAACAAAGGGAAAGATACATGGGTAGAGTTCATCTCCAAGAGGAGGTCTTGAATCCGTGAAGGATCTTCCCGCTAGGGGTCTTGAATCCAAGGTGGATCTTCTCCGTAGAGGGGCCGCGGTCTCTCTCGTGGAGTAGATCCGGGATGGATGAGCAAAGCTCTATCTCTCATATGAGCTAAACCATTGCTAACCCTAAAATGGTGGAGGTGGAGGAGTATATATAGTCTAGTACATGAAGGGGTAAGTGGGAGAGGATACATGGGTGATAGAGGCGAGGGGCCCGATCTTTCGATGAGATGATAACTATCGATTTGGTGGAGACGACTTTGACGATCCGACTACCAACGTGCACGACGTTGCGCCTTAGCAATCGCTAAACCAATCTCCAGGGGTTACTGACAATGCCAGAAGCACGATCAGCCTGACCACGAAGGTCTATTCCTGCATTCAATCGAAGAACAAGCAAGAATATGATAAAGCAATCTGAATATTGCAAATATAAGTGATGTATTGATAAAGGTGGGGATCCGTAAGCGGTCTTGGTCTGGTCGTTGGACACAAACGAAGTACACGAAGTTGCAATGGCTAACTTTTGACTAAACAAATCCCTAAGAAAAAGCTACTAGATGGATCTACTTATATAGGAGCAAGGGGTGGCGGCCAAGGAGGTGGAAGGACGTCCCAAGGCAGCCTAAAACTAACCCTAGGTCGTACAAGGCTCATGGGCCCAAGTGGAGGTGACGTAACACCTTTGGACTTGTAGTTTGACTCGGATTCTGCTGCAGCGTCAGATTGTTTCGTCGAGATCTCAATGCTCCGGACGAATTTGAAGGTGATTCCAATTGTGTTGGAAAGTGTATGAAATCTAGTTTCCAACAAAAAAAGAATCACCCAATTCGGAGTCCGTATGAAGGAGTTCTTGCCGTTTTGAGTCAGGTATGTCTGTGCAGTCCGAATCTAGATGCAGAACGTGAGAGACTTGGACTCTATCTTCTCTTGGCCCAAAAGTGACGTGAGAGAACTTTTTGAACAGCCCCTAAACTTCTCTTTTTCCCTTATCTTCATATGTGAATTGTACAAATGTACCATGCACCTGGAATTAGACATGGCACAAAAGTCTGTGAAGTATTTTTGTTCTGGATAACATAAATAAATTGTTGCATAGTTTGCATTAGAAATCACCTCACAAATATACATGTATGCAATATTTTTGGTCGTATCCAAGGTAGTCATGTCCTCATCATCCTCCCTTTTTTGAAAATAAAGCCGTCCTCGGCGTTGCTTAATCTGAAATGTGGGTAAGAAAATAGACAAGGTGTACATGTTGTATATGTATATGTCATCCATTTTTACTTCCCTTAATTTTCGCACATATGACACACGTATAGATGAGTAACTTTCGTAGTTCATAAAATATAATGCCAAAATATTATCACAAGAAGTAGAAGGCATGAAAATATTGCAACTCAATTTGCACATATAAGTGAAGCTCTTAATCGTTACAAAAGATTGGCAATGCTCATCATTAAACCATCCCAACCTTGATGAACCATCACCAAGATTAGAGGTCATATCAAAATGATTAAACATTGGCACAACTATTTTCACACGTATTTGATCCAAATCTGATTTATTCCCTGATTCAAATGGTTCTTTCGCATCAATAGTTAATTCAATTGGTTCACTCACAATTGTTTGATCGCATGGCAAAGTCAAATCACAAACATATTCCTCTAAAATAGTTGGTGTGATCAAAGTAGTGGATAGCTCATCGCATGGTTCATTTAAATTGACAAGACATTCACCATACTCATGTGGAGGTGGAAGATCGGTACCTTTGTCATTATCTCTTATGATCAACTCAGATGATGTAGGCACTGTCGGAGGTGATGTGTCACATGGTGGAGGTGATGTAGTCCTCACAACAACGGATGTGTCTATCATAGTACGCCTAGTAGTGGAAGGAACAATCGTATCATTTCTTGGAATGTGCACGTGGCGCTTATTCTCCTTACGGACAATACGTCGTTTTATTTCCTGTTCAGCACTACAAGCAAGACGAAACAAATGGTCCATAGGATAACACTCTTCATGAATTAGTAACTCCTGAATATCATGATTTAATCCTGCCCAAAATCTATCCATAAAATCGTCTTCAGTTTCTTGTAAAGAGGAATGCAACAAGGTAGTTTGTAAATCATCATAATATTTCGTTACGGTGTCACTACCTTGTTTTAAATGTTGCAACTTTGTAAGCATGTCACGAGTATAATAAGCAGGGACGAATGTATGTCGCATGGCAACTTTCAAATCAATCCAAGTAGTAGGTATATAATTAGGGTGTAACCGACAATATTCACTCCACCAAACTAAAGCATAACCAGTGAAAGAACCAACCGCAACCTTAACTTTTTTACGTTCATCAAAACTATGGGAAGCAAATAGATTATTTATGTCAAACTCCCATTCAATATATAAAGCAGGTCTAAAACGGCCATTAAACGGTGGTATAGAAACATTAACCTGATCATGTGCATTTGGATGTTTGTGCACCTCTCGTGATGGTTGTGGTATGTCCTTAGGTGGTGGCACATCTCCCGCGATCGACAAAGCCCATGAGTTGACTCTGGATCCTGTCATGATTAGTAGAAAAAAGAAACAAAATTCGAGAATAATGTTCCTATGAACTACTAGGATGTGGTGGTAAAGCGCTCACAGTAAAGCAAATATCAATATCTTACAAGTTCTTACCATGCAGCAACTGGTGATAGGCAACCAGCGGTGTCAAATAACTCCAAAGATTGAGTAAAGCGATTGCCCGGTGAACGTACGTAACACGATGTAGAAATATGTGGAGCTGGGTTGGCTTTATATGGTAGCAAAAGATTAGCAATAATCAATTCAGAGATGCAATGTTGAATAAACGCTCAACGACGGTACTGTGCTGGTCCTAGGCTAGACAGGACTAGAGACGCGAGCCTAGAACACTAATGATGTCACGGTGTAGCACAACTAGCATCAATAAAGGATACGAAGTAGCTCTTAACAGCAAGATATAAGTGAAGATCACAACGGCAGTAAAGATAATGATGAAAACAACTGCCAAGCAGAATATACAACAACACTCTCTCCAACTTTCTTTTCCTTCTTTTTCTTTTTCCTTTTTTTCTCACACTCTTTTTTCTTTTTCTTTCTCTCCTCTCTTTTTTTTTACTTTTTTTTCTCTGTCTTTTTTTTCTTTCTCCCTCTTTCCAAGACAAACTAGATAAGATGCAGATTGGATCAAGCAAAGATGCAAACGACTTCAACTATGATTGTGACAATGAACGATGGGTTGCACGAGGTGGAAATTGATGGATGAGGTGGTGGACAGCGGAAGGGATAACGATGGAGCGGTGACGTGACTAATGTGAACAGGACTCGAAACTCTAACGAACTAGACACTAAGACCAGCAACTCGACACGCCGATGCAACCGATAATTCAATAATGCAAACAATGAAAAGAAAATTGCAAAGGCTCAGACTGGCTAGGACAAAGGATGAATAGATCTAACCTTTTTTTTGTGGCTTTTCCTTGGACAATAGGTAAGAAAATAAATCTAATCTAGGAATAACTGGAAATTCTCACCGAGCAACCTGAAAACTGATACCACTTGATAGAGGCGAGGGGCCCGATCTTTCGATGAGAAGATAACTAACGATTTGGTGGAGTCGACTTTGACGATCCGACTACCAACGTGCACGACGTTGCGCCTTAGCAATCGCTAAACCAATCTCCAGGGGTTACTGACAATGCCAGAAGCACGATCAGCCTGACCACGAAGGTCTATTCCTGCATTCAATCGAAGAACAAGCAAGAATATGATAAAGCAATCTGAATATTGCAAATATAAGTGATGTATTGATAAAGGTGGGGATCCGTAAGCGGTCTTGGTCTGGTCGTTGGACACAAACGAAGTACACGAAGTTGCAATGGCTAACTTTTGACTAAACAAATCCCTAAG
Source organism: Secale cereale (assembly GCA_902687465.1). Lineage (NCBI taxonomy): Eukaryota > Viridiplantae > Streptophyta > Magnoliopsida > Poales > Poaceae > Secale > Secale cereale. The sequence continues at coordinate 265,505,459 of LR738713.1, read as the reverse complement.
AAAAAGCTACTAGATGGATCTACTTATATAGGAGCAAGGGGTGGCGGCCAAGGAGGTGGAAGGACGTCCCAAGGCAGCCTAAAACTAACCCTAGGTCGTACAAGGCTCATGGGCCCAAGTGGAGGTGACGTAACACCTTTGGACTTGTAGTTTGACTCGGATTCTGCTGCAGCGTCAGATTGTTTCGTCGAGATCTCAATGCTCCGGACGAATTTGAAGGTGATTCCAATTGTGTTGGAAAGTGTATGAAATCTAGTTTCCAACAAAAAAAGAATCACCCAATTCGGAGTCCGTATGAAGGAGTTCTTGCCGTTTTGAGTCAGGTATGTCTGTGCAGTCCGAATCTGGATGCAGAACGTGAGAGACTTGGACTCTATCTTCTCTTGGCCCAAAAGTGACGTGAGAGAACTTTTTGAACAACCCCTAAACTTCTCTTTTTCCCTTATCTTCATATGTGAATTGTACAAATGTCCCATGCACCTGGAATTAGACATGGCACAAAAGTCTGTGAAGTATTTTTGTTCTGGATAACATAAATAAATTGTTGCATAGTTTGCATTAGAAATCACCTCACAAATATACATGTATGCAATATTTTTGGTCGTATCCAAGGTAGTCATGTCCTCATCAATGGGCCTCTGGCCCGACTCTGCGCGCAGGCAGGCGCCGGATGTCCGGGCTGGGGGCCGGATGTCCGGCCGTTCATGGGAGGCCGGATGTCCGGGCACGGGCCGGATGTCCGGCCTGGCGATGGCCGTTCTTCGGGTGCTTCTGTTGCCCTTGCCGGATTTCCGGGGTGATGCCGGATGTCCGGCCTCTGCTGAAGCGCCGGATGTCCGGGCTGGACGCCGGATGTCCGGGCTGGCGCCGGATGTCCGGGCTGGCGCCGGATGTCCGGCGGCTGTAACTTCAGCCGCTCCGTCTTCTTCCGTCTTCTCTTCCAAGCTTCCCTCGCGGATGGTGTAGGTGTTCCTCGGCGCTTGCACTCCTCGTCGTCGTCCGTGAAGCTCCGACAATACCTATGCATGCACACGAGTGGAGTGTCAAGTAGTATACCATCCTCGAAGGGGACAAGTGAACACGTGTAAAGGAGATGATTCACCTTTATGTATGAGAAATAGAGGTCACACGTGTCACTTCCCAAGCAGACTCTTGACATGGTGATGTCCATAGGATACACCGTATCATCCCCTCCCCCTTGGAAAAGATCCGACCTCGGATCGAAAGCCAAATCACCATGGGAAAGAGATGGCGTCGCCATGTCGAAGCGGTCAATCACCAAGCACTCATCATCTTGAAGCTCGAAATGGGCACTCTCCAATGTCGCACCATCTAGTGATTCCTTCAAAAGGAGCAAGGACAACAAACACTTGGAAAAACAGATGTGGTTAGCGGTAGTGCAAAACCTAGCATTCAAGAGGTGATTCACCCAACAAGTGTGGTCATCAAGCATAGCATGTGGTGTGACAAAGGATTGTGACATGGCATGTAAGCATATGAATTGAGCACAATCAAGGTCATCATGGAAGCAAGCATGTAAATGTGAGGTAGAGATGCACATATGTGTTACAAGAGAGTAAGCATCTACCTCAAAGTCGTAGCAAGCATGCATAAAGCACTCAATGAAAGGTCTATGGTAGGCATAGGAATCATTCACAACACCCACTAAAATGAAGTGTCTAAACACATGAGTCAAATGCAAGACAATCCAAGCATAACGTGCATAGGGTGTAGTGAAAATCGAGTGGCACTCAACACAATAGAAATAGCAATTGTTCATCATGTGTGAGGCAAACAAGTCAATCATGTGACAAGCAATGTGGCATGGCATATGTGAAGAGATGATATTGTTGCAACCAAGCATATGATAGGAGCACGTAATCCACAAGTCGGATGCAACACACAAGGCATATATATCATGAAGCATGGCAATGTGACAATGACAAGTTGAAGCGAGATCTCTAACATGTGTGCAATCAAGGGGTCCAAGATGACAAATAAGTATCATGGTGCAAGCAACACAAGTAGTGTGATCCACAATATCCATGCTCATGGTTTTGGGTGTCTCGAATGAGAAGTATATCACCTTGAAAGTGTGTCCTCGTGCATCCTTCACAATGCCGAAGCACAAGCAAGTGAGATGTAGAAGCGTCGTGAACAAAGGTGGTTCGCTCTCAAGAGCTCGAATGGTCAACTCACGTGAAGTGGAAGTCGACACGAAGTCCAAGTATCCTACACATGCACAGAACAAAACAAAGAATGTATGCGCATGGTAGATAAACACATCATCCATCATGATGGTTCTCTTCTCTTGCACATAACCATTAGGAGCAAAAGTGCATGAATAAGATGATGCAACAATGGCTATATTCATGGCACTAGGCATATGGTGCAAAGAGGTAAGACAAGCATGCTTCACAAGAAATATGTCAAAATCTCCAAATAAATGCGAGAATGCTATGGGGGCAATCTCAATGGCAAGATTAAAATCATGGTTGCGCTCAATGCATGGACAATCATATAGCATGAGAGAGGCAACATGTGGAGACATATGACAACAAGCAATATCAATCATGTGCAAAGCATGGCAATGGTTGACATCAACCGCATGGAAGGAGCAAATATGAATCATCGGTGATGCAACATAAGCAAGCATATCAATCATGTCGTGCAAACTAGTGGAGCGAAGATGCAACACACTAGATGAGTTCATAGCAATCATGTCATGTGAGCCAATAGTAGGCATAAGCAAGGCACACGGCATATCACAAGCACGAGCACATATCAAGATCGAAGCATCATAATAGGCATGGTGTGCAAAGGAATCATGGCAATAACAAGTGATATCTCCACCAAGCTTGCAAATACACATAATCATCATGTGTAATGCAAAGCATGGGTCACAAATGCATGGCAAAGGCATATAAATGAGCATATCATGCAAAGTGAACATGGCAAGGTAGGCATAAGAGATATAATGGACAATAACCCATAACCATGTGAGTGCCATGTAGAAGAGATGCGCGAAGTCTTTGCGCGAAGGGAACGGTGGGAAAGATAATCCACGGAATCCCAAGTCATCATTGCTCTCTAGAGCTCGTTTCGTCAACTCGTGCTCTTGTGAGGTTGACGAGTATGCATGTGTACCTACACAAAAGAGACACAAGCCAAAGAAATTGTGCGCGTGGTAAATGTACACATCATCCATCATGATGTGTATGTGCACGTATGAGTTAGCACAAGATAAGCATTGCTCAAAGAAATTTGATGCATGGTATAAGAACATGTCATCCATCATGAATGAATAGTTATTGTGTATAGCATGATGTGGATGCAAATTGAGCATACAAGTATGGGGATCATGCAAAGGATAGGATGGACCAAAATCTCCTAAAATGTATGAGGAAACTATGGGGGTCTCCTCATGAGCAATATTGAAAACATCATTTGGAGAAAAAGGACAACATCCAAAACAATGCATATCGGAAGCTAGGTGTTCATGGCATGGCATATGATGGATATGATGCAAAGGAAGCATGTCAATATCATCACAAGAAAAACAAATGCCAATAACCATGGGCTTGTCATCTATGCCATATGTGCAAATTGGGTTTATCTTAATGACATAAGCATAGTTACTACGATGAGATTGCAAATATGACATATTGTTGATCTCATGGATAGCATATGACAAGTCAAGCGGATTGTCAAACATGATGTGACCGAGAGAATTATCACAAGAAATCCTATGCAACATGGCATCACAACTAATAGACTCCACATGGCAATCATCAAACTCATCATAAATGGGTAAATAATCGCATGGGGAAATCATACTAGCATGAAGCATGGCAATAGGTGGCTCAACATCATGCAAGCAATCAAAGTTAACATAGTCCACTAGTGGGACGAGAGCATCACCTTCACCTTTGTTACCTTTTTCATTCCACTCATGTGGTGTAGGTGAGGTGGGAAAAGACCAAATGGTGGTCATCATCATCAACTTGATGGAACCATGTGGGGGGTGCATCATATTCCACCATGGCCATCGTCTTGTCCAAAGGAAGGACGAAGTCTTCGCGAATCGGCGCGTCATCATATATGGGACCTAGCACCAAATGAGAAGGCACAATAGAGGTAGAGGTTAAGTCGTTAGTGTTGAAAGTGGCCTCACATGACCTATCAACTATCTCACTCTCTCTATGTGGTGGCTCACTCACTCCCTCAAGGTAGGTGCACTCAAACTCGCATATGGTGGAGTCACTCATCTCACTCAAGTGGTGGGGATGGTAGCTCTCCTCACATGGGAATTTTGGCAACTCATCATATATGGGGCTAGTGGTGAAGTCACTCTCACTCTCAATATGGTGGCACAAGTCACTCAAGTCATCATACGTCGCCGTGGTCGAAGGGAAAATCCCATGCTCAACCATCTCGTAGTCGTCGTCGTGGATGAAGGCCGAAGATGGCAGATCATCACTCTTGCCTCCTAAGATGGAAGCATCATCCTCGCTCGCCACCTTGTCGCTCGCCTCCAAAGCTTGGTCCTCGAATGGCTCCGTAGTCGTAGTCGTCGCCGCGCCGTCTTGAAAAAGAGTCAAAGTAGACTCGGCATCATCAATGCCACAAAGAGGGATGGCGATGAAGTCGAACTTGGGAACGTCGTCTTGGAGCTCGTCGGGCTTGGACATCATGGTGGTACTAGCCTCATGCTCGCCATCTTGGAGCTTGGTCTTCGAGAAGTGTGCTTGCGGTGGAGAAGCCTTGGCCTTCATAAGTTCTTGTTCCGCCTTGAGAGCACCAATGTAGTTGTCGTCGAGGGACTTGTAGTTCTCGAAGAAGATAGTCTTGTAGACGTCATTGTGCAATCCCATCATGAAGTGGAGCTTCATTGAAATGGGGTCGTCCACGCCGGCTCGTTGCAAGGCCATCTTCATCTCCTTGAAGTACTTGTCCATGGACTTGGATCCTTGAATGCTGTTCTCCAGTTGGCGTAGAAGTTGTTCCGTGTAGGTGGGAGGCACGAACTCTCGCCGCAAAGCTCTCTTCGTCTTGGGCCAATTCACGTTGAAGCTCGTCGAAGGTGTGTGAAGCCACCATGTTGACGCGTTGTCGTGGAAGTTTCTTGTGGCGCACTTCACTTGATCTTCGTAGGGAACTTGGTGTAGCTTGAGGTAGTCGTCCATCCTGCGCTCCCACTCGAGATACTCCTCGGGGTCTTGAGTCCCATAGAAAGGAATCTCGTGGTCGTTGTCGAGGTCGTAGTAGCTCGTGGTAGTCGCGGACTTGAGCTTGGTAAGCTTCTCTTGATAATAAGCTTGAGGTTCTTATGGGCGAAGATGCCGCATATCCAAAGGCGCAGATGCCTTGGAGTCGCTTGGCGAAGATGCCAAGGTACATGGTGAAGTCGTTGAGCGGTTGTTGGTGTTGAGCTCATGATGACCTTCACGTTCTTGTCGTTGATGGTGTCGATGCCGATGAGATCTTGCCGTAGATGGTAGCTCGGAAGGATGTGCGCTTGAGCGTCTTCTCGAAGATGAGGGAGACCTCTTGCGGTTCTTGATGAGGGCTTTGAGCTCCTCCATTTGAGCATTCATGTTGGCGCACAAGTTGTTCGTCATGGCATCGAACTTGTCGTTGTTGTTGTAGACCGAAGTAGATGAAATGCTTTTCCTATCCATCACAAGACTCGAGCAAAGGTGAGTAGGAGATGAGATAAACAATACCAAGTTACATTTTCCGAATGTTGAGGATGTATCCCGTTTCACTCAATGTGAAATGAAAGAATAGTGGAATTGGTACCGGACTTGTTCACTCACACCTAGCAAGTAAAGCTTATCGAGTGGCTCGGTGAGGATAGTGGCACAAAAATTTGATGCAAAATGTTAGAAAGAGTCAATAATGTTGAAAGAGATTCACAAATTCGCAAGTGAAACAAGTAGACCAATAGCAATATGTGGCACACGGAAACACACACACGGATAGATAGATGGGGTCGTGCAACCAAGGAATGAGCACAAAATGTGGAGTCCACGGAAAACGCTCGTGTTGCACAACTCAAGAGAGACGCTAGCACGATTGCTCTATAGGCGGATACGACACTTGTGCACAACCTATAAGATGCAAATGTATGCAACGACTTCTATCCCAAGTATGCTATATGTATAGTATTCCGGTGGTATGATCCAAAATGATCAAGTATGATATCATATGATGCTATGCTATGTCTCTTGCTTACAAGCTTCTTTGTCTTTCTCTTTTTGCTTAAAAGCTTTATTCTCTTTTTTTTATATGGCCACGATGCACAAACCAAGATAGCAATTGTGTATATGCGGGAACAATCTTGTGACACAAGGGATGATATGATGATACCAAGTGATGTGGTATGTATGCAATGGAAGGGCGGATCGATGATCACTAATGTGCACAAGTAACGTTGCCGGCAATACTCAAAGGCTAGTCTCGATAGGCAAGTGACGCAAAATGGGCTAGGGGTTAACAATGCAATTGCAAGGGGAATATACAATGATGTCGTCGAAGTTACCGTCCGTGTCGATGATGAGAGGTGGTGCTCTTGATGTAGACCCGTTCCTAATTAGCCGAAACACCTTAGGAAACGGAAAAACCACAACTCAAAATCTCAAGGACAAATATCAAATGTTGGTAGCGGCAATGGGTATGCGGAAGTGGTGGTGGTGGTTGATGAAGAAGCAATGGTCCCTAAGTAGCCTAAACACCTTAGGAGACTCAAATCACTACTCAAGCAACCACAAATGCTATGGGAACAAAATTTGTTAGGTTGCGGAAGTCGGTGGTGGTTATGTGGATGATATGGTGGAAGCCCTAGGCAAAGATGCCAAAATCCACAAAATATGATGGAGTCAAATGATTATGGTGGTATTTTTGTGTTATGGGGGATGTCAAGAGCTTCAAAACGAGCTCAAGAACGTCGAAATCGGAGTTCGGATGAATTAGTTATGGACAAAACGGTGAAACACGGGTGGCTGAAATCCCAGGGGTCGGACATCCGGGGTGGAGCCCGGAAATCCGGGACCAGATGTCCAGAACCGCGCGCGAATTTGCCCTCCAGGAGCCGGATGTCCGGCCGGGGACCCGGATGTCCGGCCCGATGGCCCGGATGTCCGGCCTATGGCCCGGATGTCCGGCCCGACGATTCCAGATCTGAATCGGGACTTCCAAACTCGTTTGGGGGGCGGAATTTGATGATTTGGGGCTCAAAATTTGAGGGATTTCGTGGAGGAAAGATGGGGAAACTTGGGGAAATGCTAGATCCACTTGAAACCAAGCAAATCCACGGATCAAAATCAACAAAATCTCATCAAACCAACAGATCACAAAATTTTTTGGGGCTATTTTTTGTGGGGAATTTTCGAAATTGGGGAAGAACACAACAAAAACAAGGCTAGAAAACGGTGGGGGGGCTCCAAATTCGTGAGATACCGTGGCTCATGATACCATATGATACAGGGTGGAACCCTAATCAGCAGATCTTTCAGGAAATGGAGGGGATCCCACGATGAACACGAAGAACACGAAGGGAAACGGGGGAAAACACGAGAGGAAACACACAAGAACAAGTCCAATCACACATCCACTAGACAATCAAACACACAAGATCACAAGATACATGAACAACAAAGGGAAAGATACATGGGTAGAGTTCATCTCCAAGAGGAGGTCTTGAATCCGTGAAGGATCTTCCCGCTAGGGGTCTTGAATCCAAGGTGGATCTTCTCCGTAGAGGGGCCGCGGTCTCTCTCGTGGAGTAGATCCGGGATGGATGAGCAAAGCTCTATCTCTCATATGAGCTAAACCATTGCTAACCCTAAAATGGTGGAGGTGGAGGAGTATATATAGTCTAGTACATGAAGGGGTAAGTGGGAGAGGATACATGGGCCTCTGGCCCGACTCTGCGCGCAGGCAGGCGCCGGATGTCCGGGCTGGGGGCCGGATGTCCGGCCGTTCATGGGAGGCCGGATGTCCGGGCACGGGCCGGATGTCCGGCCTGGCGGTGGCCGTTCTTCGGGTGCTTCTGTTGCCCTTGCCGGATTTCCGGGGTGATGCCGGATGTCCGGCCTCTGCTGAAGCGCCGGATGTCCGGGCTGGTCGCCGGATGTCCGGGCTCGCGCCGGATGTCCGGGCTGGCGCCGGATGTCCGGCGGCTGTAACTTCAGCCGCTCCGTCTTCTTCCGTCTTCTCTTCCAAGCTTCCCTCGCGGATGGTGTAGGTGTTCCTCGGCGCTTGCACTCCTCGTCGTCGTCCGTGAAGCTCCGACAATACCTATGCATGCACACGAGTGGAGTGTCAAGTAGTATACCATCCTCGAAGGGGTCAAGTGAACACGTGTAAAGGAGATGATTCACCTTTATGTATGAGAAGTAGAGGTCGCACGTGTCACTTCCCAAGCAGACTCTTGACATGGTGATGTCCATAGGATACACCGTATCATCCCCTCCCCCTTGGAAAAGATCCGACCTCGGATCGAAAGCCAAATCACCATGGGAAAGAGATGGCGTCGCCATGTCGAAGTGATACAGGGTGGAACCCTAATCAGCAGATCTTTCACGAAATGGAGGGGATCCCACGATGAACACGAAGAACACAAAGGGAAACGGGGGAAAACACGAGAGGAAACACACAAGAACAAGTCCAATCACACATCCACTAGACAATCAAACACACAAGATCACAAGATACATGAACAACAAAGGGAAAGATACATGGGTAGAGTTCATCTCCAAGAGGAGGTCTTGAATCCGTGAAGGATCTTCCCGCTAGGGGTCTTGAATCCAAGGTGGATCTTCTCCGTAGAGGGGCCGCGGTCTCTCTCGTGGAGTAGATCCGGGATGGATGAGCAAAGCTCTATCTCTCATATGAGCTAAACCATTGCTAACCCTAAAATGGTGGAGGTGGAGGAGTATATATAGTCTAGGGTCATGAAGGGGTAAGTGAGGGGCGAAACGGGTACATGGGCATCGGCCCGGATACATGCACGCAGGCAAGGCCGGATGTCCGGGCTGGCAGCCGGATGTCCGGGGCTTCGGGGCGAGCCGGATGTCCGGGGCAATCATCAAACTCATCATAAATGGGTAAATCATCGCATGGGGCAATCATACTAGCATGAAGCATGGCAATAGGTGGATCAACATCATGCAAGCAATCAAAGTTAACATAGTCCACTAGTGGGACGAGAGCATCACCTTCACCTTTGTTACCTTTTTCATTCCACTCATGTGGTGTAGGTGAGGTGGGAAAGACCAAATGGTGGTCATCATCTTCATCTTGATGGAACCATGTGGGGGGTGCATAATATTCCACCATGGCCATCGTGTTGTCCAATGGAAGGACGAAGTCGTCGAGGATCGGCGCGTCATCAAATGTGGGACCTAGCACCGAATGAGAAGACACAATAGAGGTAGAGGTCAAGTCGTTAGTGTTGAAAGTGGCCTCACATGACCTATCAACTATCTCACTCTCTCTATGTGGTGGCTCACTCACTCCCTCAAGGTAGGTGCACTCAAGCTCGCATATGGTGGAGTCACTCATCTCACTCAAGTGGTGGGGGTTGTGGCTCTCCTCACATGGGAATTGGGGCAGCTCATCATATATGGGGCTAGTGGTGAACTCACTCTCACTCTCAATATGGTGGCACAAGTCACTCAAGTCATCATACGTCGCCGTGGTCGAAGGGAAAATCCCATGCTCAACCATCTCCTCATTGTCGTCGTGGATGAAGGCCGAAGATGGCACATCATCACTCTCGCCTCCAAAGATGGAAGCATCAACCTTGCTCGTCACCATGTCGTTCGCCTCCAAAGCGTGGTCCTCGAATGGCTCTGTAGTCGTGGTCGTCGCCGCACCGTCTTGAAAAAGAGTCGAAGTAGACTCGGCATCATCAATGCCACAAAGAGGGATGGCGATGAAGTCGAACTTGGGAACGTCGTCTTGGAGCTCGTCGGGCTTGGACATCATGGTGGTACTAGCCTCATGCTCGCCATCTTGGAGCTTGGTCTTCGAGAAGTGTGCTTGCGGTGGAGAAGCCTTGGCCTTCATAAGTTCTTGTTCCGCCTTGAGAGCACCAATGTAGTTGTCGTCGAGGGACTTGTAGTTCTCGAAGAAAATAGTCTTGTAGACGTCATTGTGCAATCCCATCATGAAGTGGAGCTTCATTGAAATGGGGTCGTCCACGCCGGCTCGTTGCAAGGCCATCTTCATCTCCTTGAAGTACTTGTCCATGGACTTGGATCCTTGAATGGTGTTCTCCAGTTGGCGTAGAAGTTGTTCCGTGTAGGTGGGAGGCACGAACTCTCGCCGCAAAGCTCTCTTCGTCTTGGGCCAATTCACGTTGAAGCTCGTCGAAGGTGTGTGAAGCCACCATGTTGACGCGTTGTCGTGGAAGTTTCTTGTGGCGCACTTCACTTGATCTTCGTAGGGAACTTGGTGTAGCTTGAGGTAGTCGTCCATCCTGCGCTCCCACTCGAGATACTCCTCGGGGTCTTGAGTCCCATAGAAAGGAATCTCGTGGTCGTTGTCGAGGTCGTAGTAGCTCGTGGTAGTCGCGGACTTGAGCTTGGTAAGCTTCTCTTGATAATAAGCTTGAGGTTCTTATGGGCGAAGATGCCGCATATCCAAAGGCGCAGATGCCTTGGAGTCGCTTGGCGAAGATGCCAAGGTACATGGTGAAGTCGTTGAGCGGTTGTTGGTGTTGAGCTCATGATGACCTTCACGTTCTTGTCGTTGATGGTGTCGATGCCGATGAGATCTTGCCGTAGATGGTAGCTCGGAAGGATGTGCGCTTGAGCGTCTTCTCGAAGATGAGGGAGACCTCTTGCGGTTCTTGATGAGGGCTTTGAGCTCCTCCATTTGAGCATTCATGTTGGCGCACAAGTTGTTCGTCATGGCATCGAACTTGTCGTTGTTGTTGTAGACCGAAGTAGATGAAATGCTTTTCCTATCCATCACAAGACTCGAGCAAAGGTGAGTAGGAGATGAGATAAACAATACCAAGTTACATTTTCCGAATGTTGAGGATGTATCCCGTTTCACTCAATGTGAAATGAAAGAATAGTGGAATTGGTACCGGACTTGTTCACTCACACCTAGCAAGTAAAGCTTATCGAGTGGCTCGGTGAGGATAGTGGCACAAAAATTTGATGCAAAATGTTAGAAAGAGTCAATAATGTTGAAAGAGATTCACAAATTCGCAAGTGAAACAAGTAGACCAATAGCAATATGTGGCACACGGAAACACACACACGGATAGATAGATGGGGTCGTGCAACCAAGGAATGAGCACAAAATGTGGAGTCCACGGAAAACGCTCGTGTTGCACAACTCAAGAGAGACGCTAGCACGATTGCTCTATAGGCGGATACGACACTTGTGCACAACCTATAAGATGCAAATGTATGCAACGACTTCTATCCCAAGTATGCTATATGTATAGTATTCCGGTGGTATGATCCAAAATGATCAAGTATGATATCATATGATGCTATGCTATGTCTCTTGCTTACAAGCTTCTTTGTCTTTCTCTTTTTGCTTAAAAGCTTTATTCTTTTTTTTTGTATATGGCCACGATGCACAAACCAAGATAGCAATTGTGTATATGCGGGAACAATCTTGTGACACAAGGGGTGATATGATGATACCAAGATGATATGGTATGCATGCAATGTAAGGTGGCTCGATGATCACTAATGTGCACAAGTAACGTTGCCGGCAATACTCAAATGGCTAGTCTCGGTGGGCAAGTGACGCAAAAATGGGCTAGGGGTTAACAATGCAATTGCAAGGGGATATACAATGATGTCATCGAAGTTACCGTCCGTGTCGATGATGAGAGGTGGTGCTCTTGATGTAGACCCGTTCCTAATTAGCCGAAACACCTTAGGAAACGGAAAAACCACAACTCAAAATCTCAAGGACAAATATCAAATGGTGGTAGCGGCAATGCCGTGGTGGTTGCGGAAGTGGAATGATGGGCTATACACGATGTCGGAGTTGAAGTCACGGTCCCTAAGTAGCCGAAACACCTTAGGAGACACAAGCCACAACTCAAACAAGCTCGAACAAAATTGGGTTAAGTTGGGTTGGCTATGTATAATGGGCAATGGGTATGCGGAAGTGGTGGTGGTGGTTGATGAAGAAGCAATGGTCCCTAAGTAGCCTAAACACCTTAGGAGACTCAAATCACTACTCAAGCAACCACAAATGCTATGGGGGACAAAATGGTTAGGTTGCGGAAGTCGGTGGTGGTTATGCGGATGATATGGCGGAAGCCCTAGGCAAAGATGCCAAAATCCATAAAATATGATGGAGTCAAATGATGATGGTAGTATTTTTGTGTTATGGGGGAAGTCAAGAGCTTCAAAACGAGCTCAAGAACGTCGAAATCGGAGTTCGGATGAATTAGTTATGGACAAAACGGTGAAACGGAAAAGTCTGAAATCCCAGGGGTCGGACATCCGGGGTGGAGCCCGGATTTCCGGGGCCTGATGTCCAGAAACCTGCGCGATTTTGCCCTCCAGGAGCCGGATGTCCGGCCCGATGGCCCGGATGTCCGGCCAGTGGCCCGGATGTCCGGCCCGAAGATTCCAGATCTGAATCGGGACGAACTTTTCGAATTTGGGGCGGAAATTGATGATTTGGGGCTCAAAATTTGAGGGATTTTGTGGAGGAAAGATGGGGAAACTTGGGGAAATGCTAGATCCACTTGAAACCAAGCAAATCCACGGATCAAAATCAACAAAACTTCATCAAACCAACAGATCACAAAAAATTTTGGGGCTATTTTTGGTCGGGAATTTTCGAAATTGGGGATGAACACAACAAAACAAGGCTAGAAAACGGTGGGGAGGCTCCAAATTCGTGAGAAACCGTGGCTCATGATACCATATGATACAGGGTGGAACCCTAATCAGCGGATCTTTCACGAAATGGAGGGGATCCCACGATGAACACGAAGAACACAAAGGGAAACGGGGGAAAACACGAGAGGAAACACACAAGAACAAGTCCAATCACACATCCACTAGACAATCAAACACACAAGATCACAAGATACATGAACAACAAAGGGAAAGATACATGGGTAGAGTTCATCTCCAAGAGGAGGCCTTGAATCCGTGAAGGATCTTCCCGTTGGGGGTCTTGAATCCAAGGTGGATCTTCTCCGTAGAGGGGCCGCGGTCTCTCTCGTGGAGTAGATCCGGGATGGATGAGCAAAGCTCTATCTCTCATATGAGCTAAACCATTGCTAACCCTAAAATGGTGGAGGTGGAGGAGTATATATAGTCTAGTACATGAAGGGGTAAGTGGGAGAGGATACATGGGCCTCTGGCCCGACTCTGCGCGCAGGCAGGCGCCGGATGTCCGGGCTGGGGGCCGGATGTCCGGCCGTTCATGGGAGGCCGGATGTCCGGGCACGGGCCGGATGTCCGGCCTGGCGATGGCCGTTCTTCGGGTGCTTCTGTTGCCCTTGCCGGATTTCCGGGGTGATGCCGGATGTCCGGCCTCTGCTGAAGCGCCGGATGTCCGGGCTGGACGCCGGATGTCCGGGCTGGCGCCGGATGTCCGGGCTGGCGCCGGATGTCCGGCGGCTGTAACTTCAGCCGCTCCGTCTTCTTCCGTCTTCTCTTCCAAGCTTCCCTCGCGGATGGTGTAGGTGTTCCTCGGCGCTTGCACTCCTCGTCGTCGTCCGTGAAGCTCCGACAATACCTATGCATGCACACGAGTGGAGTGTCAAGTAGTATACCATCCTCGAAGGGGACAAGTGAACACGTGTAAAGGAGATGATTCACCTTTATGTATGAGAAATAGAGGTCACACGTGTCACTTCCCAAGCAGACTCTTGACATGGTGATGTCCATAGGATACACCGTATCATTTGACTCCATCATATTTTGTGGATTTTGGCATCTTTGCCTAGGGCCTCCACCACATCATCCGCTATACCACCACCGACTTCCGCAACCTAACCATTTTGGTTCCCCACCGCATTTGTGGTTGCTTGAGTAGTGATTTGAGTCTCCTAAGGTGTTTAGTCTACTTAGGGACCATTGCTTCTTCATCAACCATCACCACCACTTCCGCATAGCATAGCCCACTATACATTACCAACCCAACCTAACCCAATTTTGTTGAGCTTGTTTGAGTTGTGGCTTGTGTCTCCTAAGGTGTATCGTCTACTTAGGGACCGTGACTTCAACTCCGACATCATGTATAGCCCATCTTTCCTCTTCTGCAACCACCACGACATTGCCGCTACCACCATTTGACATTTGTCCTTGAGATTTTGAGTTGTGGTTTTTCCGTTTCCTAAGGTGTTTCGGCTAATTAGGAACGGGTCTACATCAAGAGCACCACCTCTCATCATCGACACGGACGGTAACTTCGACGACATCATTGTATATTCCCCTTGCAATTGCATTGTTAACCCCTAGCCCATTTTGCGTCACTTGCCTATTGAGACTAGCCTTTGAGTATTGCCGGCAACGTTACTTGTGCACATTAGTGATCATCGATCCGCCCTTCCATTGCATATATACCATATCATATTGGTATCATAATATCATCCCTTGTGTCACAAGATTGTTCCCGCATATACACAATTGCTATCTTGGTTTGTGCATTTCGCATCGTGGCCATACAAAAAAAAAGAATAAGCTTTTAAGCAAAAGAGCCACAAAGAAGCTTGTAAGCAAGAGCCATAGCATCATACCACATTGCATATAAGATTGCCATATCTCGATCATTTTGGATCATACCACCGGAATACCATACATATATCATAGTTGGGATAGAAGTCGTTGCATTTTGCTTAGTAGGTTGTGCACAAGTTCGTATCCGCCTATTGTGCAATCGCGCTAGCGTCTCTCTAGTGTTGTGCAACACGAGCATTTTCGTGGATTCCACTTTTTGTGCTCATTCCTTGGTTGCACGACCCCATCTATCTATCCGTGTGTGTGTTTCCGTGTGCCACATATTGCTTTTGGTCTACTTGTTTCACTTGCGAATTTGTGAATCTCTTCCAACATTATTGACTCTTTCTAACATTTTGCATCAATTTTTTGTGCCACTATCCTCACCGAGCCACTCGATAAGCTTTACTTGATAGGTGTGAGTGAACAAGTCCGGTACCAATTCCGCTATTCTTTCATTTCACATTGAGTGAAACGGGATACATCCTCAACGTTGGGAAAAGGTAACTTGGTATTGTTTATCTCATCTCCTACTCACCTTTGCTCGAGTCTTGTGATGGATAGGCAAAGCATTTCATCTTCGGTCTACAACAACAACGACGAGTTCGATGCCATGACGAACAACTTGTGCGCCAACATGAATGCTCAAATGGAGGAGCTCAAAGCCCTCATCAAGAACCGCAAGAGGTCTCCCTCATCTTCGAGAAGACGCTCAAGTGCACATCCTTCCGAGCTACCATCTCAGGCAAGATCTCATCTGATACAGGGTGGAACCCTAATCAGCAGATCTTTCACGAAATGGAGTGGATCCCGCGATGAACACGAAGAACACGAGAGGGAACACGAGGGGAAACACGAGATAATCACTCAAACCAACAAGAACAAGTCACACATATGCTAGATCCTCGAAACACAAAGAGATACAAGATCCATGATCAACAAGGGACGATACAAAGGGTAACCGGTTCTTCTCCGTGAGGAGGTCTTGGGGTCTTCTCCGTAAAGGAGGTCTTGAATCCGTGTGGATCTTCTCCGTAGAGGGGCCGCAGTCACTCACAAGGAGATGAACCACTAGATGAGCAAAGCTCTAGGTATCAAATGAGCTATCACTAAGCTAACTCTCATTAGGAGGAGGTGGAGGAGTATATATAGTCTAGGGCCACGAAGGGGTAAGTGGGAGAGGGATACATGGGCCTCTGGCCCGATAACTGTGCGCAGACAGCAGGTAGCGGACGTCCGACGGCTACCGGACGTCCGGTGGCTCGCGAGGGTCCGGACGTCCGGAAGTCTTCGGACTTCCGCTATTTTCCTTCTGTCGTCGAAGTCACGGACGTCCGGTGGCCTCCGGTCGTCCGGTCGCCTGGGAGTCGCCGGTCGTCCGGTAGATGCCGGACGTCCGGAGCCTGAAGCTTTTCCAGCAGCTTCTCTTGTTCCTTGTACTTCATGTCCTCGCCGTCTTGTCCAACGCTCCCAGCTGTCCCATGGCCTCCCTCTTGGTTCCTGGTCATGCATAGCACATATATTTGAGGTAGTAGCCATGTCTCACATGTAGAAAGTGGGGGTTCAGAGAGGAGCGAGTGAACCTTGTGTCCAATTGTGTGTGGTTGAGGTCTCGTCGAGTGAACATGGGGATGATCATGGGATACACCGTATCATCTCCCCTCCCTTGGGAAAGATCCGACCTCGGATCAAAAACCTCATCACCATGGAAAAGGTAGTCGTGAACGGACTTGTAGTTGGACGAAGTTGAGGTCATGTCGCACTCCAAGTACTCCAAGGTGTCTCCGGTATGTGGTACATGCAAAATGAGCAAACACAAAGTACACTTGGAAATACAATGGTTAGCACACACAAAGTGTCCATCATGTAAGAATGAGTCTGTGTGCACATGAAGCTTAGCAAGATGATAAAGTATGAGATGTAAAGCATTCATGTGATCAAATGCATTTGTGGTGCACACAAAGGTGTTGTGAATGTGATCAATGCAACCATTGTGCAAAATGATGTCATAGTGTGATGGTTTATCAAGAGCATGAACATGGCAATGGATGCTCAATATGTGTATGTTATCATGCAATTGATGTTTGGCAATGTGATCATTATGTATGAATATGCCATCAAGGTAGATCACAACAAATTTGCTAAGGAAATGCACAAGCTCATATATCATGGATGACATGGGAATACAAAATGCAACAAGGCAATCATAATGTGAGTCAATCCATGGGCAAGATGCAAATTTGTTATGGGAATGATATGTCCATTGAGCATGGCATGTGAGCACACAATCAACAAATATGAAGGTTTTGGTGCAATGTGTCAAAGGGGTTTTGACATACCAATGCTTGATGTCGTGGCAATAGTGGTAGACCGGTGGTGAATCCATAGGGTCCATCTTTAATGTCGGTCCTCCATCCCGTAGATGTATCATGTAGACAACAAGAAGGAAGCAACAATGAAAGTATGGCCCATCCAATATGCATATGTGAGGATGGCTCACAAAGAAGGAATTCACCTTATGTATGTTCTCGAAGGTGTTGGTGTCGCGCAACGTGTATGCCTTCACATGCCCAAGATGCCTCGTGATGGTACCGCCTTGTGAATCCTTCAAAATGAAAGAACATGACAAACACTCGGAAAAACAAATGAGGTTAGCCATAATGCGAAACCTAGCATTCGTGCGGGAAAATACCCAACAAGTGCTTGCATCATTCTTATCATAAGAAAGTATAAGGGTGTGGTGCATGGTATGTAGGCATAAGATGCGAGAACAACCAAATGCAATAGGCTCAATCAAGCAAGTATGCATCACAAGAAAGGTGTCAAAGTCTCCGAGATCAACAAGCATAGCACGGTTGCACTCATTATAAGTGAAAATGAGAGATGCAACTATTGGAGACAAGTGACTATGGTCAAGATATATCATGTGAAATGCATGAACATATATGTCATCAACCCAAGAAAGCAAGTAAGAGAGGAACATGGGTGATGCAACATAGCAAGCAAGCATAGTGATCAAGTCAAGCAAGCTAGTAGCGCAAAGATGCAACATACTAGAAGTAATCATGGCAATCATGGTATGTGTGCAAATAGTGAGAATACATGATGCACATGGCATAGCACAAGCATGAAAGCAAGATATGAGCAAAATAGCATCAATGTGTTGATGAGAGGCCATATGGAAATAGCAATGGGATCTCATGTCTCTCTCAACACAAGAATCAACAATAGCATGGGGCACAAAGAAATCATGGCAATAGCTACAAGTATCTCCACCAAGCATGCAAATACACATATAAGTAGTATAATGGTGAATCATGTGTAAAGGCAAGCAAGGGTCACAATTGCATGGCAAAGTCATAGCAAGGGGCATAACATGCAAAGTGAACACGATAGTATGGGCATAATGTGACAAGTGGCAAATAGCCCATAGCCGTGTGAGAGCCAAGTAAAAGAGATGCGCGTAGTGGTTGCGCGACGAGAACGGTGGTAGGGACAATCCACGGGATCCCAAATTGTCGTTGCTCTCAAGAGCTCTTTTCGTCAACTCATGGGATTGTGAGGTTGACGAGTTTGCAAAAGTACCTACACAAGACAAAGGCAAAGGAAAAATTGTATGTGCGTGGTATATGTACACATCATCCATCATGATGCGCACGTGCAAGTGTTGGTTAGCACATAATATCCAATGCTCAAATAAATGAGATGCGTGGTATAGAAACATGTCATCCATCATGATAGGTTTGTTGTTATGTATAGCATAATGGAGACTCAAATTGTGTAATGCATCATGACAAGTAGGTATAGCATTGTTATTCATGGAATGCATATGGTGCACACAATCATGGTAATCGTGCAAGGTATGGAATGCATCAAGATCTCCTAGTATGTATGAGGAAACTATGGGGGTCTCCTCAATAGCATTCATGGGAACATCACATGGAGAATATTGATAACATCCAAAGCAAAGCATATTTGGAACAATGTGTTCATGGCATGGCATAGTTGATGAATTGCGCAAATCATGTAAAGGAAGCATGGCAATATCATCACAAGAGAAACACAAGCCAATGACCATCATCTTGTCATCTATGCCACAAGTGCAAATAGGATTTACTTTAATGGGGCATGCATAGCTACTATGTTGAGATTGCAATGATACAACATGGGAGATCTCACTCATAGCATATGACAAGTTCAAAGGATTATCAAACATGATGTGACCAAAAGAATTTTCACATGATATCCTATGGAGCATAGCATCACAACTAGGCAACTCAACATGCTCATCATCATATTCATCATAGATAGGTAAGTCGAGACATGAGGAAGTTGCACTAGCATGAAGCATGGTCATAGGTGAATCAACATCATGCAAGCAATCATTGGTGATATAGTCCACAAGTGGGACGAAAGAAGCACCATCACCTTTGTTACCTTTGGAGCATCGCTCATGTATTGTAGGTGAGGTTGCAACTTGATGGTACCATGTGGGGGGTACATCTTCTTCCACCATGGCCATCGGTTTGTCCATTGGAGGGACGGACTCATCGAGGGTAGGCATGTCCTCTTGTAGGAGACCTAGCACCAAAGAAAACACACTCGGAGTAGAGGTTAAGTCGTTAGAAATCATAGTGGCCTCACATGCCCTATCAACTACCTCACTCACTAAGTGGTGTGGCTCACTCACTCCCTCATGGATGCTCTCACTCGTATGGTTGGTGGAGTCACTCAAATGGCTCTCAACCTCACATATGATGTGTGGCATGCTCTCATGTGTGGGGCTAGTGGTGGTCACACTCATCCTCTCATAGGAAATGCACTCAATGTCACATATGGTGGAGTCACTCATGTGGTGGTGGCTCTCCTCACAAGGAAATTGGGGCATCTCATGATATATGGGTGTCGGAGAGATGTAGGTGCAAATGTCTCCAAACTCAACTCCTTTCGCCGCCTCATCCATAACGCCTCCAAAGGTGAATGCCGTAGTCGAAGGGGATGGCCCTTGCTCGACCGTCTTGTCGCCGTCTTGATGTGGGGAGCTTCCGAAGATGGAAGTGTCACCCTCGCTCGTAGGTGCTCGCCTTGTAGTTGGAGATGTCGGTGTAGGCGAACTCATGGGAAGTAGGCGAAGATGCCGTACGTCCGAAGGCGAAGATGCCTTGATAGCACTTGGCGAAGATGCCGAAGTGGTGGTTGTAGCCGTAGCTCCATCTTGGGTGTGCTTGTCTCGCGGTCTTCTCTTTTGCTCTTGAAGCTTGGCCTTGGCGTGATGTAGAGCTTCTTCGGACTTTGAGATATGCGTTTGTCGAGCATCTTCATGATGATGATGTCGTTGTCGTGCTTGAGCTCTTGGTAGATGTCGTTCGTCGTCGTCGTGCACATGATGCTTGGAGGTGACTTGCCCTTCATGACGATGTCGATGGTCGCCATGGCGGTGTGGCCGTGGAAGACTTGCACTTGCATCATGTTTGCGCTCCGAAGACTTGTGACTTGGACGTCGCCGCCGAGAGGATGACGAAGGGGAAGAAGACTTGTAATCGACCACCAAGTGTCGGAGCTCCGCCATTTGTTTGTTGAAGGAGTCGCACATGTCGTCGAAGGAAGCCATTGTCCTTGTCTCGAAGTGTCGTAGTTCGATGGCGATGTTGCCCAAGCACTCTTGCATTTCTCGTTGTAGTCCGATGGTTTTCGCGTGGATGTCCTTGTTCGCGCCGTCGATGTCGAAGACCGGAGATGAAATGCCTTGCCTATCCATCACAAGACGCTAGCAAGTATGAGTGGGAGAAAGAGAAGAACTAGACCAAATGTACCTTGACCGATGTTGAAGATGGATCAATGATCACTCAAATGTGGAACAAGGAAATAGCACAATTGGTACCAATTCTTGTCGGTTTCTCACACCTACACAAGTAAAGCTTATGGTGGAGCTCGGTGAGGATAGTGGCACAAAAATTTGATGCAAAATGTTAGCAAGAGTCAATAAAGTTGAAAAAGATTCACAAATTCGCAAGTGAAACAAGTAGACCAATAGCAATATGGGTGGCACACGGAAACACACACACGGATAGATAGATGGGGTCGTGCAACCAAGGAATGAGCCAAAATGTGGAATCCACGAAAATGCTCTTGTTGCACAACACTAGAGAGACGCTAGCACGATTGCACAATAGGCGGATACGAACTTGTGCACAACCTACTAAGCAAAATGCAACGACTTCTATCCCAAGTATGCTATATGTATGGTATTCCGGTGGTATGATCCAAAATGATCGAGTATGACAATCTTAATGTAGTATGATGCTATGGTTCTTGCTTAAAAGCTCTTTGCTTATCTTTTTCTTTGTGCTTAAAAGCTTGTTTGGCTCTTTCTCTTTTGAGCTCTTTTCTCATGCAAAACTTCACGAACCAAGATAGCAATTGAGTATATGCGATGACAACCTTGTGTCACAAGAGATGATACCAAGATATGCACCACGGTGATATGGTATGTATGATATGGGAAGTATGATCACTAATGTGCACAAGTAACGTTGCCGGCAATACTCGAATGGCTAGTCTCGATGGGTAAGTGACGCAAAAATGGGCTAGGGGTTAACAATGCAATTGCAAGGGAAATATACAATGATGTCGTCGAAGTTACCGTCCGTGTCGATGATGAGAGGTGGTGCTCTTGATGTAGACCCGTTCCTAATTAGCCGAAACACCTTAGGAAACGGAAAAACCACAACTCAAAATCTCAAGGACAAATGTCAACTGGTGGTAGCGGCAATGCCGTGGTGGTTGCGGAAGTGGAATGATGGGCTATACACGGTGTCGGAGTTGAAGTCACGGTCCCTAAGTAGCCGAAACACCTTAGGAGACACAAGCCACAACTCAAACAAGCTCAACGAAATTGGGTTAGGTTGTGTGGAAATGTATAGTGGGCAATGGGTATGCGGAAGTGGTGGAGGTGGTTGATGAAGAAGCAATTGTCCCTAAGTAGCCTAAACACCTTAGGAGACTCAAATCACTACTCAAGCAACCACAAATGCTATGGGGGACAAAATGGTTAGGTTGCGGAAGTCGGTGGTGGTATAGCGGATGATGTGGTGGAGGCCCTAGGCAAAGATGCCAAAATTCACAAAATATGATGGAGTCAAATGAATATGGTGGTATTTTTGTGGAAAGGGGGATGTCAAGAGCTTCAAAACGAGCTCAAGAACGTCCAAATCGGAGTTCGTATGAATTAGTTATGGACAAAACAAAAATCAGCCGAATTCAAAAACTGGGGATACCGGACGTCCGGAAAAGACCGGAAATCCGGTAATTTTTGCTGTATAGGTGGTTCCGGTCGTCCGGTGAATTCCGGACGTCCGGTGCTTCGAGAGGGTCCGGACGTCCGGTAAAAGGCCGGTCGTCCGGTGGGTCGGGGTCAACGCGAGATTTGAGATCCGGGACGCGATTTTGGGCGGAATTTGATGATTTTGGGGTCAAAATTGATGAGATTTCGTGGAGGAAAGATGGGGAAACTTGGGGAAATGCTAGATCCACTTGAAACCAAGCAAATCCATGGATCAAAATCAACAAAACATCAACAAACCAACATATCACAAAAAATTTTGGGGCTATTTTTGGTGGGGATTTTCGAATTTTGGACGAAATCACACAAAACAAGGGTAGAAAACGATGGAGGGGGCTCCAAATTCGTGAGAAACCGTGGCTCTTGATACCATATGATACAGGGTGGAACCCTAATCAGCAGATCTTTCACGAAATGGAGTGGATCCCGCGATGAACATGAAGAACACGAGAGGGAACACGAGGGGAAACACGAGAGAATCACTCAAACCAACAAGAACAAGTCACACATATGCTAGATCCTCGAAACACAAAGAGATACAAGATCCATGATCAACAAGGGACGATACAAAGGGTAACCGGTTCTTCTCTGTGAGGAGGTCTTGGGGTCTTCTCCGTAAAGGAGGTCTTGAATCCGTGTGGATCTTCTCCGTAGAGGGGCCGCAGTCACTCACAAGGAGATGAACCACTAGATGAGCAAAGCTCTAGGTATCAAATGAGCTATCACTAAGCTAACTCTCATTAGGAGGAGGTGGAGGAGTATATATAGTCTAGGGCCACGAAGGGGTAAGTGGGAGAGGGATACATGGGCCTCTGGCCCGATAACTGTGCGCAGACAGCAGGTAGCGGACGTCCGACGGCTACCGGACGTCCGGTGGCTCGCGAGGGTCCGGACGTCCGGAAGTCTTCGGACTTCCGCTATTTTCCTTCTGTCGTCGAAGTCACGGACGTCCGGTGGCCTCCGGTCATCCGGTCGCCTGGGAGTCGCCGGTCGTCCGGTAGATGCCGGACGTCCGGAGCCTGAAGCTTTTCCAGCAGCTTCTCTTGTTCTTGTACTTCGTGTCCTCGCCGTCTTGTCCAACGCTCCCAGCTGTCCCATGGCCTCCCTCTTGGTTCCTGGTCATGCATAGCACATATATTTGAGGTAGTAGCCATGTCTCACATGTAGAAAGTGGGGGTTCAGAGAGGAGCGAGTGAACCTTGTGTCCAATTGTGTGTGGTTGAGGTCTCGTCGAGTGAACATGGGGATGATCATGGGATACACCGTATCATCATCGGCATCGACACCATCAACGACAAGAACGTGAAGGTCAAGAGCTCAACACCAACAACCGCTCAACGACTTCACCGTACACCTTGGCATCTTCGCCAAGCGACTTCAAGGCATCTTCGCCTTTGGATATGCGGCATCTTTGCCCACAAGCACCTCAAGCTTATGATCAAGAGAAGCTCCCCAAGCTCAAGTCCGCGA
The DNA here is from genome assembly GCA_902687465.1 of Secale cereale. Taxonomy (NCBI): domain Eukaryota; kingdom Viridiplantae; phylum Streptophyta; class Magnoliopsida; order Poales; family Poaceae; genus Secale; species Secale cereale. Next base: position 265,481,924 of record LR738713.1, on the reverse strand, counting down.
CTACCACGAGCTACTACGACCTCGACAACGACCATGAGATTCCTTTCTATGGGACTCAAGACCCCGAGGAGTATCTCGAGTGGGAGCGCAAGATGGACGACTACCTCAAGCTACATCAAGTTCCCTACGAAGATCAAGTGAAGTGCGCCACAAGAAACTTCCACGACAACGCGTCAACATGGTGGCTTCACACACCTTCGACGAGCTTCAACGTGAATTGGCCCAAGACAAAGAGAGCTTTGCGGCGAGAGTTCGTGCCTCCCACCTACACGGAACATCTTCTACGCCACTTGGAGAACACCATACAAGGATCCAAGTCCATCGACAAGTACTTCAAGGAGATGAAGATGGACTTGCGACGAGCCGGCGTGGACGACCTCAATGAAGCTCCACTTCATGATGGGATTGCACAATGACGTCTACAAGACTATCTTCTTCGAGAACTACAAGTCCCTCGACGACAACTACATTGGTGCTCTCAAGGCGGAACAAGAACTAATGAAGGCCAAGGCTTCTCCACCGCTAGCAAACTTCTCGAAGACCAAGCTCCAAGAAGACGAGCATGAGGGTAGTACCACCACGATGTCCAAGCCCAACGAGCGCCAAGACGATGCTCCCAAGTTTGACTCCACCGCCATCCCTCTTTGTGGCATTGATGATGCCGAGTCTACTTTGACTCTTTTTCAAGACGACGCGGCGACAACTACGACTACGGAGCCATTCGAGGACCAAGCTTTGGAGGCGAGCGACAAGGTGGCGAGCGAGGATGATGCTTCCATCTTAGGAGGCGAGAGTGATGATGTGCCATCTTCGGCCTTCATCCACGGCGACGGTGACGAGATGGTTGAGCATGGGATTTTCCCTTCGACCACGGCGACGTATGATGGCTTGAGTGACTTGTGCCACCATATTGAGAGTGAGAGCGAGTTCACCACTAGCCCCATATATGACGAGTTGCCCCAATTCCCATGTGAGGAGAGCCACAACCCCCACCGCTTGAGTGAGATGAGTGACTTCACCATATGTGAATTTGAGTGCACATACATTGAGGGAGTGAGTGAGCCACCACATAGAGAGAGTGAGATAGTTGATGATAGAGGCGAGGGTGTCCCGATCTTTCGATGAGATGGTAACTATCGATTTGGTGGAGACGACTTTGACGATCCGACTACGAATGTGCGAGGACGTCGCGCCTTAGCAATCGCTAAACCAATCTCCAGGGGTTACTGACGATGCCAGAAGCACGATCAGCCTGACCACGAAGGTCTATTCCTGCATGCGATCGAAGAACAAGCAAGAATATGATAAAGCAATCTGAATATTGCAAATATAGATGAAATATTCATAAATGTGGGGATCCAAAAGCGGTCTTGGTCTGGTCGTTGGACACAAACGAAGTACACGAAGTTGCAATGGCTAACTTTTGACTAAACAAATCCCTAAGAAAAAGCTACTAGATGGATCTACTTATATAGGAGCAAGGGGTGGCGGCCAAGGAGGTGGAAGGACGTCCCAAGGCAGCCTAAAACTAACCCTAGGTCGTACAAGGCTCATGGGCCCAAGTGGAGGTGATGTAACACCTTTGGACTTGTAGTTTGACTCGGATTCTGCTGCATCGTCAGATTGTTTCGTCGAGATCTCAATGCTCCGGACGAATTTGAAGGTGATTCCAATTGGGTTGGAAAGTGTATGAAATCTAGTTTCCAACAAAAAAAGAATCACCCAATTCGGAGTCCGTATGAAGGAGTTCTTGCCGTTTTGAGTCAGGTATGTCTGTGCAGTCCGAATCTGGATGCAGAACGTGAGAGACTTGGACTCTATCTTCTCTTGGCCCAAAAGTGACGTGAGAGAACTTTTTGAACAGCCCCTAAACTTCTCTTTTTCCCTTATCTTCATATGTGAATTGTACAAATGTCCCATGCACCTGGAATTAGACATGGCACAAAAGTCTGTGAAGTATTTTTGTTCTGGATAACATAAATAAATTGTTGCATAGTTTGCATTAGAAATCACCTCACAAATATACATGTATGCAATATTTTTGGTCGTATCCAAGGTAGTCAGGTCCTCATCATCCTCCCTTTTTTGAAAATAAAGCCGTCCTCGGCGTTGCTTAATCTGAAATGTGGGTAAGAAAATAGACAAGGTGTACATGTTGTATATGTATATGTCATCCATTTTTACTTCCCTTAATTTTCGCACATATGACACATGTATAGATGAGTAACTTTCGTAGTTCATAAAATATAACGCCAAAATATTATCACAAGAAGTAGAAGGCATGAAAATATTGCAACTCAATTTGCACATATAAGTGAAGCTCTTAATCGTTACAAAAGATTGGCAATGCTCATCATTAAACCATCCCAACCTTGATGAACCATCACCAAGATTAGAGGTCATATCAAAATGATTAAACATAGGCACAACTATTTTCACACGTATTTGATCCAAATCTGATTTATTCCCTGATTCAAATGGTTCTTTCGCATCAATAGTTAATTCAATTGGTTCACTCACAATTGTTTTATCGCATGGCAAAGTCAAATCACGAACATATTCCTCTAAAATAGTTGGTGTGATCAAAGTAGTGGATAGCTCATCGCATGGTTCATTTAAATTGACAAGGCATTCACCATACTCATGTGGAGGTGGAAGATCGGTACCTTTGTCATTACCTCTTATGATCAACTCAGATGATGTAGGCACTGTCGGAGGTGATGTGTCACATGGTGGAGGTGATGTAGTCCTCACAACAACGGATGTGTCTGTCATAGTACGCCTAGTAGTGGATAGAACAACCGTATCATTTCTTGGAATGTGCACCTGGCGCTTATTCTCCTTACGGACAATACGTTGTTTTATTTCCTGTTCAGCACTACAAGCAAGACGAAACAAATGGTCCATAGGATAACACTCTTCATGAATTAGTAACTCCTGAATATCACGATTTAATCCTGCCCAAAATCTATCCATAAAATCGTCTTCACTTTCTTGTAAAGAGGAATGCAACAAGGTAGTTTGTAAATCATCATAATATTTCGTTACGGTGTCACTACCTTGTTTTTTGATAGAGGCGAGGGGCCTGATCTTTCGATGAGATGATAACTATCGATTTGGTGGAGACGACTTTGACGATCCGACTACAAACGTGCACGACGTTGCGCCTTAGCAAACGCTAAACCAATCTCCAGGGGTTACTGACAATGCCAGAAGCACGATCAGCCTGACCACGAAGGTCTATTCCTGCATGCAATCGAAGAACAAGCAAGAATATGATAAAGCAATCTGAATATTGCAAATATAGATGAAGTATTGATAAAGGTGGGGATCCGTAAGCGGTCTTGGTCTGGTCGTTGGACACAAACGAAGTACACGAAGTTGCAATGGCTAACTTTTGACTAAACAAATCCCTAACAAAAAGCTACTAGATGGATCTACTTATATAGGAGCAAAGGGTGGCGGCCAAGGAGGTGGAAGGACGTCCCAAGGCAGCCTAAAACTAACCCTAGGTCGTACAAGGCTCATGGGCCCAAGTGGAGGTGATGTAACACCTTTGGACTTGTAGTTTGACTCGGATTCTGCTGCAGCGTCAGATTGTTTCGTCGGGATCTCAATGCTCCGGACGAATTTGAAGGTGATTCCAATTGGGTTGGAAAGTGTATGAAATCTAGTTTCCAACAAAAAAAGAATCACCCAATTCGGAGTCCGTATGAAGGAGTTCTTGCCGTTTTGAGTCAGGTATGTCTGTGCAGTCCGAATCTGGATGCAGAACGTGAGAGACTTGGACTCTATCTTCTCTTGGCCCAAAAGTGACGTGAGAGAACTTTTTGAACAGCCCCTAAACTTCTCTTTTTCCCTTATCTTCATATGTGAATTGTACAAATGTCCCATGCACCTGGAATTAGACATGGCACAAAAGTCTGTGAAGTATTTTTGTTCTGGATAACATAAATAAATTGTTGCATAGTTTGCATTAGAAATCACCTCACAAATATACATGTATGCAATATTTTTGGTCGTATCCAAGGTAGTCATGTCCTCATCATCCTCCCTTTTTTGAAAATAAAGCCGTCCTCGGCGTTGCTTAATCTGAAATGTGGGTAAGGAAATAGACAAGGTGTACATGTTGTATATGTATATGTCATCCATTTTTACTTCCCTTAATTTTCGCACATATGACACATGTATAGATGAGTAACTTTCGTAGTTCATAAAATATAACGCCAAAATATTATCACAAGAAGTAGAAGGCATGAAAATATTGCAACTCAATTTGCACATATAAGTGAAGCTCTTAATCGTTACAAAAGATTGGCAATGCTCATCATTAAACCATCCCAACCTTGATGAACCATCACCAAGATTAGAGGTCATATCAAAATGATTAAACATAGGCACAACTATTTTCACACGTATTTGATCCAAATCTGATTTATTCCCTGATTCAAATGGTTCTTTCGCATCAATAGCTAATTCAATTGGTTCACTCACAATTGTTTGATCGCATGGCAAAGTCAAATCACGAACATATTCCTCTAAAATAGTTGGTGTGATTAAAGTAGTGGATAGCTCATCGCATGGTTCATTTAAATTGACAAGGCATTCACCATACTCATGTGGAGGTGGAAGATCGGTACCTTTGTCATTACCTCTTATGATCAACTCAGATGATGTAGGCACTGTCGGAGGTGATGTGTCACATGGTGGAGGTGATGTAGTCCTCACAACAACGGATGTGTCTGTCATAGTACGCCTAGTAGTGAAAGGAACAACCGTATCATTTCTTGGAATGTGCACCTGGCGCTTATTCTCCTTACGGACAATACGTCGTTTTATTTCCTGTTCAGCACTACAAGCAAGACGAAACAAATGGTCCATAGAATAACACTCTTCATGAATTAGTAACTCCTGATTATCACGATTTAATCCTGCCCAAAATCTATCCATAAAATCGTCTTCACTTTCTTGTAAAGAGGAATGCAACAAGGTAGTTTGTAAATCATCATAATATTTCGTTACGGTGTCACTACCTTGTTTTAAATGTTGCAACTTTGTAAGCATGTCACGAGTATAATAAGCAGGGACGAATGTATGTCGCATGGCAACTTTCAAATCAATCCAAGTAGTAGGTATATAATTAGGGTGTAACCGACAATATTCACTCCACCAAACTAAAGCATAACCAGTGAAAGAACCAACCGCAACCTTAATTTTTTTACGTTCATCAAAACTATGGGAAGCAAATAGATTATTTATGTCCAACTCCCATTCAATATATAAAGCAGGTCTAAAACGACCATTAAACGGTGGTATAGAAACATTAACCTGATCATATGCATTTGGATGTTTGTGCACCTCTCGTGATGGTTGTGGTATGTCCTTAGGTGGTGGCACATCTCCCGCGATCGACAAAGCCCATGAGTTGACTCTGGATCCTGTCATGATTAGTAGAAAAAAAAAACAAAATTCGAGAATAATGTTCCTATGAACTACTAGGATGTGGTGGTAAAGCGCTCACAGTAAAGCAAATATCAATATCTTACAAGTTCTTACCATGCAGCAACTGGTGATAGGCAACCAGCGGTGTCAAATAACTCCAAAGATTGAGTAAAGCGATTGCCAGGTGAACGTACGTAACACGGTGTAGAAATATGTGGAGCTGGGTTGGCTTTATATGGTAGCAAAAGATGAGCAATAATCAATTCAGAGATGCAATGTTGAATAAACGCTCAACGACGGTACTGTGCTGGTCCTAGGCTAGATCGGACTAGAGACGCGAGCCTAGAACACTAATGATGTCACGGTGTAGCACAACTAGCATCAATAAAGGATACGAATTAGCTCTGGACAGCAAGATATAAGTGAAGATCACAACGACAGTAAAGATAATGATGAAAACAATTGCCAAGCAGAATATACAACAACACTCTCTCCAACTTTCTTTTCCTTCTTTTTTTTTCCACACTTTTTTTTCTTTATCTTTCTCTCCTCTTTTTTTTACTTTTTTTTTCTGTCTTTTTTTTCTCCCTCTTTCCAATACAAACTAGATAAGATGCATATTGGATCAAGCAAAGATACGAATGACTTCAACTATGATTGTGATAATGAACGATGGGTTGCACGAGGTGGAAATTGATGGATGAGGTGGTGGACAGCGGAAGGGATAACGATGCAGCGGCGACGTGACTAATGTGAACAGAACTCGAAACTCTAACAAACTAGACACTAAGACCAGCAACTCGACACGACGATGCAACCGATAATTCAATAATGCAAATACAGAAAAGATTATGCAAAGGCTCAGATTGGTTCGGATGGGATGAACTAACCCTAAATTTTTTTTTTGGCTTTTTCGTGGACTGTAGGTATGAAGAACAGACTCGATCTAATCTACGAAAAACTGTAAAATCTCACCGAGCAACCTGGAAAATCTGATACCACTTGATAGAGGCGAGGGGCCCGATCTTTCGATGAGATGATAACTATCGATTTGGTGGAGACGACTTTGACGATCCGACTACAAACGTGCACGACGTTGCGCCTTAGCAAACGCTAAACCAATCTCCAGGGGTTACTGACAATGCCAGAAGCACGATCAGCCTGACCACGAAGGTCTATTCCTGCATGCAATCGAAGAACAAGCAAGAATATGATAAAGCAATCTGAATATTGCAAATATAGATGAAGTATTGATAAAGGTGGGGATCCGTAAGCGGTCTTGGTCTGGTCGTTGGACACAAACGAAGTACACGAAGTTGCAATGGCTAACTTTTGACTAAACAAATCCCTAACAAAAAGCTACTAGATGGATCTACTTATATAGGAGCAAAGGGTGGCGGCCAAGGAGGTGGAAGGACGTCCCAAGGCAGCCTAAAACTAACCCTAGGTCGTACAAGGCTCATGGGCCCAAGTGGAGGTGATGTAACACCTTTGGACTTGTAGTTTGACTCGGATTCTGCTGCAGCGTCAGATTGTTTCGTCGGGATCTCAATGCTCCGGACGAATTTGAAGGTGATTCCAATTGGGTTGGAAAGTGTATGAAATCTAGTTTCCAACAAAAAAAGAATCACCCAATTCGGAGTCCGTATGAAGGAGTTCTTGCCGTTTTGAGTCAGGTATGTCTGTGCAGTCCGAATCTGGATGCAGAACGTGAGAGACTTGGACTCTATCTTCTCTTGGCCCAAAAGTGACGTGAGAGAACTTTTTGAACAGCCCCTAAACTTCTCTTTTTCCCTTATCTTCATATGTGAATTGTACAAATGTCCCATGCACCTGGAATTAGACATGGCACAAAAGTCTGTAAAGTATTTTTGTTCTGGATAACATAAATAAATTGTTGCATAGTTTGCATTAGAAATCACCTCACAAATATACATGTATGCAATATTTTTGGTCGTATCCAAGGTAGTCATGTCCTCATCAGTTGATAGGTCATGTAAGGCCACTTTCAACACTAACGACTTAACCTCTACCTCTATTGTGTCTTCTCATTTGGTGCTAGGTCCCACATATGATGACGCGCCGATTCTCGACAACTTCGTCCTTCCATTGGACAAGACGATGGCCATGGTGGAATATGATGCACCCCCCACATGGTTCCATCAAGATGATGATGATGACCACCATTTGGTCTATCCCACCTCACCTACACCACATGAGTGGAATGAGAAAGGTAACAAAGGTGAAGGTGATGCTCTCGTCCCACTATTGGACTATGTTGACATTGATTGCTTGCATGATGTTGATCCACCTATTGCCATGCTTCATGCTAGTATGATTGCCCCATGCGATGATTTACCCATTTATGATGAGTTTGATGATTGTCATGTGGAGTCTATTAGTTGTGATGCCATGTTGCATAGGATTTCTTGTGATAATTCTATTGGCCACATCATGTTTGACAATCCGCTTGACTTGTCATATGCTATGCATGAGATCAATCATATGTCATATTTACAATCTCTTCATAGTAACTATGCATATGCCATTAAGATAAACCCAATTTGCACATATGGCATAGATGACGAGCCAATGGTTATTGGCATTTGTTTTTCTTGTGATGATATTGACATGCTTCCTTTGCATCATATCCATCATATGCCATGCCATGATTGCCTAGCTTCCGACATGCATTGTTTTGGATGTTGTTCCACTTCTCCATATTATGCTTTCGATATTGCTCATGAGGAGACCCCCATAGTTTCTTCATACAATTTAGGAGATTTTGGTCCATCCCATCCATTGCATGATCCCCATACTTGTATGCTCAATTTGCATCCACATCATGCTATACACAATAACTATTCATTCATGATGGATGACATGTTCTTATACCATGCATCGAATTTCTTTGAGAGATGCTTATCTTGTGCTAACTCTAACGTGCACATACACATCATGATGGATGATGTGTACATTTACCACGCGCACAATTTCTTTGGTTTGTGTGTCTTTTGTGTAGGTCCCCATACTTACTCGTCAACCTCGCAAGAGCACGAGTTGACGAAAAGAGCTCTAGAGAGCAACGATGACTTGGGATATCGCGGATTATCTTTCCCACCGCTCCTTTTGCGCAAACACTTCGCGCATTTCTTCTACATGGCCCTCACATGGTTATGGGTTATTGTCCATTATATCTTTTATGCCCCTCTTGCCATGTTCACTTTGCATGATATGCTCATTTATATGCCTTTGCCATGCATTTGTGACCCATGCTTCGCATTACACATGATGATTGATTCTCATAATTGTATGTGTATTTGCAAGCTTGGTGGAGATATCACTTGTTATTGCCATGATTCCTTTGCACACCATGCCTATTATGATGCTTTGATCTTGATTTGTGCTCGTGCTTGCGATATGTCATGTGCATTGCATATGCCTACTATTGGTTCACATGACATGATTGCTATGAACTCATCTAGTGTGTTGCATCTTCGCTCCACTAGTTTGCACAACTTGATCACCATGCTTGCTTATGTTGCATCACCGATGATTCATACTTGCTCCTTTCATGCGGTTGATGACAACCATTGCCATGCTTTGCACATGATTGATATTGCTTGTTGTCATATGTCTCCACATGTTGCATCTCTCTTGCTACCATGTATTGAGCGTAACCATGATTTTAGTCTTGCCAATGAGATTGCCCCCATAGCATTCTCGCATTTATTTGGAGATTATGACATCATTCTTGTGAAGCATGCTTGTTTTACCTCTTTGCACCATATGCCTAGTGACATGAATATAGCCATTGTTGCATCATATTATTCATGCACTTTTGCTCCTAATGGTTATGTGCAAGAGAAGAGAACCATCATGATGGATGATGTGTTTATCTACCATGCGCATACATTCTTTGTTTTGTTGTGTGCATGTGTAGGATACTTGGACTTCATGTCGACTTCCACTTCACGTGAGTTGACCATTCGAGCTCTTGAGAGCGAACCACTTCCTACCACGACGCTTCTACATCGCACTTGCTTGTGCTTCGGCATTGTGAAGAATGCACAAGGACATGCTTTCAAGGTGATATCCTTCTCTTTCGAGACACCCAAAACCATGAGCATGGATATTGTGGATCACACTACTTGTGTTGCTTGCACCATCAGACTTATTTGCACACATGTTAGAGATCTTGATTCGACTTGCCATTTACACATCTCCATGCATCATGATATATATGCCTTGTGTGTTGCATCCGACTTGTGGATTACTTGTCCCTATCATATTGATGAGGACATCACTAACAAGGTTACACCCACAGCTCCAACTGACACATATACAGGACCAATTACTAGAGCTCGCGCACGCCAGTTAAATTACCAGGTACTTTCGTTTCTTGGTAATGAATCTAATGTTCATGAGAATATGATGCTGCCTAAATTGGATACATTTGTCTTGCTTACAAATGAAGGGCCTAGCTTGGACAAGAAGGATGAACATTGGAGCAAGATCAAGCATGGAGATGATGGCGTGCGCAAGGGGAACAAGAATGGAGTTTCAATTGATGATTTCAGGACTTTGAAGCCACCATAATGAGTGCGGGAAGCCTTGGACGAAATATACAAGATGCCACTTCATAAATTTCGTCCAGAGGCTATTATAGGTGCTGCGTCACCTTATTATTGGGCCAGGCCCATGTAATTTCGAAATACTTGAGTATAGGCTGTTTTTAGAGTTCGTATGTGTGGGGAAACAAGAGTTAGGGTTGGTTTCGGACCCCTCCACCAAGGGCCACGAAATTCCCCCCTCTTTCCCTCATATATACAGCCCTTAGGGCGTCGTTTAGACTTTGGGTTTTGTTTAGATTAAAAGTTCGCCATAGCTGCAACTTCGCGTACTTCGTTTGTGTTCAACGACCAGACAAAGGCGTCACAGAACCCCACCTTGATCAATAAAGCTTTCCTCTTATATTCGCAATATCCAGATTGCAATCTTAGTTTCTTGCTTGTTCTTCGTTTGCCTGCAGGAAACAGACCTTCGTGGTCAGGTTGATCGTGCTCCGGCGTGGTCAACAACCTCTCGGAGTTGGTTTAGCGATTGCTAAGGCGCGACGTCCTCGCACGTTCGTAGTCGGATCGTCAAAGTCGACTTCCTCCAAAACGATAACCACCATCTCATCGAAAGACGGGACACCTTAGCCTCTATCAGTGTTGGTTAGCACATAATAGCCAATGCTCAAAGAAATGAGATGCGTGATATAGAAACATGTCATCCATCATGAGAGGTTTGTTGTTATGTATGGCATAATGGAGACTCACATGGTGTAATGCATCATGACAAGTAGGTAGAGCATTGTTATTCATGGAATGCATATGGTGCACACAATCATGGTAACTATGCAAAGTATGGAATGCATCAAGATCTCCTAGGATGTATGAGGAAACTATGGGGGTCTCCTCAATAGCATTCATGGGAACATCACATGGAGAATATTGATAACGTCCAAAGCAAAGCATATTTGGAACAATGTGTTCATGGCATGGCATAATAGATGAATTGTGAAAATCATGTAAAGGAAGCATTGCAATATCATCGCAAGAGAAACACAAGCCAATGACCATCATCTTGTCATCTATGCCACAAGTGCAAATAGGATTTACTTTAATGGGGCATGCATAGTGACTATGTTGAGATTGATATGAAACAATATGAGAAATCTCACTCATAGCATATGACAAGTTTAGAGGGTTGTCGAACATGATGTGACCAAAAGAATTTTCACATGATATCCTATGGAGCATAGCATCACAACTAGGCAACTCAACATGCTCATCATCATATTCATCATAAATAGGTAAGTCAAGACATGATGAAGTCGCACTAGCATGAAGCATGGGAATAGGTGTGTCAACATCATGCAAGCAATCATTGTCAAGATAGTCCACTAGTGGGACGAGAGAAGCACCATCACCTATGTTACCTTTGGAGCATCGCTCATGTATTGTAGGTGAGGTTGCAAGTTGATGGTACCATGTGGGGGGTGCATATTCTTCCACCATGGCCATCGCTTTGTCCATTGGAGGGATGGACTCATCGAGGGTAGGCATGTCCTCTTGTAGGAGACCTAGCACCAAAGAAAACACACTCGGAGTAGAGGTTAAGTCGTTAGAAAGCATAGTGGTCTCACATGCCCTATCAACTACCTCACTCACTAAGTGTTGTGGCTCACTCACTCCCTCGTGGATGCTCTCACTCGTATGGTTGGTGGAGTCACTCAAATGGCTCTCAACCTCGCATAGGAGAAGTGGCATGCTCTCATGTGTGGGGCTAGTGGTGGGCACACTCATCCTCTCAAGGGAAATGCTCTCAAGATCACATATGGTGGAGTCACTCATATCGCTCATGTGGTGGTGGCTCTCCTCACATGGGAATTGGGGCATCTCGTCATAAGTGGATGTTGAAGAGGTGTAGGTGCAATAGTCTCCATGCTCAACTTCCTCATCCGTAATGCCTCCAAAGATGAAAGCCGTAGGGTGTGGCAAACCATCACGCTCCTCCGAGGTCAAAGAGAAGGTCTCATGCTTGCTCGCGTAGCTTGACCCGGAGTAGTAGTCCAATATGGGCGCCGTCTTCATGGTGTCGAAGAGGTTCATGCTCGTCGCCTTGGTCGAAGGGGATGGCCCATGCTCGACCGTCTTGTCGCCGTCGCTCGTAGATGATCGCCTTGATGATGAAGACGTCGATGTAGGCGAACTCATGGGAGGTAGGCGAAGATGCCGTACATCCAAAGGCGAAGATGCCTTGATAGCACTTGGCGAAGATGCCGAAGTGGTGGTTGTAGCCGTAGCTCCGTCTTGGGTGTGCTTGTCTCGCGGTCTTCTCTTATGCTCTTGAAGCTTGGCCTTGGCGTGATGTAGAGCTTCTTCGGACTTGTAGGTATGCGCTTGTCGAGCATCTTCATGATGATGATGTCGTTGTCGTGCTTGAGCTCTTGGTAGATGTCGTTCGTCGTCGTCGTGCACATGATGCTTGGAGGTGACTTGCCCTTCATGACGATGTCGATGGTCGCCATGGCGGTGTGGCCGTGGAAGACTTGCACTTGCATCATGTTTGCGCTCCGAAGACTTGTGACTTGAACGTCGCCGCCGAGAGGATGACGAAGGGGAAGAAGACTTGTAATCGACCACCAAGTGTCGGAGCTCCGCCATTTGTTTGTTGAAGGAGTCGCACATGTCGTCGAAGGAAGCCATTGTCCTTGTCTCGAAGTGTCGTTGTTCGATGGCGATGTTGCCCAAGCACTCTTGCATTTCTCGTTGTAGTCCGATGGTTTTCGCGTGGATGTCCTTGTTCGCGCCGTCGATGTCGAAGACCGGAGATGAAATGTGTTGTAGGGTGGAACCCTAAGTGAAGATCTTTCACGAATTGGAGGGGAATCCCCAGGAACACGATGAACACAAGAGAGGGAAAACACTCAAATTGACTAGATCCAATCACACATATGCTAGATTCAAGAACATGCAAGAGTTCACAATGATTCAAGAACAACAAAAGGAAAGTTACAAGGTAACTAGTTCATCCCACTCCTTGAGGAGGTGAGGTCTTGCAATCCACAAGGATTCTTCTCCCGTGGGAGGTCTTGCAATCCCACAAGGATTCTTCTCCCTTGGGAGGTCTTGATCTCCTAGAGGAGGGGATACAAGGAGCAAAGCTCTCAATATCTATCAAATACTTTGCTAAACTCTAGAAAGAAGGTGGGGGTGGTCTATTTATAGTCTACGCCACGAAGGGGTAAGTGGAGAGGGATACAAGGCCAAAGGCCCGCGGCTGCGCACAGGCAAAGCGGTAGTACCGGACCTCGGGCGGTAGTACCGCTTGGGAGCGGTAGTACCGCCTGTAGGCGGTAGTACCGCATGGGAGCGGTAGTACCGCTCGCTCCGAACTGGACATGCCCTTCTTCGCTTGTGTCGCTCCTTTCCTCCTTCTTCTCGTACGTCTCCATGTGGACTTGGTGGTGCTCCCCGGCTTCATGTAGGTGGCCGTCCTTGTACCTAAAGATGCACGATGTTCCGTGGTGAGGTAGTGACCAAGTCCAAATGATATTCATGTAACTCTCGAAGAGGAGCGAGTTCACCTTAAGTCCGGTAGGTTCACTTGGGGCTTGAGGAGCTATGACGGTGTACATGGAGATAGCCGTAGGATGCTCCGCATCATTTTGTTAGTGTTCTAGGCTCGCGTCTCTAGTACGGTCTAGCCTAGGACCAGCACAGTACCGTCGTTGAGCGTTTATTCAACTTTGCATCTCTGAATTGATTATTGCTGACCACTTTTGCTACCATCTTATAAGCCTTCCCAGCTCCACATACATCTACGTCGTGCGTTTGACTCTCCCTGGTAATCGCTTTATCCACGCTTTGAGAGTTTTGACTACCACGGTTGCCGATCACCACCTGCTGCTGGGTAAGAACTGGTAAGAATTTGAGATTTGCTTGTCGGATTTGTGACACCCGCCACCACCACCACTTGTTAGTAGTCTGTAGGATCATATTCTTGTGTGTTTCTATTGCTGCTAACCATGCCAGGATCACAAGTCGACGAGACTGACTGGGAGAACTTGACGAACAAGGAGCTTCATGATAAGTTTCAGGAAATGATGAGTGTACAGGTGCAAGATGTGCTAAACACATTGGACGAGGCCATGGAGAAGATAGATGGCATGGAGAAGACGTTTGAAACAAAGCTGGATAGCAAGTTTGCTGAATTGCTTGCGCGTTTGCCACCACCACCGGCTGCTGCAGCTGTCCCACCTCTTCAACAACAACAACAACAACAACGCCGACTTCCGAATCAAGTGGGACGAGCACAGCGCGTTCCCCTTGAGACTGGTCAAGCTTCTGTTGCTGCTGTTGATGTTTCTGTAGCTCCTGCTGCTACTGCAGAGGTGGAGGACCATTACGAGGATGAGGTTGACCAAAATCAGACCACATCCACATCCTTACTACATCCAATGGTTCAACAACAGCGGCAAGGTTAAGGTAACACGTACTGTTCGTGTGCATTTTAGTATCTCTACATATGCTGATTATGTTGATTGTGATGTGGTACCTATGCAAGCATGTTCCTTATTACTTGGTAGACCATGGCAATTTGATAAAAATTCTGTACACCATGGTAGAAACAATCAGTATACTCTTGTTCATAAGGATAAAAATATTACTTTGCTTCCTATGACTCCTGATTCCATTTTAAAAGATGATATTAATAGAGCTAATAAAGCAAAACAGGAGAAAAATAAGAGTGAAAATCAGATTGTGGCAAAAGAATTTGAGCAACAAATGAAGCCTAATAATAAACCATCTACTGTTGCTTCTGAAATTAAATTGAAAAGTGCATGTTTATTTGCCACCAAATCTGATATTGATGAGCTAGATTTTAGCAAATCTGTTTGCTATGCTGTTGTATGCAAAGAGGCATTATTTTCATTCGAGGACGTGCCTTCTTCTTTGCTTCCTGCTGTCACTAACATTTTGCAGGAGTTCGCCGACGTCTTTCCACAAGACGTGCCACCGGGATTACCACCTATTCGAGGGATTGAGCATCAGATTGACTTAATTCCCGGTGCATCGCTACCCAACCGCGCACCATACCGTACCAATCCAGAAGAGACGAAGGAGATTAAGCGTCAAGTACAGGAGCTACTCGACAAAGGTTATATACGCGAATCCCTTAGTCCTTGTGCTGTTCCTATTATTCTAGTGCCGAAAAAGGATGGTACATCGCGTATGTGTGTTGATTGTAGAGCCATTAATAATATTACTATTCGTTATCGTCATCCTATTCCTAGGCTAGATGATATGCTTGATGAATTGAGTGGCTCTACAATATTCTCCAAAGTTGATTTGCGTAGTGGATACCATCAAATTCGTATGAAATTGGGAGATGAATGGAAAACAGCATTTAAAACTAAGTTTGTGATACGGTGTATCCTAGGGCCATCACCATGGACCCTCATTCACCCCCTCAAGTGCCTCAAGGACCGATGACACGTGCTCGTGCTAGAGCTTTCGAGACCGAGGTGACGTCACTCCTAGCCCAACTTCCTTATGAATCTTGCGAGACATGGTTGCTACCTCAAGCGAGTGTGCTTTGTGTGCTCAGGTGTGAAGGAGACCGCTTCGGAGAAGAGCGTGAAGATGGACAAGTCCCCAAGGCCACGGACGAACTGATCCATCGAGAAGGGCAGAAGGAAGCTCCAGGCCCCGGACATCCGGCCCCATGGCCCGGACATCCGGCACCTGGGCCATCAACTACAGAAGGCCAGCAGCAACTGAAGCTACAGGGCCCGGACATCCGGCCAGGGCCCGGACATCCGGCCAAGCATGGCCCGGACATCCGGCCCCGGGCCCGGAAATCCGGCGCCTCTGTCCAGAGAGCGCCCGAAACCTGACCGCTCCAGCCCGGACATCCGGCTCCTCGTCCCGGACGTCCGGCACCCTTCGAAGACCCGGACATCCGGGCCGTCGCCCGGACATCCGGCCCCTGATCTGCCTGCGTGCAGCCCCTGGGCCGAGGCCCATGTACCCATTCGCCCCGTAGACTATATATACTCCTCTCCTCATTCCGTTTAGGGTTAGCTGTGGTTTAGCTCATTTGACACTTGTGTGGATTTCTCCCACGAGACCGGTGCGCCTCTACGGAGAAGATCCACCTCTGGATTCAAGACCCCTAACGGGAAGATCCCACGGGATTCCAAGACCTCCTCCGGGAGAAGACTATCTGTATCACCGTTGTTGACCTTGGATCATGGATCTCAACCTTGTATCGCGAATCTAGCATTTGTGTGATTGCTTTCGTGTTGATTGAGTGTTTTCCTCTTGTGTTTCCCCCATCTTTCCCTTGTGATTCCCCGTGTTCATCGTGTGCCAACCTCCAAACGTGAAAGATCCGCTGATTAGGGTTCCACCCTGTATCATTATGGTATCTAGAGCAAAGGTTTCTCACGATTTTGGAGCCCCACACTTCGTTTTCTAGCCTGTTTTTGTCGTGTTCTTCCTAATTTCGAAAAATTTCCCACAAAAAGAGCCCCAAAAATTTTCTGTGATCTGTTGATTTGGCAAGATTTTGTTGAATTTGTTCCATGGATTTGCTGTGCCACGTGTGGATCTAGCTTTTCCCCCACTTTTCCCCAATTTTCATCCGCTAAATCCACCGAATTTTTGCCCCGCAACCCCCCTTTTGCAACGTGTTCTTGCTGGCTAGGGCGCCCCGGACATCCGGCTCGTGCCCCGGACATCCGGCCCAGCCCGGACATCCGGCCGTTGGCCCGGACATCCGGCCTCCCGCAGCCACAAAACCACCACCACTTCCCTGCTAGCAATCATCCACCCCTTTGCGTTCGGTGATCCACCCACTCTTCCGCAAACCTCCACCAATCTTCCGCAACAACCACCTTCACTTCACCGCTTCGAGTTTGGAAAATTTGTCTCCATTTGCCGTGGATACTTGAGTAGTGATTTCACCGTTTCCTTGGATGTTTAGGCTACCTTGGGACGGCAAGACTTCGACGACACCACCGCTCAACTTCGGCAAGGACGGTAACATCGACGACACTTCGATCATTCTATCTTGCAATTGCATTGTCACCCTATGAACCATCTTTGCGTAGCTTTCCCATTGAGACTAGCCATTTGAGTATTGCCGGGCCACGACACTTGTGCACATTAGTGATACTCATATATATTGCATACCACATCATCTTGGTATATTGCATATCTCCTTGTGCCACAAGAGTGCTCTGCATACACAATAGCTACCTTGATACGAGAAGCATACATATGTGCCCAAAGAAAGAGCTCAAAAGCTTTTAAGCAAAAGAGCCAATCCAAGCAAAGAAACTATAGCATCATACGCCTTGCATCCAAAGAGATCATACATAGCAACACCATCTTGTGCTCAAGCATCGGCACATCATACACTCATAGCATACTTGTGATAGATAGTCGTTACGTTTTGCCCATATAGGTCGTGCACAAGTGCGTATCCGCCTATTAAGCAATCGGTTAGCGTCTCTCTAGCGTTGTGCAACACGAGCATTTTCCGTGGTTTACCACATTTTTCGCTCATCCTTGGTTGCACAACCACATTTATCTATCCGTGCGTGTGTTCCGTGTGCTACTCTTTGCTAGTGATCTACTTGTTGCATGAGCAAATTTGTGAACCATTTTCAACATCTTTGAGTCATTTTGACGATTGCATTGAATTTGTACCACATCCTAACCAAGCTCCTCTCAAAGCTTTACTTGTAGGTGTGAGAATCGACACGAAGTGATACCAATAGTGCTATTTCCGGGTTACATTGTTGAGTGATCATTGATCCATTTTCAACCTCGGTTAAGGTACATTGATATTGTCTTCTCCTTTCTCCCACTCACATACTTGCTTGTGATGATGGATAGGCCAAGTTCATCTACCAACCCGATCTTCGATGATCCTCAAGAAGCGAACAACTACGTCACCAAACTACATCTATTCGGTGTCCAACGAGCTCTACATCAAGAGAGTGAAGCTATGCGAGAGTACATTGGTCAAGTTGCCGAGGACGCGCGACAATTCCAACAAAGCACCAAGGAGCAAATCGACCTAATCAACACCAACATGTCTACTCAATACAATGAGCTACGGACATTGATCATCAACCGACGTTCTTCCTCAACATCATCTCATCGACGAACACGCTCAAGTCGACATACCGACTCAACGCAAGACTCAAGTACACCTACGTCAAACACTCTTCGTCAAGCCACACGTCAAGCTCGACACGAACATCGGCAACCTCTACATGACAAGAGTTCCCAAGAGCTATTCGACGAACACGAAAATCGACGTCGTCAAAACCAAGCTACACTTGAGCAAGCACAAGAACGGCAACGACTACGCCAACAACAACAAGAGCGAGCTCGCCAATATCAAGAAGAACAAGATGCCGAGGCTAACCACCAAGCACAACAACGTCGAGAAGCTCAAGCTATGGAGGCGCAACGTGCTTTACAAGATGCACACCGCAATGTGGCCGCCCGCAATCGACACACTCGTCAAGAAGAGGATTTTCTTCGAGATGAGATGCAAGAAAGGCGCCATCTAGCAAGAAGGCAAGAAGAAGCTCCTCCTCACGCGCGGCAAGAGCAACAACCCCAACAAGAACATCTTCCTCAACAAGAGCAACAAGATATGGCAAACCGCCAAAACCGAGATCATCCTCCCAATAGACAAGGAAACAACGACGAGCATCGCTATGGCAAGCTCAAGTTCACCATGCCAAAGTTTTCCGGAAGCATTGATCCCGAAGACTACCTCTCATGGGCATTGAAAGTTGACAAGATCTTTCGCCTTCACAACTTCGATGAAGAGAAGAAGATCGCTATGGCATCACTTGAGTTCCAAGACTATGTTCTCATTTGGTGGGAGCAAATCATAGAGAGAAGAGAAGCCAAAGGCGAACCTCCTGTCACCACTTGGGCTCAAATGAAGGAAGTGATGAGAGCACGTTTTGTGCCTACACACTACAACCGCGACTTGTTCAAGAAGCTCCAACTCCTCAAGCAAGGAACCATGTCCGTTGAAGAGTACTACAAGGAGATGGAGATTGCTATGATAAGAGCAAACATCATGGAAGATGAAGAGCAAACAATGGCGAGATTCTTGAATGGACTCAACTATTCCATTAAGAAGATTGCGGACTTCCAACCATACAACAATCTCATCGAGCTAGTACACCAAGCAACCAAAGCGGAGCGACAAGTTCAAGAGGACTACAAGTACTCCAAGTTCAACCCCAAGAACTTCGGCTCCTACAACCAAGCTTCAACGACTTCGGATATCCCTCCTACCTCTACCAAGCCATCTACAAACTTAGGCGACAAGCCAAGATACAAGAATGAGACTACATCGAGTCATCCACCTTCTACCAACAACTTCAAGCCAAGAGCTACATCATCTACAACTCCAAATGAAGAGAACCCAAAGACAAGTTCCATCAAATGTTTCACATGTGGTGGCCGTGGACACAAGTCCTTCGAGTGCACCAACAAGAGAACAATGATCTTCCACGACGACGGCACATATGACTCGATGAGCGACGACGAAGTGGACGCCATCAAGCACTTGGCCATCCACCGGCGTATCAATGAAGAAGAAGATCGTCAAGTGTTTTGCGACAATGACTCAAGCCCGAACCTAGTTATCTCCAAAGTCTTGACACTACAACATCAACAAGATGACGACCAACGATGCCATATTTTCCATACAAAGGCCGCCATCAATGGACGCTCCGTCAAGGTTATCATCGATGGAGGAAGTTGCCACAACTTGGCAAGTGATGAGCTATGCGACAAGCTTCATTTGGTCAAGACGAAGCATCCGCACCCTTACAAGGTCCAATGGCTCAACGACGCCGGAATTCTTCGAGTCGAGCACACCGTGCAAGTCTCTTTCAAGATCGGCGCCTACGAGGACACTCTCGAGTGTGATGTGATACCCATGTCCGTGTGCCACCTTCTTCTTGGACGACCATGGCAATATGATCGTGGAGTCACACACAATGGACGGACGAATCACTATCACTTCAAGATGAAGGGCAAGGAATTCGTGCTACGACCTATGACTCCAAGTCAAGTTGCCACCGACAAGCTTCTACCTCCAACCCATCGTGGAGAGAATGGTGAGAGAGCGAGCCACCAAAAAGAGAGTGAGAGCCACCAACCAAATATGAGCGACTCCACGATGAGCTACACGAAGAAACTAGTGCTATTTGCCACCAAAAGTGAGATGAGAGAAGTGTGTGAGAACCCATCGAACGTCGTTCACCTTGTGCTCTTATGCATAGGAGAAGACAAATTTACTAACACTTCACAATCTCTACCTTTTGTGTTGTCACCTTTATTGCAGGAATTCTCGGACGCCTTTACCGATGAGGTACCACCGCTTCTACTTCACGGGATAGAACACCGCACCGAACTCGTACCCGGTGTACCATTTACCAACAAGGTTCTCTACCGTGTCAACCACGAGATACAACGGCAAGTATCCAAACTCATCGACAAAAGTCATGTACGTGACAACTTTAGCACTTGTGCCGCTCCGGTTATTCTATTGCCTACGAAACATGGAAGTTTTCATGCAAATGCATGTTTGTTACGCAAGTGCTTACTTGTTACACACTTTAAGTTGCATGTGATTGGCTTAGAGCACCTAAAAGATTTATATGAGCATGATCCTTTCTATGCAAATGCCTATGCTCCATGCTTGACTCACACTTCTTGGGAACATCATTACACCAAGGATGGATATCTTATGAGAGCTAACAAACTTTGCATCCCCGAGTCTTCGCTTTGTTTGTTCCTTTTGCAGGAATCGCATGGAGGAAGACTCATGGGACACTTTGGACGCGACAAGATGTTTGCTACCCTCTCTAAGAACTATTTTTGGCCCAAGATGTTACGTGACGTCTCAAACCTCACCAACCGATGTCCGACATGCCGCAAAGCTAAGTCCAAAGCTCAATCTCATGGTCTTTACATGCCTCTTCCTACTACATTTCATCCATGGGAAGACATAAACATGCATTTCATACTTGGCTTGTCTAGGACAAAAAATGGAAACGAGTCCGTGCTTGTCCTGGTCGATACATCCTCTAAAATGACTCATTTCATTCCCGATAACAAGATCGACGATGCTTCACATGTTGCCACTTTCTTTTGTAGTGAAATACTCAAGAAGGTGCACGAACAAATACGGGCAACAATCGAGCGACAAGTACATCGCCTCACCAACAAGATCAACGTCAACAAGGCAACAATGGCGTTTCACCCGGAAGATCTCAGTTGGCTACATCTTCACAAGGACCACTTCGCGATAGAGCACAAGTCCAAGCCTCTACCTCGTGACGACGGACCATTCAAGGTGCTCCATGGTGATGAAGATTTCGATCCGAGGTCGGATCTTTCCCAAGGGAGGGGAGATGATACGGTGTATCCTAGGGCCATCCCCATGGACCCTCCTTCACCTCAACAAGTGCCCAAAGGACCAAGGACTAGAGCTCCCGAGACCGAGGTGACGTCACTCCTAGCCCTACTTCCATACAAATCTTGCGAGACATGGTCGCTACCTCAGACGGACGTGTTGTGTGTGCTCAGGTGTGAAGAAGACCACATCGGAGAGGGGCGTGAAGATGGACGAGTCCCCAAGTTCATGGACGAGCCAATGCATCGAGAAGAGCAGAAGAGAGCTCCAGGACCCGGACATCCGGCCCCCTGGCCCGGACATCCGGCCCCTGGGCATTCACCCACAGAAGGCCAACAGCAGCCAAGGCTACAGGGCCCGGACATCCGGCCCGGACATCCGGCCCCGCGCCCGGAAATCCGGCGCCTCTGTCCAGAGAGCACCCGAGGCGCGTCCACTCCAGCCCGGACATCCGGGTCCCCGCCCCGGACATCCGGCGACCCGTGAAGCCCCGGACATCCGGCCCGCCGCCCGGACGTCCGGCCCCTGAAATGCCTGCGCGCATCCCCTGGGCCGAGGCCCATGTACCCATTCGCCCCGTAGACTATATATACTCCTCTCCTCACTCCGTTTAGGGTTAGCTGTGGTTTTAGCTCATTTGACACTTGTGTGGATTTCTCCCACGAGACCGGTGCGCCTCTACGGAGAAGATCCACCTCTGGATTCAAGACCCCTAACGGGAAGATCCCACGGGATTCCAAGACCTCCTCCGGGAGAAGACTATCTGTATCACCGTTGTTGACTTTGGATCATGTATCTCGACCTTGTATCGCGAATCTAGCACTTGTGTGATTGCTTCCGTGTTGATTTGAGTGTTCTTTCTCCGTGTTTTCCCCGTGTTCATCGTGTGCCAACCTCCAAACGTGAAAGATCCGCTGATTAGGGTTCCACCCTGTATCAAAGAGGGATTAAGAAAAAAAAAAGACAGAGAAAAAAAAAGTAAAAAAAAAAGAGGAGAGAAAGAAAAAAAAAGTGGAAGAAAAAAAAAGAAAAAGAAAAAGAAGGAAAAGAAAGTTGGAGAGAGTGTTGTTGTATATTCTGCTTGGTAGTTGTTTTCATCATTATCTTTACTGCCGTTGTGATCTTCACTTATATCGTGCTGTCCAGAGCTACTTCGTATCCTTTATTGATGATAGTTGTGCTACACCGTGACCTCATTAGTATTCTAGGCTCGCGTCTCTAGTCCGCTCTAGCATAGGACCAGCACAGTACCGTCGTTGAGCGTTTATTCAACATTGCATCTCTGAATTGATTATTGCTAATCTTTTGCTACCATATATAAAGCCAACCCAGCTCCACATATTGCTACACCGTGTTTACGTACGTTCACCTGGCAATCGCTTTACTCAATCTTTGGAGTTATTTGACACCGCTGGTTGCCTATCACCACCTGCTGCATGGTAAGAACTTGTAAGATATTGATTTTTGCTTTACTGTGAGCGCTTTACCACCACATCCTAGTAGTTCATAGGAACATTATTTTTGGATTTTGTTTCTTGTTTCTACTAATCATGGCAGGTTCAAGAGTCAGTTGGGCTTCATCGATCGTGGGAGACGTGTCATCACCTCAGAAAATACAACCACCATCACAAGAGGTACAAAGACATCAGAATGCGCACAAACAGGTTCTTATTTCCATGCCACCTTTTCATGGTCGTTTTAAACATGATTTATATATTGAATGGGAGTTCAACATCAATAATATATTTGCTTCCCATAGTTTTGATGAACGTAAAAAAATTAAGGTTGCGGTTGGTTCTTTCACTGGTTATGCTTTAGTTTGGTGGAGTGAATATTGTCGGTTACACCCTAATTATATACCTACTACTTGGATTGATTTGAAAGTTGCCATGCGACATACATTCATCCCTGCTTATTATACTCGTGACATGCTTACAAAGTTGCAACATTTAAAACAAGGTAGTGACACCGTAACGAAATATTATGATGATTTACAAACTACCTTGTTGCATTCCTCTTTACAAGAAAGTGAAGACGATTTTATGGATAGATTTTGGGCAGGATTAAATCGTGATATTCAGGAGTTACTAATTCATGAAGAGTGTTATCCTATGGACCATTTGTTTCGTCTTGCTTGTAGTGCTGAACAGGAAATAAAACGACGTATTGTCCGTAAGGAGAATAAGCGCCAGGTGCACATTCCAAGAAATGATACGGTTGTTCCTTCCACTACTAGGCGTGATGTAGGGTGGAACCCTAATCAGCGGATCTTTCACGTTTGGAGGTTGGCACACGATGAACACGGGGAAAACACGGAGAAAGATGGGGAAAACACAAGAGAGAACACTCAAATCAACACGGAAGCAATCACACAAGTGCTAGATTCGCGATACAAGGTCGAGATACATGATCCAAAGTCAACAACGGTGATACAGATAGTCTTCTCCCGGAGGAGGTCTTGGAATCCCGTGGGATCTTCCCGTTAGGGGTCTTGAATCCAGAGGTGGATCTTCTCCGTAGAGGCGCACCGGTCTCGTGGGAGAAATCCACACAAGTGTCAAATGAGCTAAAACCACAGCTAACCCTAAACGGAAAGAGGAGAGGAGTATATATAGTCTTCGGGGCGAACGGGTACATGGGCCTCGGCCCAGGGGGCTGCACGCAGGCAGATCAGGGGCCGGATGTCCGGGCGGCGGCCCGGATGTCCGGGGCTTCGAGGGACGCCGGACGTCCGGGGCCATGGGCCGGATGTCCGGGCTGGAGTGGCCTGGTCTCGGGTGCTCTCTGGACAGAGGCGCCGGATTTCCGGGCTCGGGGCCGGATGTCCGGGCCGTGCTTGGCCGGATGTCCGGGCCCTGGCCGGATGTCCGGGCCCTGTAGCTTCAGTCGCTGCTGGTCTTCTGTAGATGATGGCCCAGGTGCCGGATGTCCGGGCCATGGCGCCGGATGTCCGGGGCCTGGAGCTCCCTTCTGCCCTTCTTGATGCATCGGTTCGTACGTGGCCTTGGGGACTTGTTCACCTTCACGCTCTTCTCCGAAGCTGATACAGGGTGGAACCCTAATCAGCAGATCTTTCACGAAATGGAGGGGATCCCACGATGAACACGAAGAACACGAAGGGAAACGGGGGAAAACACGAGAGGAAACACACAAGAACAAGTCCAATCACACATCCACTAGACAATCAAACACACAAGATCACAAGATACATGAACAACAAAGGGAAAGATACATGGGTAGAGTTCATCTCCAAGAGGAGGTCTTGAATCCGTGAAGGATCTTCCCGCTAGGGGTCTTGAATCCAAGGTGGATCTTCTCCGTAGAGGGGCCGCGGTCTCTCTCGTGGAGTAGATCCGGGATGGATGAGCAAAGCTCTATCTCTCATATGAGCTAAACCATTGCTAACCCTAAAATGGTGGAGGTGGAGGAGTATATATAGTCTAGGTCCACGAAGGGGTAAGTGAGGGGCGAAAGGGGGATACATGGGCCTCGGGCCCGAACACTGTACGCAGACAGGTGCCGGTCGTCCGCTGGACACCGGACGTCCGGTGGCTCGGGAAGGACCGGACGTCCGGTAGCTCCCGGACTTCCGGTAATTTCCTGGATTTCGGTTCTGTTGCCGATGTCACGGACGTCCGGTGGCCGCCGGTCGTCCGGTCGCCTGGGACGCGTCGGACGTCCGGTAAACGCCGGTCGTCCGGAGCCTGAAGCTTGCAGCAGCTTTGTTTCTTCCGTCTTCTCTTCCACGCTTCCCTCGCAGATGGTGTAGTTGATCCTTGCCGCTTGCACTCCTCCTCGTCATCCGTGAAGCTCCGACAATACCTATGCATGCATACGAGTGGAGTGTCAAGTAGTATACTGATACAGGGTGGAACCCTAATCAGCGGATCTTTCACGTTTGGAGGTTGGCACACGATGAACACGGGGAAAACACAAGGGGAAGACGGGGAAAACACAAGAGAGAACACTCAAATCAACACGGAAGCAATCACACAAGTGCTAGATTCGCGATACAAGGTCGAGGTACATGATCCAAAGTCAACAACGGTGATACAGATAGTCTTCTCCCGGAGGAGGTCTTGGAATCCCGTGGGATCTTCCCGTTAGGGGTCTTGAATCCAGAGGTGGATCTTCTCCGTAGAGGCGCACCGGTCTCGTGGGAGAAATCCACACAAGTGTCAAATGAGCTAAACCACAGCTGCGTCTAAAGGGAGGAGGTCAACAGTATTTATATTACACACGCGGTCGCCGTCGTAGCGGACGTCCGGGGGTTACCGGACGTCCGGTAGTTCCGGAGGGACCGGACGTCCGGTAATCCTCGGATTTCCGCTATTTAGCTTCTGTTGCCGAAGTCACGGACGTCCGGTGGCTTCCGGTCGTCCGGTCGTCTGGGAGGGGCCGGACGTCCGGTGTTTTCCGGTCGTCCGGTGCCTGGGAGTCGCCGGTCGTCCGGTGCAGGCCGGACGTCCGGTGCCTGTAGCATCTTCAGCATTCCTTCTTCTTGTCTCGAGCACTTGTCGGTCCTGTCCTCTTGAGCATCATGTAGAGCTGTCCCGCGGCCTTCGTCCAAGTACCTGAGTATGCATAGAGTCTCTGATGAAGGTAGAGGCCGTACCTCAAGTGAATCCGAAAGATGTAAAGAGAGGAGCGAGGTCACCTCGGTCTCAAAAGCTCTTGCACGTGCTCTAGTCATGGGTCCTTTGGGCACTTGGTGAGGCGATGAAGGGTCCATGGTGATGGCCCTAGGATACACCGTATCACTACATCAGATAGCTTCTCCACCATCTCCATGCTAGCCAAGTTGTTGCAACTCCCTCCATCTATGATCACGCGAACAGAACGTTCCTTCACAACTCCCTTTGTATGGAACAAATTATGCCTCTGATTTTGCTCAGTTGGTGTAACCTGCACACTCAAAACACGTTGAGCAACTAAACATTCATACCTGTCAGCATCTTCAGGAGCCATGTATTGCGTCTCATGATCAGAATCGTCTCCACCGTGTTCTTCACGTGTAATAAGAGCCAAAGTCTCCTCATCATAGTCACTAGCGGATTCATATCCACCATCCTCAGTAGCAATCATCACACGCTGAGATTTGCAATCTCTCGCAAAATGTCCTCTTCCCTTACAACGACGACAAATAATATCACTGGTGTGCCCTGTTGATGCCATGGAAGAAGAAGAACTCTGTGCAGGCCCAATAGGTGTGCTCTTGGCAGATAATGGTGGTTGTGCCTGCTTCCTTGTATCACGGCTGGAGGTAACAGCTGATGGAGGTGTCGGTGCAGTAGAATGTGTGGAAGTAGAGGATGCACGCGGTGTCCATGATGAAGGTCGACCTGCAGAAAAGTTAGTCCGCGCCAATGCCTGTCGATCCTGCACTTCACGTTCAGCTTTACAAGCAAGATGGAATAAACGAGTGATATTAGTATAATCCTTATACTCTAGAATGGTCTGAATCTCTCTATTTAATCCACCCATAAAACGTGCAAGCATAGCTTCATTCTCCTCAACAATATTCTTCTACAGTGCAAGCATATCTAATCAGGCCAGTTTGTAATTGCTGATAATATTCTTCTACAGAATTTTTTCCTTGTCTTAAGCGCTGCAGTTTTTGAAGTAATTCGCGTTGATAATATGGTGGAACCCAACGAGTACGCATAGCAGTTTTCAAAGCAGTCCAAGTAGCTGGAGTCGGATATAATCTACAATGTTCAGACCACCAAACACATGCAAAACTAGTGAAAGCACAAACAGCAGCAGGAACACGTCTCTCCTCGGGATAGTTTAAACATGTAAAACGTTGTTCAGTTTGTAACTCCCAAGTAAGATATATATCAGGAACATATCTACCCTCAAATGGTGGAATATTCAATTTCAGTTTAGGAAGATGGTCATGTACCTCAGGTGGTGGTGCAGCCCTACCGTTGCGATGATATGCATGAGGACGACCTGGTGGTGGTGGTGCTGGTTGTTGGACGTAGTTCTGATTTTGGTCAACCTCATCCTCGTAATGGTCCTCCACCTCTGCAGTAGCAGCAGGAGCTACAGAAACATCAACAGCAGCAACAGAAGCTTGACCAGTCTCAAGGGGAACGCGCTGTGCTCGTCCCACTTGATTCGGAAGTCGGCGTTGTTGTTGTTGTTGTTGTTGTTGTTGTTGTTGTTGAAGAGGTGGGACAGCTGCAGCAGCCGGTGGTGGTGGAAAACGCGCAAGCAATTCAGCAAACTTGTTATCCAGCTTTGTTTCAAACGTCTTCTCCATGCCATCTATCTTCTCCATGGCCTCGTCCAATGTGTTTAGCACATCTTGCACCTGTACACTCATCATTTCCTGAAACTTATCATGAAGCTCCTTGTTCGTCAAGTTCTCCCAGTCAGTCTCGTCGACTTGTGATGTAGGGTGGAACCCTAATCTGCGGACCTTTCACGATTTGGAGGGTGGCACACGATGAACACGGGGAAACACAAGGGAAAGATGGGGAAAACACAAGAGAGAACACTCAAATCAACACGGAAGCAATCACACAAGCGCTAGATTCGCGATACAAGGTCGAGATACATGATCCAAAGTCAACAACGGTGATACAGATAGTCTTCTCCCGGAGGAGGTCTTGGAATCCCGTGGGATCTTCCCGTTAGGGGTCTTGAATCCAGAGGTGGATCTTCTCCGTAGAGGCGCACCGTCTCGTGGGAGAAATCCACACAAGTATCAAATGAGCTAAAACCACAGCTGAGTCTAACGGAGGGGAGTCAACGGTACTTATATTACATGGGTAGGCGCCGTCGTAGCGGACGTTCGTGGGTTACCCGACGTCCGGTGGTTCCGGAGGGACCGGACGTCCGGTAATCCTCGGATTTCCGCTATTTAGCTTCTGTTGCCGATGTCACGGACGTCCGGCGGCTTCCGGTCGTCCGGTCGTCTGGGGGAGGCCGGACGTCCGGTGTCTTCCGGTCGTCCGGTGCCTGGGAGTCGCCGGTCGTCCGGTGCAGGCCGGACGTCCGGTGCCTGTAGCATCTTCAGCCTGCCTTCTTCTTGTCTCGAGCACTTGTCGGGCCTGTCCTCTTGAGCATCGTGTAGAGCTGTCCCGCGGCCTTCGTCCAAGCACCTGAGTAGGCATAGAGTCTCTGATGAAGGTAGAGGCCGTACCTCAAGTGAATCCGAAAGATGTAAAGAGAGGAGCGAGGTCACCTCGGTCTCAAAAGCTCTTGCACGGGCTCTAGTCATGGGTCCTTTGGGCACTTGGTGAGGCGATGAAGGGTCCATGGTGATGGCCCTAGGATACACCGTATCATCTCCCCTCCCTTGGGAAAGATCCGACCTCGGATCGAAATCCTCATCACCATGGAAAGAAGATAGGTCCTTGATGTTGAAAGTATCGCTCACGGAGTACTTGTCTCGTGGGATGTTGATCTTGTAGGCGTTGTCGTTGTAGCGTGCTAGCACCTTGAAGGGTCCGTCGGCGCGAGGTAGAAGCTTGGACTTGCGCTCGTGTGGGAAGCGGTCCTTGCGAAGGAGAAGCCAAACAAGATCTCCCGGGTTGAAAACCATCGGTGCCTTGTTGACGTTGAGCTTGGTGGCGAGACGTTGGACTTGTCGCTCGATCATTGCCCTTGTATCTTCGTGCACCTTCTTGAGATAACTTGCTCGTGCACTTGCGTCCATGTTCGTGCGCTCTTGGAGAGGAAGAGGTAGGATGTCCAAAGGCGACAACGGGTTGAAGCCGTAGACGATCTCGAAGGGGGACTTGCCGGTTGTGGAGTGTCTTGCGCGGTTGTAGGCGAACTCGGCGATTGGCAAGCAATGCTCCCATTCCCGGATGTTCCTCTTGATCAACACACGAAGAAGAGTGGAGAGCGTGCGGTTCGTCACTTCCGTCTGGCCGTCCGTTTGTGGATGGTACGCCGAAGAAAAGAGTAGCTTGATTCCGAGCTTGGCACATAGTGTTTTCCAAAAGTAACTCAAGAACTTGACGTCCCGGTCCGACACGATCGTTTTGGGCACGCCGTGTAGATGAAGTATCTCCCTGCAAAATAGAGTGGCCACATGTGAAGCATCGTCTATCTTGTTACAAGGAATGAAATGAGCCATTTTGGAGAATCTATCTACCACGACAAGCACGGAATCTTTGCCATTTTGAGTCCTAGGCAAACCAAGTATGAAATCCATGCTTATGTCTTCCCATGGATGATATGGAATAGGAAGAGGCATGTAAAGACCATAAGATTGAGCTTTGGACTTAGCTTTGCGGCATGTCGAACATCGGTTGGTGAAGCGTGAGACGTCACGAAGCATCTTGGGCCAAAAATAGTTCTTAGAGAGTGTAGCAAACGTCTTGTCTCGTCCAAAGTGTCCCTGGTATAGGGTGGAACCCTAATCAGCGGACCTTTCACGATTTGGAGGATGGCACACGATGAACACGGGGGAAACACGGGGAAAGATGGGGAAAACACAAGAGAGAACACTCAAATCAACATGGAAGCAATCACACAAATGCTAGATCCGCGATACAAGGTCCAGATCCATGATCCAAGGTCAACAACGGTGATACAGATAGTCTTCTCCCGGAGGAGGTCTTGATATCCCGGGGGATCTTCTCCGTTGAAGGAGGTCCTGAATCCGTAGTGGATCTTCTCCGTAGAGGCGCACCGTGATACAGGGTGGAACCCTAATCAGCGGATCTTTCACGAAATGGAGGGGATCCCACGATGAACACGAAGAACACAAAGGGAAACGGGGGAAAACACGAGAGGAAACACACAAGAACAAGTCCAATCACACATCCACTAGACAATCAAACACACAAGATCACACGGTACATGAACAACAAAGGGAAAGATACAAGGTAAAGTTCATCTCCAAGAGGAGGTCTTGAATCCGTGAAGGATCTTCCCGCTAGGGGTCTTGAATCCAAGGTGGATCTTCTCCGTAGAGGGGCCGCGGTCTCTCTCGTGGAGTAGATCCGGGATGGATGAGCAAAGCTCTATCTCTCATATGAGCTAAACCATTGCTAACCCTAAAATGGTGGAGGTGGGGGAGTTTATATAGTCTATGGCCACCAAGGGGTAAGTGAGGGGCGAAAGGGATACATGGGCCTCGGGCCCGAACACTGTACGCAGACAGGTGCCGGTCGTCCGCTGGACACCGGACGTCCGGTGGCTCGGGAGGGACCGGACGTCCGGTAGCTCCCGGACTTCCGGTAATTTCCTGGATTTCGGTTCTGTTGCCGATGTCACGGACGTCCGGTGGCCGCCGGTCGTCCGGTCGCCTGGGACGCGTCGGACGTCCGGTAAACGCCGGTCGTCCGGAGCCTGAAGCTTGCAGCAGCTCCGTTTCTTCCGTCTTCTCTTCCACGCTTCCCTCGCAGATGGTGTAGGTGATCCTTGCCGCTTGCACTCCTCCTCGTCATCCGTGAAGCTCCGACAATACCTATGCATGCACACGAGAGGAGTGTCAAGTAGTATACCATCCTCGAAGGGGTCAAGTGAACACGTGTAAAGGAGATGATTCACCTTTATGTATGAGAAGTAGAGGTCACACGTGTCACTTGCCAAGCAGACTCTTGACATGGTGATGTCCATAGGATACACCGTATCATCCCCTCCCCCTTGGGAAAGATCCGACCTCGGATCGAAAACCAAATCACCATGGGAAAGAGATGGCGTCGTCGTGTAGATGTGGACGATCACGAAGTACTCATCATCTTCTAGCTTTACATGGGCACTCTCCAATGTCGCA
Organism: Secale cereale; assembly: GCA_902687465.1. Taxonomy (NCBI): domain Eukaryota; kingdom Viridiplantae; phylum Streptophyta; class Magnoliopsida; order Poales; family Poaceae; genus Secale; species Secale cereale. The sequence continues at coordinate 265,450,720 of LR738713.1, read as the reverse complement.
CCGTCTAGTGATTCCTTCAAAAGGAGCAAGGACAACAAACACTTGGAAAAACAAATGTGGTTAGCGTTAGTGCAAAACCAAGCATTCAAGAGGTGATTCACCCAACAAGTGTTGTCATCAAGCATATCATAAGGTGTGACAAAGAAGTGTGGCATGGCAAATAAGCATATAAGTTGAGCACAATCAAGAACATCATTGAAACAAGTGCGCAAGAGTGAGGTAGAGATGCAAATAGGTATGACAATTGAAGAAGCATCTACCTCATGGTCATAGCAAACAAGATCAAAGCGCTCAATGAAAGGTCTATGGTAGGCATAGGAATCATTCACAACACCACATAAGAGTAGACGTCTAAACACATGGGGTAAGTGCAAGACAATCCAAGCATAATGTGCATAGGGTGTAGTGAAAATCGAGTGGCACTCAACACAACAGAAATAGCAATTGTTCAACATGTGTGAGGCAATCAAGCCAATCATGTGACAAGCAATGTGGCATGGCATATGTGAAGAGATGACATTGTTGCAACCAAGCATATGATAGGGACAAGTAATCCACAAGTCGGATGCAACACACAAGGCATATATATTATGAGGCATGGCAATGTGACAATGGCAAGTCAAAGTGAGATCTCTAACATGTGTGCAATCAAGGGGTCCAAGATGACAAATAAGTCTCATGGTGCAAGCAACACATGTAGTGTGATCCACAATATCCATGCTCATGGTTTTCGGTGTCTCGAAAGAGAAGGATATCACCTTGAAAGCATGTCCTTGTGCATTCTTCACAATGCCGAAGCACAAGCAAGTGCGATGTAGAAGCGTCGTGGTAGGAAGTGGTTCGCTCTCAAGAGCTCGAATGGTCAACTCACGTGAAGTGGAAGTCGACACGAAGTCCAAGAATCCTACACATGCACACAACAAAACAAAGAATGTATGCGCATGGTAGATAAACACATCATCCATCATGATGGTTCTCTTCTCTTGCACATAACCATTAGGAGCAAAAGTGCATGAATAATATGATGCAACAATGGCTATATTCATGGCACTAGGCATATGGTGCAAAGAGGTAAAACAAGCATGCTTCACAAGAATGATGTCATAATCTCCAAATAAATGCGAGAATGCTATGGGGGCAATCTCATTGGCAAGACTAAAATCATGGTTGCGCTCAATACATGGTAGCAAAAGAGATGCAACATGTGGAGACATATGACAACAAGCAATATCAATCATGTGCAAAGCATGGCAATGGTTGTCATCAACCGCATGAAAGGAGCAAGTATGAATCATCGGTGATGCAACATAAGCAAGCATGGTGATCAAGTTGTGCAAACTAGTGGAGCGAAGATGCAACACACTAGATGAGTTCATAGCAATCATGTCATGTGAGCCAATAGTATGCATAAGCAATGCACACGACATATCACAAGCACGAGCACATAGCATTAACAAGGTATCATCATAGGCATTTAGCACAAAGAAAACATGGCAATAACAAGCAATATCTCCACCAAGCATGCAAATACACATACAAGCATGAGAATCAATCACCATGTGTAATGCAAAGCATGGGTCACAAATGCATTGCAAAGGCATATAAATGAGCATATCATGCAAAGTGAACATGGAAAGAGGGGCATAAGAGATATAATGGACAATAACCCATAACCATGTGAGTGCCATGTAGAAGGAATGCGCGAAGTCTTTGCGCGAAGGGAGCGGTTGGAAGGATAATCCATGGACTCCCAAGTCATCATTGCTCTCTAGAGCTCGTTTCGTCAACTCGTGCTCTTGCGAGGTTGACGAGTATGCATGTGTACCTACACAAAAGAGACACAAGCCAAAGAAATTGTGCGCGTGGTAAATGTACACATCATCCATCATGATGTGTATGTGCACGTGTGAGTTAGCACAAGACAAGCAATGCTCAAAGAAATTTGAGGCACGATAGAGAAATATGTCATCCATCATGAAAGAATAGTTGTCATGTATAGCACTATGGGGACATAAATTAGAGCAAGTATGTGGCCCAACTATAGCATTTGCATTCATGGGGAGCATATTGTGCACACAAGTATGGGGATCATGCAATGGATGGGATGGATCAAAATCTCCTAAAATATATGAGGAAACTATGGGGGTCTCCTCATGAGCAAAAGTGGAAGCATAATATGGAGAAATGGAACAACATCCAAAACAATGCATATCCGAAACTAGGTAATCATGGCATGGCATATGATGGATATGATGCAAAGGAAGCATATCAATATCATCACAAGAAAAACAAATGCCAATAACCATGGGCTTGTCATCTATGCCATATGTGCAAATTGGGTTTATCTTGATGGCATATGCATAGTTACTATGAAGAGATTGCAAATATGACATATGATTGATCTCATGCATAGCATATGACAAGTCAAGCGGATTGTCAAACATGATGTGGCCAATAGAATTATCACAAGAAATCCTATGCAACATGGCATCACAACTAATAGATTCCACATGGCAATCATCAAACTCATCATAAATGGGTAAATCATCGCATGGTGAAATCATACTAGAATGAAGCATGGCAATAGGTGGATCAACATCATGCAAGCAATCAATGTCAACATAGTCCACTAGTGGGACGAGAGCATCACCTTCACCTTTGTTACCGTTCTCATTCCACTCATGTGGTGTAGGTGAGGTGGGAAAGACCAAATGGTGGTCATCATCATCATCTTGATGGAACCATGTGGGGGGTGCATCATATTCCACCATGGCCATCGTCTTGTCCAATGGAAGGACGAAGTCGTCGAGAATCGGCGCGTCATCATATGTGGGACCTAGCACCAAATGAGAAGACACAATAGAGGTAGAGGTCAAGTCGTTAGTGTTGAAAGTGGCCTCACATGACCTATCAACTATCTCACTCTCTCTATGTGGTGGCTCACTCACTCGCTCAAGGTAGGTGCACTCAAACTCACATATGGTGGAGTCACTCATCTCACTCAAGTGGTGGGGGTTGTGGCTCTCCTCACATGGGAATTGGGGCAGCTCATCATATATGGGGCTAGTGGTGAACTCGCTCTCACTCTCAATATGGTGGCACAAGTCACTCAAGTCATCATACGTCGCCGTGGTCGAAGGGAAAATCTCATGCTCAACCATCTCCTCATCGTCGTCGTGGATGAAGGCCGAAGATGGCACATCATCACTCTCGCCTCCTAAGATGGAAGCATCATCCTTGCTCGTCACCATGTCGTTCGCCTTCAAAGCTTGGTCCTCGAATGGCTCCGTAGTCGTAGTCGTCGCCGCACCGTCTTGAAAAAGAGTCGAAGTAGACTCGGCATCATCAATGCCACAAAGATGGATGGCGGTGGAGTCGAACTTGGGAGCATCGTCTTGGAGCTCGTTGGGCTTGGACATCATGGTGGTACTACCCTCATGCTCGTCGTCTTGGAGCTTTGTCTTCGAGAAGTTTGCTTGCGGTGGAGAAGCCTTGGCCTTCATTAGTTCTTGTTCCGCCTTGAGAGCACCAATGTAGTTGTCGTCGAGGGACTTGTAGTTCTCGAAGAAGATAGTCTTGTAGACGTCATTGTTCAATCCCATCATGAAGTGGAGCTTCATCGAAATGGGGTCGTCCACGCCGGCTCGTTGCAAGGCCATCTTCATCTCCTTGAAGTACTTGTCCATGGACTTGGATCCTTGAATGGTGTTCTCCAGTTGGCGTAGAAGTTGTTCCGTGTAGGTGGGAGGCACGAACTCTCGCCGCAAAGCTCTCTTCGTCTTGGGCCAATTCACGTTGAAGCTCGTCGAAGGTGTGTGAAGCCACCATGTTGACGCGTTGTCGTGGAAGTTTCTTGTGGCGCACTTCACTTGATCTTCGTAGGGAACTTGGTGTAGCTTGAGGTAGTCGTCCATCTTGCGCTCCCACTCGAGATACTCCTCGGGGTCTTGAGTCCCATAGAAAGGAATCTCGTGGTCGTTGTCGAGGTCATAGTAGCTCGTGGTAGTCGTGGACTTGAGCTTGGGGAGCTTCTCTTGAGCATAAGCTTGAGGTGCTTGTGGGCGAAGATGCCGCATATCCAAAGGAGAAGATGCCTTGAAGTCGCTTGGCGAAGATGCCAAGGTACATGGTGAAGTCGTTGAGCGGTTGGTGGTGTTGAGCTCATGACCTTCACGTTCTTGTCGTTGATGGTGTCGATGCCGATGAGATCTTGCCGAAGATGGTAGCTCGGAAGGATGTGCACTAGAGCGTCTTCTCGAAGATGAGGGTGACCTCTTGCGGTTCTTGATGAGGGCTTTGAGCTCCTCCATTTGAGCATTCATGTTGGCGCACAAGTTGTTCGTCATGGCATCGAACTTGTCGTTGTTGTTGTAGACCGAAGTAGATGAAATGCTTTTCCTATCCATCACAAGACTCGAGCAAAGGTGAGTAGGAGATGAGATAAACAATACCAAGTTACCTTTTCCCAACGTTGAGGATGTATCCCGTTTCACTCAATGTGAAATGAAAGAATAGTGGAATTGGTACCGGACTTGTTCACTCACACCTATCAAGTAAAGCTTATCGAGTGGCTCGGTGAGGATAGTGGCACAAAAATTTGATGCAAAATGTTAGAAAGAGTCAATAATGTTGAAAGAGATTCACAAATTCGCAAGTGAAACAAGTAGACCAATAGCAATAGGTGGCACACGGAAACACACACAAGGATAGATAGATGGGGTCGTGCAACCAAGGAATGAGCACAAAATGTGGAGTCCACGGAAAACGCTCGTGTTGCACAACTCAAGAGAGACGCTAGCACGATTGCTCTATAGGCGGATACGACACTTGTGCACAACCTATAAGATGCAAATGTATGCAACGACTTCTATCCCAAGTATGCTATATGTATAGTATTCCGGTGGTATGATCCAAAATGATCAAGTATGATATGATATGATGCGATGCTATGGCTCTTGCTTACAAGCTTCTTTGTCTTTCTCTTTTTGCTTAAAAGCTTTATTCTCTTTTTTTTATATGGCCACGATGCACTAACCAAGATAGCAATTGTGTATATGCGGGAACAATCTTGTGACACAAAGGATGATATGATGATACCAATATGATATGGTATATATGCAATGGAAGGGCGGATCGATGATCACTAATGTGCACAAGTAACGTTGCCGGCAATACTCAAAGGCTAGTCTCGATAGGCAAGTGACGCAAAATGGGCTAGGGGTTAACAATGCAATTGCAAGGGGAATATACAATGATGTCGTCGAGGTTACCGTCCGGGTCGATGATGAGAGGTGGTGCTCTTGATGTAGACCCGTTCCTAATTAGCCGAAACACCTTAGGAAACGGAAAAACCACAACTCAAAATCTCAAGGACAAATGTCAAATGGTGGTAGCGGCAATGCCGTGGTGGTTGCGGAAGTGGAAAGATGGGCTATACACGATGTCGGAGTTGAAGTCACGGTCCCTAAGTAGCCGAAACACCTTAGGAGACACAAGCCACAACTCAAACAAGCTCAACAAAATTGGGTTAGGTTGGGTTGGCTATGTAGTGGGCTATGCTATGCGGAAGTGGTGGTGGTGGTTGATGAAGAAGCAATGGTCCCTAAGTAGCCTAAACACCTTAGGAGACTCAAATCACTACTCAAGCAACCACAAATGCTATGGGAACAAAAAATGGTTAGGTTGCGGAAGTCGGTGGTGGTTATGCGGATGATGTGGTGGAGGCCCTAGGCAAAGATGCCAAAATCCACAAAATATGATGGAGTCAAATGAATATGGTTGTATTTTTGTGGTATGGGGGATGTCAAGAGCTTCAAAACGAGCTCAAGAACGTCCAAATCGGAGTTCGTATGAATTAGTTATGACCAAAACAAAAATCAGCCGAAGTCAAAATATGGGGATACCGGACGTCCGGAAAAGACCGGAAATCCGGTAATTTTTGCTGTATAGGTGGTTCCGGTCGTCCGGTGAATTCCGGACGTCCGGTGCTTCGTGAGGGTCCGGACGTCCGGTAAAAGGCCGGTCGTCCGGTGGGTCGGGGTCAACTCGAGATTTGAGATCCGGGACGCGATTTTGGGCGGAAAATGGAGATTTTGGGGTCAAAATTGATGAGATTTCGTGGATGAAAGATGGGGAAACTTGGGGAAATGCTAGATCCACTTGAAACCAAGCAAATCCATGGATCAAAATCAACAAAACGTCATCAAACCAACAGATCACAAAAATTTTTGGGGCTATTTTTGGTGGGGAATTTTCGAATTTGGGGAAGAACACAACAAAACAAGGCTAGAAAACGGTGGGGAGGCTCCAAATTCGTGAGAAACCGTGGCTCATGATACCATATGATACAGGGTGGAACCCTAATCAGCGGATCTTTCACGAAATGGAGGGGATCCCACGATGAACACGAAGAACACAAAGGGAAACAGGGGAAAACACGAGAGGAAACACACAAGAACAAGTCCAATCACACATCCACTAGACAATCAAACACACAAGATCACACGGTACATGAACAACAAAGGGAAAGATACAAGGTAAAGTTCATCTCCAAGAGGAGGTCTTGAATCCGTGAAGGATCTTCCCGCTAGGGGTCTTGAATCCAAGGTGGATCTTCCCCGTAGAGGGGCCGCGGTCTCTCTCGTGGAGTAGATCCGGGATGGATGAGCAAAGCTCTATCTCTCATATGAGCTAAACCATTGCTAACCCTAAAATGGTGGAGGTGGAGGAGTTTATATAGTCTAGGGCCACCAAGGGGTAAGTGAGGGGAGAAAGGGATACATGGGCCTCGGCCCGAACGCTGTACGCAGACAGGTACCGGTCGTCCGCTGGACACCGGACGTCCGGTGGCTCGGGAGGGACCGGACGTCCGGTAGCTCCCGGACTTCCGGTAATTTCCTGGATTTCGGTTCTGTTGCCGATGTCACGGACGTCCGGTGGCCGCCGGTCGTCCGGTCGCCTGGGACGCGTCGGACGTCCGGTAAACGCCGGTCGTCCGGAGCCTGAAGCTTGCAGCAGCTCCGTTTCTTCCGTCTTCTCTTCCACGCTTCCCTCGCAGATGGTGTAGGTGATCCTTGCCGCTTGCACTCCTCCTCGTCATCCGTGAAGCTCCGACAATACCTATGCATGCACACGAGAGGAGTGTCAAGTAGTATACCATCCTCGAAGGGGTCAAGTGAACACGTGTAAAGGAGATGATTCACCTTTATGTATGAGAAGTAGAGGTCACACGTGTCACTTGCCAAGCAGACTCTTGACATGGTGATGTCCATAGGATACACCGTATCACACCATCTCGTGGGAGAAATCCACACAAGTATCAAATGAGCTAAACCACAGCTAACCCTAAACGGAGTGAGGAGAGGAGTATATATAGTCTACGGGCGAAGGGGATACACGGGCCTCGGCCCAAGTGATGCGCGCAGGCATATTAGGGGCCGGATGTCCGGGCGTCGAGCCGGATGTCCGGGGTTTCGCGGGGCGCCGGATGTCCGGGGCCATGGGCCGGATGTCCGGGCCGGAGTGGGCGCGCCTCGGGTGCTCTCTGGACAGAGGCGCCGGATTTCCGGGCCCGGGGCCGGATGTCCGGGCCATGCCTGGCCGGATGTCCGGGCCCTGTAGCTTCGGCTGCTGCTGGCCTTCTGTAGCTGATCGTCCAGGGGCCGGATGTCCGGGCCAGTGGGCCGGATGTCCGGGTCTGATAGAGGCAAAGGTGTCCCGTCTTTCGATGAGATGGTGGTTATCGTTTTGGAGGAAGTCGACTTTGACGATCCGACTACGAACGTGCGAGGACGTCGCGCCTTAGCAATCGCTAAACCAACTCCGAGAGGTTGTTGACCACGCCGGAGCACGATCAACCTGACCACGAAGGTCTGTTTCCTGCAGGCAAACGAAGAACAAGCAAGAAACTAAGATTGCAATCTGGATATTGCGAATATAAGAGGAAAGCTTTATTGATCAAGGTGGGGTTCTGTGACGCCTTGGTCTGGTCGTTGAACACAAACGAAGTACGCGAAGTTGCAGCTATGGCGAACTTTTAATCTAAACAAAACCCAAAGTCTAAACGACGCCCTAAGGGCTGTATATATGAGGGGAAGAGGGGGGAATTTCGTGGCCCTTGGTGGAGGGGTCCGAAACCAACCCTAACTCTTGTTTCCCCACACATACGGACTCTAAAAACAGCCTATACTCAAGTATTTCGAAATTACATGGGCCTGACCCAATAATAAGGTGACGCAGCACCTAAAATAGCCTCTGGACGAAATTTATGAAGTGGCATCTTGTATATTTCGTCCAAGGCTTCTCGCACTCATTATGGTGGCTTCAAAGTCCTGAAATCATCCATTGTAACTCCATTCTTGTCCCCCTTGCGCATGCCATCATCTCCATGCTTGATCTTGCTCCAATGTTCATCCTTCTTGTCCAAGCTAGGCCCTTCATTTGTAAGCAAGACAAATGTATCCAATTTAGGCAGCATCATATTCTCATGAACATTAGATTCATTACCAAGAAACGAAAGTACCTGGTAATTTAATTGGCGTGCGCGAGCTCTAGTAATTGGTCCTGTGTATGTGTCAGTTGGAGCTGTGGGTGTAACCTTGTTAGTGATGTCCTCATCACAATGGTGCTGAAATCTCTCACAAAACGCCGATAGAATCCAGCGAGGCCAAGGAAACTCCTCACGTGTGTGACCGTTTTGGGCTGCGGCCAACTCTCAATAGCTTCAATCTTGGCTTTATCAACCTCAATTCCCTGTGGAGTAACAACATAGCCAAGAAAAGATACTCGGTCGGTGCAAAAGGTGCACTTTCCAAGGTTACCAAATAAACGTGCATCACGTAGAGCAATAAAAACAGCACGTAAATGTTCCAAATGTTCCTCCAAAGATCTGCTAAAAATCAATATATCATCAAAGTATACTACCACAAATCGTCCAATGAAAGCACGTAAAACTTCATTCATTAATCTCATGAAAGTACTAGGTGCATTAGTTAACCCAAAAGGCATGACTAACCACTCATATAATCCAAACTTAGTTTTAAATGCTGTTTTCCATTCATCTCCCAATTTCATACGAATTTGATGGTATCCACTACGCAAATCAACTTTGGAGAATATTGTAGAGCCACTCAATTCATCAAGCATATCATCTAGTGGTATAGGGTGGAACCCTAATCAGCGGACCTTTCACGATTTGGAGGGTGGCACACGATGAACACGGGGAAACACAAGGGGAAGACGGGGAAAACACAAGAGAGAACACTCAAATCAACACGGAAGCAATCACACAGGCGCTAGATTCGCGATACAAGGTCGAGGTACATGATCCAAAGTCAACAACGGTGATACAGATAGTCTTCTCCCGGAGGAGGTCTTGATATCCCTGGGGATCTTCTCCGTTGAAGGAGGTCCTGAATCCGTAGTGGATCTTCTCCGTAGAGGCGCACCGTCTCGTGGGAGAAATCCACACAAGTATCAAATGAGCTAAACCACAGCTGAGTCTAAAGGGAGGAGGTCAACAGTATTTATATTACACACGTGGTCGCCGTCGTAGCGGACGTCCGGAGGTTACCGGACGTCCGGTGGTTCCGGAGGGACCGGACGTCCGGTAATCCTCGGATTTCCGCTATTTAGCTTCTGTAGTCGTTGTCACGGACGTCCGGTGGCTTCCGGTCGTCCGGTCGTCTGGGGGAGGCCGGACGTCCGGTGTCTTCCGGTCGTCCGGTGCCTGGGAGTCGCCGGTCGTCCGGTGCAGGCCGGACGTCCGGTGCCTGTAGTATCTTCAGCCATCCTTCTTCTTGTCTTGTGCACTCGTCGGGCTCGCCGTCTTGACCATTGTGCTGAACTGTCTCGTGGCCTTCACCCAAGTACCTGAGTATGCATAAGGTTCCAGATGAGGGTAGCAGCCATGTCTCATGCATATCGGAAGGTTTTAGAGCAAGGAATGACGTCACCTCGGTCTCGAGAGCTCTATTCATTGGTCCTTTGAGCATATGATGAGGCGATGAAGGGTCCATGGGGATGACCCTAGGATACACCGTATCATAAAGACCATAAGATTGAGCTTTGGACTTAGCTTTGCGGCATGTAGAACATCGGTTGGTGAAGCGTGAAACGTCACGAAGCATCTTGGGCCAGAAATAGTTCTTAGAGAGTGTAGCAAACGTCTTGTCTCGTCCAAAGTGTCCCATGAGTCCTCCTCCATGCGATTCCTGCAAAAGGAGCAAACGAAGCGAAGACTCGGGAATGCAAAGTTTGTTAGCTCTCATAAGATATCCATCTTTGATGTAGTAATGTTCCCAAGAAGTGTGAGTCAAGCATTTAGCATAAGCATTTGCAAAGAAAGGATCATGCTCATATAAATCTTTAATATGCTCAAAGCCAATCACATTCAACTCAAGTTGTGTAACAAGCATACGTTTGCGGGAAAGCGCGTCCGCCACAACATTTTCTTTGCCCTTGATGTATTTGATGACATAGGGAAAAGACTCAATGAACTCACTCCATTTAGCATGACGCTTGTTCAACTTAGTTTGACCTTCGAGATACTTGAGTGTCTCATGGTCCGTATGAAGAATGAATTCATGAGGTCTAAGATAGTGTTCCCAAACACGTAGAACTCTCACCAAGGCATAAAGCTCTTTATCATAGATAGGATAGTTAAGTTGCGCTCCCGATAGCTTCTCGCTAAAGTACGCAATTGGGCGCTTTTCTTGCATTAGCACGCCACCTATGCCGGTACCACTAGCATCACAATGAATCTCAAATGGTTTGTCAAAGTTTGGTAGGGCTAGAAGTGGTGCGTGCGTGAGCAAGCTCTTAAGCTCATTGAACGCGGTGTCTTGCGAAGGACCCCAAATGAAGGGTGCGTTCTTCTTGCTCAAAGCGTGTAAAGGCATAGCAATGGTGCTAAAGTCCTTCACAAAACGTCTATAGAAACCGGCTAGACCAAGGAAACTACGCACTTGCATGAGATTCGTTGGTTGAGGCCAAGTTTTAATTGCTTCAATTTTAGTTTCATCAACGTGAACACCTTGAGAAGACACGACAAATCCTAGAAAGACAACCTTGTCAACGCCAAAAGTGCATTTTTCCATATTAGCATACAATTGTTGTTTGCGAAGTGCTTGCAAAACTAGTTGGACATGGTCAACATGTTCTTCAAGCGACTTGCTAAACACAAGAATGTCATCAAAGTAAACCACGACAAAGACACCTATGTAGGGTCTAAGAACAAAGTGCATAAGACGCACAAAAGTGCCGGGTGCTTCCGATAAGCCCATTGGCATAACAAGCCACTCGTATAACCCGAACTTGGTTTTGAAAGCAGTTTTCCACTCATCACCCTCTTGAATGCGAATTTGGTAGTAACCACTCTTAAGATCAATTTTTGAAAAGATGGTGGCACCACAAAGTTCATCAAGCATGTCATCTAAGCGAGGAATAGGGTGACGGTATCTAACGGTGATAGCATTTATCGGACGACAATCGGAACACATGCGAAAAGTTCCGTCTTTCTTAGGCACGAGAATAACGGGAACGGCACAAGGGCTTAGACTTTCACGTACATGACCCTTGTCGATGAGTTTTTGCACTTGCCGTTGTATCTCCTTCGTTTCCTCGGGGTTGACGCGGTAAGGAGCCTTGTTTGGAAGTGGAGCACCGGGTACGAGGTCGATGCGGTGTTCTATCCCTCGGAGTGGAGGTAGACCCGGTGGTAGCTCATCGGGAAAGACGTCCGAGAATTCCTGCAACAATTTAGACAACACAAAAGGTGGAGGTGGTGAAGTGTTAGTAGGTTTGGCTTCCCCTTTGCATAGAAGCACAAGGTGGAAGACGCTCGATGGGTTCTCACACACTTCTCTCATCTCACGTTTGGTGGCAAATAGCACTAGTTGCTTCTTGTCGCTCATCGTGGAGTCGCTCATATTTGGCTTGTGGCTCTCGCTCTCTTTTTGGTGGCTCACTCTCTCACCATTCTCTCCACGATGGGTGGTAGGTAAAAGCTTGTCGGCGGCAACTTGACTTGGGGACATTGGCCGAAGCACGAATTCCTTGCCCTTCATCTTGAAGTGATAGTGATTCGTCCGTCCATTGTGTGTGACTCCACGATCATATTGCCATGGGCGTCCAAGAATAAGGTGGCACACGGACATGGGTATCACATCACACTCAAGGGTGTCCTCGTAGGCGCCAATCTTGAAAGAGACTTGCACGGTGTGCTCGACTCGAAGAATTCCGGCGTCGTTGAGCCATTGGACCTTGTAGGGGTGCGGATGCTTCGTCTTGACCAAATGAAGCTTGTCGCATAGCTCTTCACTTGCCAAGTTGTGGCAACTTCCTCCATCGATGATAACCTTGACGGCTCGTCCATTGATGCCGGCCTTCGTATGGAAAATATGACATCGTTGGTCGTCATCTTGTTGATGTTGGAGTGTCAAGACTTTGGAGACAACAAGGTTGGGGCTTGAGTCATTGTCGCAAAACACTTGATTGTCGTCTTCTTCATTGACTTGGCGATGCATAGCGACATGCTCAAGTACTTCCATCTCATCATCGCTCATGGAGTCATAAGATCCGTCGTCGTTGATGATCATGGTGCGAACGGTCTTGCACTCAAATGACTTGTGGCCTCGTCCTTGGCACTTGAAGCATTTGATGGAGCTCGTCTTGTTATTGTCTTCGGTAGGAGTTGTAGTTGAGGAAGCTCTTGGCTTGAAGTTGTTGGTAGAAGGTGGACGACTCGATGTAGTCGCATTCTTGTAGCTTGGCATGTCTCCGAAGTTTGTAGAAGGCTTGGTAGAGGTAGGAGGAGTAGCCGAAGTCGTTGAAGCTTGGTTGTAGGAGCCAAAGTTCTTGGAGTTGAACTTGGAGTACTTGTAGTCCTCTTGAACTTGTCGCTCCGCTTTGGTTGCTTGGTGTACTAGCTCGAGGAGATTGTTGTATGGTTGGAAGTCCGCAATCTTCTTGATAGGATAGTTGAGTCCATTCAAGAATCTCGCCATTGTTTGCTCTTCATCTTCCTTGATGTTTGCTCTTATCATAGCAATCTCCATCTCCTTGTAGTACTCTTCAACGGACTTGGTACCTTGCTTGAGGAGTTGTAGTTTCTTGAACAAGTCACGGTTGTAGTGTGTAGGCACGAAGCGTGCTCTCATCACTTCCTTCATTTGAGCCCAAGTGGTGATAGGAGGTTCGCCTTTTGCTTCTCTTCTCTCAATGATTTGCTCCCACCAAATGAGAACATAGTCTTGGAACTCAAGTGATGCCATAGCGATCTTCTTCTCTTCATCGAAGTTGTGAAGGCGAAAGATCTTGTCAACTTTCAATGCCCATGAAAGGTAGTCTTCGGGATCAATGCTTCCGGAAAACTTTGGCATTGTGAACTTGAGCTTGCCATAGTGTTGCTCGTCATTGTTTCCTTGCCTATTGGGAGGGCGATCTCGATGTTGGCGGTTTGCCATATCATGTTGCTCTTGAGGATGTAGACGGTCTTGTTGGAGTTGATGTTCTTGTCGGTATTGTTGCTCATGTCGCGCTTGAGGAGGAGCTTCTTCTTGCATTCTTGCTTGATGGCGCCTTTCTTGCATCTCATCGCGAAGGAAGTCCTCTTCTTGACGATTGTGACGAGTGCGGGCTGCCACATTGCGATGTGCATCTTGGAGAGCACGTTGCGCCTCCATAGCTTGAGCTTCTCGACGTTGTTGTTCTTGACGGTTAGCCTCGGCATTTTGTTGATACGGTGTATCCTAGGGCCATCCCCATGGACCCTCCTTCACCCCCTCAAGTGCCTCAAGGACCGATGACACGTGCCCGTACTAGAGCTTTCGAGACCGAGGTGACGTCACTCCTAGCCCTACTTCCTTATGAATCTTGCGAGACATGGTTGCTACCTCAAGCGAGTGTGCTTTGTGTGCTCAGGTGTGAAGGAGACCACTTCGGAGAAGAGCTTGAAGATGGACAAGTCCCCAAGGTCATGGACGAGCTGATGCAACGAGAAGACCGGAAAGCAGCTCCAGGACCCGGACATCCGGCCCCCTGGCCCGGACATCCGGCCCCTGGGCATCTCTCTACAGAAGGCCAACCACAGGGCCCGGACATCCGGCCAGGGCCCGGACATCCGGCCAAGCACGGCCCGGACATCCGGCCTCGGGCCCGGAAATCCGGCGCTCCTGTCCAGAGAGCACCCGAGGCTCGGCTCCTCCCGCCCGGACATCCGGGCCACCGCCCCGGACATCCGGCGACCCGCGAAGCCCCGGACATCCGGCCCGCCACCCGGACGTCCGGCTCCTGAAGATGCCTGCGCGCATCCTCTGGGCCGAGGCCCATGTACCCATTCGCCCCGTAGACTATATATACTCCTCTCCTCTTTCCGTTTAGGGTTAGCTGTGGTTTTAGCTCATTTGACACTTGTGTGGATTTCTCCCACGAGACCGGTGCGCCTCTACGGAGAAGATCCACCTCTGGATTCAAGACCCCTAACGGGAAGATCCCACGGGATTCCAAGACCTCCTCCGGGAGAAGACTATCTGTATCACCGTTGTTGACTTTGGATCATGTATCTCGACCTTGTATCGCGAATCTAGCACTTGTGTGATTGCTTCCGTGTTGATTTGAGTGTTCTCTCTTGTGTTTTCCCCATCTTTCTCCGTGTTTTCCCCGTGTTCATCGTGTGCCAACCTCCAAACGTGAAAGATCCGCTGATTAGGGTTCCACCCTGCATCAATGTACCTTGTCACACGGACTCATTCTTACATGATGGACACTTTGTGTGCGCTAACCATTGTATTTCCAAGTGTACTTTGTGTTTGCTCATTTTGCATGTACCACATACCGGAGACACCTTGATACGGAGTATCCCATGATCATCCCCATGTTCACTCGACGAGACCTCAACTACACACAATTGGACACAAGGTTCACTCGCTCCTCTCTGAACCTCCACTTTCTACATGTGAGACATGCCTACTACCTCAAATATATGTGCTATGCATGTTCAGGAACACCCAAGGAGACCATGGAGAACCCAAGGACCAAGGCCAAGTGCGCGCGGGAGAGAAGGAAGAAGGGCCAGCACCTACAGGCCCCGGACATCCTGATACAGGGTGGAACCCTAATCAGCAGATCTTTCACGAAATGGAGGGGATCCCACGATGAACACGAAGAACACGAGAGGGGAACACGAGGGAAAACACGAGAGAATCACTCAAACCAACAAGAACAAGTCACACATATGCTAGATCCTCAAAACACAAAGAGATACAAGATCCATGATCAACAAGGGACGATACAAAGGGTAACCGGTTCTTCTCCGTGAGGAGGTCTTGATGATATCCCGTAGGATCTTCCCGCGAGGGGCCTTGAATCCCGTAGGATCTTCTCCGCAGAGGTCTTGAATCCGTGTGGATCTTCTCCGTGGAGGGGCCGCAGTCACTCACAAGGAGATGAACCACTAGATGAGCAAAGCTCTAGGTATCAAATGAGCTATCACTCAGCTAACCCTAACTAGGAGGAGGTGGAGGGGTATATATAGTCTAGGTCCACGAAGGGGTAAGTGGGAGAGGGATACATGGGCCTCAGGCCCGATACACTGTGCGCAGACAGGGGCCGGATGTCCGGGCGGGAGCCGGATGTCCGGGCCTTCCCGAGACGCCGGATGTCCGGGCCGAGGGGCCGGATGTCCGGGCTGGAGGGGTTGAGCCACGGGTGTCTTCTGGACAGTGGCGCCGGATTTCCGGCCAGGGCCCGGATGTCCGGGGCGCCGGATGTCCGGGGGTCGGCCGGATGTCCGGCCGCTGTAGCTCCGCGGCGACTCCACTTGAGGCACTTCTTGATCCGCGTCGGTGTGGACTTGTCCTATGCTTCGAGCATCTCCTTGGTCGTCTCCTCGGTTCCTAAGCACATGTAGTGTCTTTGCATTAGGTAGCAACCAAGTCTCGCATGAATGAGAAGGGGAAGCATCGAGGAACGGGTTCACCTTGTGTCCACTTGGGGTTTGGGTAGTAGTCGTAGTGTACATGGGGATGAACGAAGGATGCTCCGTATCATACATCAAGCAACCAAAGCGGAGCGACAAGTTCAAGAAGACTACAAGTACTCAAAGTTCACCTCCAAGAACTTCGGCTCCTACAACCAAGCTTCAACGACTTCGGCTACTCCTCCTACCTCTTCCAAGCCTCCTACAAACTTCGGAGACAAGCAAAACTACAAGAATGCGACTACATCGAGTCGTCAACCTTCTACCAACAACTTCAAGCCAAGAGCTTCCTCAACCACACCTCCAACCGAAGATAACAACAAGACGAGCTCAATCAAATGCTTCAAGTGCCAAGGACGAGGCCACAAGTCATTTGAGTGCAAGACCGTTCGCACCATGATCATCAACGACGACGGATCATATGACTCCATGAGCGATGATGAGATGGAAGCACTTGAGCATGTCGCAATGCATCGTCAAGTCAATGAAGAAGAAGACAATCAAGTGTTTTGCGACAATGACTCAAGCCCCAACCTTGTTGTCTCCAAAGTCTTGACACTCCAACATCAACAAGATGAAGACCAACGTTGTCACATTTTTCATACGAAGGCCGGCATAAATGGACGCTCCGTCAAGGTTATCATCGATGGAGGAAGTTGCCACAACTTGGCAAGCGAAGAGCTATGCGACAAGCTTCATTTGGTCAAGACGAAGCATCCGCATCCCTACAAGGTCCAATGGCTCAACGACGCCGGAATTCTTCGAGTCGAGCACACCGTGCAAGTCTCTTTCAAGATTGGCGCCTACGAGGATACTCTTGAGTGTGATGTGATACCCATGTCCGTGTGCCACCTCATTCTTGGACGCCCATGGCAATATGATCGTGGAGTCACACACAATGGACGGACGAATCACTATCACTTCAAGATGAAGGGCAAGGAATTCGTGCTACGACCTATGACTCCAAGTCAAGTAGCCGCCGACAAGATTTTACCTACCACCCATCGTGGAGAGAATGGTGAGAGAGCGAGCCACCAAAAAGAGAGTGAGAGCCACAAGCCAAATATGAGCGACTCCACGATGAGCGACAAGAAGCAACTAGTGCTATTTGCTACCAAACGTGAGATGAGAGAAGTGTGTGAGAACCCATCGAGTGTCTTCCACCTTGTGCTTCTATGCAAAGGGGAAGCCAAGCCTACTAACACTTCACCACCTCCACCTTTTGTGTTGTCTAAATTGTTGCAGGAATTCTCGGACGTCTTTCCGGATGAGCTACCACCGGGTCTACCTCCACTTCGAGGGATAGAACACCGCATCGACCTCGTACCCGGTGCTTCACTTCCAAACAAAGCTCCGTACCGCGTCAACCCCGAGGAAACGAAGGAGATACAACGGCAAGTGCAAAATCTCATCGACAAGGGTCATGTACGTGAAAGTCTAAGCCCTTGTGCCGTTCCCGTTATTCTCGTGCCTAAGAAAGACGGAACTTTTCGCATGTGTTCCGATTGCCGCCCGATAAATGCTATAACCGTTAGATATCGTCACCCTATTCCTCGCTTAGATGACATGCTTGATGAACTTTGTGGTGCCACCATCTTTTCAAAAATTGATCTTAAAAGTGGTTACTACCAAATTCGCATTCAAGAGGGTGATGAGTGGAAAACTGCTTTTAAAACCAAGTTCGGGTTATACGAGTGGCTTGTTATGCCAATGGGCTTATCGGAAGCACCCGGCACTTTTGTGCGTCTTATGCACTTTGTTCTTAGACCCTACATAGGTGTCTTTGTTGTGGTTTACTTTGATGACATTCTTGTGTTTAGCAAGTCGCTTGAAGAACATGTTGACCATGTACAACTAGTTTTGCAAGCACTTCGCAAACAACAATTGTATGCTAATATGGAAAAATGCACTTTTGGAGTTGACAAGGTTGTCTTTCTAGGATTTGTCGTGTCTTCTCAAGGTGTTCACGTTGATGAAACTAAAATTGAAGCAATTAAAACTTGGCCTCAACCAAAGAATCTTATGCAAGTGCGTAGTTTCCTTGGTTGATACGGTGTATCCTATGGACATCACCATGTCAAGAGTCTGCTTGGGAAGTGACACGTGTGACCTCTATTTCTCATACATAAAGGTGAATCATCTCCTTTACACGTGTTCACTTGACCCCTTCGAGGATGGTATACTACTTGACACTCCACTCGTGTGCATGCATAGGTATTGTCGGAGCTTCACGGACGACGACGAGGAGTGCAAGCGCCGAGGAACACCTACACCATCCGCGAGGGAAGCTTGGAAGAGAAGACGGAAGAAGACGGAGCGGCTGAAGTTACAGCCGCCGGACATCCGGCGCCAGCCCGGACATCCGGCGCCAGCCCGGACATCCGGCGTCCAGCCCGGACATCCGGCGCTTTAGCAGAGGCCGGACATCCGGCATCACCCCGGAAATCCGGCAAGGGCAACAGAAGCACCCGAAGAACGGCCATCGCCAGGCCGGACATCCGGCCCGTGCCCGGACATCCGGCCTCCCATGAACGGCCGGACATCCGGCCCCCAGCCCGGACATCCGGCGCCTGCCTGCGCGCAGAGTCGGGCCAGAGGCCCATGTATCCTCTCCCACTTACCCCTTCATGTACTAGACTATATATACTCCTCCACCTCCACCATTTTAGGGTTAGCAATGGTTTAGCTCATATGAGAGATAGAGCTTTGCTCATCCATCCCGGATCTACTCCACGAGAGAGACCGCGGCCCCTCTACGGAGAAGATCCACCTTGGATTCAAGACCCCTAGCGGGAAGATCCTTCACGGATTCAAGACCTCCTCTTGGAGATGAACTCTACCCATGTATCTTTCCCTTTGTTGTTCATGTATCTTGTGATCTTGTGTGTTTGATTGTCTAGTGGATGTGTGATTGGACTTGTTCTTGTGTGTTTCCTCTCGTGTTTTCCCCCGTTTCCCTTTGTGTTCTTCGTGTTCATCGTGGGATCCCCTCCATTTCGTGAAAGATCTGCTGATTAGGGTTCCACCCTGTATCACTTCGACATGGCGACGCCATCTCTTTCCCATGGTGATTTGGCTTTCGATCCGAGGTCGGATCTTTTCCAAGGGGGAGGGGATGATACGGTGTATCCTATGGACATCACCATGTCAAGAGTCTGCTTGGGAAGTGACACGTGCGACCTCTACTTCTCATACATAAAGGTGAATCATCTCCTTTACACGTGTTCACTTGACCCCTTCGAGGATGGTATACTACTTGACACTCCACTCGTGTGCATGCATAGGTATTGTCGGAGCTTCACGGACGACGACGAGGAGTGCAAGCGCCGAGGAACACCTACACCATCCGCGAGGGAAGCTTGGAAGAGAAGACGGAAGAAGACGGAGCGGCTGAAGTTACAGCCGCCGGACATCCGGCGCCAGCCCGGACATCCGGCGCCAGCCCGGACATCCGGCGACCAGCCCGGACATCCGACGCTTCAGCAGAGGCCGGACATCCGGCATCACCCCGGAAATCCGGCAAGGGCAACAGAAGCACCCGAAGAACGGCCATCGCCAGGCCGGACATCCGGCCCGTGCCCGGACATCCGGCCTCCCATGAACGGCCAGACATCCGGCCCCCAGCCCGGACATCCGGCGCCTGCCTGCGCGCAGAGTCGGGCCAGAGGCCCATGTATCCTCTCCCACTTACCCCTTCGTATACTAGACTATATATACTCCTCCACCTCCACCATTTTAGGGTTAGCAATGGTTTAGCTCATATGAGAGATAGAGCTTTGCTCATCCATCCCGGATCTACTCCACGAGAGAGACCGCGGCCCCTCTACGGAGAAGATCCACCTTGGATTCAAGACCCCTAGCGGGAAGATCCTTCACGGATTCAAGACCTCCTCTTGGAGATGAACTTTACCTTGTATCTTTCCCTTTGTTGTTCATGTACCGTGTGATCTTGTGTGTTTGATTGTCTAGTGGATGTGTGATTGGACTTGTTCTTGTGTGTTTCCTCTCGTGTTTTCCCCCTTTTCCCTTTGTGTTCTTCGTGTTCATCGTGGGATCCCCTCCATTTCGTGAAAGATCCGCTGATTAGGGTTCCACCCTGTATCATAGGGGTTAACAATGCAATTGCAAGGGGAATATACAAAGATGTCGTCGAAGTTACCGTCCGATGATGATGATGATGAGATGCGGTGCTCTTGATGTAGACCCGTTCCTAATTAGCCGAAACACCTTAGGAAACGGAAAAACCACAACTCAAAATCTCAAGGACAAATGTCAAATGGTGCTAGCGGCAATGCCGTGGTGGTTGCGGAAGTGGAATGATGGGCTATACACGATGTCGGAGTTGAAGTCACGGTCCCTAAGTAGCCGAAACACCTTAGGAGACACAAACCACAACTCAAACAAGCTCGAACAAAATTTGGTTAGGTTTGGTTGGCTATGTATAGTGGGCAATGGGTATGCGGAAGTGGTGGTGGTGGTTGATGAAGAAGAAATTGTCCCTAAGTAGCCTAAACACCTTAGGAGACTCAAATCACTACTCAAGCAACCACAAATGGTATGGGAACAAAAATGGTTAGGTTGCGGAAGTCGGTGGTGGTTATGCGGATGATGTGGTGGAGGCCCTAGGCAAAGATGCCAAAATCCACAAAATATTATGGAGTCAAATGAATATGGTTGTATTTTTCTGGAATGGGGAATGTCAAGAGCTTCGAAACGAGCTAAAGAACGTCCAAATCGGAGTTCGAATGAATTAGTTATGACCAAAACAAAAATCAGCCGAAGTCAAAATCTGGGGGTACCGGACGTCCGGAAAAGACCGGAAATCCGGTAATTCTTGCTGTATCGGTGGTTCCGGTCGTCCGGTGAGTTCCGGACGTCCGGTGCTTCGTGACGGTCCGGACGTCCGGTAAAAGGCCGGTCGTCCGGTGGGTCGGGGTCAACGCGAGATTTGAGATCCGGGACGCGATTTTGGGCGGAATTTGATGATTTTGGGGTCAAAATTGATGAGATTTCGTGGATGAAAGATGGGGAAACTTGGGGAAATGCTAGATCCACTTGAAACCAAGCAAATCCATGGATCAAAATCAACAAAACATCAACAAACCAACAGATCACAAAAAATTTTGGGGCTATTTTTGGTGGGGATTTTCGAAATTTAGGACGAAATCACACAAAAGAAGGGTAGAAAACGGTGGAGGGGGCTCCAAATTCGTGAGAAACCGTGGCTCTTGATACCATATGATACAGGGTGGAACCCTAATCAGCGGATCTTTCACGAAATGGAGGGGATCCCATGATGAACACGAAGAACACGAGAGGGAACACGAGGGAAAACACGAGAGAATCACTCAAACCAACAAGAACAAGTCACACATATGCTAGATCCTCGAAACACAAAGAGATACAAGATCCATGATCAACAAGGGACGATACAAAGGGTAACCGGTTCTTCTCCGTGAGGAGGTCTTGATATCCCTGGGGATCTTCTCCGATGAAGGAGGTCCTGAATCCGTAGTGGATCTTCTCCGTGGAGGGGCCGCAGTCACTCACAAGGAGATGAACCACTAGATAGTATCAAATGAGCTATCACCAAGCTAACCCTCATTAGGAGGAGGTGGAGGAGTATATATAGTCTAGGGCCACGAAGGGGTAAGTGGGAGAGGGATACATGGGCCTCTGGCCCGATAACTGTGCGCAGACAGCAGGTAGCGGACGTCCGACGGCTACCGGACGTCTGGTGGCTCGCGAGGGTCCGGACGTCCGGAAGTGATACGGTGTATCCTAGGGCCATCACCATGGACCCTTCATCGCCTCACCAAGTGCCCAAAGGACCCATGACTAGAGCACGTGCAAGAGCTTTTGAGACCGAGGTGACCTCGCTCCTCTCTTTACATCTTTCGGATTCACTTGGGGTACGGCCTCTACCTTCATCAGAGACTCTATGCATACTCAGGTACTTGGACGAAGGCCGCGGGACAGCTCTACATGATGCTCAAGCGGACAGGACCGACAAGTGTTCGAGACAAGAAGAAGGAATGCTGAAGATGCTACAGGCACCGGACGTCCGGCCTGCACCGGACGACCGGCGACTCCCAGGCACCGGACGACCGGAAAACACCGGACGTCCGGCCCCTCCCAGACGACCGGACGACCGGAAGCCACCGGACGTCCGTGACTTCGGCAACAGAAGCTAAATAGCGGAAATCCGAGGATTACCGGACGTCCGGTCCCTCCGGAACCACCGGACGTCCGGTAACCCCCGGACGTCCGCTACGACGGCGACCGCGTGTGTAATATAAATACTGTTGACCTCCTCCCTTTAGACTTAGCTGTGGTTTAGCTCATTTGACACTTGTGTGGATTTCTCCCACGAGACCGGTGCGCCTCTACGGAGAAGATCCACCTCTGGATTCAAGACCCCTAACGGGAAGATCCCACGGGATTCCAAGACCTCCTCCGGGAGAAGACTATCTGTATCACCGTTGTTGACTTTGGATCATGTACCTCGACCTTGTATCGCGAATCTAGCACTTGTGTGATTGCTTCCGTGTTGATTTGAGCGTTCTCTCTTGTGTTTTCCCCGTCTTCCCCTTGTGTTTTCCCCGTGTTCATCGTGTGCCAACCTCCAAACGTGAAAGATCCGCTGATTAGGGTTCCACCCTGTATCAGACACTTTCAACATCCAGGATCTCTCTCCTTTCCATGGTGATGAAGATTTCGATCCGAGGTCGGATCTTTCCCAAGGGAGGGGAGATGATACGGTGTATCCTAGGGCCATCCCCATGGACCCTCCTTCACCCCCTCAAGTGCCTCAAGGACCGATGACACGTGCTCGTGCTAGAGCTTTCGAGACCGAGGTGACGTCACTCCTAGCCCTACTCCCTTATGAATCTTGCGAGACATGGTTGCTACCTCAAACGGGTGTGCTTTGCGTGCTCAGGTGTGAAGGAGACCATGTCGGAGGAGAGCTTGAAGATGGACAAGTCCCCAAGGTCATGGACGAGCTGATGCAACAAGAGGGCCAGAAGACAGCTCCAGGACCCTGATGAGGACATCACTAACAAGGTTACACCCACAGCTCCAACTGACACATATACAGGACCAATTACTAGAGCTCGCGCACGCCAATTAAATTACCAGGTACTTTCGTTTCTTGGTAATGAATCTAATGTTCATGAGAATATGATGCTGCCTAAATTGGATACATTTGTCTTGCTTACAAATGAAGGGCCTAGCTTGGACAAGAAGGATGAACATTGGAGCAAGATCAAGCATGGAGATGATGGCATGCGCAAGGGAGACAAGAATGGAGTTACAATGGATGATTTCAGGACTTTGAAGCCACCATAATGAGTGCGAGAAGCCTTGGACGAAATATACAAGATGCCACTTCATAAATTTCGTCCAGAGGCTATTTTAGGTGCTGCGTCACCTTATTATTGGGCCAGGCCCATGTAATTTCGAAATACTTGAGCATAGGCTGTTTTTAGAGTCCGTATGTGTGGGGAAACAAGAGTTAGGGTTGGTTTCGGACCCCTCCACCAAGGGCCACGAAATTCCCCCCTCTTTCCCTCATATATACAGCCCTTAGGGCGTCGTTTAGACTTTGGGTTTTGTTTAGATTAAAAGTTCGCCATAGCTGCAACTTCGCGTACTTCGTTTGTGTTCAACGACCAGACCAAGGCGTCACAGAACCCCACCTTGATCAATAAAGCTTTCCTCTTATATTCGCAATATCCAGATTGCAATCTTAGTTTCTTGCTTGTTCTTCGTTTGCCTGCAGGAAACAGACCTTCGTGGTCAGGTTGATCGTGCTCCGGCGTGGTCAACAACCTCTCGGAGTTGGTTTAGCGATTGCTAAGGCACGACGTCCTCGCACGTTCGTAGTCGGATCGTCAAAGTCGACTTCCTCCAAAACGATAACCACCATCTCATCGAAAGACGGGACACCTTTGCCTCTATCAAGTGGTATCAGATTTCCAGGTTGCTCGGTGAGATTTTACAGTTTTTCATAGTTTAGATCGAGTCTGTTCTTCATACCTATAGTCCACGAAAAAGCCAAAAAAAAATTAGGGTTAGTTCATCCCATCCGAACCAATCTGAGCCTTTGCATAATCTTTTCTGTATTTGCTTTGTTGAATTTGCGGTTGCATCGTCGTGTCCAGTTGCTGGTCTTAGCGTCTAGTCTTTTAGAGTTTCGAGTTCTGGTCATAAGTTGTCACGCCGCCGCCGCAACATCTTCATCACTACTGCCACATACCACCATCGATCCGTATCCATATACCACCACCAATCCGAATCCATATACCACCACCGCTGCCATAACCTACCACCGCTGCCATATCCTACCACCATATATCCACCACCAATCCGAGTTCTTTTCATATTAGGTTTGTTCTCGAAATCCATCTAGGTTTCGGATTTGTGTTTCCTTGCCTGTGTAGGTCTCGGAAAAAAAAAAAGTCTGGAGACCCCCGGGCAGTTTTTAGGCCAAAAATTCGACAGGTGAAAATATTTTTTCCCTATCCTACTTTTGGGCTTTTCTGAGTCTTTTGAGACACGTGCCACCATACTGATTTTTTCCCGCACTTTTTCGTCGTCGCTGCCCTGATTCCGAAAAAAAAATTCGTCAAAAAAATTTCGTGCCTATCATCTTAGTTTGACTTGGGAAGTGTTTTGAGACACTCGCCATTATAGTGATTTTCGGCAAAAAAAAAAAAAGAGGCGAAAAAAAAAATTCAGAGTGTGCTTTCCCCTTGATTACGTGAGGCGCCGTGATTTCGTTAGTGTTCTAGGCTCGCGTCTCTAGTACGGTCTAGCCTAGGACCAGCACAGTACCGTCGTTGAGCGTTTATTCACCTTTGCATCTCTGAATTGATTATTGCTGACCCTTTTTGCTACCATATTATAAGCCTTCCCAGCTCCACATACATCTACATCGTGCGTTTGACTCTCCCTGGTAATCGCTCTATCCAAGCTTTGAGAGTTTTGACTACATCGGTTGCCGATCACCGCCTGCTGCTGGGTAAGAACTGGTAAGAATTTGAGATTTGCTTGTCGGATCTGTGACACCCGCCACCCCCACCACTTCTTAGTAGTCTGTAGGATCATATTCTTGTGTGTTTCTATTGCTGCTAACCATGCCAGGATCACAAGTCGACGAGACTGACTGGGAGAACTTGACGAACAAGGAGCTTCATGATAAGTTTCAGCAAATGATGAGTGAACAGGTGCAAGATGTGCTAAACAGATTTGACGAGGCCATGGAGAAGATAGATGGCATGGAGAAGACGTTTGACACAAAGCTCGATAACAAGTTTGCAGAATTGCTTGCGCGTTTTCCACCACCACCGGCTGCTGCAGCTGTCCCACCTCTTCAACAACAACAACAACAACAACAACAACGACGCCTTCCGAATCAAGTGGGACGAGCACAGCGCGTTCCCCTTGAGACTGGTCAAGCTTCTGGTGCTGCTGTTGATGTTTCTGTAGCTCCTGCTGCTACTGCAGAGGTGGAGGACCATTACGAGGATGAGGTTGACCAAAATCAGAACTACGTGCAACAACCAGCACCACCACCACCAGGTCGTCCTCATGCATATCATCGCAACGGTAGGGCTGCACCACCACCTGAGGTACATGACCATCTTCCTAAACTGAAATTGAATATTCCACCATTTGAGGGTAGATATGTTCCTGATATATATCTTACTTGGGAGTTACAAACTGAACAACGTTTTACATGTTTAAACTATCCCGAGGAGAGACGTGTTCCTGCTGCTGTTTGTGCTTTCACTGGGTTTGCATGTGTTTGGTGGTCTGAACATTGTAGATTATATCATATTCCAGCTACTTGGACTGCTTTGAAAACTGCTATGCGTACTCGTTGGGTTCCACCATATTATCAACGTGAATTACTTCAAAAACTGCAGCGCTTAAGACAAGGAAAAAATTCTGTAGAAGAATATTATCAGCAATTACAAACTGGCCTGATTAGATGTGGTATTGTTGAGGAGAATGAAGCTATGCTTGCACGTTTTATGGGTGGATTAAATAGAGAGATTCAGACCATTCTAGAGTATAAGGATTATACTACTATCACTCGTTTATTCCATCTTGCTTGTAAAGCTGAACGTGAAGTGCAGGATCGACAGGCATTGGCGCGGACTAACTTTTCTGCAGGACGACCTTCATCATGGACACCGCGTGCATCCTCTACTTCCTCACATTCTACTGCACCGACACCTCCATCAGCTGTTACCTCACGTTCTTCTTCTTCCATGGCATCGACAGGGCACACCAGTGATATTATTTGTCGTCGTTGTAAGGGAAGAGGACATTTTGCGAGAGATTGCAAATCTCAGCGTGTGATGATTGCTACTGAGGATGGTGGATATGAATCCGCTAGTGACTATGATGAGGAGACTTTGGCTCTTATTACACGTGAAGAACACGGCGGAGACGATTCTGATCATGAGACGCAATACATGGCTCCTGAAGATGCTGACAGGTATGAATGTTTAGTTGCTCAACGTGTTTTGAGTGTGCAGGTTACACAAGCTGAGCAAAATCAGAGGCATAATTTGTTCCATACAAAGGGAGTTGTGAAGGAACGTTCTGTTCGCGTGATCATAGATGGAGGGAGTTGCAACAACTTGGCTAGCATGGAGATGGTGGAGAAGCTATCTCTTACCACAAGACCACATCCACATCCTTACTACATCCAATGGTTCAACAACAGCGGCAAGGTTAAGGTAACACGTACTGTTCGTGTGCATTTTAGTATCTCTACATATGCTGATTATGTTGATTGTGATGTGGTACCTATGCAAGCATGTTCCTTATTACTTGGTAGACCATGGCAATTTGATAAAAATTCTGTACACCATGGTAGAAACAATCAGTATACTCTTGTTCATAAGGATAAAAATATTACTTTGCTTCCTATGACTCCTGATTCCATTTTAAAAGATGATATTAATAGAGCTAATAAAGCAAAACAGGAGAAAAATAAGAGTGAAAATCAGATTGTGGCAAAAGAATTTGAGCAACAAATGAAGCCTAATAATAAACCATCTACTGTTGCTTCTGAAATTAAATTGAAGAGTGCATGTTTATTTGCCACCAAATCTGATATTGATGAGCTAGATTTTAGCAAATCTGTTTGCTATGCTGTTGTATGCAAAGAGGCATTATTTTCATTCGAGGACGTGCCTTCCTCTTTGCCTCCTGCTGTCACTAACATTTTGCAGGAGTTCGCCGACGTCTTTCCACAAGACGTGCTACCGGGATTACCACCTATTCGAGGGATTGAGCATCAGATTGACTTAATTCCCGGTGCATCGCTACCCAACCGCGCACCATACCGTACCAATCCAGAAGAGACGAAGGAGATTATGCGTCAAGTACAGGAGCTACTCGACAAAGGTTATATACGCGAATCCCTTAGTCCTTGTGCTGTTCCTATTCTTCTAGTGCCGAAAAAGGATGGTACATCGCGTATGTGTGTTGATTGTAGAGCCATTAATAATATTACTATTCGTTATCGTCATCCTATTCCTAGGCTAGATGATACGGTGTATCCTAGGGTCATCACCATGGACCCTTCATCGCCTCACCAAGTGCCCAAAGGACCCATGACTAGAGCCCGTGCAAGAGCTCTCGAGACCGAGGTGACCTCGCTCCTCTCTTTACATCTTCCGGATTCACTTGAGACACGGCTTCTACCTTCATCAGAGACTCTATGCATACTCAGGTACTTGGACGAAGGCCGCGGGACAGCTCTACATGATGCTCAAGAGGACAGGCCCGACGAGTGCTCGAGACAAGAAGAAGGCAGGCTGAGAATGCTACAGGCACCGGACGTCCGGCCTGCACCGGACGACCGGCGACTCCCAGGCACCGGACGACCGGAAGACACCGGACGTCCGGCATCCCCCAGACGACCGGACGACCGGAAGCCACCGGACGTCCGTGACAACGACTACAGAAGCTAAATAGCGGAAATCCGAGGATTACCGGACGTCCGGTCCCTCCGGAACCACCGGACGTCCGGTAACCTCCGGGCGTCCGCTACGACGGCGACCACGTGTGTAATATAAATACTGTTGACCTCCTCCCTTTAGACTCAGCTGTGGTTTAGCTCATTTGATACTTGTGTGGATTTCTCCCACGAGACGGTGCGCCTCTACGGAGAAGATCCACTACGGATTCAGGACCTCCTTCAACGGAGAAGATCCCCAGGGATATCAAGACCTCCTCCGGGAGAAGACTATCTGTATCACCGTTGTTGACTTTGGATCATGTACCTCGACCTTGTATCGCGAATCTAGCGCCTGTGTGATTGCTTCCGTGTTGATTTGAGTGTTCTCTCTTGTGTTTTCCCCGTCTTCCCCTTGTGTTTCCCCGTGTTCATCGTGTGCCACCCTCCAAATCGTGAAAGGTCCGCTGATTAGGGTTCCACCCTATACCATCTTGGTATCAAGAGCAAAGGTTTCTCACGATTTTGGAGCCCCACATCTTGTTTTCTAGCTTGTTTTTGTCGTGTTCTTCCCAATTTCGAAAATCTCCCACAAAAAGAGCCCCAAAATTTTTTTGTGATCTGTTGATTTGGCAAGATTTTGTTGACTTTGTTCCATGGATTTGCTGTGCCACGTGTCAATCTAGCATTTCCCCACCATCTCACCGTTTTTCCACCGCAAATCCGACCACGTTTCACCGTTTTCGCCACGGATCCCACCAACCCAGTCCTAAACCTACCGGACGACCGACGTTTACCGGACGTCCGGAACCCCTCGAGACACTGGACGTCCGCTAAACACCGGACGACCGGCACCCCGACCACAGAAAGATTTACCGGATTTCCGGTCCACACCGGACGTCCGACCCCTTCCGACCGACCGGACGGCCGGTAACTGCCGGACGTCCGACATTTCCTGACGCAGCTGATTTTGTTCAGTTACGTTCCACCTTCCGCAACTACCACCCACCTTCCGCAAATACAATCCACATTTCGCAACCACCATCATTTTCCCGCTCTGAGTTTGAAAAGTCTTTCTCCCTTTGCCTTGGATACTTGAGTTGTGGTTTCACCGTTTCCTTGGATGTTTAGGCTACCTTGGGACGGCAAGACTTCGGCCACACCACCGCTCAACTTCGGCAAGGACGGTAACATCGACGACACTTCTACCTTGCAATTGCATTGTCACCCTATGAACCATCTTTGCGTAGCTTTCCCATGGAGACTAGCCATTTGAGTATTGCCGGGCCACGACACTTGTGCACATTAGTGATACTCATAGATATTGCATACTACATCATTGTGAGTAACATCACATCATCTTGGTATCTTGCATATCCCCGTGTGCCACAAGAGTGCTCCGCATACACAAAAGCTACCTCGATCCGAGAAGCATACATATGTGCCCAAAGAAAGAGCTCCAAAGCTTCCAAGCAAAAGAGCCAATCCAAGCAAAGAAACAATAGCATCATACGCCTTGCATCCAAAGAGTTCATACATAGCAACATCATCAAGTGCTCAAGCATCGGCACATCATACACTCATAGCATACTTGTGATAGATAGTCGTTACATTTTGCCTCTTATAGGTCGTGCACAAGTGCGTATCCGCCTATTAAGCAATCGGTTAGCGTCTCTCTAGCGTTGTGCAACACGAGCATTTTCCGTGGTTTCCACTTTTTTCGCTCACCCTTGGTTGCACAGCCACATTTATCTATCCGTGCGTGTGTTCCGTGTGCTACCTTTGCTAGTGATCTACTTGTTGCATGAGCAAATTTGTGAACCATTTTCAACATCTTTGAGTCACTTTGACTATTGCATTGAATTTGTGCCACATCCTAACCGAGCTCCTCTAAAAGCTTTACTTGTGTAGGTGTGAGAATCGACACGAAGTGATACCAATAGTGCTATTTCCGGGTTACATTGTTGAGTGATCATTGATCCATTTTCAACCTCGGTTAAGGTACATTGATATTGTCTTCTCCTTTCTCCACTCACATACTTGCTTGTGATGATGGATAGGCCAAGTTCATCTACCAACCCGATCTTCGACGATCCTCAAGAAGCGAACAACTACGTCACCAAACTACATCTATTCGGTGTCCAACGAGCTCTACATCAAGAGAGTGAAGCTATGAGAGAGTACATTGGTCAAGTTGCCGAGGACGCGCGACAATTCCAACAAAGCACTAAAGAGCAAATCGACCTCATCAACACCAATATGTCTACTCAATACAATGACCTCCGGACATTGATCATCAACCGACGGTCTTCCTCAACATCTTCTCATCGAAGAAGCCGCTCAAGTCGACACACCGACTCTACGCAAGACTCAAGTACACCTACCTCAAACACTCTTCATCAAGCCGCACGTCAAGCTCAACATGACCGCCGGCAACCTCTACATGACAAGAGTTCTCAAGAGCTATTCGACGAGCAAGAAAATCAACGTCGTCAAAACCAAGCTACACTTGAGCAAGCACAAGAACGGCAACGACTACGCCAACAACAACAAGAGCGAGCTCGCCAATATCAAGAAGAACAAATGATGCAGGGTGGAACCCTAATCAGCGGATCTTTCACGTTTGGAGGTTGGCACACGATGAACACGGGGAAAACACGGAGAAAGATGGGGAAAACACAAGAGAGAACACTCAAATCAACACGGAAGCAATCACACAAGTGCTAGATTCGCGATACAAGGTCGAGATACATGATCCAAAGTCAACAACGGTGATACAGATAGTCTTCTCCCGGAGGAGGTCTTGGAATCCCGTGGGATCTTCCCGTTAGGGGTCTTGAATCCAGAGGTGGATCTTCTCCGTAGAGGCGCACCGGTCTCGTGGGAGAAATCCACACAAGTGTCAAATGAGCTAAAACCACAGCTGACCCTAAACGGGATGAGGAGAGGAGTATATATAGTCTACGGGGCGAATGGGTACATGGGCCTCGGCCCGGGGGATGCGCGCAGGCAATTCAGGGGCCGGACGTCCGGGCGGCGGGCCGGATGTCCGGGACTTCACAGGACGCCGGATGTCCGGGGCGGGGGCCCGGATGTCCGGGCTGGAGTGGACGCGCCTCGGGTGCTCTCTGGACAGAGGCGCCGGATTTCCGGGCGCGGGGCCGGATGTCCGGGCCGTGCCTGGCCGGATGTCCGGGCCCTGGCCGGATGTCCGGGCCCTGTAGCCTTGGCTGCTGTTGGCCTTCTGTGGGTGAATGCCCAGGGGCCGGATGTCCGGGCCAGGGGGCCGGATGTCCGGGTCCTGGAGCTCTCTTCTGCTCTTCTCGATGCATTGGCTCGTCCATGAACTTGAGGACTCGTCCATCTTCACACCCCTCTCCGATGTGGTCTTCTTCACACCTGAGCACACACAACACGTCCGTCTGAGGTAGCGACCATGTCTCGCAAGATTTGTATGGAAGTAGGGCTAGGAGTGACGTCACCTCGGTCTCGGGAGCTCTAGTCCTTGGTCCTTTGGGCACTTGTTGAGGTGAAGGAGGGTCCATGGGGATGGCCCTAGGATACACCGTATCATCTCCCCTCCCTTGGGAAAGATCCGACCTCGGATCGAAATCTTCATCACCATGGAGCACCTTGAATGGTCCGTCGTCACGAGGTAGAGGCTTGGACTTGTGCTCTATCGCGAAGTGGTCCTTGTGAAGATGTAGCCAACTGAGATCTTCCGGGTGAAACGCCATTGTTGCCTTGTTGACGTTGATCTTGTTGGTGAGGCGATGTACTTGTCGCTCGATTGTTGCCCGTATTTGTTCGTGCACCTTCTTGAGTATTTCACTACAAAAGAAAGTGGCAACATGTGAAGCATCGTCGATCTTGTTATCGGGAATGAAATGAGTCATTTTAGAGGATGTATCGACCAGGACAAGCACGGACTCGTTTCCATTTTTTGTCCTAGACAAGCCAAGTATGAAATGCATGTTTATGTCTTCCCATGGATGAAATGTAGTAGGAAGAGGCATGTAAAGACCATGAGATTGAGCTTTGGACTTAGCTTTGCGGCATGTCGGACATCGGTTGGTGAGGTTTGAGACGTCACGTAACATCTTGGGCCAAAAATAGTTCTTAGAGAGGGTAGCAAACATCTTGTCGCGTCCAAAGTGTCCCATGAGTCTTCCTCCATGCGATTCCTGCAAAAGGAACAAACAAAGCGAAGACTCGGGGATGCAAAGTTTGTTAGCTCTCATAAGATATCCATCCTTGGTGTAATGATGTTCCCAAGAAGTGTGAGTCAAGCATGGAGCATAGGCATTTGCATAGAAAGGATCATGCTCATATAAATCTTTTAGGTGCTCTAAGCCAATCACATGCAACTTAAAGTGTGTAACAAGTAAGCACTTGCGTAACAAACATGCATTTGCATGAAAACTTCCATGTTTCGTAGGCAATAGAATAACCGGAGCGGCACAAGTGCTAAAGTTGTCACGTACATGACTTTTGTCGATGAGTTTGGATACTTGCCGTTGTATCTCGTGGTTGACACGGTAGAGAACCTTGTTGGTAAATGGTACACCGGGTACGAGTTCGGTGCGGTGTTCTATCCCGTGAAGTAGAAGCGGTGGTACCTCATCGGTAAAGGCGTCCGAGAATTCCTGCAATAAAGGTGACAACACAAAAGGTAGAGATTGTGAAGTGTTAGTAAATTTGTCTTCTCCTATGCATAAGAGCACAAGGTGAACGACGTTCGATGGGTTCTCACACACTTCTCTCATCTCACTTTTGGTGGCAAATAGCACTAGTTTCTTCGTGTAGCTCATCGTGGAGTCGCTCATATTTGGTTGGTGGCTCTCACTCTCTTTTTGGTGGCTCGCTCTCTCACCATTCTCTCCACGATGGGTTGGAGGTAGAAGCTTGTCGGTGGCAACTTGACTTGGAGTCATAGGTCGTAGCACGAATTCCTTGCCCTTCATCTTGAAGTGATAGTGATTCGTCCGTCCATTGTGTGTGACTCCACGATCATATTGCCATGGTCGTCCAAGAAGAAGGTGGCACACGGACATGGGTATCACATCACACTCGAGAGTGTCCTCGTAGGCGCCGATCTTGAAAGAGACTTGCACGGTGTGCTCGACTCGAAGAATTCCGGCGTCGTTGAGCCATTGGACCTTGTAAGGGTGCGGATGCTTCGTCTTGACCAAATGAAGCTTGTCGCATAGCTCATCACTTGCCAAGTTGTGGCAACTTCCTCCATCGATGATAACCTTGACGGAGCGTCCATTGATGGCGGCCTTTGTATGGAAAATATGGCATCGTTGGTCGTCATCTTGTTGATGTTGTAGTGTCAAGACTTTGGAGATAACTAGGTTCGGGCTTGAGTCATTGTCGCAAAACACTTGACGATCTTCTTCTTCATTGATACGCCGGTGGATGGCCAAGTGCTTGATGGCGTCCACTTCGTCGTCGCTCATCGAGTCATATGTGCCGTCGTCGTGGAAGATCATTGTTCTCTTGTTGGTGCACTCGAAGGACTTGTGTCCACGGCCACCACATGTGAAACATTTGATGGAACTTGTCTTTGGGTTCTCTTCATTTGGAGTTGTAGATGATGTAGCTCTTGGCTTGAAGTTGTTGGTAGAAGGTGGATGACTCGATGTAGTCTCATTCTTGTATCTTGGCTTGTCGCCTAAGTTTGTAGATGGCTTGGTAGAGGTAGGAGGGATATCCGAAGTCGTTGAAGCTTGGTTGTAGGAGCCGAAGTTCTTGGAGTTGAACTTGGAGTACTTGTAGTCCTCTTGAACTTGTCGCTCCGCTTTGGTTGCTTGGTGTACTAGCTCGAGGAGATTGTTGTATGGTTGGAAGTCCGCAATCTTCTTAATGGAGTAGTTGAGTCCATTCAAGAATCTCGCCATTGTTTGCTCTTCATCTTCCATGATGTTTGCTCTTATCATAGCAATCTCCATCTCCTTGTAGTACTCTTCAACGGACTTGGTGATACGGTGTATCCTAGGGCCATCACCATGGACCCTTCATCGCCTCACCAAGTGCCCAAAGGACCCATGACTAGAGCACGTGCAAGAGCTTTTGAGACCGAGGTGACCTCGCTCCTCTCTTTACATCTTTCGGATTCACTTGGGGTACGGCCTCTACCTTCATCAGAGACTCTATGCATACTCAGGTACTTGGACGAAGGCCGCGGGACAGCTCTACATGATGCTCAAGAGGACAGGACCGACAAGTGTTCGAGACAAGAAGAAGGAATGCTGAAGATGCTACAGGCACCGGACGTCCGGCCTGCACCGGACGACCGGCGACTCCCAGGCACCGGACGACCGGAAAACACCGGACGTCCGGCCCCTCCCAGACGACCGGACGACCGGAAGCCACCGGACGTCCGTGACTTCGGCAACAGAAGCTAAATAGCGGAAATCCGAGGATTACCGGACGACCGGTCCCTCCGGAACCACCGGACGTCCGGTAACCCCCGGACGTCCGCTACGACGGCGACCGCGTGTGTAATATAAATACTGTTGACCTCCTCCCTTTAGACTTAGCTGTGGTTTAGCTCATTTGACACTTGTGTGGATTTCTCCCACGAGACCGGTGCGCCTCTACGGAGAAGATCCACCTCTGGATTCAAGACCCCTAACGGGAAGATCCCACGGGATTCCAAGACCTCCTCCGGGAGAAGACTATCTGTATCACCGTTGTTGACTTTGGATCATGTACCTCGACCTTGTATCGCGAATCTAGCACTTGTGTGATTGCTTCCGTGTTGATTTGAGTGTTCTCTCTTGTGTTTTCCCCGTCTTCCCCTTGTGTTTTCCCCGTGTTCATCGTGTGCCAACCTCCAAACGTGAAAGATCCGCTGATTAGGGTTCCACCCTGTATCATATGGTATCTAGAGCAAAGGTTTCTCACGATTTTGGAGCCCCACACTTCGTTTTCTAGCCTGTTTTTGTCGTGTTCTTCCTAATTTCGAAAAATTCCCCACAAAAAGAGCCCCAAAAATTTTCTGTGATCTGTTGATTTGGCAAGATTTTGTTGAATTTGTTCCATGGATTTGCTGTGCCACGTGTGGATCTAGCTTTTCCTCCACTTTTCCCCAAATTTCATCCGAAAAATCCGCCGAATTTTTGCCACGAAACCACCGTTGCATCGTGTTCTTGCTGGCTCGGGCACCCCGGACATCCGGCCCGTGCCCCGGACATCCGGCCCGGCCCGGACATCCGGCCTTTGGCCCGGACATCCGGCCTCCCGCAGCCATTTCCCCACCTCTCCGCCATTTTCGTTCGGTGCTCCACCATTTCTTCCGCATACCACCACCTTTTCCGCATCCACCATCGCTTACCCGCTTCGAATTTGGAAAATTTGTCTCCATTTGCCGTGGATACTTGAGTTGTGGTTTCACCGTTTCCTTGGATGTTTAGGCTACCTTGGGACGGCAAGACTTCGACAACACCACCGCTCAACTTCGGCAAGGACGGTAACATCGACGACACTTCGCTCATTCTATCTTGCAATTGCATTGTCACCCTATGAACCATCTTTGCGTAGCTTTCCCATTGAGACTAGCCATTTGAGTATTGCCGGGCCACGACACTTGTGCACATTAGTGATAGTCATAGATATTGCATACCACATCATTGTGAGTAACATCACATCATCTTGGTATCTTGCATATCCACGTGTGCCACAAGAGTGCTCCGCATACACAATAGCTACCTTGATACGTGAAGCATACATATGTGCCCAAAGAAAGAGCTCCAAAGCTTTTAAGCAAAAGAGCCAATCCAAGCAAAGAAACAATAGCATCATACGTCTTGCATCCAAAGAGATCATACATAGCAACATCATCTTGTGCTCAAGCATCGGCACATCATACACTCATAGCATACTTGTGATAGATAGTCGTTACGCTTTGCCAATATAGGTCGTGCACAAGTGCGTATCCGCCTATTAAGCAATCGGTTAGCGTCTCTCTAGCGTTGTGCAACACGAGCATTTTCCGTGGTTTACCACATTTTTCGCTCATCCTTGGTTGCACAACCACATTTATCTATCCGTGCGTGTGTTCCGTGTGCTACTCTTTGCTAGTGATCTACTTGTTGCATGAGCAAATTTGTGAACCATTTTCAACATCTTTGAGTCATTTTGACGATTGCATTGAATTTGTGCCACATCCTAACCAAGCTCCTCTCAAAACTTTACTTGTAGGT
Source organism: Secale cereale (assembly GCA_902687465.1). Taxonomy (NCBI): domain Eukaryota; kingdom Viridiplantae; phylum Streptophyta; class Magnoliopsida; order Poales; family Poaceae; genus Secale; species Secale cereale. The sequence continues at coordinate 265,414,554 of LR738713.1, read as the reverse complement.
GTGAGAATCGACACGAAGTGATACCAATAGTGCTATTTCCGGGTTACATTGTTGAGTGATCATTGATCCATTTTCAACCTCGGTTAAGGTACATTGATATTGTCTTCTCATTTCTCCCACTCACATACTTGCTTGTGATGATGGATAGGCCAAGTTCATCTACCAACCCGATCTTCGATGATCCTCAAGAAGCGAACAACTACGTCACCAAACTACATCTATTCGGTGTCCAACGAGCTCTACATCAAGAGAGTGAAGCTATGCGAGAGTACATTGGTCAAGTTGCCGAGGACGCGCGACAATTCCAACAAAGCACCAAGGAGCAAATCGACCTCATCAACACCAACATGTCTACTCAATACAATGAGCTACGGACATTGATCATCAACCGACGTTCTTCCTCAACATCATCTCATCGACGAAGCCGCTCAAGTCGACATACCGACTCAACGCAAGACTCAAGTACACCTACGTCAAACACTCTTCGTCAAGCCGCACGTCAAGCTCGACATGAACATCGGCAACCTCTACATGACAAGAGTTCTCAAGAACCATTCGACGAGCAAGAAGGCCGACGTCGTCACAACCAAGCTACACTTGAGCAAGCACAAGAACGGCAACGACTACGCCAACAACAACAAGAGCGAGCTCGTCAATATCAAGAAGAACAAGATGCCGAGGCTAACCGCCAAGCACAACAACGTCGTGACAACTTTAGCACTTGTGCCGCTCCGGTTATTCTATTGCCTACGAAACATGGAAGTTTTCATGCAAATGCATGTTTGTTACGCAAGTGCTTACTTGTTACACAATTTAAGTTGCATGTGATTGGCTTAGAGCACCTAAAAGATTTATATGAGCATGATCCTTTCTTTGCAAATGCCTATGCTAAATGCTTGACTCACACTTATTGGGAACATCATTACACCAAGGATGGATACCTTATGAGAGCTAACAAACTTTGCATCCCCGAGTCTTCGCTTTGTTTGCTCCTTTTGCAGGAATCGCATGGAGAAGGACTCATGGGACACTTTGGACGCGACAAGATGTTTGCTACCCTCTCTAAGAACTATTTTTGGCCCAAGATGCTACGTGACGTCTCAAACCCCACCAACCGATGTCCGACATGCCGCAAAGCTAAGTCCAAAGCTCAATCTCATGGTCTTTACATGCCTCTTCCTACTACATTTCACCCATGGGAAGACATAAACATGCATTTCATACTTGGCTTGTCTAGGACTAAAAATGGAAACGATTCCGTGCTTGTCATGGTCGATACATTCTCTAACATGGCTCATTTCATTCCCGATAACAAGATCGACGATGCTTCACATGTTGCCACTTTCTTTTGTAGTGAAATACTCAAGAAGGTGCACGAACAAATACGGGCAACAATCGAGCGACAAGTACATCGCCTCACCAACAAGATCAACGTCAACAAGGCAACAATGGCGTTTCACCCGGAAGATCTCAGTTGGCTACATCTTCACAAGGACCACTTCGCGATAGAGCACAAGTCCAAGCCTCTACCTCGTGACGACGGACCATTCAAGGTGCTCCATGGTGATGAAGATTTCGATCCGAGGTCGGATCTTTCCCAAGGGAGGGGAGATGATACGGTGTATCCTAGGGCCATCCCCATGGACCCTCCTTCTCCTCAACAAGTGCCCAAAGGACCAAGGACTAGAGCTCCCGAGACCGAGGTGACGTCACTCCTAGCCCTACTTCCATACAAATCTTGCGAGACATGGTCGCTACCTCAGACGGACGTGTTGTGTATGCTCAGGTGTGAAGAAGACCACATCGGAGAGGGGCGTGAAGATGGACGAGTCCTCAAGTTCATGGACGAGCCAATGCATCGAGAAGAGCAGAAGAGAGCTCCAGGACCCGGACATCCGGCCCCCTGGCCCGGACATCCGGCCCCTGGGCATTCACCCACAGAAGGCCAACAGCAGCCAAGGCTACAGGGCCCGGACATCCGGCCAGGGCCCGGACATCCGGCCAGGCACGGCCTGGACATCCGGCCCCGCGCCCGGAAATCCGGCGCCTCTGTCCAGAGAGCACCCGAGGCGCGTCCACTCCAGCCCGGACATCCGGGCCCCCGCCCCGGACATCCGGCGACCCGTGAAGCCCCGGACATCCGGCCCGCCGCCCGGACGTCCGGCCCCTGAAATGCCTGCGCGCATCCCCTGGGCCGAGGCCCATGTACCCATTCGCCCCGTAGACTATATATACTCCTCTCCTCACTCCGTTTAGGGTTAGCTGTGGTTTTAGCTCATTTGACACTTGTGTGGATTTCTCCCACGAGACCGGTGCGCCTCTACGGAGAAGATCCACCTCTGGATTCAAGACCCCTAACGGGAAGATCCCACGGGATTCCAAGACCTCCTCCGGGAGAAGACTATCTGTATCACCGTTGTTGACTTTGGATCATGTATCTCGACCTTGTATCGCGAATCTAGCACTTGTGTGATTGCTTCCGTGTTGATTTGAGTGTTCTTTCTCCGTGTTTTCCCCGTGTTCATCGTGTGCCAACCTCCAAACGTGAAAGATCCGCTGATTAGGGTTCCACCCTGTATCACATCCAATATGTATAAGTGAGGATGGCTCACAAAGAAGGAATTCACCTTTAGGAATTTCTCGAAGATTTTGGTGTTGCACATCATGTATGCCTTCACATGCCAAAGATGCCTTGTGATGGTACCGCCTTGTGAATCCTTCAAAATGAAAGAACATGACAAACACTCGGAAAAACAAATGAGGTTAGCCATAATGCAAAACCTAGCATTCGTGCGGGAAAATACCCAACAAGTGCTTGCATCATTCTTATCATAAGAAAGTACAAGGGTGTGGTGCATGGTATGTAGGCATAAGATGCGAGAACAACCAAGGGCATTAGGCTCAAACAAGCAAGCATGCATCACAAGTATGGTGTCCAAGTCTCCAAGATCAACAAACATAGCATTGTTGCACTCAATACAAGTGATGAGAGATGCAACTAGTGGAGACAAATGACAATGATCAAGATATATCATGTGACTGGCATGAACATATATGTCATCAACCCAAGAAAGCAAGCAAGAGTGGAACATGGGTGATGCAACATAGCAAGCAATCATAGCAATCAAGTCAAACAAGCTAGTAGTGCGAAGATGCAACGTACTAGAGGTAATCATGGCAAGCATGTCATGTGCGCAAATTGTGAGAATACATGATGCACATGGCATAGCACAAGCATGAAAGCAAGATATGAGCAAAATAGCATCAATGTGTTGATGAGAGGCCATATGGAAATAGCAATGGGATATCATGTCTCTCTCAACACAAGAATCAACAATAGCATGGGGCACAAAGAAATCATGGTAGTAGCTACAAGTATCTCCACCAAGCATGCAAATACACATATAAGTAGCATAATGGTGAATCATGTGTAAAGGCAAGCAAGGGTCACAATTGCATGGCAAAGTCATAGCAAGAGGCATAACATGCAAAGTGAACACGATAGTATGGGCATAATGTGACAAGTGGCAAATAGCCCATAGCCGTGTGAGAGCCAAGTAAAAGAGATGCGCGTAGTGGTTGCGCGAAGAGAACGGTGGTAGGGACAATCCACGGGATCCCAAATCGTCGTTGCTCTCAAGAGCTCGTTTTGTCAACTCATGGGATTGTGAGGTTGACGAGTTTGCAAAAGTACCTACACAAGACAAAGGCAAAGGAAAAATTGTATGTGCGTGGTATATGTACACATCATCCATCATGATGCGCACGTGCAAGTGTTGGTTAGCACATAATATCCAATGCTCAAATAAATGAGATGCGTGGTAAAGAAACATGTCATCCATCATGAGAGGTTTGTTGTTATGTATGGCATAATGGAGACTCAAGTTGTGTGATGCATCACGAGAAATATCATTGTGATTCATGGAATGCATATGGTGCACACAATCATGGTAATCATGCAAGGTATGGAATGCATCAAAATCTCCTAGTATGTATGAGGAAACTATGGGGGTCTCCTCATGAGCATCAATGGAAACATCACATGGAGAATATTGACAACATCCAAAGCAAAGCATATTTGGAACAATGTGTTCATGGCATGGCATAGTAGATGAATTGCGCACATCATGTAAAGGAAGCATGGCAATATCATCACAAGAGAAACACAAGCCAATGACCAACATCTTGTCATCTATGCCACAAGTGCAAATAGGATTTACTTTAATGGGGCATGCAAAGTTACTATGTTGAGATTGATATGAAACAATATGAGAAATCTCACTCATAGCATATGACAAGTTTAGAGGGTTGTCGAACATGATGTGACCAAAAGAATTTTCACATGAGATCCTATGTAGCATAGCATCACAACTAGGCAACTCAACATGCTCATCATCATATTCATCATAAATAGGTAAGTCATGACATGATGAAGTCGCACTAGCATGAAGCATGTGATACAGGGTGGAACCCTAATCAGCGGATCTTTCACGAAATGGAGGGGATCCCACGATGAACACGAAGAACACAAAGGGAAACGGGGGAAAACACGAGAGGAAACACACAAGAACAAGTCCAATCACACATCCACTAGACAATCAAACACACAAGATCACACGGTACATGAACAACAAAGGGAAAGATACAAGGTAAAGTTCATCTCCAAGAGGAGGTCTTGAATCCGTGAAGGATCTTCCCGCTAGGGGTCTTGAATCCAAGGTGGATCTTCTCCGTAGAGGGGCCGCGGTCTCTCTCGTGGAGTAGATCCGGGATGGATGAGCAAAGCTCTATCTCTCATATGAGCTAAACCATTGCTAACCCTCAAATGGAGGAGGGGGAGGAGTATATATAGTCTAGGTCCACGAAGGGGTAAGTGGGAGAGGGATACATGGGCCTCAGGCCCGTCTCTGCGCGCAGGCAGGCGCCGGATGTCCGGGCCGGGGGCCGGATGTCCGGCGGCTCGCGAGGAGCCGGATGTCCGGGCCTCTGGCCGGATGTCCGGGCTGAGCGTGGCCGGCTTCGGGTGCCTTCTGTGATGAGGGGCCGGATTTCCGGCGAAGGGGCCGGATGTCCGGGGCTTCGAGTGGAGCCGGATGTCCGGGGCATGGGGCCGGATGTCCGGGCTTGCGGTGCTAGCTTCTGTGAAGGGGCGCCGGATGTCCGGGCTTGGGGGCCGGATGTCCGGGGCCTGTAGATGCTGGTCCTTCTTCCTTCTCTTCCACGCGCACTTGGCCTTGGTCCTTGGGTTCTCCATGGTCTCCTTGGGTGTTCCTGACCATGCATAGCACATATATTTGAGGTAGTAGGCATGTCTCACATGTAGAAAGTGGAGGTTCAGAGAGGAGCGAGTGAACCTTGTGTCCAATTGTGTGTAGTTGAGGCCTCGTCGAGTGAACATGGGGATGATCATGGGATACTCCGTATCATCTCCCCTCCCTTGGGGAAGATCCGACCTCGGATCAAAAACCTCATCACCATGGAAACGGTAGTCGTGAATGGACAATGCTCGATGTCGTGGCATGAGTGAAGGTCCGAAGGTGCATCCAATACCGCCTTGTGAATCCTTCAAAATGAAAGAACATGACAAACACTCGGAAAAACAAATGAGGTTAGCGTGAATGCAAAACCTAGCATTCGTGAGGGAAAATACCCAACAAGTGCTAGCATCATTCTTATCATAAGAAAGGACAAGGTAATGTGGCATGGCATGTAAGCATATGATGCGAGAACAACCAAAGGCATTAGGCTCAAACAAGCAAGCATGCATCACAAGAATGGTGTCCAAGTCTCCAAGATCAACAAACATAGCATTGTTGCACTCAATACAAGTGATGAGAGATGCAACTAGGGGAGACAAATGACAATGATCAAGATATATCATGTGAGTGGCATGAACATATATGTCATCAACCCAAGAAAGCAAGCAAGAGTGGAACATGGGTGATGCAACATAGCAAGCAATCATAGCAATCAAGTCAAACAAGCTAGTAGTGTGAAGATGCAACGTACTAGAGGTAATCATGGCAAGCATGTCATGTGCGCAAATTGTGAGAATACATGATGCACATGGCATAGCACAAGCATGAAAGCAAGATATGAGCAAAATAGCATCAATGTGTTGATGAGAGGCCATATGGAAATAGCAATGGGATATCATGTCTCTCTCAACACAAGAATCAACAATAGCATGGGGCACAAAGAAATCATGGTAGTAGCTACAAGTATCTCCACCAAGCATGCAAATACACATATAAGTAGCATAATGGTGAATCATGTGTAAAGGCAAGCAAGGGTCACAATTGCATGGCAAAGTCATAGCAAGAGGCATAACATGCAAAGTGAACACGATAGTATGGGCATAATGTGACAAGTCGCAAATAGCCCATAGCCGTGTGAGAGCCAAGTAAAAGAGATGCGCGTAGTGGTTGCGCGAAGAGAACAGTGGTAGGGACAATCCACGGGATCCCAAATCGTCGTTGCTCTCAAGAGCTCTTTTTGTCAACTCATGGGATTGTGAGGTTGACGAGTTTGCAAAAGTACCTACACAAGACAAAGGCAAAGGAAAAATTGTATGTGCGTGGTATATGTACACATCATCCATCATGATGCGCACGTGCGTGTGTTGGTTAGCACAAAATAGCCAATGCTCAAATAAATGGGATGCGTGATATAGGAACATGTCATCCATCATGAGAGGTTTGTTGTTATGTATAGCATAATGGAGACTCAAATTGTGTAATGCATCATGACAAGTAGGTAGAGCATTGTTATTCATGGAATGCATATGGTGCACACAATCATGGTAATCATGCAAGGTATGGAATGCATCAAGATCTCCTAGTATGTATGAGGAAACTATGGGCGTCTCCTCAATAGCATTCATGGGAACATCACATGGAGAATATTGATAACATCCAAAGCAAAGCATATTTGGAACAATGTGTTCATGGCATGGCATAATAGATGAATTGCGCAAATCATGTAAAGGAAGCATGGCAATATCATCGCAAGAGAAACACATTCCAAAGACCATCATCTTGTCATCTATGCCACAAGTGCAAATAGGATTCACTTTAATGGGGCATGCATAGGTACTATGTTGAGATTGAAAAGATGCGATATGTGAGATCTCACTCATAGCATATGACAAGTTCAAAGGATTATCAAACATGATGTGACCAAAAGAATTGTCACATGATATCCTATGGAGCATAGCATCACAACTAGGCAACTCAACATGCTCATCATCATATTCATCATAAATAGGTAAGTCAAGACATGAGGAAGTTGCACTAGCATGAAGCATGGTCATAGGTGAATCAACATCATGCAAGCAATCATTGGTGATATAGTCCACTAGTGGGACAAGAGCATCACCTTCACCTATTTTACCTTTGGAGCGTCGCTCATGCGTTGTAGGTGAGGTGTTCATGATCCAATCGTACTCATCTTCATCGTGATGGAACCATGTGGGTGGTGCATCGTCTTCCATCATGGACATCGGGTTGTCCATTGGAGGGATGGACTCGTCGAGGGTAGGCATATCGTCATGTAGGAGACCTAGCACCAACGAAAACACACTCGGAGTAGAGGTTAAGTCGTTAGAAATCATAGTGGCCTCACATGCCCTATCAACTACCTCACTCACTAAGTGTTGTGGCTCACTCACTCCCTCGTGGATGCTCTCACTCGTATGGTTGGTGGAGTCACTCAAATGGCTCTCAACCTCACATAGGATGTGTGGCATGCTCTCATGTGTGGGGCTAGTGGTGGTCACACTCATCCTCTCATAGGAAATGCACTCAATGTCACATATGGTGGAGTCACTCATGTCACTCATGTGGTGGTGGCTCTCCTCACATGGAAATTGGGGCATCTCATGATATATGGGTGTCGGAGAGATGTAGGTGCAAACGTCTCCAAACTCAACTCCTTTCGCCGCCTCATCCATAACGCCGCCAAAGGTGAATGCCGTAGTCGAAGGGGATGGCCCTTGATCGACCGTCTTGTCGCCGTCTTGATGTGGGGAGCTTCCGAAGATGGAAGTGTCACCCTCGCTCGTAGGTGCTCGCCTTGTAGTTGGAGATGTCGATGTAGGCGAACTCATGGGAAGTAGGCGAAGATGCCGTACGTCCGAAGGCGAAGATGCCTTGATAGCACTTGGCGAAGATGCCGAAGTGGTGGTTGTAGCCGTAGCTCCATCTTGGGTGTGCTTGTCTCGCGGTCTTCTCTTTTGCTCTGGAAGCTTGGCCTTGGCGTGATGTAGAGCTTCTTCGGACTTGGAGATATGCGTTTGTCGAGCATCTTCATGATGATGATGTCGTTGTCGTGCTTGAGCTCTTGGTAGATGTCGTTTGTCGTCGTCGTGCACATGATGCTTGGAGGTGACTTGCCCTTCATGACGATGTCGATGGTCGCCATGGCAGTGTGGACGTGGAAGACTTGTACTTGCATCATGTTTGCGCTCCGAAGACTTGTGACTTGAACGTCGCCGCCGAGAGGATGACGAAGGGGAAGAAGACTTGTAATCGACCACCAAGTGTCGGAGCTCCGCCATTTGTTTGTTGAAGGAGTCGCACATGTCGTCGAAGGAAGCCATTGTCCTTGTCTCGAAGTGTCGTTGTTCGATGGCGATGTTGCCCAAGCACTCTTGCATTTCTCGTTGTAGTCCGATGGTTTTCGCGTGGATTTCCTTGTTCGCGCCGTCGATGTCGAAGACCGGAGATGAAATGCCTTGCCTATCCATCACAAGACGCTAGCAAGTATGAGTGGGAGAAAGAGAAGAACTAGACCAAATGTACCTTGACCGATGTTGAAGATGGATCAATGATCACTCAAATGTGGAACACGGAAATAGCACAATTGGTACCAATTCTTGTCGGTTTCTCACACCTACACAAGTAAAGCTTATGGTGGAGCTCGGTGAGGATAGTGGCACAAAAATTTGATGCAAAATGTTAGCAAGACTCAATAAAGTTGAAAAAGATTCACAAATTCGCAAGTGAAACAAGAAGACCAATAGCAATATGGGTGGCACACGGAAACACACACACGGATAGATAGATGGGGTCGTGCAACCAAGGAATGAGCCAAAATGTGGAATCCACGGAAAACGCTCGTGTTGCACAACTCAAGAGAGACGCTAGCACGATTGCTCTATAGGCGGATACGACACTTGTGCACAACCTATAAGATGCAAATGTATGCAACGACTTCTATCCCAAGTATGCTATATGTATGATGTTCCGGTGCTTTGAGCACAAGATGATCCAAGATGATCAAGTATGATATGATATTTTGTGATGCTATGGCTCTTGCTTACAAGCTTCTTTGTCTTTCTCTTTTTGCTTAAAAGCTTGTTTGGCTCTTTCTCTTTTGAGCTCTTTTCTCATGCAAAACTTCACGAACCAAGATAGCAATTGAGTATATGCGATGACAACCTTGTGTCACAAGAGATGATACCAAGATATGCACCACGGTGATATGGTATGTATGATATGGGAAGTATGATCACTAATGTGCACAAGTAACGTTGCCGGCAATACTCAAATGGCTAGTCTCGATAGGTAGGTGACGCAAAAATGGTCTGGGGGTTAACAATGCAATTGCAAGGGAATATACAAAGATGTCGTCGAAGTTACCGTCCGTGTCGATGATGAGAGGTGGTGCTCTTGATGTAGACCCGTTCCTAATTAGCCGAAACACCTTAGGAAACGGAAAAACCACAACTCAAAATCTCAAGGACAAATATCAAATGGTGGTAGCGGCAATGCCGTGGTGGTTGCGGAAGTGGAATGATGGGCTATACACGATGTCGGAGTTGAAGTCACGGTCCCTAAGTAGCCGAAACACCTTAGGAGACACAAGCCACAACTCAAACAAGCTTGAACAAAAATTTGGTTAAGTTGGGTTGGCTATGTATAATGGCAATGCTATGCGGAAGTGGTGGTGGTGGTTGATGAAGAAGCAATGGTCCCTAAGTAGCCTAAACACCTTAGGAGACTCAAATCACTACTCAAGCAACCACAAATGCTATGGGAACAAAATTGGTTAGGTTGCGGAAGTCGGTGGTGGTTATGCGGATGATATGGTGGAAGCCCTAGACAAAGATGTCAAAGTCCCAAAATTATGATGGAGTCAAATGATGATGGTGGTATTTTTGTGTTATGGGGGATGTCAAGAGCTTCAAAACGAGCTCAAGAACGTCGAAATCGGAGTTCGGATGAATTAGTTATGGACAAAACGGTGAAACACGGGTGGCTGAAATCCCAGGGGTCGGACATCCGGGGTGGAGCCCGGATTTCCGGGGCCTGATGTCCAGAAACCTGCGCGATTTTGCCCTCCAGGAGCCGGATGTCCGGCCAGTGGCCCGGATGTCCGGCCCGAAGTTTCCAGATCTGAATCGGGACGAACTTTTCGAATTGTGGGCGGAAATTGATGATTTGGGGCTCAAAATTTGAGGGATTTTGTGGAGGAAAGATGGGGAAACTTGGGGAAATGCTAGATCCACTTGAAACCAAGCAAATCCACAGATCAAAATCAACAAAATGTCATCAAACCAACAGATCACAAAATTTTTTGGGGCTATTTTTGGTGGGGAATTTTCGAATTTGGGGAAGAACACAACAAAACAAGGCTAGAAAACGGTGGGGAGGCTCCAAATTCGTGAGAAACCGTGGCTCATGATACCATATGATACAGGGTGGAACCCTAATCAGCGGATCTTTCACGAAATGGAGTGGATCCCACGATGAACACGAAGAACACGAGAGGGAACACGAGGGGAAACACGAGAGAATCACTCAAACCAACAAGAACAAGTCACACATATGCTAGATCCTCGAAACACAAAGAGATACAAGATCCATGATCAACAAGGGACGATACAAAGGGTAACCGGTTCTTCTCCGTGAGGAGGTCTTGATATCCCTGGGGATCTTCTCCGATGAAGGAGGTCCTGAATCCGTAGTGGATCTTCTCCGTAGAGGGGCCGCAGTCACTCACAAGGAGATGAACCACTAGATGAGCAAAGCTCTAGGTATCAAATGAGCTATCACTAAGCTAACCCTCAAATGGAGGAGGGGGAGGAGTATATATAGTCTAGGTCCATGAAGGGGTAAGTGGGAGAGGGATACATGGGCCTCAGGCCCGTCTCTGCGCGCAGGCAGGCGCCGGATGTCCGGGCCGGGGGCCGGATGTCCGGCGGCTCGCGAGGAGCCGGATGTCCGGGCCTCTGGCCGGATGTCCGGGCTGAGCGTGGCCGGCTTCGGTTGCCTTCTGTGATGAGGGACCGGATTTCCGGCGAAGGGGCCGGATGTCCGGGGCTTCGAGTGGAGCCGGATGTCCGGGGCATGGGGCCGGATGTCCGGGCTTGCGGTGCTAGCTTCTGTGAAGGGGCGCCGGATGTCCGGGCTTGGGGGCCGGATGTCCGGGGCCTGTAGATGCTGGTCCTTCTTCCTTCTCTTCCACGCGCACTTGGCCTTGGTCCTTGGGTTCTCCATGGTCCCCTTGGGTGTTCCTGAACATGCATAGCACATATATTTGAGGTAGTAGGCATGTCTCACATGTAGAAAGTGGAGGTTCAGAGAGGAGCGAGTGAACCTTGTGTCCAATTGTGTGTAGTTGAGGCCTCGTCGAGTGAACATGGGGATGATCATGGGATACTCCGTATCATGATGGTGCTTCTATTGTCCCACTAGTGGACTATCTTGACAATGATTGCTTGCATGATGTTGACACACCTATTGCCATGCTTCATGCTAGTGCGACTTCATCATGTCTTGACCTACCTATCTATGATGAATATGATGATGAGCATGTTGAGTTGCCTAGTTGTGATGCTATGCTCCATAGGATATCATGTGAAAATTCTTTTGGTCACATCATGTTCGATAATCCTTTGAACTTGTCATATGCTATGAGTGAGATTTCTCATATTGCTTCATTTCAATCTCAACATAGTAACTATGCATACCCCATTAAAATCAATCCTATTTGCACTTGTGGCATAGATGACAAGATGATGGTCATTGGCTTGTGTTTCTCTTGCGATGATATTGCGATGCTTCCTTTACATGATTTGCGCAATTCATCAACTATGCCATGCCATGAACACATTGTTCCAAATATGCTTTGCTTTGGATGTTGTCAATATTCTCCATGTGAACTTTCCAATAATGCTCATGAGGAGACCCCCATAGTTTCCTCATACATACTAGGAGATCTTGATGCATTTCATACCTTGCACGATTACCATGATTGTGTGAACAATATGCATTCCATGAATAACAATGCTGTACATACTTGTCATGATGCATTACACCATTTGAGTCTCCATTATGCTATACATAACAACAAACCTCTCATGATGGATGACATGTTTCTATATCACGCATCTCATTTATTTGAGCATTGGCTATTTTGTGCTAACCAACACACGCACGTGCGCATCATGATGGATAATGTGTACATATACCACGCACATACAATTTTTCCTTTGCCTTTGTCTTGTGTAGGTACTTTGATGAGGACATCACTAACAAGGTTACACCCATAGCTCCAACTGACACATATACAGGACCAATTACTAGAGCTCGCGCACGCCAATTAAATTACCAGGTACTTTCGTTTCTTGGTAATGAATCTAATGTTCATGAGAATATGATGCTGCCTAAATTGGATACATTTGTCTTGCTTACAAATGAAGGGCCTAGCTTGGACAAGAAGGATGAACATTGGAGCAAGATCAAGCATGGAGATGATGGCATGCGCAAGGGGAACAAGAATGGAGTTTCAATTGATGATTTCAGGACTTTGAAGCCACCATAATGAGTGCGAGAAGCCTTGGACGAAATATACAAGATGCCACTTCATAAATTTTGTCCAGAGGCTATTATAGGTGCTGCGTCACCTTATTATTGGGCCAGGCCCATGTAATTTCCAAATACTTGAGTATAGGCTGTTTTTAGAGTCCGTATGTGTGGGGAAACAAGAGTTAGGGTTGGTTTCGGACCCCTCCACCAAGGGCCACGAAATTCCCCCCTCTTTCCCTCATATATACAGCCCTTAGGGCGTCGTTTAGACTTTGGGGTTTTGTTTAGATTAAAGTTCGCCATAGCTGCAACTTCGCGTACTTCGTTTGTGTTCAACGACCAGACCAAGACATCACAGAACCCCACTTGATCAATAAAGCTTTCCTCTTGAATTCGCAATATCCAGATTGCAATCTTAGTTTCTTGCTGTTCTTCGTTTGCCTGCAGGAAACAGACCTTCGTGGTCAGGTTGATCATGCTCCGGCGTGGTCAATAACCTCTCGGAGTTGGTTTAGCGATTGCTAAGGCGCGACGTCCTCGCACGTTCGTAGTCGGATCGTCAAAGTCGACTTCCTCCAAAACGATAGCCACCATCTCATCGAAAGACGGGACACCTTGGCCTCTATCAAGTGGTATCAGATTTCCAGGTTGCTCGGTGAGATTTTATAGTTTTTCGTAGATTAGATCGAGTCTGTTCTTCATACCTACAGTCCACGAAAAAGCCAAAAAAAAATTAGGGTTAGTTCATCCCATCCGAACCAATCTGAGCCTTTGCATAATCTTTTCTGTATTTGCTTTGTTGAATTTGCGGTTGCATCGTCGCGTCAAGTTGCTGGTCTTAGCGTCTAGTTCTTTAGAGTTTCGAGTTCTGTTCACAGTTTGTCACGTCGCCGCCGCACCATATTCATCGCCGCTGCCATACCACCCCTGCTGCCATATCCCACCACCGCCACCACATACCACCACCGCTGCCATAACCTACCACCGCTGTGATACGGAGTATCCCATGATCATCCCCATGTTCACTCGACGAGGCCTCAACTACACACAATTGGACACAAGGTTCACTCGCTCCTCTCTGAACCTCCACTTTCTACATGTGAGACATGCCTACTACCTCAAATATATGTGCTATGCATGTTCAGGAACACCCAAGGGGACCATGGAGAACCCAAGGACCAAGGCCAAGTGCGCGTGGAAGAGAAGGAAGAAGGACCAGCATCTACAGGCCCCGGACATCCGGCCCCCAAGCCCGGACATCCGGCGCCCCTTCACAGAAGCTAGCACCGCAAGCCCGGACATCCGGCCCCATGCCCCGGACATCCGGCTCCACTCGAAGCCCCGGACATCCGGCCCCTTCGCCGGAAATCCGGCCCCTCATCACAGAAGGCAACCGAAGCCGGCCACGCTCAGCCCGGACATCCGGCCAGAGGCCCGGACATCCGGCTCCTCGCGAGCCGCCGGACATCCGGCCCCCAGCCCGGACATCCGGCGCCTGCCTGCGCGCAGAGACGGGCCTGAGGCCCATGTATCCCTCTCCCACTTACCCCTTCGTGGACCTAGACTATATATACTCCTCCCCCTCCTCCATTTGAGGGTTAGCTTAGGGATAGCTCATTTGATACTATCTAGTGGTTCATCTCCTTGTGAGTGACTGCGGCCCCTCCACGGAGAAGATCCACTACGGATTCAGGACCTCCTTCATCGGAGAAGATCCCCAGGGATATCAAGACCTCCTCACGGAGAAGAACCGGTTACCCTTTGTATCGTCCCTTGTTGATCATGGATCTTGTATCTCTTTGTGTTTCGAGGATCTAGCACATGTGTGACTTGTTCTTGTTGGTTTGAGTGATTCTCTCGTGTTTCCCCTCGTGTTCCCTCTCGTGTTCTTCGTGTTCATCGTGGGATCCACTCCATTTCGTGAAAGATCTGCTGATTAGGGTTCCACCCTGTATCATATGGTATCAAGAGCAAAGGTTTCTCACGATTTTGGAGACCCACACCTCGTTTTCTAGCCTGTTTTTGTCGTGTTCTTCCCTATTTCGAAAATTTCCCCACAAAAAGAGCCCCAAAAATTTTTTGTGATCTGTTGGTTTGATGAAGTTTTGTTGATTTTGATCCATGGATTTGCTTGGTTTCAAGTGGATCTAGCATTTCCCCAAGTTTCCCCATCTTTCCTCCACAAAATCGCTCAAATTTCGCCCCCAAAATCATCAAATTCCGCCCACAAACGAGTTTGGAAGTCCCGATTCAGATCTGGAATCGTCGGGCCGGACATCCGGGCCATAGGCCGGACATCCGGGCCATCGGGCCGGACATCCGGGTCCCCGGCCGGACATCCGGCTCCTGGAGTGAAAAATCCCGCGCGGTTCTGGACATCAGGTCCCGGAAATCCGGGCTCCACCCCGGATGTCCGACCCCTAGGATTTCAGACTTTTCCGTTTCACCGTTTTGTCCAAAACTAATTCATACGAACTCCGATTTCGACGTTCTTGAGCTCGTTTTGAAGCTCTTGACATCCCCCATAACACAAAAATATCACCATCATCATTTGACTCCATCATATTTTGTGGATTTTGGCATCTTTGCCTAGGGCTTCCACCATATCATCCGCATAACCACCACCGACTTCCGCAACCTAACCATTTTGTTCCCATATCATTTGTGGTTGCTTGAGTAGTGATTTGAGTGTCCTAAGGTGTTTAGGCTACTTAGGGACCTTTGCTTCTTCATCAACCACCACCACCACTTCCGCATAGCCTAGTCCACCATACATAGCCAACCCAACTTAACCAAATTTTTGTTCGAGCTTGTTTGAGTTGTGGCTTGTGTCTCCTAAGGTGTTTCGGCTACTTAGGGACCGTGACTTCAACTCCGACATTGTGTATAGCCCATCATTCAACTTTCGCAACCACCACGGCATTGCCGCTACCACCATTTGACATTTGTCCTTGAGATTTTGAGTTGTGGTTTTTCCGTTTCCTAAAGTGTTTCGGCTAATTAGGAACGGGTCTACATCAAGAACACCGCCTCTCATCATTGACTCGGACGGTAACCTCGACGACATCATTGTATATTCCCCTTGCAATTGCATTGTTAACCCCTAGCCCATTTTGCGTCACTTGCCTATCGAGACTAGCCTTTGAGTATTGCCGGCAACGTTACTTGTGCACATTAGTGATCATACTCCCATATCATACATACCATATCACCGAGGTGCATATCTTGGTATCATCTCTTGTGACACAAGGTTGTCATCCCATATACTCAATTGCTATCTTGGTTCGTGAAGTTTTGCATGACAAAAGAGCTCAAAAGAGAAAGAGCCAAACAAGCTTTTAAGCATAAAGAAAAAGATACGCAAAGAGCTTTTAAGCAAGAACCATAGCATCATACTACATTAAGATTGTCATACTCGATCATTTTGGATCATACCACCGGAATACCATACATATAGCATACTTGGGATAGAAGTCGTTGCATTTTGCATAGTAGGTTGTGCACAAGTTCGTATCCGCCTATTGTGCAATCGCGCTAGCGTCTCTCTAGTGTTGTGCAACAAGAGCATTTTCGTGGATTCCACATTTTGGCTCACCCCTTGGTTGCACGACCCCATCTATCTATCCGTGTGTGTGTTTCCGTGTGCCACCCATCTTGCTATTGGTCTACTTGTTGCATTTGCAAATTTGTGAATCTTTTTCAACATTATTGAGTCTTGCTAACATTTCGTTTCAATTTTTGTGCCACTATCCTCACCGAGCTCCACCATAAGCTTTACTTGTGTAGGTGTGAGAAACCGACAAGAATTGGTACCAATTGTGCTATTTCCTTGTTCCACATTTGAGTGATCATTGATCCATCTTCAACATCGGTCAAGGTACATTTGGTCTAGTTCTTCTCTTTCTCCCACTCATACTTGCTAGCGTCTTGTGATGGATAGGCAAGGCATTTCATCTCCGGTCTTCGACATCGACGGCGCGAACAAGGACATCCACGAGAAAACCATCGGACTACAACGAGAAATGCAAGCGTGCTTGGGCAACATCGCCATCGAACAACGACACTTCGCGACAAGGACAATGGCTTCCTTCGACGACATGTGCGACTCCTTCAACAAACAAATGGCGGAGCTCCGACACTTGGTGGTCGATTACAAGTCTTCTTCCCCTTCGTCATCCTCTCGGCGGCCACATTCAAGTCACAAGTCTTCGGAGCGCAAACATGATGCAAGTGCAAGTCTTCCACGGCCACACCGCCATGGCGACCATCGACATAGTCATGAAGGGAAAGTCACCTCCAAGCATCATGTGCACGACGACGACGAACGACATCTACCAAGAGCTCAAGCACGACAACGACATCATCATCATGAAGATGCTCGACAAACGCATATCTCCAAGTCCGAAGAAGCTCTACATCACGCCAAGGCCAAGCTTCAAGAGCAAAAGAGAAGACCGCGAGACAAGCACACCCAAGATGGAGCTACGGCTACAACCACCACTTCGGCATCTTCGCCAAGTGCTATCAAGGCATCTTCGCCTTCGGACGTACGACATCTTCGCCTACTTCCCATGAGTTCGCCTACATCGACATCTCCAACTACAAGGCGAGCACCTACGAGCGAGGGTGACACTTCCATCTTCGGAAGCTCCCCACATCAAGACGGCGACAAGACGGTCGATCAAGGGCCATCCTCTTCGACTACGGCATTCACCTTTGGAGGCGTTATGGATGAGGCGGCGAAAGGAGTTGAGTTTGGAGACGTTTGCACCTACATCTCTCCAACACCCATATATCATGAGATGCCCCAATTTCCATGTGAGGAGAGCCACCACCACATGAGTGACATGAGTGACTCCACCATATGTGACATTGAGTGCATTTCCTATGAGAGGATGAGTGTGACCACCACTAGCCCCACACATGAGAGCATGCCACACATCCTATGTGAGGTTGAGAGCCATTTGAGTGACTCCACCAACCATACGAGTGAGAGCATCCACGAGGGAGTGAGTGAGCCACAACACTTAGTGAGTGAGGTAGTTGATAGGGCATGTGAGGCCACTATGATTTCTAACGACTTAACCTCTACTCCGAGTGTGTTTTCGTTGGTGCTAGGTCTCCTACATGACGATATGCCTACCCTCGACGAGTCCATCCCTCCGATGGACAACTCGATGGCCATGGTGGAAGAATATGCACCCCCCACATGGTACCATCAAGTTGCAACCTCACCTACAACACATGAGCGGAACTCCAAAGGTAACATAGGTGATGGTGCTTCTTTCGTCCCACTTGTGGACTATATCACCAATGATTGCTTGCATGATGTTGATTCACCTATGACCATGCTTCATGCTAGTGCAACTTCCTCATGTCATGACTTACCTATTTATGATGAATATGATGATGAGCATGTTGAGTTGCCTAGTTGTGATGCTATGCTACATAGGATCTCTTGTGAAAATTCTTTTGGTCACATCATGTTCGACAACCCTCTAAACTTGTCATATGCTATGAGTGAGATTTCTCATATTGTTTCATATCAATCTCAACATAGTAACTATGCATGCCCCATTAAAGTAAATCCTATTTGCACTTGTGGCATAGATGACAAGATGATGGTCATTGGCTTTTGTTTTTCATGCGATGATATTGCCATGCTCCCTTTACATAATTTGCGCAATTCATCTACTATGCCATGCCATGAACACATTGCTCTGGATATGCATTGTTTTGGATGTTATCAATATTCTCCATGTGATGTTTCCATTGATGCTCATGAGGAGACCCCCATAGTTTCCTCGGACATACTAGGAGATCTTGATGCATTCCATACTTTGCATAGTTCCCATAATTGCTTGCACCATATGCATTCCATGAATCACAATGATATTTCTCGTGATGCATCACACAACTTGAGTCTCCATTATGCCATACATAACAACAAACCTCTCATGATGGATGACATGTTTCTATACCACGCATCTCATTTATTTGAGCATTGGATATTATGTGCTAACCAACACTTGCACGTGCGCATCATGATGGATGATGTGTACATATACCACGCACATACAATTTTTCCTTT
>LR738713.1:265323726-265380604 GCA_902687465.1 Secale cereale | reverse complement strand
TACGCAGGCAAGGAAACACAAATCCGAAACCTAGATGGATTTCGAGAACAAACCTAATATGAAAAGATCTCGGATTGGTGGTGGATATATGGTGGTAGGATATGGCAGCGGTGGTAGGTTATGGCAGCGGTGGTGGTATATGGATTCGGATTGGTGGTGGTATATGGATACGGATCGGTGGTGGTATGTGGCAGTAGTGATGAAGATGTTGCGGCGGCGGCGTGACAACTTATGACCAGAACTCGAAACTCTAAAAGACTAGACGCTAAGACCAGCAACTGGACACGACGATGCAACCGCAAATTCAACAAAGCAAATACAGAAAAGATTATGCAAAGGCTCAGATTGGTTCGGATGGGATGAACTAACCCTAATTTTTTTTTGGATTTTTCGTGGACTATAGGTATGAAGAACAGACTCGATCTAAACTATGAAAAACTGTAAAATCTCACCGAGCAACCTGGAAATCTGATACCACTTGATAGAGGCAAAGGTGTCCCGTCTTTCGATGAGATGGTGGTTATCGTTTTGGAGGAAGTCGACTTTGACGATCCGACTACGAACGTGCGAGGACGTCGCGCCTTAGCAATCGCTAAACCAACTCCGAGAGGTTGTTGACCACGCCGGAGCACGATCAACCTGACCACGAAGGTCTGTTTCCTGCAGGCAAACGAAGAACAAGCAAGAAACTAAGATTGCAATCTGGATATTGCGAATATAAGAGGAAAGCTTTACTGATCAAGGTGGGGTTCTGTGACGCCTTGGTCTGGTCGTTGAACACAAACGAAGTACGCGAAGTTGCAGCTATGGCAAACTTTTAATCTAAACAAAACCCAAAGTCTAAACGACGCCCTAAGGGCTGTATATATGAGGGAAAGAGGGGGGAATTTGCCCTTGGTGGAGGGGTCCGAAACCAACCCTAACTCTTGTTTCCCCACACATACGGACTCTAAAAACAGCCTATACTCAAGTATTTCGAAATTACATGGGCCTGGCCCAATAATAAGGTGACGCAGCACCTAAAATAGCCTCTGGACGAAATTTATGAAGTGGCATCTTGTATATTTCGTCCAAGGCTTCTCGCACTCATTATGGTGGCTTCAAAGTCCTGAAATCATCCATTGTAACTCCATTCTTGTCCCCCTTGCGCATGCCATCATCTCCATGCTTGATCTTGCTCCAATGTTCATCCTTCTTGTCCAAGCTAGGCCCTTCATTTGTAAGCAAGACAAATGTATCCAATTTAGGCAGCATCATATTCTCATGAACATTAGATTCATTACCAAGAAACGAAAGTACCTGGTAATTTAATTGGCGTGCGCGAGCTCGAGTAATTGGTCCTGTATATGTGTCAGTTGGAGCTGTGGGTGTAACCTTGTTAGTGATGTCCTCATCACAAATTCATTAAACTTTTAACACGAGGACATATGCAGTCAAGAAATAAATTCAGTAAACTTGTTACACCCGGAGAGATTCAATGAACTGAAAAAGATTGGTTTAAATTTTAACAGTCAGACAAATTCGGTCAACTGAAAGTGCAGTAAAGTATTAACAGCATGTCTCCTTCAGTTAAGTGAAAACTTCAATAAACTTTTAGCTCTAGAACAGATTGAGTTAACTATTAAGAAGGGCTTACAGTTGATTAGTACGACAAATTCAGTTAACTGCAGAAGTCAGTTGCAACATTGAACAATTCAGTTAACGTTTAACAGGCTACCAGATTTAGTAAACTCTTACAGCTATAGGGGTGGATGCTTTATTCGATTTTTACAACCACGTCGATGATTGGTTGATCGACGAGTAATTCATGTATCTGTTTCTTCAGTGCCTCCACCGACATCATCTCCTTTTTCTTGTCTTCTGCCATCTTGTTCATTGCGTCCTTGTCGACGCGTGCTCCAATGATCTCTTTGATGTCATCCCGACGTTGCTTCAAAGTTCTGATGGATTCATCCATCAGCAGGTTGCACTCGATGCTGATCTTCTGTTTCTCATCCATCAGTTCGACGATGACGGCGGTTGCGTCCTGCAGTAAGACCTTTCTGTCGTCGTGTAGCTTTGCCAATCTGGCGATCTCCTCCTTGAAGAGGTCACGCTCTATGCATAGCTTCTCCTTCTCATCCATAAGTTTGACGATCAGATTGGTCGCCTTCTCCTTGTCATCCATAAGTTTGTGGATGAGAGTTGTCGCATTGTCCAACGCATCATTGCTCAGCTTCGCCCAGTCGACGATGTCCTCAGTGGGCTTGTGGCTGCTCATGTTAGAGGCCTCCGCTGGTCGGTTGGCCCTGGGGCGACTCCGCTTCTCAGCGCCCTCTCGTGCCTGCTCGCCCCAGGATGATTGCGCTTGTTAGAGCTCTCGCATGCCTCTGTCGCAGCCGTGAGGCGTCTATATGATACAGGGTGGAACCCTAATCAGCGGATCTTTCACGTTTGGAGGGTGGCACACGATGAACACGGGGAATCACAAGGGAAAGATGGGGAAAACACAAGAGGAAAACACTCAATCAACACGAAGATAATCACACAAGCACTAGATTCGCGATACAAGGTTGAGATACATGATCCAAAGTCAACACCGGTGATACAAAGATAGTCTTCTCCGTGAGGAGGTCTTGATATCCCTGGGGATCTTCTTCGATGAAGGAGGTCCTGAATCCGTAGTGGATCTTCTCCGTAGAGGCGCACAGTCTCGTGGGAGAAATCCACACAAGTCTAAGAATGAGCTAAACCACAGCTGAGTCTAAAGGGAGGAGGTCAACGGGTATATATTACAAAGGGGGTCGCCGTCGTAGCGGACGTCCGTGGGTTACCGGACGTCCGGTGGTTCCGGAGGGACCGGACGTCCGGTAATCCTCGGATTTCCGCTATTTAGCTTCTGTAGTCGTTTTCACGGACGTCCGGTGGCTTCCGGTCGTCCGGTCGTCTCAGGGAGGCCGGACGTCCGGTGTCTTCCGGTCGTCCGGTGCCTGGAAGTCGGCGGTCGTCCGGTGCAGGCCGGACGTCCGGTGCCTGTAGCATCTTCAGCCTGCCTTCTTCTTGTCTCGAGCACTTGTCGGGCCTGTCCTCTTGAACATCATGTAGAACTGTCCCGCGGCCTTCGTCCAAGCACCTGAGTATCCATAGAGTCTCTGATGAAGGTAGAAGCCGTGTCTCAAGAGAATCCGGAAGATGTAAAGAGAGGAGCGAGGTCACCTCGGTCTCGAAGGCTCTTGCACGAGCTCTAGTCATGGGTCCTTTGGGCACTTGGTGAGGCGATGAAGGGTCCATGGTGATGGCCCTAGGATACACCGTATCATCTCCCCTCCCTTGGGAAAGATCCGACCTCGGATCGAAATCTTCATCACCATGGAAAGGAGATAGGTCCTTGATGTTGAAAGTATCGCTCACGGAGTACTTCTCTCGTGGGATGTCGATCTTGTAGGCGTTGTCGTTGTAGCGTGCTAGCACCTTGAAGGGTCCGTCGGCGCGAGGTAGAAGCTTGGACTTGCGCTCGTGTGGGAAGCGGTCCTTGCGAAGGTGAAGCCAGACAAGATCTCCCGGTTGGAACACCATTGGTTGCTTGTTGACGTTGAGCTTGGTGGCGAGACGTTGGACTTGTCGCTCGATCATCGCCCTTGTATCTTCGTGCACCTTCTTGAGATAACTTGCTCGTGCACTTGCGTCCATGTTCGTGCGCTCTTGGAGAGGAAGAGGTAGGATGTCCAAAGGCGACAACGGGTTGAAGCCGTAGACGATCTCGAAGGGGGACTTGCCGGTTGTGGAGTGTCTTGCGCGGTTGTAGGCGAACTCGGCGATTGGCAAGCAATGCTCCCATTCCCGGATGTTCCTCTTGATCAACACACGAAGAAGAGTGGAGAGCGTGCGGTTCGTCACCTCCGTCTGGCCGTCCGTTTGTGGATGGTACGTCGAAGAAAATAGAAGCTTGATTCCGAGCTTGGCACATAGTGTTTTCCAAAAGTAACTCAAGAACTTGACGTCCCGGTCCGACACGATCGTTTTGGGCACGCCGCGTAGACGAAGTATCTCCCTGCAAAAGAGAGTGGCAACATGTGAAACATCGTCTATCTTGTTACAAGGAATGAAATGAGCCATTTTGGAGAATCTATCTACCACGACAAGCACGGAATCTTTGCCATTTTGAGTCCTAGGCAAACCAAGTATGAAATCCATGCTTATGTCTTCCCATGGATGATATGGAATAGGAAGAGGCATGTAAAGACCATAAGATTGAGCTTTGGACTTAGCTTTGCGGCATGTAGAACATCGGTTGGTGAAGCGTGAGACGTCACGAAGCATCTTGGGCCAAAAATAGTTCTTAGAGAGAGTAGCAAACGTCTTGTCGCGTCCAAAGTGTCCCATGAGTCCTCCTCCATGCGATTCCTACAAAAGGAGCAAACGAAGCGAAGACTCGGGAATGCAAAGTTTGTTAGCTCTCATAAGATATCCATCTTTGATGTAGTAATGTTCCCAAGAAGTGTGAGTCAAGCATTTAGCATAAGCATTTGCAAAGAAAGGATCATGCTCATATAAATCTTTAATATGCTCAAAGCCAATCACGTTCAACTCAAGTTGTGTAACAAGCATGCATTTGCGTGAAAGCGCGTCCGCCACAACATTTTCTTTGCCCTTGATGTATTTGATGACATAGGGAAAAGACTCAATGAACTCACTCCATTTAGCATGACGCTTGTTCAACTTAGTTTGACCTTTGAGATACTTGAGTGTCTCATGGTCCGTATGAAGAATGAATTCATGAGGTCTAAGATAGTGTTCCCAAACACGTAGAACTCTCACCAAGGCATAAAGCTCTTTATCATAGATGGGGTAGTTAAGTTGCACTCCCGATAGCTTTTCGCTAAAGTACGCAATTGGGCGTTTTTCTTGCATTAGCACGCCACCTATGCCGGTACCACTAGCATCACAATGAATCTCAAACGGTTTGTCAAAGTTTGGTAGGGCTAGAAGTGGTGCGTGCGTGAGCAAGCTCTTAAGCTCATTGAACGCGGTGTCTTGTGAAGGACCCCAAATGAAGGGTGCGTTCTTCTTGCTCAAAGCGTGTAAAGGCATAGCAATGGTGCTAAAGTCCTTCACAAAACGTCTATAGAAACCGGCTAGACCAAGGAAACTACGCACTTGCATGAGATTCTTTGGTTGAGGCCAAGTTTTAATTGCTTCAATTTTAGTTTCATCAACGTGAACACCTTGAGAAGACACGACAAATCCTAGAAAGACAACCTTGTCAACGCCAAAAGTGCATTTTTCCATATTAGCATACAATTGTTGTTTGCGAAGTGCTTGCAAAACGAGTTGGACATGGTCAACATGTTCTTCAAGCGACTTGCTAAACACGAGAATATCATCAAAGTAAACCACGACAAAGACACCTATGTAGGGTCTAAGAACAAAGTGCATAAGACGCACAAAAGTGCCGGGTGCTTCCGATAAGCCCATTGGCATAACAAGCCACTCATATAACCCAAACTTGGTTTTGAAAGCAGTTTTCCATTCATCACCCTCTTGAATGCGAATTTGGTAGTAACCACTTTTAAGATCAATTTTTGAAAAGATGGTGGCACCACAAAGTTCATCAAGCATGTCATCTAAGCGAGGAATAGGGTGACGGTATCTAACGGTGATAGCATTTATCGGGCGACAATCGGAACACATGCGAAAAGTTCCGTCTTTCTTAGGCACGAGAATAACGGGAACGGCACAAGGGCTTAGACTTTCACGTACATGACCCTTGTCGATGAGTTTTTGCACTTGCCGTTGTATCTCCTTCGTTTCCTCGGGGTTGACGCGGTAAGGAGCCTTGTTTGGAAGTGGGGCACCGGGTACTAGGTCGATGCGGTGCTCTATCCCTCGAAGTGGAGGTAGACCCGGTGGTAGCTCATCGGGAAAGACGTCCGAGAATTCCTGCAACAATTGAGACAACACAAAAGGTGGAGGTTGTGAAGTGTTAGTAGGTTTGGCTTCCCCTTTGCATAGAAGCACAAGGTGGAAGACGCTCGATGGGTTCTCACACACTTCTCTCATCTCACGTTTGGTAGCAAATAGCACTAGTTGCTTCTTGTCGCTCATCGTGGAGTCGCTCATATTTGGCTTGTGGCTCTCGCTCTCTTTTTGGTGGCTCGCTCTCTCACCATTCTCTCCACGATGGGTGGTAGGTAAAAGCTTGTCGGCGGCTACTTGACTTGGAGTCATTGGTCGTAGCACGAATTCCTTGCCCTTCATCTTGAAATGATAGTGATTCGTCCGTCCATTGTGTGTGACTCCAAGAATAAGGTGGCACACGGACATGGGTATCACATCACACTCAAGAGTGTCCTCGTAGGCGCCAATCTTGAAAGAGACTTGCACAGTGTGCTCGACTCGAAGAAGTCCGGCGTCGTTGAGCCATTGTACCTTGTAGGGGTGAGTATGCTTCGTCTTGACCAAATGAAGCTTGTCGCATAGCTCTTCACTTGCTAAGTTGTGGCAACTTCCGCCATCGATGATAACCTTGACGGAGCGTCCATTGATGCCGGCTTTCGTATGGAAAATATGACATCGTTGGTCGTCATCTTGTTGATGTTGGAGTGTCAAGACTTTGGAGACAACAAGGTTGGGGCTTGAGTCATTGTCGCAAAACACTTGATTGTCTTCTTCTTCATTGACTTGGCGATGCATAGCGACATGCTCAAGTGCTTCCATCTCATCATCGCTCATGGAGTCATAAGATCCGTCGTCGTTGATGATCATGGTGCGAACGGTCTTGCACTCAAATGACTTGTGGCCTCGTCCTTGGCACTTGAAGCATTTGTTGGAGCTTGTCTTGTTGGTATCTTCGGTTGGAGTAGTAGTTGAGGAAGCTCTTGGCTTGAAGTTGTTGGTAGAAGGTGGACGACTCGATGTAGTCGCATTGTTGTAGCTTGGCTTGTCTCCGAAGTTTGTAGAAGGCTTGGTAGAGGTAGGAGGAGTAGCCGAAGTCGTTGAAGCTTGGTTGTAGGAGCCGAAGTTCTTGGAGTTGAACTTGGAGTACTTGTAGTCCTCTTGAACTTGTCGCTCCGCTTTGGTTGCTTGGTGTACTAACTCGAGGAAATTGTTGTATGGTTGGAAGTCCGCAATCTTCTTGATAGGATAGTTGAGTCCATTCAAGAATCTCGCCATTGTTTGCTCTTCATCTTCCTTGATGTTTGCTCTTATCATGGCAATCTCCATCTCCTTGTAGTACTCTTCAACGGACTTGGTTCCTTGCTTGAGGAGTTGTAGCTTCTTGAACAAGTCGCGGTTGTAGTGTGTAGGCACAAAGCGTGCTCTCATCACTTCCTTCATTTGAGCCCAAGTGGTGATAGGAGGTTCGCCTTTTGCTTCTCTTCTCTCCATGATTTGCTCCCACCAAATGAGAACATAGTCTTGGAACTCAAGTGATGCCATTGCGAACTTCTTCTCTTCATCGAAGTTGTGAAGGCGAAAGATCTTGTCAACTTTCAATGCCCATGAGAGGTAGTCTTCGGGATCAATGCTTCCGGAAAACTTAGGCATGGTGAACTTGAGCTTGCCATAGCGATGCTCGTCATTGTTGCCTTGCCTATTGGGAGGGCGATCTCGATTTTGGCGGTTTGCCATATCGTGTTGCTCTTGAGGATGTAGACGTTCTTGTTGGAGTTGATGTTCTTGTTGGTATTGTTGCCCATGTCGCGCTTGAGGAGGAGCTTCTTCTTGCATTCTTGCTTGATGGCGCCTTTCTTCCATCTCGTCGCGAAGGAAATCCTCTTCTTGACGATTGTGTCGAGTGCGGGCTGCCACATTGCGATGTGCATCTTGTAGAGCACGTTGCGCCTCCATAGCTTGAGCTTCTCGACGTTGTTGTGCTTGGCGGTTAGCCTCGGCATCTTGTTCTTCTTGATATTGACGAGCTCGCTCTTGTTGTTGTTGGCGTAGTCGTTGCCGTTCTTGTGCTTGCTCAAGTGTAGCTTGGTTTTGACGACGTCGACCTTCTTGCTCGTCGAATAGCTCTTGTGAACTTTTGTCATGTAGAGGTTGCCGGCGGTCATGTCGAGCTTGACGTGCGGCTTGACGAAGAGTGTTTGACGTAGGTGTACTTGAGTCTTGCGTTGAGTCGGTGTGTCGACTTGAGCGGCTTCTTCGATGAGAAGATGTTGAGGAAGAACGTCGGTTGATGATCAATGTCCGGAGCTCATTGTATTGAGTAGACATGTTGGTGTTGATGAGGTCGATTTGCTCCTTGGTACTTTGTTGGAATTGTCGCGCGTCCTCGGCAACTTGACCAATGTACTCTCGCATAGCTTCACTCTCTTGATGTAGAGCTCGTTGGACACCGAATAGATGTAGTTTGGTGACGTAGTTGTTCGCTTCTTGAGGATCGTCGAAGATCGGGTTGGTAGATGAACTTGGCCTATCCATCATCACAAGCAAGTATGTGAGTGGAGAAAGGAGAAGACAATATCAATGTACCTTAACCGAGGTTGAAAATGGATCAATGATCACTCAACAATGTAACCCGGAAATAGCACTATTGGTATCACTTCGTGTCGATTCTCACACCTACACAAGTAAAGCTTTGAGAGGAGCTCGGTTAGGATGTGGCACAAATTCAATGCAATCGTCAAAGTGACGCAAAGATGTTGAAAATGGTTCACAAATTTGCTCATGCAACAAGTAGATCACTAGCAAAAGCAGCACATGGAACACACGCACGGATAGATAAATGTGGTCGTGCAACCAAGGGTGAGCGAAAATGTGGTAAACCACGGAAAATGCTCGTGTTGCACAACACTAGAGAGACGCTAACCGATTGCTTAATAGGCGGATACGCACTTGTGCACGACCTATAAGAGGAAAAATGTAACGACTATCTATCACAAGTATGCTATGAGTGTATGATGTGCCGATGCTTGAGCACAAAATGATGTTGTTATGATGTATGATCTCTTTGGATGCAAGGCGTATGATGCTATTGTTTCTTTGCTTGGATTGGCTCTTTTGCTTAAAAGCTTTTGAGCTCTTTCTTTGGGCACCTATGTATGCTTCTCGGATTGAGGTAGCTTTTGTGTATGCGGAGCACTCTTGTGGCACACGGGGATATGCAAGATACCAAGATGATGTGATGTTACTCACAATGATGTAGTATGCAATATCTATGAGTATCACTAATGTGCACAAGTGTCGTGGCCCGGCAATACTCAAATGGCTAGTCTCAATGGGAAAGCTACGCAAAGATGGTTCATAGGGTGACAATGCAATCGCAAGGTAGAATGAGCGAAGTGTCGTCGATGTTACCGTCCTTGCCGAAGTTGAACGGTGGTGTTGTCGAAGTCTTGCCGTCCCAAGGTAGCCTAAACATCCAAGGAAACGGTGAAACCACAACTCAAGTATCCAAGGCAAAGGGAGACACACTTTTCAAACTCAGAGCGGGAAAACGATGGTTGTTGCGGAAGGTGGGTGGTAGGTGCGGAAGGTGGGTTGTAGCGGAAACGTGACTGAACAAAATCAGCAGTTTCAGGGTTTGTCGGACGTCCGGCAGGTACCGGTCGTCCGGTCCTTCTGGTTGGGTCGGACGTCCGGTGGAGTCCGGAAATCCGGAAAAAGCGTTCTGTTGTCTGGGTGCCGGTCGTCCGGTGTTTAGCGGACGTCCGGTGTCTCGAGGGATGCCGGACGTCCGGTAAACGTCGGTCGTCCGGTAGGTCTGTGATGCGGTTGGTGGGATCCGTGGAGAAAATTGGCGAAACGTGGTCGGATTTGCGGTGGTAAAAGGTGGAAGAGGTGGGGAAATGCTAGATCGACACGTGGCACAGCAAATCCATGGAACAAATTCAACAAAATCTCGCCAAATCAACAGATCAAAAAAAAAATTTGGGGCTCTTTTTGTGGGGAAATTTTCGAAATAGGGAAGAACACGACAAAAACAGGCTAGAAAACGACGTGTGGGGCTCCAAAATCGTGAGAAACCTTTGCTCTAGATACCATATGATGTAGGGTGGAACCCTAATCAGCGGATCTTTCACGTTTGGAGGGTGGCACACGATGAACACGGGGAATCACAAGGGAAAGATGGGGAAAACACAAGAGGAAAACACTCAATCAACACGAAGATAATCACACAAGCACTAGATTCGCGATACAAGGTTGAGATACATGATCCAAAGTCAACACCGGTGATACAAAGATAGTCTCCTCCGTGAGGACGTCTTGATATCCCTGGGGATCTTCTCCGATGAAGGAGGTCCTGAATCCGTAGTGGATCTTCTCTGTAGAGGCGCACAGTCTCGTGGGAGAAATCCACACAAGTCTAAGAATGAGCTAAACCACAGCTGAGTCTAAAGGGAGGAGGTCAACGGGTATATATTACAAAGGGGGTCGCCGTCGTAGCGGACGTCCGTGGGTTACCGGACGTCCGGTGGTTCCGGAGGGACCGGACGTCCGGTAATCCTCGGATTTCCGCTATTTAGCTTCTGTAGTCGTTTTCACGGACGTCCGGTGGCTTCCGGTCGTCCGGTCGTCTGGGGGAGGCCGGACGTCCGGTGTCTTCCGGTCGTCCGGTGCCTGGAAGTCGCTGGTCGTCCGGTGCAGGCCGGACGTCCGGTGCCTGTAGCATCTTCAGCCTGCCTTCTTCTTGTCTCGAGCACTTGTCGGGCCTGTCCTCTTGAACATCAGGTAGAACTGTCCCGCGGCCTTCGTCCAAGCACCTGAGTATGCATAGAGTCTCTGATGAAGGTAGAAGCCGTGTCTCAAGAGAATCCGGAAGATGTAAAGAGAGGAGCGAGGTCACCTCGGTCTCGAAGGCTCTTGCACGAGCTCTAGTCATGGGTCCTTTGGGCACTTGGTGAGGCGATGAAGGGTACATGGTGATGGCCCTAGGATACACCGTATCACTATACCTCTCTTTTGCTTCCGCAGCCTTGGTCAAAGCTCCTTGGTTGTTTTTTCATCCAAAGCTCCCCCCACGGGCCATGGCAGACCCAAGCACAGAGAGGAATGGCTTGTTATTTTGGATTATAATGAGGATGAATGTGTAGCGATTCCCGAGCACACGGACGTACCAATTTAAATACGGGTGGACGATTCGTCTGCTCTAGCCGCGTATTTTGAATTTGCGTGTTTGCCACTGATAGGACGCCAGACCATTTGGCGTTTCCACAGGGACTACGGAAATGGAACTGTGCATGCATGCTTTGATAAGTACTTGGGAGTTGTAAACTTCTAATGGTTAACACATGTGCGGTAGTTGCCCCCACATCTAACAACTATGCTGTGGGAAACCAAAAAACCTTTATAGACGCCTTGTCCCAATGCGTGTAATCAACTTTCGCAGCATCAGTTGTTGGGGAACGTAGTATTTCAAAAAAAATCCTACGCACACGCAAGATCATGGTGATGTATAGCAACGAGAGGGGAGAGTGTCGTCCACGTACCCTCGTAGACCGTAAGAGGAAGCATTATGACAACGCTGTTGATGTAGTCATACGTCTTCACGATCGACCGATCCTAGTACCGAATGTACGGCACCTCCGCGATCTGCACACGTTCAGCTCGGTGACGTCCCACGAACTCATGATCCAGTAGCGCTCCGAGGGAGAGTTTCGTCAGCATGATGGCGTGATGATGGTGATGATGAAGTTACCGACGCAGGGCGTCGCCTAAGCACCACTACGATATGACCTAGGTGGATTATGGTGGAGGGGGGCACCGCACACGGCTAAGAGATGAATGATCAACTTGTGTGTCTATGGGGAGACATTTGTAGAGCATCTTTATAATCACCCAGTTATGTTGTGACATTTGATAGCACATAATGCAATAAATATCAGCATAAAAGCATGACGCAAAATGGATGTATCAACTCCCCCAAGCTTAGACCTCGCTTGTCCTCAAGCGAAAGCAAATATCAAAAAATATGTCCACATGTTTAGAGATAGAGGTGTCGATAAAAATAAAATATGGACATGAGGGCATCATGATCAATCTCATAACAACAACATATATATTGTCATATGATTCTTATGCTAAAGTTACAATTCATTCACAATATCGAGTATGAATCAGAAACTTCAATAAAAACCAACGAACTATGATCTCGGTCATTGAAGCAATTCCAATTTATCATAACATCGGAAAGAGTCAATATAAGAGCTTTTCGGCAAGCCTACATACTCAACTATCATATAGTCTTTCACAATTGCTCACACTCACGCAATACTTATGGTTATGGAGTTTTAATCAGACACAGAGAAATATAGGGGCTTATGGTGTTGCCTCCCAACCTTTTACCTCAAGGGTAATGTCAACAGTAATAGACCATGATAACTTACATCCAATTGAGTATATATGTCGGGATCTTTCCGACACAATGTGCTTGCCAAAGGATAAAATGTAAAAAGCAAAGGTGAATTTCACCTTGACTCTTATAAGGCAAGAATAAAAGATAGGCCCTTCGCAGAGGGAAGCTGATAAAGGCAAAGGTGTCCCGTCTTTCGATGAGATGGTGGCTATCGTTTTGGAGGAAGTCGACTTTGACGATCCGACTACGAACGTGCGAGGACGTCGCGCCTTAGCAATCGCTAAACCAACTCCGAGAGGTTGTTGACCACGCCGGAGCACGATCAACCTGACCACGAAGGTCTGTTTCCTGCAGGCAAATGAAGAACAAGCAAGAAACTAAGATTGCAATCTGGATATTGCGAATATAAGAGGAAAGCTTTATTGATCAAGGTGGGGTTCTGTGACGCCTTGGTCTGGTCGTTGAACACAAACGAAGTACGCGAAGTTGCAGCTATGGCGAACTTTTAATCTAAACAAAACCCAAAGTCTAAACGACGCCCTAAGGGCTGTATATATGGGGGAAAGAGGGGGGAATTTCGTGGCCCTTGATGGAGGGGTCCGAAACCAACCCTAACTCTTGTTTCCCCACACATACGGACTCTAAAAACAGCCTATACTCAAGTATTTCGAAATTACATGGGCCTGGCCCAATAATAAGGTGACGCAGCACCTATAATAGCCTCTGGACGAAATTTATGAAGTGGCATCTTGTATATTTCGTCCAAGGCTTCTCGCACTCATTATGGTGGTTTCAAAGTCCTGAAATCATCAATTGAAACTCCATTCTTGTTCCCCTTGCGCATGCCATCATCTCCATGCTTGATCTTGCTCCAATGTTCATCCTTCTTGTCCAAGCTAGGCCCTTCATTTGTAAGCAAGACAAACGTATCCAATTTAGGCAGCATCATATTCTCATGAACATTAGATTCATTACCAAGAAACGAAAGTACCTGGTAATTTAATTGGCGTGCGCGAGCTCTAGTAATTGGTCCTGTATATGTGTCAGTTGGAGCTGTGGGTGTAACCTTGTTAGTGATGTCCTCATCATCCTGTGCAGTACCCCAAACAAAAGGCACATCCTTCTTTGTAAGCTCATTGAGAGGTGCAGCAATGGTGCTGAAATCTCTCACAAAACGCTGATAGAATCCAGCGAGGCCAAGGAAACTCCTCACGTGTGTGACCGTTTTGGGCTGCGGCCAACTCTCAATAGCTTCAATCTTGGCTTTATCAACCTCAATTCCCTGTGGAGTAACAACATAGCCAAGAAAAGAGACTCGGTCGGTGCAAAAGGTGCACTTTCCAAGGTTACCAAACAAACGTGCATCATGTAGAGCAATAAAAACAGCACGTAAATGTTCCAAATGTTCCTCCAAAGATCTGCTAAAAATCAATATATCATCAAAGTATACTACCACAAATCGTCCAATGAAAGCACGTAAAACTTCATTCATTAATCTCATGAAAGTACTAGGTGCATTAGTTAACCCAAAAGGCATGACTAACCACTCATATAATCCAAACTTAGTTTTAAATGATGTTTTCCATTCATCTCCCAATTTCATACGAATTTGATGGTATCCACTACGCAAATCAACTTTGGAGAAAATTGTAGAGCCACTCAATTCATCAAGCATATCATCTAGCCTAGGAATAGGATGACGATAACGAATAGTAATATTGTTAATGCCTCTACAATCAACACACATACGCAATGTACCATCCTTTTTCGGAAATAGAATAATAGGAACAGCACAAGGACTAAGGGATTCGCGTATATAACCTCTGTCGAGTAGCTCCTGTACTTGACGCATAATCTCCTTCGTCTCTTCTGGATTGGTACGGTATGGTGCGCGGTTGGGTAGCGATGCACCGGGAATTAAGTCAATCTGATGCTCGATCCCTCGAATAGGTGGTAATCCCGGTGGCACGTCTTGTGGAAAGACGTCGGCGAACTCCTGCAAAATGTTAGTGACAGCAGGAGGCAAAGCGGAAGGCACGTCCTCGAATGAAAATAATGCCTCTTTGCACACAAAACCATAGCAAACAGATTTGCTAAAATCTAGCTCATCAATATCAGATTTGGTGGCAAATAAACATGCACTTTTCAATTTAATTTCAGAAGCAACAGTAGATGGTTTATTATTAGGCTTCATTTGTTGCTCAAATTCTTTTGCCACAATCTGATTTTCACTCTTATTTTTCTCCTGGTTTGCTTTATTAGCTCTATTAATATCATCTTTCAAAATGGAATCAGGAGTCATAGGAAGCAAAGTAATATTTTTATCCTTATGAACAAGAGTATACTGATTGTTTCTACCATGGTGTATAGAATTTTTATCAAATTGCCATGGTCTACCAAGTAATAAGGAACATGCTTGCATAGGTACCACATCACAATCAACATAATCAGCATATGTAGAGATACTAAAATGCACACGAACAGTACGTGTTACCTTAACCTTGCCGCTGTTGTTGAACCATTGGATGTAGTAAGGATGTGGATGTGGTCTTGTGGTGAGAGATAGCTTCTCCACCATCTCCATGCGAGCCAAGTTGTTGCAACTCCCTCCATCTATGATCACGCGAACAGAACGTTCCTTCACAACTCCCTTTGTATGGAACAAATTATGCTTCTGATTTTGCTCACCTTGTGTAACCTGCACACTCAAAACACGTTGAGCAACTAAACATTCATACCTGTCAGCATCTTCAGGAGCCATGTATTGCGTCTCATGATCAGAATCGTCTCCGCCGTGTTCTTCACGTGTAATAAGAGCCAAAGTCTCCTCATCATAGTCACTAGCGGATTCATATCCACCATCCTCAGTAGCAATCATCACACGCTGAGATTTGCAATCTCTCGCAAAATGTCCTCTTCCCTCACAACGACGACAAATAATATCACTGGTGTGCCCTGTTGATGCCATGGAAGAAGAAGAACTCTGTGCAGGCCCAATAGGTGTGCTCTTGGCAGGTAATGCTGGTTGTGCCTGCTTCCTTGTATCACGGCTGGAGGTAACCGCTGATGGAGGTGTCGGTGCAGTAGAATGTGTGGAAGTAGAGGATGCACGCGGTGTCCATGATGAAGGTCGACCTGCAGAAAAGTTAGTCCGCGCCAATGCCTGTCGATCCTGCACTTCACGTTCAGCTTTACAAGCAAGATGGAATAAACGAGTGATATTAGTATACTCCTTATACTCTAGAATGGTCTGAATCTCTCTATTTAATCCACCCATAAAACGTGCAAGCATAGCTTCATTCTCCTCAACAATACCACATCTAATCAGGCCAGTTTGTAATTGCTGATAATATTCTTCTACACATTTTTTTCCTTGTCTTAAGCGCTGCAGTTTTTGAAGTAATTCACGTTGATAATATGGTGGAACCCAACGAGTATGCATAGCAGTTTTCAAAGCAGCCCAAGTAGCTGGAATAGGATATAATCTACAATGTTCAGACCACCAAACACATGCAAAACTAGTGAAAGCACAAACAGCAGCGGGAACACGTCTCTCCTCGGGATAATGTAAACATGTAAAACGTTGTTCAGTTTCTAACTCCCAAGTAAGATATATATCAGGAACATATCTACCCTCAAATGGTGGAATATTCAATTTCAGTTTAGGAAGATGGTCATGTACCTCAGGTGGTGGTGCAACCCTACCGTTGTGATGATATGCATGAGGACGACCTGGTGGTGGTGGTGCTGGTTGTTGCACGTAGTTCTGATTTTGGTCAACCTCATCCTCGTAATGGTCCTCCACCTCTGCAGTAGCAGCAAGAGCTACAAAAACATCAACAGCAGCACCAGAAGCTTGACCAGTCTCAAGGGGAACGCGTTGTGCTCGTCCCACTTGATTCGGAAGGCGACGTTGTTGTTGTTGTTGTTGTTGTTGTTGTTGTTGTTGTTGTTGTTGTTGTTGTTGTTGTTGTTGTTGAAGAGGTGGGACAGCTGCAGCAGCCGGTGGTGGTGGAAATCGCGCAAGCAATTCAGCAAACTTGTTATCGAGCTTTGTGTCAAACGTCTTCTCCATGCCAACTATCTTTTCCATGGCCTCGTCCAATGTGTTTAGCACATCTTGCACCTGTACACTCATCATTTGCTGAAACTTATCATGAAGCTCCTTGTTCGTCAAGTTCTCCCAATCAGTTTCGTCGATTTGTGATCCTGGCATGGTTAGCAGCAATAGAAACACACAAGAATATGATCCTACAGACTACTAAGAAGTGGTGGTGGTGGCGGGTGTCACAAATCCGACAAGCAAATCTCAAATTCTTACCAGTTCTTACCCAGCAGCAGGTGGTGATCGGCAACCGTGGTAGTCAAAACTCTCAAAGCTTGGATAAAGCGATTACCAGGGAGAGTCAAACGCACGACGTAGATGTATGTGGAGCTGGGAAGGCTTATAAGATGGTAGCAAAAGTGGTCAGCAATAATCAATTCAGAGATGCAAAGTTGAATAAACGCTCAACGACGGTACTGTGCTGGTCCTAGGCTAGACCGTACTAGAGACGCGAGCCTAGAACACTAACAAAATCACGGCGCTGCACATAATAAAGGGGAAAGCACACTCTGATTTTTTTTCGCCTCTTTTTTTTTCGCTCTTTTTTTTTGCGCTGCTTTTTTTTTGCCGAAAATCACTATAATGGCGAGTGTCTCAAAACACTTCCCAAGTCAAACTAAGATGATAGGCACGAAAAAAAATTTTGACGTTTTTTTTTCGGAATCAGGGCAGTGACGACGAAAAAGTGCGGTAAAAAAACAATATGATGGCACGTGTCTGAAAAGACTCAGAAAAGCCCAAAAATAGGATAGGGAAAAAAATTTCACCTGTCGAAATTTTGGCCTAAAAACTGCCCGGGGGTCTCCAGACTCTTTTTTTTTTCGAGACCTACGCACGCAAGGAAACACAAATCCGAAACCTAGATGGATCTCGAGAACAAACCTAATATGAAAAGAACTCGGATTGGCGGTGGATATATGGTGGTAGGATATGGCAGCGGTGGTAGGTTATGGCAGCGGTGGTGGTATGTGGTGGCGGTGGTGGGATACGGCAGCAGTGTTGGTATGGCAGCGGCGATGAATATGGTGCGGCGGCGACGTGACAAACTGTTAACAGAACTCGAAACTCTAAAGAACTAGACGCTAAGACCAGCAACTTGACACGACGATGCAACCGCAAATTCAACAAAGCAAATACAGAAAAGATTATGCAAAGGCTCAGATTGGTTCGGATTGGATGAACTAACCCTAAATTGTTTTTTGGCTTTTTCGTGGACTGTAGGTATGAAGAACAGACTCGGTCTAATCTACGAAAAACTGTAAAATTTCACCGAGCAACCTGGAAATTTGATACCACTTGATAAAGGCAAAGGTGTCCCGTCTTTCGATGAGATGGTGGCTATCGTTTTGGAGGAAGTCGACTTTGACGATCCGACTACGAACATGCAAGGACGTCGCACCTTAGCAATCGCTAAACCAACTCCGAGAGGTTGTTGACCACGCCGGAGCACGATCAACCTGACCACGAAGGTCTGTTTCCTGCAGGCAAATGAAGAACAAGCAAGAAACTAAGATTGCAATCTGGATATTGCGAATATAAGAGGAAAGCTTTATTGATCAAGGTGGGGTTCTGTGACGCCTTGGTCTGGTCGTTGAACACAAACGAAGTACGCGAAGTTGCAGCTATGGCGAACTTTTAATCTAAACAAAACCCAAAGTCTAAACGACGCCCTAAGGGCTGTATATATGGGGGAAAGAGGGGGGAATTTCGTGGCCCTTGATGGAGGGGTCCGAAACCAACCCTAACTCTTGTTTCCCCACACATACGGACTCTAAAAACAGCCTATAATCAAGTATTTCGAAATTACATGGGCCTAGCCCAATAATAAGGTGACGCAGCACCTATAATAGCCTCTGGACGAAATTTATGAAGTGGCATCTTGTATATTTCGTCCAAGGCTTCTCGCACTCATTATGGTGGTTTCAAAGTCCTGAAATCATCAATTGAAACTCCATTCTTGTTCCCCTTGCGCATGCCATCATCTCCATGCTTGATCTTGCTCCAATGTTCATCCTTCTTGTCCAAGCTAGGCCCTTCATTTGTAAGCAAGACAAATGTATCCAATTTAGGCAGCATCATATTCTCATGAACATTAGATTCATTACCATGAAACGAAAGTACCTGGTAATTTAATTGGCGTGCGCGAGCTCTAGTAATTGGTCCTGTATATGTGTTAGTTGGAGCTGTGGGTGTAACCTTGTTAGTGATGTCCTCATCAGAAGCAGAGGTTGTCATGTGCTTTTATGGTTAGATGCACAAAGTCTTAGCGCAAAAGAACATCACTTTATATTGCCACTTGTGATAAGGACCTTTATTATGCAGTCAGTCGCTTTTATTACTTCCATATCACATGATCGTATAAAGCTTATTTCCTCCACACTAATAAATCATACATATTTTAGCGAGTTTGCAACATGACAACTTACTTGAAGGATCTTAATCAATCCATAGGTAGGTATGGTGGACTCTCATGGCAAAACTGGGTTTAAGGATGTATGGAAGCACAAGTAGTATCTCTATTTGGTGCGAGGATTTTTGGTTAGCATGAGGGGGAAATGCAAGCTCAACATGTTAGATGATCCATGACAATATACTTTATTTCAGAAATAAGAAAACATAACCCATTATGTTGTCTTCCTTGTCCAACATCAACTCTGTAGCATGTCATATTTTAATGAGTGCTCACAATCATAAAAGATGTCCAAGATAGTATATTTGTATGTGAAACCTCTCTTTCTTTATTACTTCCTATTAATTGCAACGATGACCAAAACTATGTTTGTCAACTCTCAACAATTTTTACTCATCATACTCCTTATATGTGAAGTCATTACTTCCCACAAGATCAATATGATCTCTTTGATACTTTTTATATTTTCATTTATTCTACCATGACCAAAGTGAGGAAATCAAGCCCTTGACTCAATACTAATCTTTATTATATAACTCACAGACTCGATTACAAAAATTAAAGATCATAAATAAAAAACTCACAACTAGATCGTGCTAACTTTATTCTACTAGATCAAGATTCTATCAAAAGGATGGAACTAAGAAAAAGGGTAACGATAGGAGTGTGATGGTGATACGATACCGGGGCAACTCCCCCAAGCTTGGCAGTTGCCAAGGGGAGTGCCCATATCCATATGATTATGTCTCCTTCTTCGGAGGTGGTGATGATGGCTTCTTCCTTAGCTTGCGCTTAAGGACACAATTTTGCTCCCTTAGGTCATTGATCTCCTGCTCAAGGTTTAATATTTTCTTGCATAGCGCCTGCTTGTTTTCCTGCAAGAGGTGAAAAGGGATAAATTCGATCTTAGGTTTCTTTACTCTGTCGGGAAAGCTTGACTTTTTAAACTCCACTTGCATGTCCCCGGGTTGAGGTAGTGGGACTTCGTCTTCATCCAAGCTGGTCCAATCCTTTCCCTTGGGATGATGGTCCTCTTCTTCCTCTTTGGTCCAACCGTAATGTCCCAGTCCCCATAGACCTTAGGGTCAGCAAGGAAATCAACCACATAGCTTTCTCCCTCCGAATCATGGGACGACATATTGCTCTTATCTACGGCAGAAACAGCTCGAAACAAAAACAGAGGATTTTTGCATGATACGGAGGTCAAAACCTTCGGGGGTATATATAATGAATTTTTACCGACCAAAAGGAGTAACATACAAGAAATCGGAGTCCGGGAGGCACACGAGGTGCCCACGAGGCAGGGGGCGCACCTAGAGGAAGGGGGCACGCCCTCCACCCTCGTGGACGCCTCGTGTCTCTACCGGACTGCCACTTATTTTTCTATTTTTCTAAATATTCCAAAACAATGAAAAATTGCCTTTAGAAGTGTTTTGGAGTCGGTTTACTTACCGTACAACATACCTCTTCCAATTCGGGGTCAGAGTCGTTCTGCAAAGTGTCCCTTATGTATTCCTCCGGGATTACGGTTTCAATAACATTGGTTTCAACATTTATAGGGTTACCTCAGATATAATGTTTGATTCCTTGACCGTTCACCACCTTCGGATTTGTTCCTTCGAAGTTGTTGATTTTTATGGTACCGGAACAATAGACCTCCTCGATAACGTAAGGGCCTTCCCATTTAGAGAGAAGTTTTCCTGCAAAAAATCTTAAACGAGAGTTGTATAGCAAGACATAATCACCAACGTCAAACTCGCGCTTTTGTATCCTTTTGTCATGCCATCTTTTAACTTTTTCTTTAAACAGCTTGGCATTATCATAGGCATGAGTTCTTGTAATGCCCAAGATGCGACTATATCTCATACGTGTCGAGGCACGACTTAGAGACAGAAGTGCATTCTAGAATGATCGCAAGCGTGGTATCTTTGCAGAACTCATGTAAAATACAGGGATGAAAGAGTAAAATAGTTGGCTTACACTCGCCACATCACCCAATGAATACAATAGCATACATTCATCCAAATAACACAGGGTCCGACTACGGACGAAATCCAAACGAGAAAAGATACCACAACCACAAGGCCTGATCACCCCTAGTAAGAACCACTACTGATCGTCGGGATACGTCACATACATACGACCACGCTCTTCATCGAACTCCCACTGAAGTTCTTGACCATCTCCTGCGTCATACTCTGTTGTACCTGCATCTGGTGTGTGTTGTAACCTGTTAGTCACAAGGACTCAGCAATCCCATTCCCGGGTATCAAAACTAACCAAGCCTTTAGGTGTGGAGAGGTAATAAAGTGTGTGTAGCAAGCACTAAGCAACTAGCTTACGAGTTTAGAGCGAGATGAGGAGATGTGCCAACGGTCGCCAAAGATGATCAATACTCACGTTCATACATAACCCCACCATGTTCACTTTCCGAAAACCCCTTAGAAAAGAGACCATCACGGTACTCACA
The DNA here is from genome assembly GCA_902687465.1 of Secale cereale. Taxonomy (NCBI): domain Eukaryota; kingdom Viridiplantae; phylum Streptophyta; class Magnoliopsida; order Poales; family Poaceae; genus Secale; species Secale cereale. Next base: position 265,359,336 of record LR738713.1, on the reverse strand, counting down.
CATGTAGTGTATTATTAAGGATATGGTGTCAAGTTATCTACAACCGGATATTAACAAATTCCCATCTGCCACATAACCACAGGCACGACTTTCGAAAGTTCATAACCCTGCAGGGGTGTCCCAACTTATCCCATCACAAGCTCATGATCTGCGGAGTCACAACTGCAAAGTGGGAAGACCCGAGTATTCTCAGAATACCGTTGATAGAGGCAAAGGTGTCCCGTCTTTCGATGAGATGGTGGTTATCGTTTTGGAGGAAGTCGACTTTGACGATCCGACTACGAACGTGCGAGGACGTCGCGCCTTAGCAATCGCTAAACCAACTCCGAGAGGTTGTTGACCACGCCGGAGCACGATCAACCTGACCACGAAGGTCTGTTTCCTGCAGGCAAACGAAGAACAAGCAAGAAACTAATATTGCAATCTGGATATTGCGAATATAAGAGGAAAGCTTTATTGATCAAGGTGGGGTTCTGTGACGCCTTGGTCTGGTCGTTGAACACAAACGAAGTACGCGAAGTTGCAGCTATGGCGAACTTTTAATCTAAACAAAACCCAAAGTCTAAACGACGCCCTAAGGGCTGTATATATGATGGAAAGAGGGGGGAATTTCGTGGCCCTTGGTGGAGGGGTCCGAAACCAACCCTAACTCTTGTTTCCCCACACATACGGACTCTAAAAACAGCCTATACTCAAGTATTTCGAAATTACATGGGCCTGGCCCAATAATAAGGTGACGCAGCACCTAAAATAGCCTCTGGACGAAATTTATGAAGTGGCATCTTGTATATTTCGTCCAAGGCTTCTCGCACACATTATGGTGGCTTCAAAGTTCCAAATCATCCATTGTAACTCCATTCTTGTCCCCCTTGCGCATGCCATCATCTCCATGCTTGATCTTGCTCCAATGTTCATCCTTCTTGTCCGAGCTAGGCCCTTCATTTGTAAGCAAGACAAATGTATCCAATTTAGGCAGCATCATATTCTCATAAACATTAGATTCATTACCAAGAAACGAAAGTACCTGGTAATTTAATTGGCGTGCGCGAGCTCTAGTAATTGGTCCTGTATATGTGTCAGTTGGAGCTGTGGGTGTAACCTTGTTAGTGATGTCCTCATCAACCGTGCTCAAGATATTTTGACAAAGGTAAAACTAATCCAGCAAGACCTCCCGGCGTGCCGACACCCTGATAGTAGCCGCGCGTATCTCGTCTCAGGCCACGACCGGATGGGTGATGCTACAGGTATATACCAGCCCTCAGGTTTCCCCAAGGTGGCCCCGCAGGACCCCCAGTTTGGACCAACACTCATGAGGAGCACTGGCCCGGGTTGTTGATTAAGAACTCAGGTTAATTACTTCCTATGCAAGTTTTTAGTTGTTAGGCAAATGGTAAAACCAAAGTAGGGTCTTGCTAGAAAAGCTTTAAGCAGTGCGAATTATCAAGGGGGGCCCATAAACCCCAACCGTGTTAGGAACGCAAAATCAAGGAACATAACACCGGTTTATCGGGTCCTAAGGTAGCATGAGTGGAACAAAACACCAAGCGGAAGACCAAGCCTTCCACCCATTGCCAATATATATGTGCATTAATTAAATAAGATATATATATTGTGTTATCCCAATAATAAGTCCAAGCATGGAGCAATCTTCAAACTTCACCTGCAACTAACAACGCTATAAGAGGGGCCGAGCAAAAGCGTACTTAGCCAATCAACGGTTTGCTAGGAAGGCGGTTAGAGTGTTTCATGGCAACATAGGAGGCTGACAAAACAGGAATAGGCATCAAGGCATAGCTAAAGAGCGAGACAACTAGCAAGGCAAAGATAGAGGTGATATCGGGGAATGGTCATCTTGCCCGGAATCCCGCAAGGAAGAGAACGAGTCCATGAAGAAAACAAACGAAGGTAGTCGAACGAATCCTCACAACTCCGGAACGAAACCGAAGCTAACGCGAGAAGCAACCCGGAAAGAAGCAAACAACATGGTAAACACAAAAGCATAAACATGGCATATGATGCACAACCAAGTATGATGCATGTCCGGTTTAATTATGCATGGCATGGCAAAGTGCACAAACAACACTACAAATTAAGTGGAGTTCAATATGCAACGAGTTGCATATTGACAAAACACCACATCAAATTATTTAGTTTATCTTGGTTATGAACCCAACAAGTTTAAATGTTTTTAGCATGGCAAGAGGTGAAACATGAGCAAACTATACTACCTAGACATTTTTTAATGAGGCCGGAAATACCAACAACAATTCCGGAAAATCCCCATGTGCATAATTAGCAATTTTAATGCAAACAACAATTTAAACATTTTAAATGTCGTTATCATGATGCGGATTACAAATTCAAGTTTTATGCAATTTTTATTTAAAGTTGACATGAACATAATTTGAAGCATTTGTCACCGTGGTGGAAAGAGAAAGTGCCACGGCGACGAATCCGAAAACGATGCCACGATAACATATCGGTTTTGGTAACTCGTTGAGAGACCGCTGCAAAAGATGAAGGGCGGCCTGAGCATGTCATGCAAGATGGTGGGTGCTCCTGGTTACCGGGTTCCCACGGGTCAACGGCAAGGAAAACAAGGAGGACCGTGCAACGACAAGTCGGTCACGGGGCAAACACGGGCATCTCATACATCACATATTCATTCATTCACGGGCATCGTCTCGGGGTTATACCTTCGAAGCGTGTGGTTCGAGGCGGATCGAGTCGTCGAGGGAAGTAGTCGTGTAGTTGTTCATGGGTCGTAGTGGGAAGTAGTCGTTCCGTTTCGTAGTTGTACACGGGTCTCGACGACGGGGCTGTACACGTTTTTTAGATGAACTTGACGAATCCGATGTCTTTGGGCGTCACGGTACTTGGCGATATCCGTGTTCTTTCGGATTCGTAGATGTACTTGGCGTTCTTGGCGATTCCGGAGATGGCGGTAGAGTTACTTGGCGAAAGGCACGTAGACGATAGTTGTTCTCGTATCGTCGTGGAAGTAGTCGTTCACTTGACGGAGAGGATCTTGGCGCATCCATGTACTCGGCATTCCGGTCTGGTAGTCGTTCGGGCGTCAGGCATCGAGGTATTTGGCGTCCCTGGAACTTGGGGTCTTGACGTTTTCCTATGAAGCGGTGAGGGTCTCGTGTGCATGAAGCGGCAAGAGCACGCGCAGTGGCTCCAGCCAAAGTAGGAACGCAGTGAGGCGAGCCTGGAGACAGAGGAGGTGCACGGGCACAAGGGAAGGAAGCAGGGCACAAGTCGACGCGACAGGGAAGGCCGACGAGGAGCAGGAGATTACCGGGGTGCCTTGGCGCAGCAGAGGCAGAGCAGAGGAGGGCCGCGGTGGCGAACGGGCGTGGGCGCGGCAGCGCTCAGCCTAGCGAGGCAGCTGCGCGAGGAGAGGACGGAGGGGCCGGGCGATGAGGACGGCAGGCGGGGTGGTGCTGGTTGCCAGCGAGGGCGATGGGGAGGACCGGTAGTGTGGCACCATGGGAAGCGCGGCCATGGCGATCCGTAGCCGGGTCCCGCCGGATTCGGGCCAGGGATGGCCGGGGGCGGCTCGCACGAAGGAAGGGCGGAGCGGAGCTGGAGCTTGGTGTCACATGGCGGTGCAGAGGTGAGTCGGCAAGGCGCGGAGGAGGTGGCGGAGCGCCGGAGTCAGGCCAGATCGAGGGGCTCCTCCCCTTGCGGCGGAGCTGACGAGGCGGAGGTCGCGGGGTGAGCAGAGGGAGCGAGGGGGTTGGGCGCGATGCGGGTGTGGAGGCGACGTGAGGGAGAGAGCGAGCGGGCCAGAGGGGATCGGGAGAGATGGGGTACGGCGCTAGGGTTAAGCTGAGAAGGGATGAGCTGCAGATGGGCCTTGGGCCGACTTGCTGGGAGGCCCAGCTGGCTGGAGCGAGGATGGGCCGGCCAGATTGGCTGGTTGTGGCAACTACTGCCTCTCTCTCTCTTTCTTAAGAGAAAAAAACAAACCGAGAATTAAAAGAAAAGAAAGAGGGAGGTTAGGGGTAGAGTTTGGGCAAGAGGGCAATTTCTCTGGACTCGCAAAAATGAGTTTGATGACAGAAAAATAGAAGTGGCAGGATTGGAAATTAAATTCAAATTCTTTTGAATTTAATTCAAATGGCTTGATCAAAGACTAGGATTTTAAAGTGCCCAAAATGTTAAGAATTTTGGAGGAGCCACGATAAAATGGATAAGAATTGTTGGCAAGGTTTGGGAGTCAAAACTTGGAGTGAAATTGGCATGGGGAATATTCGCAAGTGTGTTATGGTTAATTCCACATCAATGGAATATTTTAATATAGCTCCCTAATAATATTGGAAGACTTTTATATGTTATAAAGAGAAGTCACCATTGTGAATATCCCTCGATTTAAATGGATCGAAGATCCACACAATTTATTTAGCTAAGATGCAAAAGATTTATGACATGATGGCATGATGATATGATGCAAGCACAAATAAAAAATGAAGCAAGCAAAATGAAACACACGGCGAAACCCGGAATAGATGAAAGTCTTCTCGAGCGCCGGTCTTGGGGCGTCACAACTCCCCCACACTAACAGAGGATCTCGACCCGAGATCCTGGCGATGGCACCGGATAGAAGAGGAAAAGGAAGAGGTAACCCAAAGTTGCTTCTTTGACAAACGAGTGAAACCACGAACTTGAGAGGTTGACCAAATTGAAAGAAGGAATACAATGCAGATGAACGAGATTACAAACACTCCATTAGCAAAGAGGAACAAGGAACACCAGCGATAATGAAGAGCTTAGGTGACAAGAAAGACATTGAAACTACTCCGATTAAAACAAGATAGAGAAGGAATAAGAATGAAATAATTCGGGCAGCACTCCAAATACAAATGGAAGGAATTAACATGAACTTGCCAAGTTGGGATGATACTTGATGAAATCAACAACACACTGCCTCTGAAACAATTGAAAGAATGGCACAATGGGTAAGAAAGATTTCAGTCAGCACTCCGTTTAAAAGAGAGGCAAAACTTGATAAGATGACATAGCTTGAATGGAGGACACAACACTCCTGTTAAATGGACAAGCAAGGGAAGAATATGATCTTGATATGAAAAGATGATGGTTCGACGAGAGCAATATCACAAGGCCTCCGGAACGAATAATGGAGTGAAAAGATCGAAGAAGAAGAACATCTTCCACTAGAAATGGTTTTGAAAGCATCCTTACGAAGAAGGGTTGAATGGGGTTGATGGAAAAATCAACAACAAAAGAATAAGTTTGATGTGGGCTTATGGAAAACATCTCAAAACTTGAGGTGAAATTATGTCACTAACTTAAACAATTGATTTGATTGAGAGCACCAAAGAGATGAAAATTTTCTTCCACTAAGATGATAAAGAGATAACTTGGATCATTGATAAGCACCACAATAGCAACAATCTTTAGGGAAAGCTTTTAGGTGAAATACAACCCAAGATTACTCCAACATAGAGATTGAAGGGTCGAAAGATCTCCTCAAGAAAGAGAAATGATGGTTTTAATATGTCATTCTTGATAACTTGTGAATCATGAAACATGAAGGAAATTTTCAAGAATGGCATAACACCACCTCAATAGAATGGGGAGTACGAATTGCACTTCGAAATGCAAGAAGAAGAATACTTGAGCTCCAACAAGAATCTTGATGAAGACTTCGAGGATGAATTAAATCCTGATGAACCACCAAGAAGAACTCCGGTAATGAAAGGATGAGAATTGAAAGATGAAAAGGATAAGATTCAAGGCCTCCGATGATTTAGATAGAGCTTCGTGACAAGATAATTGAGAGAGTTTGGAACTCCGCAAGAAAAGATGAACAACCAATAATTTGATATCATGAACAAAATCCAGATGAATGAATTAAACACTTGGAAGGAACAAGAATAAGAATTATGTTATGAGTATCCTTCACCAATTTAAATTGATGACAACCAATGGATTTGGCATACTACTTATTATCGTTGCAAAGAATTAAAGAGAGATCTCGCACAATCTTGAGAAAGTATTCAATGAAGCCCCGGTAGGATTTTGGAAGAACGAGTGAAATGATATGATAATGTAGGAAGAGGATGTCCAATGAACCACCGTAAGAATTGAAACGAACGAAGAGGCATCAATTTAGAATAGTTGGAGGACGAAGTTGAAAACTAAGAACGAAGAAATCTTCTGAACTGATGGCCTTCGGAGGATCACAATGGAAAGAATTCATGAAATGCTTCGGATGGTATGACAAGGTTTTGAACACATGGAATAATTTGCGAGAATAGCATGAAGCTAGAACTACGAATCTTCAAGAGAAAGCCCAAGATTTAGGAGAAATTCTTCTTTGGTATTCAATGCTGAGAATGACAACGAGAACCACCATGAAGAATTTGAGATACTCCGAAAGAATGAAAAGATGGAAGGTTCACCCAAGCATGAAAAGAATTTGGAAGCGATCTGAGAGAGGGCATATGACTGATGGAATCCATACTTATGTCACACTTTGAAAAGAATTTGGGAATAACTCCGAAAAAATTAGAAGAGCCAGGTAAGATCCTAGAAAAAGACATGTGGGTCAGGGCCCACTGAAAAGAACACCATTGGGATAGATTGCTTGACATATAGTGCACCGGTTGAATTAAATGGCTTGAATAAGATAACAACCTCAAAATAGCTTGAATGGGTTAAGATTGGAAACATGAATCTTTCGAGGTATCTTGAACACTTCAGAGAAGAATTAGAGAGAGTTGAATAAATAGGAGAGACTCCGGATAAGAAATTTCAACGTGGGAAAACATGTGAAACAAAAAGGAAGAGATTTTATCTTGACCGAAGCTTGAATTTAGTCCATCGAGGAAGAAACGAGAACGAAGAACGATAACTTGAAGCTTCCTTAGCATCTTCCTAAGAATCACTAGATAAGGACATTGAAAGAAAAGAATGAAGAAACCACCTGAATAAAATGGATATTTCATTTGAGAATTACTGGCTCCGAGAAGAAGGGGTGGGAGGGTGGGGAAAACAAAGACAACTTGGGATGAATGAAACAGACATCATTGAGAAAAGACTGAGAGTTGATCTTACAGATGATGAAGAGATTGGATTAACTTGAAGCGAAGCACGCCGGTTGAAAAAAATTTACATGACAATCTTGATGATCAAGAAGAACTAGCACTCCCATAGAAACATGAGAACATTGATTAGGAAAGATAGGGAATCAACACTTGACATCGAAGCAACTCGAATACCACAATCAAAACAAAAACAAAGGATAGATATGTTGCAACATAATCCTCACAGTATCATTCGAATAGAGAATTGAACGAATGAATTCCATAAGTTTAAATGGTACATCAACTTGTCGAGAAGCCACTTGGGAGAACAAAATGATAGAATAAAACAACAAGGTAACAGATGGAACAAATACATGATACGTCTCCAACATATCTATAATTTTTTATTGTTCAATGCTATTATTTATGATGTTTTGGATGTTTAATGGGCTTTGTTATACACTTCTATATTATTTTTGGGACTAACCTATTAACCCAAAGGCTCAGTCCATATTGCTATTTTTTTGCCTATTTCAGGGTTTTACAAAAAAGGAATATCAACCGGAGTCCAAACGGAATGAAACTTCGGGAGAGATATTTTTGGAGCAAAATATGCATGGGAGACTTGAGAACCACGGAATAGGGCTGATGTGGCGTCCACGAGGGTGGGGGTGCCCCCCCTGCAGGGCGCGCCCCCTGCCTCGTGGGCCCCACGTCTGGCCCCCGGTGTCCTCCTTCCTCCTATATATACCTACGTACCCTGAAACCATCAGAACAACATAGAAAACCCTAGTTCCACCGCCGCAACCTTCTGTTCCCGTGAGATCCCATCTTGGGGCCTGTTCCGGAGATCCGCCGGAGGGGGGATCTACCACGGAGTGCTTCTACATCATCATCAGCACCTCACCATGAGTTGTGAGTAGTTTACCACAGACCTTTGGGTCCATAGTTAGTACCTAGATGGCTTCTTCTCTCTCTTTGGATCTCAATACCAAGTTCTCCTCGGTCTTCGAGGAGATTTATTCGATGTAATCTCTTTTTCCGGTGTTTTTGTCGAGATCCGATGAATCATGGGTTTATGATCAAGATTATCTATGAGAAATACTTGGTTCTTTTCTGAACTCTTTAATGTATGATTATAATATCCTTGCAAGTCTCTTCGAATTATTGGTTTGGTTTGGCCTACTAGATCTATAGTTCTTGCAATGGGAGAAGTGCTTGGCTTTGGGTTCAATCTTGCGGTGTCTTTTCCCAATGACTATAGGGGCAGCAAGGCATGTATTGCATTGTTGCCATCGAGGATAAAAAGATGGGGTTTATATCATGTTATTTGAGTTTATCCCTCTACATCATGTCATCTTGCTTAAGGTGTTACTCTTTTCTTATGAACTTAATACTCTAGATGCATGCTGGATAGCGGTCGATCTGTGGTGTAATAGTAGTAGATGCAGAATCGTTTCGGTCTACTTGTCTCGGACGTGATGCCTATATACAATGATCATGCCTAGATATTCTCATAATTATTCGCCTTTCTATCAATTGCTCGACAGTAATTCGTTCACCCACCGTAGAATTATGTTATCATGAGAGAAGCCACTAGAGAAACCTATGGCCCCCGGGTCTATTCTCAACATATCATTCTATAATCTACTTTACTTTTCCGTTTTTACTTTCTGTTCTTATATCTAAAAATACCAAAAATATCAAACTATCATCTCTATCAGATCTCACTTTCGTAAGTGGCCGTAAAGTGATTGACAACCCCTTATCGCGTTGGCTGCGAAGTTCTTATTTGTTTGTGCAGGTGCGAGGGACTCCCGCGTAGTCTCCTACTAGATTGATACCTTGGTTCTAAAAAACTGAGGGAAATACTTACGCTACTGTGCTGCATCACCCTTTCCTCTTCGAGGGAATACAACGCAAGCTCGAGAAGTAGCAATACATAATAGAGGTTTAGTCCCACATGTTCATGCTGAATGCCCCATGGCACGTGTTACAAAGGGCATTGCAATCCCCGGATCAGCATAGCCAAGGATCATTTAAGATGCAACCCCCTAATGCAACAACGCCCATGATAGCCTCTCCACTAAATGTTGAATCCCAACCTCATATCATGCACCTGTTGGAAGATTACCTAAGAGCTACTTGAATCCCACCTATTAATTTCCGAAGCTTTCCGGTTATGCAATCTGGTGTTGGGGATACAGGGGAAGCACCGCGCACTCAACTCTAAACCTAAATCCAGCTGTATCCATCCGTCAACACATAACCAGTCATCTTCGGGAACTATTTACCTCGGACCTTCGAAACGCATCCGCTATACTAGTTGTGGCAATCACTACAAAAAAAAGACACATCCGTGACATTTTTGGCCGAACGAAACATTTTTCTGTCATACTTATGACACTTCTATGACAATAATTGTGACAAAACACGGTATCATCATAGATGTGGCGGGGTCCTACTTCTATGACAAAAAATCATGACAGAAAATGGGCTTTTCGTCCTGGGTAGGCCGGAGATGCAGCTGCATGATATTCTTTGGGCCGTCCATGACGGAAAAAACCGTGGTAGAAGCGAGGGCGAGGAAAATATTGGGGTGTTCCTGGTTACGGTGGGTGGTCGGGGCCGATCGATGCGCGTTTCTCTCGTACACGCACGCGCGTGGGTGTGAGGCGTTGGGCTCTAACTTAACCCAAGCGATTGCACTTCAGGCTACGCGTTACTGAACCCGAGCAATCGATCGATGGATGTTAACTGAACCCGATCGAGCGATTCCTTCGCTACTACTGCTAACTGAAGCCGATCGATGTTGCCTCTGCATGAACAGTGAGCGTTGCTGGAGGGGTTGGATGAATAGTTCCCGGTGGGGGTGGCTGAACAGGACCTCGTGGTGTTGCCTCTGCATGAACAGGACCCCGTTTGATCGAGCCGGTTGGGGTTGCATGAACAGGACCCCGTGGAGGGCTGCATGAACAGGATGACCCCGTGGAGGGCTGCATGAACAGTAGATGGTGGAGGGCTGGATGAACAGTAGCCCGTGGAGGGGTGGTTGAACAGGAGCCCGTGGAGAGGGCTGGTTGAACAGTAGCCGGTGGAGTAGCGCGCGGTGGAGGCTGAACAGTCGCAGGTGGAGGCTGGAGGAGGTCGATGGTGGATGAACAGTAGCCTGTGGAGGCTAGAGGAGTCGACGGTGGTGATGAACAGTATCCCGTGGAGTCCCGTTTTGCGGTACGCCACACCCCTCCTGATGAACAAGACCCCCGTTTCGACCGTAGCGCTCCAACACAAGTCTGTTTCCTCCGTTTTGCGGTACGCCACACCCCTCCCGATGAACATGACCCCCGTTTCGATCGTAGCGCTCCAACACAAGTCAGTTTCCTCTGTTTTGCGGTACGCCACACCCCTCCTGATCAACAGGACCCCCGTTTCAACCGTAGGAGGTCCGTTTCCTCCGTTTTGTGGTACGCCAGACCCCTCCCGATGAACAGGATCCCGTTTTGAATGTGGCCGGTCGAACACAAGGCTGTTTCCTCCGTTCTGCGGTACGCCAGGCCTCGTTTCCATCGGCTGTTCCATCCAAGCCCTCCCGATGAACACGATGACGCATTCCGTTCCGACCCATCCGGTTGGCTCCGCATGAACATGACGACGACATTGTTTCTCCGTTCCGACCCAGCCATGTACACTAGCCCTGGACGTACGTATGCGTGACTAGGCGTTCGAGACCCTGCCAGTATGTATATACGTGGCCGTATTTTCTTTCTTGCACACTGGCCGTTGTACGTACGTGTACATGCTACGTGCGCGCCTCTACTACGACAGGTGTGCGCCTCTACATCGACCAGTATGTACGTACACGTTCGCGGCCAGAATGACAACACGACGTACGCTTCGACCAGGTGGGTCCCGACTGTCACGCACTTCTGATGAGGACATGACTACCTTGGATACGACCAAAAATATTGCATACATGTATATTTGTGAGGTGATTTCTAATGCAAACTATGCAACAATTTATTTATGTTATCCAGAACAAAAATACTTCACAGACTTTTGTGCCATGTCTAATTCCAGGTGCATGGGACATTTGTACAATTCACATATGAAGATAAGGGAAAAAGAGAAGTTTAGGAGCTGTTCAAAAAGTTCTCTCACGTCACTTTTGGGCCAAGAGAAGATAGAGTCCAAGTCTCTCACGTTATGCATCCAGATTCGGACTGCACAGACATACCTGACTCAAAACGGCAAGAACTCCTTCATACGGACTCCGAATTGGGTGATTCTTTTTTTGTTGGAAACTAGATTTCATACACTTTCCAACCCAATTGGAATCACCTTCAAATTCGTCCGGAGCATTGAGATCCCGACGAAACAATCTGACGCTGCAGCAGAATCCGAGTCAAACTACAAGTCCAAAGGTGTTACATCACCTCCACTTGGGCCCATGAGCCTTGTACGACCTAGGGTTAGTTTTAGGCTGCCTTGGGACGTCCTTCCACCTCCTTGGCCGCCACCCCTTGCTCCTATATAAGTAGATCCATCTAGTAGCTTTTTCTTTGGGATTTGTTTAGTCAAAAGTTAGCCAATGCAACTTCGTGTACTTCGTTTGTGTCCAACGACCAGACCAAGACCGCTTACGGATTCCCACATTTATCAATACATCATTCATATTTGCAATATTCAGATTGCTTTATCATGTTCTTGCTTGTTCTTCGATTGCATGCAGGAATAGACCTTCGTGGTCAGGCTGATCGTGCTTTTGGCATCGTCGGTAACCCCTGGAGATTGGTTTAGCGATTGCTAAGGCGCAACGTCGTGCACGTTTGTAGTCGGATGGTCAAAGTCGTCTCCACCCAATTGATAGTTATCATCTCATCGAAAGATCGGGACACCCTCGCCTCTATCAACTTCCTTGCGTGCGAAGATCTAGCTGGTGGGTTCCAGCAGTCAGGGGGGCGAATCATTTTTTTTGCCCGAACGCACTTCCGTGGGTGCGAAGATGTAGCTGGTGGGTCCCAGGAGTCAGGGGGAAATATATTTTTTTGCGAAATACGGTGGCCCGTCCGGTGGGTCCCCGCTGTCAGGTGGAGGAATAATTATTTTGCGCGTAATAAGGAGGCACTTCCTTGCTGCGGCCGTGGACCCAGCTGTCAGCCTCTTGATGTAGCGTGGAACCCTAATCAGCGGATCTTTCACGTTTGGAGAGTATCCCACGATGAACACGGAGAACACAAGGAGGGAAACGGAGAAAGCACAAGAGGAAACACTCAAATCAACACGAAGATGATCACACAAGTGCTAGATTCACGATACATATTCGAGCTACACGATCCAAAGTCAACGTCGGTGGTACAAGGGTAGTCTTCTCCGTGAGGAGGTCTTGGTATCCCGTTGGATCTTCCCCGATGTGGAGGCCTTGAATCCGTGGTGGATCTTCTCCGTAGAGGCGCACGGTCTCGTGGGAGAGAATCCACACAAGTCTGAAAATGAGCTATCCAACCGCTGCCTCGAAAGGAGGGAAGTCAACGAGTATATATTACACGAATGGACACCGTCGGGGCGGACGTCCGCTGGTTACCGAACGTCCGGTGGTTCCGGAGGGACCGGACGTCCGGTAATCCTCGGATTTCCGCTATTTAGCTTCTGTAGTCGTTGTCACGGACGTCCGGTGGCTTCCGGTCGTTCGGTCGTCTGGGAGAGGCCGGTCGTCCGGTCGTCTGGGAGAGGCCGGACGTCCGGTGTCTTCCGGTCGTCCGGTGCCTGGAAGTCGCCGGTCGTCCGGTGTAGGCCGGACGTCCGGTGCCTGTAGCATCTTCAGCCTTCCTTCTTCTTGTCTCGTGTACTTGTCGGGCCTGTCGTCTTGACCATTGTGCCGAGCTGTCCCGTGGCCTTCGTCCTAGTACCTGAGTATGCACAGAGTCCCTGATGAAGGTAGAAGCCATGTCTCAAGTGAATCCGAAGGATGTAGAGAGAGGAGCGAAGTCACCTCGGTCTCGAGAGCTCTTGCACGGGCTCGAGTCATTGGTCCTTTGGGCACTTGGTGAGGCGATGGAGGGTCCATGGGGATGACCTTAGGATGCTCCGCATCACCTCTCCACATACAGTACTCTTCCGATGGAAGCCGTTCCTTGACCACGTTGACCACGCCGCGCCGAGAGCCCTAGGGCAGTGAACGACGGCGAGGCCTAGGAAGGGGACGACGCGGAGCCGGGGAAGACATGACAGTGGAAGCCCGCGCAGACAGGAGTGTGAGGGTTCACTGGTTCGGCTGCGGTGTGAGGTTGCCGTCACTGCAGAATAACAGGGGGTGTGGGTGAGTGGAGGGATGGCCCAGCCAGCAGTGGGAGTAGTAGGGGCGGTGAGACCTCCGCGACAGCACATCCGGCCACGGGAGGTAGGAGCACGAGGCACGACCGACGCTGATTTGCTAGCTGGTTTGGGCAGCTGGAGCAAGAAGACCAGAGGTTGAAGAAGCACTACGGCCGTCTGATGGACATCGTACGATCACTGGAGCTAGAATCGTGCATATTGACTAAGTTGACAAAGCCCTCCATCCCCGTCAACTTAGTAGGCCCACAAGTCAGCCTGCCACTATACTGGGTCCCAGCTAATAGGGGGAGTATTCATTTTTTTGTGCGTAAAAAGGAGGCACTTCCTTGCATGCGAAGATATAACTGGTGGGTCCGAGCTGTGAGCGGCAATAGCGTTTTTTTCGCGAAATACAGAGGCCCTTTCAGTGGGTCCCAGATGTCAGGTGGAAGAATCATTATTTTGCGCGTAATTAGGAGGCATTTCCTTGCGTGCAGCCGTGGACCCAGCTGTCAGCCTCTCCACGTACAGTCCACTTCAGATGCATGTCTGTCGTTGACCATGTTGACCAGGCCGCGCCGAGAGCACCAAGGCGGTGGACGATGGCGAGGCCTAGGAAGGGAACGACACGGAGCCAGGGAAGACTCAGCAGTTGCTTCCCACGCGGAGGAGTACGAGGGTTTACTGGTTTGTCTGTCGTCCCCGGAGAAAACAGCAAGTGTGGGTGAGTAGAGGGATGGCTAGGCCAGCGATGGGAGTACTGAGGCCTACGTGGCAGCACAGCCGGGCACGGGGAGGAGAGAGCAGGAAGTCCCGTCGGCGCTTGTTTGAGCGGCTGGAGCAGGAAGAGCAGAGATTTAAGAAGCACGACGGGCGTTGGATGGACATCCAACAGTTACTGCTTGTGCGTCAACGTTTTTTTAGGAAAGCCTCAAATCTGTGGATAACATCATACAGTCCATCTGGCATTATTAATAATAATTTACAGCCCATTTGCTAATTCTTAAGGTTTTTTTGAGCCCATATTCTTTTTGATAACATTACAACCCATATTGTGGCCACGGTTAAAAAATTATACAAAATTTTGCATATTTCGGTGCGGTCCGAACTGTTTTTAATCCCGAAATTTAGAGTCACATTCAAACTGGTTTCAAAAATATATGTATATCAATATAAAATCCAGCAAATTTTTCACACGTAAAAATCAATGTAATTTAAAATTTTGAAATGAAAAAAAGAAATTTGAAACTAATTGCCGGTTTGATGTGTTTTAAAAATGTACAACACATTTCTCATTACTGATAGGCCATTTTCTCGGCCAGCCCAATGAAGCTCTCCTCGTCTTGAAAGATTTGCAGCCCAGTAGACCTGACAAAGTGACTTACTTGGCAAATCACAAAAAATTGGGATGTGGCCATGGACCCAGCTGCGGCCGTGGACCCAGCTGTCAGCCTCTCCACGTATAGTACTCTTCTGATGGAAGTCAGTCGTTGACCACATTGAGCACGCCGCGCCGAGAGCAGCCAGGCGGTGCACGATGGCGAGGCCTAGGAAGGGGACGACACGAAGCCAGGGAAGACGCGGCAGTGGATGCCCATGCGGAGAGGAGTGTGAGGGTTCACTGGTTCGACTGCGGTGTGAGACTGCCGTCGGCGCAGAATAACAGGGGGTGTGGGTGAGTGGAGGGATGGCCTGGCCAGCGGTGGGAGTAGTATGAGGGCGGTGAGGCCTTCGCGGTAGCACAGCCGGCCACGGGAGGCAAGAGCAGGCGGCACGACCGGCGTTGCTTTGGGCGGCTGGAGCAAGAAGACCAGAGGTTGAAGAAGCACTATGGCCGTTGGATGGACATCGTATGGTCACTGGAGCTAGAATCGTTCATATTGACTAACTTGACAAAACCCTCTGTCCCTGTCAACTTAGTTGGCCCACAAGTCAGCCACCGACTATGGTGGGTCCCAGCTAGCAGGAGGGTATTCATTTTTGTGTGCTTCATAAGGAGGCACTTACTTGCGTGCGAAGATATAGCTGGGGGGTCCGACCTGTCAGCAGGGGGGTGGGGGAATTTTTTCGCGAAATACAGAAGCCCTTCCCGTGGGTCCTAGCTGTCAAGTGGAGGAATCATTATTTTGCGCGTAATAAGGAGGCATTTCCTTGCGTGCGGCCATGGACCCAGCTATCAGCCTCTCCACGTACAATCCACTTCCGATGGATGTCGTTCATTGACCACGTTGACCAAGCTGCACCGAGAGCACCAGGGCGGTGGACGACGGTGAGGCCTAGGAAGGAAACGACACAGAGCCAGGGAAGACTCGGCAGTTGTTTCCCACGCGAAGGAGTACGAGGGTTTACTGGTTCGTCTGCCGTCCCGGGAGAAAACAGCATGTGTGGGTGAGTAGAGGGATGGCTAGGCCAGCGATGGGAGAACGATGGGGCGATGAGGCCTGCGCGGAAGCACAGCCGGCCACGGGAAGGAGACATCAGGCAATCCCGCCGGCGCTAGTTTGAGCGGCTGGAGCAGGAAAAGCAGAGATTGAAGAAGCACGACGGCCGTTGGATGGACATCCAACAGTCACTGCTTGTGCGTCAACCTTTTTTTTAGGAAAGCCTCAAATCTATGGAAAACATCATACAACCCATCTACCATTATTTCTAATAATTTACAACCCATTTGCTAATTCTTAAGGTTTTTTTTGGAGGTTATATTCTTTTTGTTAGCATTATAGCCCATATTGTGGCCACGGTTACAAAATTATGCGAATTTTTGCATATTTCGGTGCGGTCCGAACTGTTTTTAATCCCGAAAATTTCGAGTCGCATTCAAACTGATTTTAAAAATAAATGTATATCAATATAAAATCCAACAAATTGTCCACACATAATAATTAATGCAATTTAAAATCTCGAAATGAAAAAAATAAATTTGAAACTAATTGCCGTTTGATGTGTTTAGAAAATGTACAACCCCTTTCTCATTACTGGTAGGCCATTCTCTCGTCCAGCCGAATGAAGGCCTCCTCGTCTTGAAAGATTTGCAGCCCAACAGGCCTGACAAAGCGACTTACTTGTCAAATCACAAAAAAAACTGGGGTAGCCATTTTCAGAAAGAAAAAAAACTACTGGGCTGGTCTGTGGTACACATAAAAGAGAAGGTTGCCTAGACAGGCCAGAGTGCCCCGCACAGCCCAATTGACAGCCTGCTTCCGTCTCAAAAACAAATTAGATAAATGCCACTCCAATTATGGTGATTCATAAAAATGCCACTGCAATTTCCAAACTTTTAAAATGACACTCCAATTTTTGCAAACTTTGGAAAACGCCACTGCAATTTGCAAACATTGAAAAACGCCACTCGAGACTTCGAAAAATGCCACTGGAAATGGCATGAAATGGCATTTTTCAAAGTTTGGAAATTGCAGTGGCATTTCTCAAAAACACCAGATTTGGAGTGGCGTTTATCAAATTAACCCAAAACAAAAATAACTGGGCGAGCTGCTGGGTCCCTGCTGTCAGCCGCTCATTGTGCAATTCTGTCGTTTATTGACTATGCTGACAATGGCATGGGACCCAAATGTCATAAATCCATTAGGAGGAGCCATTTTTTTATTGGCTTGAAATAAGGAGGCACTTGCATGCGTACTGCCATGACCTTGGCGGGTCCCTGCTATCATCCTCTCCACGTACAATCATTCCCTGATTGTGTACGCGTCAACTTGGTAGGCCCATAAGTCAGCCTCTAAACCCGTGGAGGACAAATACAACCCATTTAAAAAAATAACAGCCCATTCCATATGTTCAAACGGAAAGTTCAACATTCACAACAGAGTAACAGGACTGATCCACATATAGAGTACTGAACTTCCACGTTGACAACCATCATAGCCAAGTTAACTATCTACTCCCACTAATACTCTAGTAGCGTACAAGTACTAACTTACTCTTAGCTAACTAGACGATGCCGGCCGCCATCTCTGGTACACGCTAAACACCGGCACCGGCGTCCTCCGCCTCACCTCGGACTTGCCAGAGGTGCGACAGGGCATGTTGCTCGCGCGCGTTGGCCCTTTCCATGCCGGCATGGTCCACCGAAGCTTCGGCTTCTAAGCGGGAAACCCACTTGACGAGCTGGTAGTAAAAATGGCGTCGCGAACGCGTGCGTGCCCGACAGCCTCCATGGCTATTTTCCGGGCGCCGGCCTCCACGTAGTCGGCCCAGTTGCGGGCGCTCTGCTCGCTACTCAAAGCGTCGGTGCGCTGCTGCTCCATGTCCCGTTGGCGGCACAAATCGGCGATACACTGCTCCTTCGCCAAGCAGTCGCGCTCCAACCACTCCTGCTCCTCCGCCAGGCGATCGCGCTCCAACAAGTCCTCGATCTCCGCATTGCCATCTAAAGACCAATAGAATGCCTCCTCCCTTTGTCTGCCTTCCGATGAAAAACTGAACACTAGTTCCGGTGGTGACCGCCTCCGGCCTCGCCTATCGCAGACGGGCGGGGGCATGGCGGACGTGGCGAGAGCGAGGATAAGTAGCGAGCGACGCCGGGCCGGTGGTGGCTTATGAGGATAGGGCGAGTTGGGTCACGATGCCACCATAGATGGCTGGGAAACAGTAATTATAGGCGGAAGGTAGCGTGACGGTCATCGGAATTCAATGCATAATTAAGCAGGCATGGCTTAGCGCACCAGCTTGCCATGGAGAACTAGAGAAACTGAAATTCTGACTGTGCCGTCCCGTCCCGTCCGTGCTGGGTCGCACGCCGGCATGACGGTCAAACGAGTGCACTCGAATCATCTCCCTCCTTGTCAATAATGATTCCACGGATTTAAACGGCCCGCAACAATTAAAGCACATCATTTTTCGCATCAGTTAGCTACCTTAATTATGGCTGGCTGCATGCAGGCACTCAAAATTGCTCGCAGCCAGTACGCGGAACAGCGTGCAACGAGTCGCAGCCGAGGGCATTAGTTGATGAACTTTAGCTGGGAGATAAGGCATTTGCGAACTCGAATCATCCAGATGAGGAAGTCCCTCCTTGTCAAAAATCATTCCACCACTCATCATCTACCTTGGTTGGTAAGATTTTTGAATTAAGCCCTGCAAACCGAAAAGGACGTAGGATGTGCGTGATCCACTATTTATTTGTGTAGGATCGAGTAGGTCGTTTTTTGAATTGAGCCGTACAAACCGGAAAGGTGGTAGTATGTGCATGATCTGCTATTTATCCATGTAGGATCAAGTAGGTCGGATGGTGTACGTGCATGATCGCATTAACTGATGAACATTCACTAGGAGATAAGGCATTTGCGAACGTTTTTGCTGGCAGTTTCTTTAGATTTGCATGGCATTTTCTTCAGAGCAGCTTGTCAGTTTCTTGAGAGGTAGGATTTTTATTCAAAAAACTACCACTTCGGATCTTGCGTCGCAACTAAAACTGCCAGGAGCGCATTAGTAGGCTAGCTAGTGATCGATCAGTAACTTGTAAACACTGAGCGAACAGATATAAGGAATTGTTAATGCATCTCAATGATTCACAGATCATATACAAATATGTAGCTCCAAAAGCAAAGATCAGACACAACTAAAACCAACTAGTACGATTCCCATACATAAGATCAACATGTTAATGCATCTCAATGATTCTCAGATCATACACAAATATGTAGCTCCAAAAGCAAAGATCTAGAAAAACATATGTTCTTCCTACTAACATGGATGCTTCTCTTGGCCAACATTCATTACAGACTGAAAGACAAATTTGTTTGTGAAGTCTACAATTCCTCTTGCAAACGTAAGTGGTTTCACCAACAACTGGAACCATCAGAATGAACCACACATGATGGAGGAACATCCATTGCAATATGATTTGGTCTTCTCTCAATCACACGGCGGGACTATTTTCGGAATAAAAACTTTAACTTAGGCAAAATGATGCCCATTGTATAATCAGACCAAAGCAATGAAGCACCTAGTGTTGGCCAATAAATAGTACAGTACTACTTTTCGGTAGTCCATGAAGTGACTATTCAATCTTTCTGTGTCTATTTTCAAATGGCACTGCATGCAGTGACTATACTATTCTCTTGTGCAGTTGAACCAAAATTGCGGTCACTTTGTGTGTTTGCCAAATAGCAACGGGCAGACTGATACGGTGTATCCTATGGACATCACCATGTCAAGAGTCTGCTTGGGAAGTGACACGTGCGACCTCTATTTCTCATACATAAAGGTGAATCATCTCCTTTACACGTGTTCACTTGACCCCTTCGAGGATGGTATACTACTTGACACTCCTCTCGTGTGCATGCATAGGTATTGTCGGAGCTTCACGGATGGCGAGGAGGAGTGCAAGCGCCAAGGATCACCTACACCATCTGCGAGGGAAGCTTGGAAGAGAAGAAGGAAGAAGACGGAGCTGCTGATACTACAGTGGCCGGACATCCGGGCCAAAGGCCGGACATCCGGCGCTTCAACAACGGCCGGACATCCGGCACTCCTCCCGGAAATCCGGGCCCTCCTTCACAGAAGCTGGACCGAGCCAGCCCGGACATCCGGCCGTAACCCCGGACATCCGGCTCGCCCCGAAGCCCCGGACATCCGGCTGCCAGCCCGGACGTCCGGCCTTGCCTGCGTGCATGTATCCGGGCCGATGCCCATGTACCCGTCTCGCCCCTCACTTACCCCTTCATGACCCTAGACTATATATACTCCTCCACCTCCACCATTTTAGGGTTAGCAATGGTTTAGCTCATATGAGAGATAGAGCTTTGCTCATCCATCCCGGATCTACTCCACGAGAGAGACCGCGGCCCCTCTACGGAGAAGATCCACCTTGGATTCAAGACCCCTAGCGGGAAGATCCTTCACGGATTCAAGACCTCCTCTTGGAGATGAACTCTACCCATGTATCTTTCCCTTTGTTGTTCATGTATCTTGTGATCTTGTGTGTTTGATTGTCTAGTGGATGTGTGATTGGACTTGTTCTTGTGTGTTTCCTCTCGTGTTTTCCCCCGTTTCCCTTTGTGTTCTTCGTGTTCATCGTGGGATCCCCTCCATTTCGTGAAAGATCCGCTGATTAGGGTTCCACCCTGTATCATATGGTATCATGAGCCACGGTTTCTCACGAATTTGGAGCCTCCCCACCGTTTTCTAGCCTTATTTTGTTGTGTTCTTCCCCAAATTCGAAAATTCCCCACCAAAAATAGCCCCAAATTTTTTTGTGATCTGTTGGTGTGATGAAGTTTTGTTGATTTTGATCCATGGATTTGCTTGGTTTCAAGTGGATCTAGCATTTCCCCAAGTTTCCCCATCTTTCCTCCACAAAATCGCTGAAATTTCGCCCCCAAAATCATCAAATTCCGCCCACAAACGAGTTTGGAAGTCCCGATTCAGATCTGGAATCGTCGGGCCGGACATCCGGGCCATAGGCCGGACATCCGGGCCATCGGGCCGGACATCCGGGTCCCCGGCCGGACATCCGGCTCCTGGAGGGCAAATTCGCGCGCGGTTCTGGACATCAGGCCCCGGAAATCCGGGCTCCACCCCGGATGTCCGACCCCTGGGATTTCAGCCACCCGTGTTTCACCGTTTTGTCCATAACTAATTCATCCGAACTCCGATTTCGACGTTCTTGAGCTCGTTTTGAAGCTCTTGACATCCCCCATAACACAAAAATACCACCATAATCATTTGACTCCATCATATTTTGTGGATTTTGGCATCTTTGCCTAGGGCTTCCACCACATCATCCGCATAACCACCACCGACTTCCGCAACCTAACCATTTTTGTTCCCATAGCATTTGTGGTTGCTTGAGTAGTGATTTGAGTCTCCTAAGGTGTTTAGGCTACTTAGGGACCATTGCTTCTTCATCAACCACCACCACCACTTCCGCATACCCATTGCCCATTATACATAGCCAACCAAACTTAACCCAATTTTGTTGAGATTGTTTGAGTTGTGGCTTGTGTCTCCTAAGGTGTTTCGGCTACTTAGGGACCGTGACTTCAACTCCAACATCATGTATAGCCCATCATTCCACTTCCGCAACCACCACGGCATGTCCGCTACCACCATTTGACATTTGTCCTTGAGATTTTGAGTTGTGGTTTTTCCGTTTCCTAAGGTGTTTCGGCTAATTAGGAACGGGTCTACATCAAGAATACCGCCTCTCATCATCGACTCGGACGGTAACTTCGACGACATCTTTGTATATTCCCCTTGCAATTGCATTGTTAACCCCTAGCCCATTTTGCGTCACTTGCCTATCGAGACTAGCCTTTGAGTATTGCCGGCAACGTTACTTGTGCACATTAGTGATCATCGATCCGCCTCCCATTGCATACATACCATATCATCTTGGTATCATCATATCATCCCTTGTGTCACAAGATTGTTCCCGCATATACACAATTGCTATCTTGGTTTGTGCATCGTGGCCATATAAAAAAAAAGAGAATAAAGCTTTTAAGCAAAAAGAGAAAGACAAAGAAGCTTGTAAGCAAGAGACATAGCATAGCATCATATGATATCATACTCGATCATTTTGGATCATACCACCGGAATACTATACATATAGCATACTTGGGATAGAAGTCGTTGCATACATTTGCATCTTATAGGTTGTGCACAAGTGTCGTATCCGCCAATAGAGCAATCGTGCTAGCGTCTCTCTTGAGTTGTGCAACACGAGCGTTTTCCGTGGACTCCACATTTTGTGCTCATTCCTTGGTTGCACGACCCCATCTATCTATCCGTGTGTGTGTTTCCGTGTGCCACATATTGCTATTGGTCTACTTGTTTCACTTGCGAATTTGTGAATCTCTTTCAACATTATTGACTCTTTCTAACATTTTGCATCAAATTTTTGTGCCACTATCCTCACCGAGCCACTCGATAAGCTTTACTTGCTAGGTGTGAGTGAACAAGTCTGGTACCAATTCCACTATTCTTTCATTTCACATTGAGTGAAACGGGATACATCCTCAACATTCGGAAAAGGTAACTTGGTATTGTTTATCTCATCTCCTACTCACCTTTGCTCGAGTCTTGTGATGGATAGGCAAAGCATTTCTTCTACTTCGGTCTACACCAACAACGACAAGTTCGATGCCATGACGAACAACTTGTGCGCCAACATGAATGCTCAAATGGAGGAGCTCAAAGCCCTCATCAAGAACCACAAGAGGTCTCCCTCATCTTCGAGAAGACGCTCAAGTGCACATCCTTCCGAGCTACCATCTCCAGCAAGATCTCATCGGCATCGACACCATCAACGACAAGAACGTGAAGGTCAAGAGCTCAACACCAACAACCGCTCAACGACTTCACCGTACACCTTGGCATCTTCGCCAAGCAACTTCAAGGCATCTTCGCCTTTGGATATGCGGCATCTTCGCCCACAAGAACCCCAAGCTTATGATCAAGAGAAGCTCCCCAAGCTCAAGTCCGCGACTACCACGAGCTACTACGACCTCGACAACGACCATGAGATTCCTTTCTATGGGACTCAAGACCCCGAGGAGTATCTCGAGTGGGAGCGCAAGATGGACGACTACCTCACGCTACATCAAGTTCCCTACGAAGATCAAGTGAAGCGCGCCACAAGAAACTTCCACGACAACGCGTCAACATGGTGGCTTCACAAAACTTCGATGAGCTTCAACGTGACTTGGCCCAAGACGAAGAAAGCCATGCGACAAGAGTTCGTGCCTCCCACCTACACGGAACAACTTCTACGCCAATTGGAGAACACCATTCAAGGATCCAAGTCCATCGACAAGTACTTCAAGGAGATGAAGAATGCCTTGCGACGTGCCGGCGTGGACGACCCCATTTCAATGAAGCTCCACTTCATGATGGGATTGCACAATGACGTCTACAAGACTATCTTCTTCGAGAACTACAAGTCCCTCGACGACAACTACATTGGTGCTCTCAAGGCGGAACAAGAACTAATGAAGGCCAAGGCTTCTCCACCGCAAGCAAACTTCTCGAAGACCAAGCTCCAAGACAACGAGCATGAGGGTAGTACCACCACGATGTCCAAGCCCAACGAGCTCCAAGACGATGCTCCCAAGTTCTACTCCACCGCCATCCATCTTTGTGGCATTGATGATGCCGAGTCTACTTCGACTCTTTTTCAAGACGGTGCGGCGACGACTACGACTACGGAGCCATTCGAGGACCACGCTTTGGAGGCGAACGACATGGTGACGAGCAAGGTTGATGCTTCCATCTTTGGAGGCGAGAGTGATGATGTGCCACCTTCGGCCTTCATCCACGACGACAATGAGGAGATGGTTGAGCATGGGATTTTCCCTTCGACCACGGCGACGTATGATGACTTGAGTGACTTGTGCCACCATATTGAGAGTGAGAGTGAATTCACCACTAGCCCCATATATGATGAGCTGCCCCAATTCCCATGTGAGGAGAGCCACAACCCCCACCACTTGAGTGAGATGAGTGACTCCACCATATGCGAGCTTGAGTGCACCTACCTTGAGGGAGTGAGTGAGCCACCACATAGAGAGAGTGAGATAGTTGATAGGTCATGTGAGGCCACTTTCAACACTAACGACTTGACCTCTACCTCTATTGTGTCTTCTCATTCGGTGCTAGGTCCCACATTTGATGACGCGCCGATCCTCGACGACTTCGTCCTTCCATTGGACAAGACGATGGCCATGGTGGAATATGATGCACCCCCCACATGGTTCCATCAAGTTGATGATGATGACCACCAGTTGGTCTTTCCCACCTCACCTACACCACATGAGTGGAATGAAAAAGGTAACAAAGGTGAAGGTGATGCTCTCGTCCCACTAGTGGACTATGTTGACATTGATTGCTTGCATGATGTTGATCCACCTATTGCCATGCTTCATGCTAGTATGATTGCCCCATGCGATGATTTACCCATTTATGATGAGTTTGATGATTGCCATGTGGAGTATATTAGTTGTGATGCCATGTTGCATAGGATTTCATGTGATAATTCTCTCGGTCACATCATGTTTGACAATCCTCTTGACTTGTCATATGCTATGCATGAGATCTATAGTATGTCCTATTTGCAATCTCTTCGTAGTAACTATGCTTATGCCATTAAGATAAACCCGATTTGCACATATGGCATAGATGACAAGCCCATGGTTATTGGCATTTGTTTTTCTTGTGATGATATTGACATGCTTCCTTTGCATCATATCCATCATATGCCATGCCATGAACACCTAGCTTCCGATATGCATTGTTTTGGATGTTGTCCTTTTTCTCCAAATGATGTTTTCAATATTGCTCATGAGGAGACCCCCATAGTTTCCTCATACATTTTAGGAGATTTTGGTCCATCCTATCCTTTGCATGATCCCCATACTTGTATGCTCAATTTGCATCCACATCATGCTATACACAATAACTATTCATTCATGATGGATGACATGTTCTTATACCATGCATCAAATTTCTTTGAGAGATGCTTATCTTGTGCTCACTCTAACGTGCACATACACATCATGATGGATGATGTGTACATTTACCACGCGCACAATTTCTTTGGTTTGTGTCTCTTTTGTGTAGGTACCCATCCATATTCGTCAACTTCACAAACGCACGAGTTGACGAAAAGAGCTCTAGAGAGCAACGATGACTTGGGATATCGTGGATTGTCTTTCCCACCGCTCCTTTTGCGCAAACACTTCGCGCATTCCTTCTACATGGCACTCACATGGTTATGGGTTATTGTCCATTATATCTCTTATGCCCACCTTGCCATGTTCACTTTGCATGATATGCTCATTTATATGCCTTTGCCATGCATTCGTGACCCATGCTTTGCATTACACTTGATGATTCATTCTCATACTTGGAAGTGTATTTGCAAGCTTGGTGGAGATATTGCTTGTTATTGCCATGATTCCTTTGCACACCATGCCTATTATGATGCTTTGACCTTGATTTGTAATCGTGCTTGCGATATGTCATGTGCATTGCCTATATCCACTATTTGCTCACATGACATGATTGCCATGCCTTCTCCTAGTGTGTTGCATCTTCGCTCCACTAGTTTGCACAACTTGATCACCATGCTTGCTTCATGTAATGCATCACCCATGATTCATACTTGCTCCTTTCATGCGGTTGATGACAACCATTGCCATGCTTTGCACATGATTGATATTGCTTGTTTTAGTCTTGCCAATGAGATTGCCCCCATAGCAGTCTCTCATTTATTTGGAGATTTTGACATCATTCTTGTGAAGCATGCTTGTCTTACCTCTTTGCACCATATGCCTAGTGCCATGAATATAGCCATTGTTGCATCATCTTATTCATGCACTTTTGCTCCTAATGGTTATGTGCAAGAGAAGAGAACCATCATGATGGATGATGTGTTTATCTACCATGCACATACGTTCTTCCTTTTGTTGTGTGCATGTGTAGGATACTTGGAATATGTGTCGACTTCCACTTCACGTGAGTTGACCATTCGAGCTCTTGAGAGCGAACCCCTTTCTACCACGACGCTTCTACACCGCACTTGCTTGTGCTTCGGCATTGTGAAGGATGCACAAGGACACACTTTCAAGGTGATATCCTTCTCTTTCGAGACACTCAAAACCATGAGCATGGATGTTAGAGATCTTGATTCGACTTGCCATTTACACATCTCCATGCATCATGATATACATGCCTTGTGTGTTGCATCCGACTTGTGGATTACTTGTCCCTATCATATGCTTGGTTGCAACAATGTCATCTCTTCACATATGCCATGTCCCATTGCTTTTCACATGATTGACTTGATGGCCTCACACATGTTGAACAATTGCTCTTTCAATTGTGTTGAGTGCCATACTATCTTCACTACACCCTATGCACATTATGCTTGGATTGTCTTGCACGTGACCCATGTGTTTAGACACTTCATTTTACATGGTGTTGTGAATGATTCTTATGCCTACCATAGACCTTTCATTGAGCGCTTTATGCATGCTTGCTATGACCATGAGGTAGATGCTTATTCTCTTGTCACACATACTTGCATCACTACCTCCCAATTGCATACTTGGCCCCATGATATCTTTTCTTGTGCTCAATTGATGTGCTTAAATGCCATGCTACAACCCTTTGTCACACCCTATGCTATGCTTGATGACAACACTTGTTGGTTGAATCACCTCTTGAATGCTTGGTTTTGCACTAATGCTAACCACATTTGTTTTTCCAAGTGTTTGTTGTCCTTGCTCCTCTTGAAGGAATCACTAGACGGTGCGACACTGGAGAGTGCCCATGTAGAGCTTCAAGATGATGAGCACTCCGTGATGGTCCACATCTACATGACAACGCCATCTCTTTCCCATGGTGATTTGGTTTTCGATCCGAGGTCGGATCTTTCCCAAGGGGGAGGGGATGATACGGTGTATCCTATGGACATCACCATGTCAAGAGTCTGCTTGGCAAGTGACACGTGTGACCTCTACTTCTCATACAAAAAGGTGAATCATCTCCTTTACACGTGTCCACTTGACTTCTTCGAGGATGGTATACTACTTGACACTCCACTCGTGTGCATGCATAGGTATTGTCGGAGCTTCACGGATGACGAGGAAGAGTGCAAGCGCCAAGGATCACCTACACCATCCGCGAGGGAAGCGTGGAAGAGAAGACGGAAGAAATGGAGCTGCTACAAGCTACAGGCTCCGGACGACCGGCGTTTACCGGACGTCCGACGCGTCCCAGGCGACCGGACGACCGGAGGCCTCCGGACGTCCGTGACATCGGCAACAGAACCAAAATAGCGGAAGTCCGAGAGCTACCGGACGTCCGGTCCCTCCCGAGCCACCGGACGTCCGGTGCCCAGCGGACGTCCGCTCCCTGCCTGTGCGCAGCCGCGGGCCTTTTGGCCATGTACCCCTTTCGCCCCTCACTTACCCCTTCGTGGCCCTAGACTATATATACTCCTCCACCTCCACCATTTTAGGGTTAGCAATGGTTTAGCTCATATGAGAGATAGAGCTTTGCTCATCCATCCCGGATCTACTCCACGAGAGAGACCGCGGCCCCTCTACGGAGAAGATCCACCTTGGATTCAAGACCCCTAGCGGGAAGATCCTTCACGGATTCAAGACCTCCTCTTGGAGATGAACTCTACCCATGTATCTTTCCCTTTGTTGTTCATGTATCTTGTGATCTTGTGTGTTTGATTGTCTAGTGGATGTGTGATTGGACTTGTTCTTGTGTGTTTCCTCTCGTGTTTTCCCCCGTTTCCCTTTGTGTTCTTCGTGTTCATCGTGGGATCCCCTCCATTTCGTGAAAGATCCGCTGATTAGGGTTCCACCCTGTATCACAGACATCTCTGTCTGCACAAATATCAAGCAGCTAGTAAACATATACCCCGCATTGTATTTCGGTTTAAACATGTCTCTTCCGCTTAGCATCTGTCATGTTTTGCACTGGACAATTTGATACAGTCATGTTTTGCCCTGGACAATTTCATACTGAATTGATTTGCTTGTTCAGAGCAGAAATATAGCGCCTATTCTTCATCAGACCAAGGATATCCATGTTCGCAGTGATGGAAGAGGTGAAATTGATAAAACCGAAATCGAGCATCCAATCATTGAATCATGTCCTGCACCTCCAATGTAGGTCCACCCTGCTAATAAATTCACATGCAAACCACTAGTATTACTATCTAATGACAATACAAAAAGAGTAGCAAGATAGTAGCAAACCATGTACCTTCTTAATGAACAGCTCATAGTGCCACGAATTGGATATAAAGGTTTGGAAGAAAACATGCTCCTAATGTTGAGCCAGTTGGACAGTTCCACTAAAATCGAGCATCCCTGTTTGCATAGATATTGAAAGTGTGATTACTATAAAAGTGGCACTAGTTGAAGCATAGACTCACAAATATAAGCATTCCAATTTCTTAATGGGAAAAGGTTTCTATAAGCTATTCCACTAGAAGATTTCCATAAGCTCTAGTACTGGAAGATTTCTACAAGAATTAACAATAAAAAATGTAAAGGTAACAAGTTTCAGCATTGGTATACTAGCTGTGCAAGAGCATTAAACCAAATACAAAAGTCTGAAGGTAACTAGCATTATTAACTAATGACAGTATTAAAAAATTGCAAACCATGTACCTTCAAGGTAAATCTCATTTCGAACTCGGGTGAACATGAAAAATTGCTATCCCAATCTTAACAAAGGTGTGGCTAGCTTTACTGGCAGTATTTGAGTGAACTCTGCACCCTCTGTACCAATGCTGAAACTTGTTGCACAACTAGTATACCAATGCTAAAACTTGTTGCTGTGGGAAATCTTGCCACACCTTATATATGTCGATACGCTAATGCAACACCATTCAAATAGTACATATATACACTAATCCACTGGCTAGTGGAACAGTGGAGTAATTTTTTTATTACGGGGTAGAGTATAATGGTTTTACTGAACTGATCTCCATAAGCTAGCACTTGAAGATTTCTATAAGTATTAATAACACAAAATTTAAAGGTAACAAGTTTCAGCATTGGTATACTAGCTGGCAACAACATTAGACCAAATACAAAAGTCTGAAGGTAACTAGCATTATGAACTAATGATAGTATAATTTTTTGCAAACCATGTACCTTGAAGGTATATATCATTTCGAACTCCAGAGGACCTGAAAATTTCGAGCTCCAGAGGACATAAAACTTGACCAACTGAATCATAGAAAACAGCCGGATAAGGAGGTGCCCGCTCTTGACCTTTCCTCTTGTCTTCATAATTTTTTGTGCAGTTTAACCAAAATAAAATGACATCATTGCCTTGGCATTTTGGTGACACTGTACAAAAAACTTGACTTATCTCATGAAAGTGAGGTATGTAATCTATAAGCATTAACAGTGCAAAAATCTGAAGGTAGTAACAAGTTTCATTGTTGGTATACTTGATGTGCAACAACATTAGAATGCCTTAGCTAAATAATCTTTAATACATCCACAATCAACAACTAACCATGAAATAATCCAGAGACATTAAATGGCATTGCTTAAATTTATCGGTGGCATTAGTCTGAGTGTGGCATTAGTTAAATGTGGCATCACTTTAGCAGTAGCATTGGTTGACTTTACTGCTGGCGTTATACTAACAACAAAAAAGTGGCAATAAGAGCATGGGAGACCCATTCGGACAGTGGCCGCACCAGTACAATGTACCTCCACAGACGCATAGAGTGGTGAGGGAGGTATGGTTGCCTAGAGCAACAAATATCCAGGCAGCATATGTGGATTACGTCCCATTTTTGTTATGTTCAGCCACCTTTTTCCTATGTGAGGACAACAAACCGATCGACCTGGTCATTCTCTATTGTGTTGTCATGCCTTTCTACCCTTCTTCAACCAAGAGACACGAGACTCGTTCCTTATCTACTAATTTTTCCCCTTTTCAACCTAGATGCGGGTTCGATGCCTACTCTCTTGGACAGTACAGTCTCCCTTCATTTCCTTATTCAACCCAGACATGGATTAGTCTGCATGAAGTAGGGTTTCCTTTAATAGTGCAAATTAAGGTTTTCGTCTGCGTGACCAGCAGAGCACAGGATAGCAAATTGGGAAGATCGTGGAGTGGAAAAGATCCACATGCAGCGACGTGGCAGATGGGGCAATAGAACAAGGGTATGGTTTGAAAAGAGGTAGCATACCCGAGGGTCGGCGGGAAGTGGCTTCGCTCGTGGTCGTCGTCCTCCGCACGCACTACAGCAGCGAGCTTGGGGACGGAGGCCATCCCGCGCGGGCGCTAGGTCTGAGAGGACGGCCTTGTCGTTAGTGCGTGACCTCGCTCACCGACGACGAGTGCGTTAACTTTGCACGTACTTTTCTTCCCCGACGGATCTGTGACCACCGGTGAGGAGGGAGAGAGGTCGTCTTTTTAGATCTGGAGAGAGTGTAATAGTGTGAGAAGCAAGTGGGCAGCCCTTAGTAAGAAAGCTCTGAAGCTCTAGCCTATATATCTTTTTTATACTACTAGTACTAGAGGTGGAGTAGTGGTAGAGTAGTTTATATATTTTCTCTGCAAACAGTACCAGTTAGTCGTGCTTCAAAACTGAACGGCACGCCATTAAAAACATAAAGGTCGTTAACTAATGCGGCACCTCGGGCCAACGCGGCTAGATCGCATTTTGCACGAGAAATTACACACCATGTTTCCTTGACATGTGGTGATAGAGGCAAAGGTGTCCCGTCTTTCGATGAGATGGTGGCTATCGTTTTGGAGGAAGTCGACTTTGACGATCCGACTACGAACGTGCAAGGACGTCGTGCCTTAGCAATCGCTAAACCAACTTCGAGAGGTTGTTGACCACGCCGGAGCACGATCAACCTGACCACAAAGGTCTGTTTCCTGCAGGCAAACGAAGAACAAGCAAGAAACTAAGATTGCAATCTGGATATTGCGAATATAAGAGGAAAGCTTTATTGATCAAGGTGGGGTTCTGTGACGCCTTGGTCTGGTCGTTGAACACAAACGAAGTACGCGAAGTTGCAGCTATGGCGAACTTTTAATCTAAACAAAACCCAAAGTCTAAACGACGCCCTAAGGGCTGTATATATGAGGGAAAGAGGGGGGGAATTTCGTGGCCCTTGGTGGAGGGGTCCGAAACCAACCCTAACTCTTGTTTCCCCACACATACGGACTCTAAAAACAGCCTATACTCAAGTATTTCGAAATTACATGGGCCTGGCCCAATAATAAGGTGACGCAGCACCTAAAATAGCCTCTGGACGAAATTTATGAAGTGGCATCTTGTATATTTCGTCCAAGGCTTCTCGCACTCATTATGGTGGCTTCAACGTCCTGAAATCATCCATTGTAACTCCATTCTTGTCCCCCTTGCGCATGCCATCATCTCCATGCTTGATCTTGCTCCAATATTCATCCTTCTTGTCCAAGCTAGGCCCTTCATTTGTAAGCAAGACAAATGTATCCAATTTAGGCAGCATCATATTCTCATGAACATTAGATTCATTACCAAGAAACGAAAGTACCTGGTAATTTAATTGGCGTGCGCGAGCTCTAGTAATTGGTCCTGTATATGTGTCAGTTGGAGCTGTGGGTGTAACCTTGTTACTGATGTCCTCATCACTTGATAGAGGCAAAGGTGTCCCGTCTTTCGATGAGATGGTGGCTATCGTTTTGGAGGAAGTCGACTTTGACGATCCGACTACGAACGTGCGAGGACGTCGCGCCTTAGCAATCGCTAAACCAACTCCGAGAGGTTGTTGACCACGCCGGAGCACGATCAACCTGACCACGAAGGTCTGTTTCCTGCAGGCAAACGAAGAACAAGCAAGAAACTAAGATTGCAATCTTGATATTGCGAATATAAGAGGAAAGCTTTATTGATCAAGGTGGGGTTCTGTGACGCCTTGGTCTGGTCGTTGAACACAAACGAAGTACGCGAAGTTGCAGCTATGGCGAACTTTTAATCTAAACAAAACCCAAAGTCTAAACGACGCCCTAAGGGCTGTATATATGAGGGAAAGAGGGGGGAATTTCGTGGCCCTTGGTGGAGGGGTCCGAAACCAACCCTAACTCTTGTTTCCCCACACATACGGACTCTAAAAACAACCTATACTCAAGTATTTCGAAATTACATGGGCCTGGCCCAATAATAAGGTGACGCAGCACCTATAATAGCCTCTGGACGAAATTTATGAAGTGGCATCTTGTATATTTCGTCCAAGGCTTCTCACACTCATTATGGTGGCTTCAAAGTCCTGAAATCATCAATTGAAACTCCATTCTTGTTCCCCTTGCGCATGCCATCATCTCCATGCTTGATCTTGCTCCAATGTTCATCCTTCTTGTCCAAGCTAGGCCCTTCATTTGTAAGCAAGACAAATGTATCCAATTTAGGCAGCATCATATTCTCATGAACATTAGATTCATTACCATGAAACGAAAGTACCTGGTAATTTAATTGGCGTGCGCGAGCTCTAGTAATTGGTCCTGTATATGTGTCAGTTGGAGCTGTGGGTGTAACCTTGTTAGTGATGTCCTCATCATGTGGTCCCGTGTACCAGATGAATGACTCCAAGTTCGACCACTGTGATGCCAGGTGAGAGCCGAGGAACACTGTTGGAGAGACCCCCCTCATAATTTTCCTACATTGGTCGTTTGATTCATAGGATAGAATGCTATAGGAATTTTTTCCTATGTAATCATGTTTTAATTGACAATCTAGCATCCACTCCAACTTTTGTTTCACTTACTTTGATCCTAGTACGAAGAGAGTACTTACTCTAAATGATGTGTCGCTGCAAGAGCCGCCTATATTAGGCTGCCCGTAATGGGAGTATCATAGGTAGTATCATGCATGCCAACTAGGCAATTTTGATGAGGTGTTATAGAATTAAATGAAGAAAGAGAGTCGAGTATCATATCATGATATCGTATCATATTAAATGATGTGCTACTATGTGTCATGCATGGCAATAAATTAACCATCCTATGATACAAACATATGATAGTACTATATGCACTACGGATGTAGTATCATACACTAGTATCATATGCATGATACTAGTGTATAGTACTCCCCATTACAACCAGCCTTAATTAACCATGCTCTAAAAAGGTGGACCAGCTTTGGCTATAGTAGTATTGTAGGGGTTTTTTGCGGGTGTAATAGTACGTGACCTTGCGCTTGGCTCTTCTCCTCTTCCGGAAGTCCAACAATAATGATGGTACTACTTCTGGCAATCTGACACCAAATGAACTACTGCATGTCCACCACTTGTAAGCAAAAGTATCTCCTCGTGCTGCGAGCCACCGCGTGCGCGTTGGCGAGGGAGAAGGCGTAGTAAGCAAGCTTCTCGTTGTTCTGCGAGTTGACGGGACACATCAAAGTTACGTACTCTGTCATTAGTACTCTATTCAAATATATTTTTATTAGTACTCTCTTCAAAAAGGGCCGACCATGTCCATGGCTACCATCCTGTTCTCTGTCATTGAGTATGTGCACTATTCACGTGCCATCGGGGAGAAAAAATATTGCGTAGTACTAGGTGCCATTGAAGTGCACGACTCACGTATGCACTTCATATCTCCATTTTCTTGCATGACACGCCACCTTGATGCTAGATGTCCCGCGTGTCATGGAGGCATATAGTATGATTTTGTAAAATGGAGGCATATAGATGTCTCGCGTGCCGGCAACAGGATGAACAAAGCTCATGTCTTAAATGAAAGAGTGGAAGAACATAGATTCCCGACGACCGAGAAGGAGCTACAAACCTCGGGGTGGAGCGTCTGCACTCATAATATTTTATATTATTCAGCGATAACTAATGCGGCACCTCGGGCCAACGCGGCCAGATCGCATTTTGCACGAGAAATTACACACCATGTTTCGTTGACATGTGGTCCCGTTCCAACATGTCAGTGAGACTACGACGAGTCCTTTTGTACAATTTCCGAAAGGACGTGTAGGCCGGGGCGCCTCTTCGTGTACCGTGGCAAACTAGCAACCGTCCATCGACTCTTCATCTTTCCCTCTCGATTTGGAACTGCTATCACACGCTCTTCCTCCCTCCTCCATTTGCCTTCACCCTTCCTTCTGCCATTGTTCCATCATCTTCTCCATGGAGGGAACAAGCCAGAAACAACCCCGTTATTCTTGCCCCGATCTGAATGATGACGTGGTGGGGGAACTCATTGATCGGTGCGACGTCATCACCTCGGCTAGCATGGCAGGTTCGTTCAAGAACATTCTCGACTCAACTAATAACATCATTACAAGGAACCCAAGGGTCCAGGAGCGGTTTGATCTCCCCTATCTTCTTCGTCGTGACCCTGCTGACCGGCGCGGGGATGAGGGAAGCCTCGCCTTGTGCAAGTTGATGCCGCTTGATAATGATACGTATGATGTTAAGATTCCGTCGCTTGAGGGCAAGCGTTGGGCGGGCGCAAATGGAGATTGGGTTGTTTATATTGGGTACAATTGCGAGTGAGAACTTGTGAATGTGTACACTCGTTAGTGGATTCCACTTCCAAAAATCTCTGAGTGCCCTGAGGTTGAGCACACAGATGATCGACATACATTCAAATATGATCATGGTGACTGTCGTCTACAGAAGATAGCAATTTCTCGAGTTCCCAGCCGCTCTTGGGATTACAAGAACTATCAAGTTGTTGCTATCTTCGACAAGTTTGTTGCCGTCCTTCATGGTTCGACTGGATGGGTATTGCTCAAAAATCAGTTTCTATACTCGGATGTGTACTGTGATGCAATTGAAGACGAGAGGCTTGTGTTTGCTGCCACCACTCGTGGCACTGTTTTTGCATGGGATCCTTATTGTTTCGGTACGTTTGTCTTCCACCGTAATTATAATTGTTTCATCCACATGCATGCGAGTTAGCAAGTTTCCCTTCTCTACTAATTAACCTTCTTCTTGTGTTTGCAAGGTCCTGTGAACATTCCACCACCTATACTTGAACATTTTTATAACCAAGGGGGAGATGATGATGGTGATGATCACGAGCATGAAGACGAGCAAGGCCCATATGCTCACTGGTGGCTGGCAACTAATTCGGATGGATCACCACTTCTTGTCTATATACAGCCCACTACTGATGTTACTACTTGATGCGGAGCATCCCAAAGTCATCCCCATGGACCCTCCATCGCCTCACCTAGTGCCTCAAGGACCAATGACACGTGCTCGTGCTAGAGCTCTGGAGACCAAGGTGACATCCCTCCTAGTCCAACTTCCATATGAATCTTGTGAGACATGGTTACTACCTATAACGGATGTGTTTTGTGTGCTCAGGTGTGAGGAAGACCCCATTGGAGAGGTGCGGGAAGATGGACAAGTCCCCAAGCTCACGGACAAGGCTTTGCATCGAGAAGGGCTGAAGAAGGCTCCAAGCCCCAGACATCTGGCCCCCTGGCCCGGACATCCGGCCCCTGAGCAACCAACTATAGAAGAGAACCAGCAGCCGAAGCTACAGGGCTCGGACGTCCGGCCAGGCCCCGGACATCCGGCCAGGCAAGGCCCGGACATCCGGCCTCGAGCCTGGAAATCCGGCACCACCCTACAAAAGCTACCCAAGACTCGGCCCCACCAGCCTGGACATCCGGCGCCTCGCCAAAGCCCGGACATCCGGCCCGGCGCCTGGACGTTTGGCCCTGCGCGCAGCCACTTGGGTTTCGACCCATGTATCCCCATTCCGTCCCCTAGACTAT
>LR738713.1:265243939-265323716 GCA_902687465.1 Secale cereale | reverse complement strand
CCTAATGAGGGTTAGCTTAGTGATAGCTCATTTGATACCTAGAGCTTTGCTCATCTAGTGGTTCATCTCCTTGTGAGTGACTGCGGCCCCTCTACGGAGAAGATCCACTACGGATTCAGGACCTCCTTCATCGGAGAAGATCCCCAGGGATATCAAGACCTCCTCACGGAGAAGAACCGGTTACCCTTTGTATCGTCCCTTGTTGATCATGGATCTTGTATCTCTTTGTGTTTCGAGGATCTAGCATATGTGTGACTTGTTCTTGTTGGTTTGAGTGATTCTCTCGTGTTTCCCCTCGTGTTCCCTCTCGTGTTCTTCGTGTTCATCGTGGGATCCACTCCATTTCGTGAAAGATCCGCTGATTAGGGTTCCACCCTGTATCACCCGGACATCCGGCCTCGAGCCTGGAAATCCGGCACCACCCTACAAAAGCTACCCAAGACTCGGCCCCACCAGCCTGGACATCCGGCGCCTCGCCAAAGCCCGGACATCCGGCCCGGCGCCTGGACGTTTGGCCCTGCGCGCAGCCACTTGGGTTTCGACCCATGTATCCCCATTCCGTCCCCTAGACTATAAGTACTCTTTCCCCTCCATCTTTCAGGGTTAGCTTTGGGTTAGCTCATCATAGACCTTTGTGGTTCCTCTCCTACGAGACCGCGGCCTCTTCGGAGAGGATCCACCTCGGATTCAAGACCTCCGCTATGGAGAAGATCCCAAGACCCCAAGACCTCCTCCGGGAGAAGACTATCTTTGTACCACCGTTGTTGACTATGGATCGTGTATCTTGATGTGTATCATGGATCTAGCACCTGTGTGACCGTATTCGTGTTGATTTGAGTGTTTCCTCTCGTGTATTCCTCCGTGTTTTCCTTGTGTTCTCCGTATTCATCGTGGGATCCCCTCCATATCGTGAAAGATCTGCCGATTAGGGTTCCACCCTACATCATTATGGTATCATGAGCATAGGTTGATCACGAATTTGGAGCCCCACACCATGTTTTCTAGCTTGTTTTTGTTGTGTTCTTCGCAATTTCGAAATTTTCCCACAAAATAGCCCCAATTTTTTTTTGTGATCTGTTGATTTGGCGAGATTTTGTTGAATTTGTTCCATGGATTTGCTGTGCCACGAGTGGATCTAGCTTTGCCCCATCTTTCCCCCAATTTTCTCCGCAAAATCCGACGAATTTTGGCCCCAAAGTCACCGTGTGCAAGGAGTTCATCACGGCCTCTGGCACCCCGGACATCCGGCCCGTGCCCCGAACATCCGGCCTGGCCTGGACATCCGGCTCCTGGCCCGGACATCCGGCCTCCCGCAGCAAAAACTCCACCATCCACTCCACCTTGCACTTAACCCCGCCATTTTTCGTTCGGTATCCCACCCAACTTTCCGCTTACCACCACCACTTCCGCAACCACCATCGCTTAACCGCGACGATTTTTGAAAAGTTTGTCTCCCTTTGCCTTGGATAATTGAGTTGTGTTTTCACCATTTCCTTGGATGTTTAGGCTACCTTGGAACGGCAGGACTTCGACCACACCCCCGCTCAACTTCGGCAAGGACGGTAACATCAACGACACCTTGTTCATTCTACCTTGCAATTGCATTGTCACCCTATGGACCATCTTGGCGTAGCTTTCCCATTGAGACTAGCCATTTGAGTATTGCTGGGCCACGACACCTGTGCACATTAGTGATAGTCATAGATATTGCATACTACATCACCATATCTCCGTGTGACACAAAAGTGTCCCGCATACACAATAGCTACCTTGATCCGAGAAGCATGCATAAGTGCCCAAAGAAATAGCTCACAAGCTTTTAAGCAAAAGAGCCAACCAAAGCTTATAAGCAAAAGGAAAATAGCATCATACGCCTTGCATCAAAAGAGATCATATGCCATAGCAATACATAATCTTGTGCTCAAGCATCGGCACATCATACACTCATAGTATACTTGTGATAGGAAGTCGTTGCGTTTTGCCTCTTATAGGTCGTGCACAAGTGCGTATCCGCCTATTAAGCAATCGGTTAGCGTCTCTCTAGTGTTGTGCAACACGATCATTTTCCGTGGTTTCCACATTTTCGGTCACCCTTGGTTGCACAACCACATTTATCTATCCGTGTGTGTGTTCTGTGTGCTACTTCTTCCTTGTGATCTACTTGTTGCATGAGCACATTGTGAACCATTTTCAACATCATTGAGTCACTTTGACAATTGCATTGAATTTATGCCACCATCCTAACCAAGCTCCTCTCAAAGCTTTACTTGTGTAGGTGTGAGAATCGACAAGAAGCGGTACCAATAATGCTATTTCCGGGTTACATTATTGAGTGATCATTGATCCACTTTCAACTTCGGTTATGGTACAATTGGTATTGTCTTCTCCCTTCCCCCACTCACATACTTGCTTGTGATGATGGATAGGCCAAGTACATCTTCGAACCCGCCCTTCGACGATTCTCAAGAAGCGAACAACTACGTCACCAAACTACATCTCTTCGGTGTTCAACGATGATGTAGGGTGGAACCCTAATCAGCGGATCTTTCACGTTTGGAGAGTATCCCACGATGAACACGGAGAACACAAGGAGGAAAACGGGGAAAACACGAGAGGAAACACTCAAATCAACACGAAGATGATCACACAAGTGCTAGATTCACGATACAAATTCGAGCTACACGATCCAAAGTCAACGTCGGTGGTACAAGGGTAGTCTTCTCCGTGAGGAGGTCTTGGTATCCCGTAGGATCTTCCCCGATGTGGAGGTCTTGAGTCCGTGGTGGATCTTCTCCGTAGAGGCGCACGGTCTCGTGGGAGAGAATCCACACAAGTCTGGAAATGAGCTATCCAACAGCTACCCCGAAAGGAGGGAGGTCAACGAGTATATATTACACGAATGGTCGCCGTCGGGGCGGACGTCCGCTGGTTACCGGACGTCCGGAGGTTCCGGAGGGACCGGACGTCCGGTAATCCTCGGATTTCCGCTATTTAGCTTCTGTAGTCGTTGTCATGGACGTCCGGTGGCTTCCGGTCATTCGGTCATCTGGGGGAGGCCGGACGTCCGGTGTCTTCCGGTCGTCCGGTGCCTGGAAGTCGCCGGTCGTCCGGTGCAGGCCGGACGTCCGGTGCCTGTAGCATCTTCCGCCTTCCTTCTTCTTGTCTCGTGTACTCGTCGGGCCTGTCGTCTTGACCATTGTGCAGAGCTGTCCCGTGGCCTTCGCCCAAGTACCTGAGTATGCACAGAGTCCCTGATGAAGGTAGAAGCCATGTCTCACGTGAATCCGAAAGATGTAGAGAGAGGAGCGAAGTCACCTCGGTCTCGAGAGCTCTTGCACGGGCTCGAGTCATTGGTCCTTTGGGCACTTGGTGAGGCGATGAAGGATCCATGGGGATGTCCTTAGGATGCTCCGCATCATCTCCCCTCCCTTGGGAAAGATCCGACCTCGGATCGAAATCTTCATCACCATGGAAAGGAGATAGGTCCTTGACGTTGAAAGTATCGCTCACGGAGTACTTGTCTCGTGGGATGTCGATCTTGTAGGCGTTGTCGTTGTAGCGAGCTAGCACCTTGAAGGGTCCGTCGGCGCAAGGTAGAAGTTTGGACTTGCGCTCGTGTGGGAAGCAGTCCTTGCGAAGATGAAGCCAAACAAGATCTCCCGGTTGGAACACCATTGGTGCCTTGTTGACGATGAGCTTGGTGGCGAGACGTTGGACTTGTCGCTCGATCATTGCCCTTGTATCTTCGTGCACCTTCTTGAGATAGCTTGCTCGTGCACTTGCGTCCATGTTGATGCGCTCTTGTAGAGGTAGAGGTAGAATGTCCAATGGGGACAACGGGTTGAAGCCGTAGACAACCTCGAAGGGCGACTTGCCGGTGGTCGAATGTCTTGCGCGGTTGTAGGCGTACTCGGCGATGGGCAAGCATTGCTCCCATTCCCAGATGTTCCTCTTGATCAACACACGAAGAAGAGTGGAAAGCGTGCGGTTCGTCACCTCCGTCTGGCCGTCCGTTTGGGGATGGTACGCCGAAGAAAAGAGTAGCTTGATTCCGAGCTTGGCACATAGTGTTTTCCAAAAGTAACTCAAGAACTTGACGTCCCGGTCCGACACGATCGTTTTGGGCACACGTGTAGACGAAGTATCTCCCTACAAAAGAGAGTTGCAACATGTGAAGCATCATCGATCTTGTTACAAGGAACGAAATGAGCCATTTTAGAGAATCTATCTACCACGACAAGCACGAAATCTTTTCCATTTTGAGTCCTAGGTAAGCCAATTATGAAATCCATGCTTATGTCTTCTCATGGATGGTATGGAATAGGAAGAGGCATGTAAAGACCATGAGATTGAGCTTTGGACTTAGCTTTGCGGCATGTAGAACATCGATCGGTGAGGCGTGAGACGTCACGAAGCATCTTGGGCCAAAAATAGTTCTTAGAGAGGGTAGCAAACGTCTTGTCGCGTCCAAAGTGTCCCATGAGTCCTCCTCCATGAGATTCCTGCAAAAGAAGCAAACGAAGCGAAGACTCGGGAATGCAAAGTTTGTTAGCTCTCATAAGATATCCATCCTTGATGTAGTAATGTTCCCAAGAAGTGTGAGTCAAGCACTTAGCATAAGCATTTGCAAAGAAAGGATCATGCTCATATAAATCTTTGATGTGCTCAAAGCCAATCACGTTCAACTCAAGTTGTGTTACAAGCATCCATTTGCGGGAAAGCGCGTCCGCCACAACATTTTCTTTGCCCTTGATGTATTTGATGACATAGGGAAAAGACTCAATGAACTCACTCCATTTAGCATGACGCTTGTTCAACTTAGTTTGACCTTTGAGATACTTGAGTGTCTCATGGTCCGTTTGAAGAATGAATTCATGAGGTCTAAGATAGTGTTCCCAAACACGTAAAACTCTCACCAAGGCATAAAGCTCTTTATCATAGATGGGATAGTTAAGTTGCGCTCCCGATAGCTTCTCGCTAAAGTACGCAATTGGGCGCTTTTCTTGCATTAGCACGCCACCTATGCCGGTACCACTAGCATCACAATGAATCTGAAATGGTTTGTCAAAGTTTGGTAGGGCTAGAAGTGGTGCGTGCGTAAGCAAGCTCTTAAGCTCATTGAACGCGGTGTCTTGCGAAGGACCCCAAATGAAGGGTGCGTTCTTCTTGCTCAAAGCGTGTAGAGGCATAGCAATGGTGCTAAAGTCCTTCACAAAACGTCGATAGAAACCGGCTAGACCAAGGAAACTACGCACTTGCATGAGATTCTTTGGTTGAGGCCAAGTTTTAATTGCTTCAATTTTAGTTTCATCAACGTGAACACCTTGAGCAGACACGACAAATCCTTGAAAGACAACCTTGTCAACGCCAAAAGTGCATTTTTCCATATTAGCATATAATTGTTGGTTGCGAAGGGCTTGCAAAACCAAATGGACATGGTCAACATGTTCCTCAAGCGACTTGCTAAAGACTAGAATGTCATCAAAGTAAACCACTACAAAGACGCCTATATAAGGTCGGAGAACAAAGTTCATAAGACGCACGAATGTGCCGGGCGCTTCCGATAAGCCCATCGGCATGACCAACCACTCATAGAGTCCAAACTTGGTTTTGAAAGCTGTTTTCCATTCATCACCCTCTTGAATGCGAATTTGGTAGTAGCCACTTTTAAGATCAATTTTGGAAAAAATTGTGGCACCACATAATTCATCAAGCATATCATCTAATCGAGGAATAGGGTGACGGTATCTAACAGTGATAGCATTTATCGGACGACAATCGGAGCACATGCGAAAACTTCCGTCTTTCTTAGGCACGAGAATAACGGGAATGGCACAAGGGCTTAAGCTTTCACGTACATGACCTTTGTCGATGAGTTTTTGCACTTGCCATTGTATCTCCTTTGTTTCTTCGGGGTTGACGC
This sequence comes from Secale cereale, assembly GCA_902687465.1. NCBI lineage: Eukaryota > Viridiplantae > Streptophyta > Magnoliopsida > Poales > Poaceae > Secale > Secale cereale. The sequence continues at coordinate 265,317,793 of LR738713.1, read as the reverse complement.
GGTAGGGAGCCTTGTTTGGAAGTGGTGCACCGGGTGTGAGGTCGATGCGGTGTTCGATTCCGCGAAGTGGAGGTAGACCCGGAGGTAGCTCATCGGGAAAGACGTCCGAGAATTCCTGCAACAATTGAGACAACACAAAAGGTGGAGACGGTGAAGTGTTAGTAGGTTTGGCTTCCCCTTTGCATAAGAGCACAAGGTGGAAGACGCTCGATGGGTTCTCACACACTTCTCTCATCTCACGTTTGGTGGCAAATAGGACTAGTTGCTTCTTGTCGCTCATCGTGGAGTCGCTCATATTTGGCTTGTGGCTCTCGCTCTCTTTTTGGTGGCTCACTCTCTCACCATTCTCTCCACGATGGTTAGTAGGTACAAGCTTGTCGGCTGCTACTTGACTTGGAGACATTGGTCGGAGCACGAATTCCTTGCCCTTCATCTTGAAATGATAGTGATTTGTCCGTCCATTGTGTGTGACTCCACGATCATATTGCCATGGACGTCCAAGAATAAGGTGGCACACGGACATGGGTATCACATCACATTCAAGAGTGTCCTCGTAGGCGGCAATCTTGAAAGAGACTTGCACGGTGTGCTCGACTCAAAGAATTCGGGCGTCGTTGAGCCACTGGACCTTGTAGGGGTGAGGATGCTTCGTCTTGACCAAATGAAGCTTGTCGCATAGCTCTTCGCTTGCCAAGTTGTGGCAACTTCCTCCATCGATGATAACCTTGACGGAGCGTCCATTGATGCCGGCCTTCGTATGGAAAATGTGACATCGTTGGTCGTCATCTTGTTGGTGTTGGAGTGTCAAGACTTTGGAGACAACAAGATTGGGACTTGAGTCATTATCGCAAAACACTTGATTGTCTTCTTCGTCATTCACTTGGCGATGCATAGCGACATGCTCAAGTGCTTCCATCTCATCATCGCTCATGGAGTCATAAGATCCGTCATCGTTGATGATCATGGTGCGAACGGTCTTGCACTCAAATGACTTGTGGCCTCGTCCTTGGCACTTGAAGCATTTGATGGAGCTCGTCTTGTTGTTGTCTTCGGTTGGAGTTGTAGTTGAGGAAGCTCTTGGCTTGAAGTTGTTGGTAGAAGGTGGACGACTTGATGTAGTCGCATTCTTGTAGCTTGACTTGTCACCGAAGTTTGTAGATGGCTTGGTAGAGGTAGGAGGGGTAGCCGAAGTCGTTGAAGCTTGGTTGTAGGAGCCGTAGTTCTTGGAGTTGAACTTGGAATACTTGTAATCCTCTTGAACTTGTCGCTCCGCTTTGGTTGCTTGATGTACTAGCTCGAGGAGATTGTTGTATGGTTGGAAGTCCTCAATCTTCTTGATGGGATAGTTGAGTCCATTCAAGAATCTCGCCATTGTTTGCTCGTCATCTTCCGTGATGTTTGCTCGTATCATAGCAATCTCCATCTCCTTGTAGTACTCTTCAACGGACTTGGTACCTTGCTTGAGGAGTTGTAGCTTCTTGAACAAGTTACGATTGTAGTGGGTAGGCACAAAGCGTGCTCTCATGACTTCCTTCATTTGAGCCCAAGTGGTGATAGGAGGTTCGCCTTTTGCTTCTCTTCTCTCTATGATTTGCTCCCACCAAATGAGAACATAGTCTTGGAACTCAAGGGATGCCATTGCGATCTTCTTCTCTTCATCGAAGTTGTGAAGACGAAAGATCTTGTCAACCTTCAATGCCCATGAGAGATAGTCTTCGGGATCAATGCTTCCGGAGAACTATGGCATGGTGAATTTGAGCTTGCCATAGCGATGCTCGTCATTGTTTCCTTGTCTATTGGGAGGGCGGTCTCGATTTTGGCGGTTTGCCATATCTTGTTGATCTTGTTGATGTAGATGTTCTTGTTGGAGTTGATGTTCTTGCCGTGCTTGAGGAGGAGCTTCTTCTTGCATTCTTGCTTGATGTCGCCTCTCTTGCATCTCATCGCGAAGGAAATCCTCTTCTTGACGAGTGTGTCGAGTGCGGGCAGCCACATTGCGTTGTGCATCTTGTAGTGCTCGTTGCGCCTCCATAGCTTGAGCTTCTCGACGTTGTTGTGCGTGGCGGTTAGCCTCGGCGTCTTGTTCTTCTTGATATTGACGTGCTCGCTCTTGTTGTTGTTGGCGTAGTCGTTGCCGTTCTTGTGCTTGCTCAAGTGTAGCTTGGTTTTGACGACGTCGACTTTCGTGGTCGTCGAATAGCTCTTGTGAACTCTTGTCATGTAGAGGTTGCCGGTGGTCATGTCGAGCTTGACGTGCGGCTTGACGAAGAGTGTTGGACGTAGGTGTACTTGAGTCTTGCGTGGAGTCGGAGTGTCGACTTGAGCGGCTTCGTCTTTGAGATGATGTTGAGGAAGAACGTTGGTTGATTATCAATGTCCGGAGCTCGTTGTATTGATTAGTCATGCTGGTGTTGATGGTGTCGAATTGTTCTTTTGTCCTTGCTTCAAATTGGCGCGCGTCCTCGGCGACTTGACCAATGTACTCACGCGTAGCTTCACTCTCTTGATGTAGAGCTCGTTGGATACCGAAAAGATGTAGTTTGGTGACGTAGTTGTTCGCTTCTTGAGGATCTTCGAAAATCGGGTTGGAAGATGTACTTGGCCTATCCATCATCACAAGCAAGTATGTGAGTGGGAGAAAGGAGAAGACAATATCAATGTACCTTAACCGAGGTTGAAAATGGATCAATGATCACTCAATAATGTAACCCGGAAATAGCACTATTGGTATCACTTCGTGTCGAATCTCACACCTACACAAGCAAAGCTTTGCGAGGAGCTTGGTTAGGATGTGGCACAAATTCAATGCAATCGTCAAAATGACTCAAAGATGTTGAAAATGGTTCACAATTTTCTCATGCAACAAGTAGATTACTAGCAAAGTAGCACACGGAACACACGCACGGATAGATAAATGTGGTTGTGCAACCAAAGGTGAGCGAAAATGTGGAATCCACGGAAAATGCTCGTGTTGCACAACACTAGAGAGACGCTAACCGATTGCTTAATAGGCGGATACGCACTTGTGCACGACCTATAAGAGGCAAAACGTAACGACTATCTATCACAAGTATGCTATGAGTGTATGATGTGCCGATGCTTGAGCACAAGATGATGTTGTTATGATGTATGATCTCTTTCGATGCAAGGCTTATGATGCTATTGTGTTTTTGCTTTGGTGGCTCTTTTGCTTAAAAGCTTGTGAGCTCTTTCTTTGGGCACTTATGCATGCTTCTCGGATCAAGGTAGCTATTGCGTATGCGGAGCACTCTTGCGGCACACGGAGATATGATGATACCAAGATGAATGTAGTATGCAATATCTATGACTATCACTAATGTGCACAAGTGTCGTGGCCCGGCAATACTCAAATGGCTAGTCTCAATGGGAAAGCTACGCAAAGATGGTTCATAGGGTGACAATGCAATTGCAGGGTAGGATGAGCGAAGTGTCGTCGATGTTACCGTCCTTGCCGAAGTTGAGCGGTGGTGTTGTCGAAGTCTTGCCGTTCCAAGGTAGCCTAAACATCCAAGGAAACGGTGAAACGACAACTCATGTGTCCAAGGCAAAGGGAGACACACTGTTCAAACTCGGAGCGGATAAGCGATGGTGGTTGCGGAAGGTGGGAAGAATGGTAGGTGGTAGCGGAAGGTGGTACGGAACTGAACAAAGTCAGCTTTGTCAAGTTCTGTCGGACGTCCGGAAGTTGCCGGTCGTCCGGTCGGTCGGAAGGGGTCGGACGTCCGGAAGTTGCCGGAAATCCGGTAATAGTTTCTGTAGGCGGGGTGCCGGTCGTCCGGTGTTTGGCGGACGTCCGGTGTCTCGTGAGGTGCCGGACGTCCGGTAAACGTCGATCGTCCGGTAGGTCTGGGACTCGAGTTCGTGGATCCGTGGACAAATTGGTCAAACTTGCCCGAATTCGCGGAGGAAAATTGGTGAAACGGTGAGGAAATGCTAGATCGACACGTGGCACAGCAAATCCATGGAACAAAGTCAACAAAATCTTGCCAAACCAACAGATCACAAAAAAAATTTGGGGCTATTTTTGTGGGGAATTTTCCAAATTGGGAAGAACACAACAAAAACAAGGTAGAAAACAGGGTGTGGGGCTCCAAAATCGTGATCAACCTTGCTCTTGATACCAAGATGATGTAGGGTGGAACCCTAATCAGCGGATCTTTCACGTTTGGAGAGTATCCCACGATGAACACGGAGAACACAAGGAGGAAAACGGGGAAAACACGAGAGGAAACACTCAAATCAACACGAAGATGATCACACAAGTGCTAGATTCACGATACAAATTCGAGCTACACGATCCAAAGTCAACGTCGGTGGTACAAGGGTAGTCTTCTCCGTGAGGAGGTCTTGGTATCCCGTAGGATCTTCCCCGATGTGGAGGTCTTGAATCCGTGGTGGATCTTCTCCGTAGAGGCGCACGGTCTCGTGGGAGAGAATCCACACAAGTCTGGAAATGAGCTATCCAACAGCTACTGATGCGGAGCATCCTACGGCTATCTCCATGTACACCGTCATAGCTGCTCAAGCCCCAAGTGAACCTACCGGACTTAAGGTGAACTCGCTCCTCTTTGAGGGTTACATGAATATCATTTGGACTTGGTCACTACCTCACCACGGAACATCGTGCATCTTTAGGTACAAGGACGACCACCTACATGAAGCCGGGGAGCACCACCAAGTCCACATGGAGACGTACGAGAAGAAGGAGGAAAGGAGCGACACAAACGAAGAAGGGCATGTCCAGTCCGGAACGAGCGGTACTACCGCCTACAAGCGGTACTACCGCTCCCATGCGGCACTACCGCCTACAGGCGGTACTACCGCTCCCAAGCGGTACTACCGCCCGAGGTCCGGTACTACCGCCCTGCCTGTGCGCAGCCGCGGGCCTTTGGCCTTGTATCCCTCTCCACTTACCCCTTCGTGGCTTTGACTATAAATAGACCACCCCCACCTTCTTTCTAAGGTTTAGCAAAGTATTTGATAGACATTGAGAGCTTTGCTCCTTGTATCCCCTCCTCTAGGAGATCAAGACCTCCCAAGGGAGAAGAATCCTTGTGGGATTGCAAGACCTCCCACGGGAGAAGAATCCTTGTGGATTGCAAGACCTCACCTCCTCAAGGAGTGGGATGAACTAGTTACCTTGTATATTTCCTTTTGTTGTTCTTGAATCATTGTGAACTCTTGCATGTTCTTGGATCTAGCATATGTGTGATTGGATCTAGTCAATTTGAGTGTTTTCCCTCTCTTGTGTTCATCGTGTTCTTGGGGATTCCCCTCCAATTCGTGAAAGATCTCCACCTAGGGTTCCACCCTACAACAGCTACCCCGAAAGGAGGGAGGTCAACGAGTATATATTACACGAATGGTCGCCGTCGGGGCGGACATCCGCTGGTTACCGGACGTCCGGAGGTTCCGGAGGGACCGGACGTCCGGTAATCCTCGGATTTCCGCTATTTAGCTTCTGTAGTCGTTGTCACGGACGTCCGGTGGCTTCCGGTCGTCCGGTCGTCTGGGGGAGGCCGGACGTCCGGTGCCTGGAAGTCGCCGGTCGTCCGGTGCAGGCCGGACGTCCGGTGCCTGTAGCATCTTCAGCCTTCCTTCTTCTTGTCTCGTGTACTCGTCGGGCCTGTCGTCTTGACCATTGTGCAGAGCTGTCCCGTGGCCTTCGTCCAAGTACCTCAGTATGCACAGAGTCCCTGATGAAGGTAGAAGCCATGTCTCACGTGAATCCGAAAGATGTAGAGAGAGGAGCGAAGTCACCTCGGTCTCGAGAGCTCTTGCACGGGCTCTAGTCATTGGTCCTTTGGGCACTTGGTGAGGCGATGAAGGATCCATGGGGATGTCCTTAGGATGCTCCGCATCAAACGAGCTCTACATCAAGAAAGTGAAGCTATGCGCGAGTACATTGGGCAAGTCACCGCCGACGTGCGCCAATTTGAAGCAAGAACAAGAGTGAAATTCTACATCATCAACACCAACATGTCTACCCAATTTGATGAGCTATGGACTTTGATAGTCAACCGACGTTCTTCTTCCACATCTTCTCAAAGACGAAGCCGCTCAAGTCGACATACCGACTCCACGGAAGGCTCAAGTACCCCTACATCAAACACCCTTTGTCAAGCCGCACGTCAAGCTCGACATGACAACCGGAATCCACTTCATGACAAGAGTTCACAAGAGCTATTTGAAGATCAAGAAAGTCGACATCGTCAAAACCAAGCTACACTTGAACGAGCGCAAGAACGGCAACGACTACGCCAACAACAACAAGAGCGAGCACGTCAATACCAAGAAGAACAAGATGCCGAGGCTAATCGTCAAGCACAACAACGCCGAGAAGCTCAAGCACTTGAGGCGCAACGAGCATTACATGATTCACATCGCAATGTGGCAGCTCGCACTCGTCACACTCGTCAAGAAGAGGATTTCCTTTGTGATGAGATACAAGAGAGGCGCCACCAAGCAAGAATGCAAGACGAAGTTCCTCCTCAAGCACGACAAGAGCAACAACCTCAACAAGAACAACAAGCTCGGCAACTACACCACAACAATGGCCATCTACTACGCCAAGAGCAATATGAGATTGACAATCGTCCCAATCAAGACCGCCCTCCTAATAGGCAAGGAAACAATGAAGAGCATCGCTACGGCAAGCTTAAGTTCACCATGCCAAAGTTTTCCGGAAGAATTGATCCCTAAGACTACCTCTCATGGGCATTCAAGGTTGACAAGATCTTTTGCCTTCACAACTTCGATGAAGAGAAGAAGATTGCAATGGCCTCCCTTGAGTTCCAAGACTATGTTCTCATTTGGTGGGAGCAAATCATAGAGAGAAGAGAATCAAAAGGCGAACCTCCTATCACCACTTGGGCTCAAATGAAGGAAGTCATGAGAGCATGCTTCGTGCCAACACACTACAACAGTGACTTGTTCAAGAAGCTACAACTCCTCAAACAAGGTACCAAGTCGGTTGAAGAGTACTACAAGGAGATGGAGATTGCCATGATAAGAGCCAACATCACGGAAGATGAAGAGCAAACAATGGCGAGATTCTTGAATGGAATCAACTATCCTATCAAGAAGATTGCGGACTTTCAACCATACACGAATCTCCTTGAGCTAGTACACCAAGCAACCAAAGCGGAGCGACAAGTTCAAGAGGACTACAAGTACTCCAAGTTCACCTCCAAGAACTTCGGCTCCTACAACCAAGCTTCAACGAATTCGGCTTCTCCTACCTCTACCAAGCCATCTACAAACTTCGGCGATAAGTCAAGCTACAAGAATGCGACTACATCAAGTCGGCCCCCTTCTACCAACAACTTCAAGCCAAGAGCTTCATCATCTACAACTCCAACCGAGGACAACTCCAAAACGAGTTCCATCAAATGTGTCAAGTGCCAAGGGCGAGGCCACAAATCATTTGAGTGCAAGACCGTTCGCACCATGATCATCAACGATGACGGATCTTATGACTCAATGAGCGACGATGAGATGGAAGTCATTGAGCATGTAGCTATGCATCGACAAGTGAATGAGGATGAAGACCATCAAGTGTTTTGCGACAATGACTCAAGTCCCAATCTTGTTGTCTCCAAGGTCTTGACACTCCAACATCGACAAGATAACGACCAACAACGTCATATCTTCCATACCAAGGCCGGCATCAATGGACGCTCCGTCAAGGTTATCATCGATGGAGGAAGTTGTCATAACTTGGCAAGCGAAGAGCTTTGCGACAAGCTCAACTTGGTGAAGTCAAAGCACCCTCATCCCTACAAGGTCCAATGGCTTAACGATGAAGGAATTCTTTGAGTCAAGCACACCATGCATGTCTCCTTCAAGATCGGTGCCTACGAGGACACACTTGAGTGTGATGTGGTCCCAATGTCCGTGTGCCACCTTCTACTTGGACGACCATGGCAATATGATCGTGGAGTCACACACAATGGACGGACCAACCACTATAGCTTCAAGATGAAGGGCAAGGAATTCGTGCTACGTCCCATGTCACCAAGTCAAGTAGCCGCCGAAAAAACTTACCTGACAACCATCGTGGAGAGAATGGAGAGAGAGTGAGCCACCAAAAGGAGAGTGAGAGCCACAAGCCAATTATGAGCGACTCCACAATGAGTGACAAGAAACAACTAGTGCTATTTGCCACCAAAAGTGAGATGAGAGAAGTGTGTGAGAACCCATCGAGTGTCTTTCACCTTGTGCTTTTATGCAAAGGTGATGCGGAGCATCCTAAGGTCATCCCCATGGACCCTTCATCGCCTCATCAAGTGCCCAAAGGACCAATGACTCGAGCCCGTGCAAGAGCTCCCGAGACTGAGGTGACTTCACTCCTTGCTCTAAATCCTTCCGATATACATGAGACATGGCTTCTACCCTCATCAGGAACTCTGTGCATACTCAGGTACTTGGATGAAGGCCACGGGACAGCTCTACACAATGGTCAAGACGGCGAGTTTGAAAAGTGCCGGGAACAAGAAGAAGGAAGGCTGAAGATGCTACAGGCAGCGGACGTCCGAAATGCACTGAACGACCGGTGACTTCCAGGCACCGGACGACCGGAAGCCACCGGACGTCCGGCCACTCCCAGACGACCGGACGACCGGAAGCCACCGGACGTCCGTGACACCGACCAAAGAACAAAATAGCGGACATCCGATGATTACCGGCTGTCCGGTCCCTCCGGAAACACCGAACGTCCGGTAACCAGCGGACGTCCGCCCCGACGGCGACAATTCGTGTAATATATACTCATTGACCTCCGTCCTTTTGAGGCAGCTTTTGGATAGATCATTATAGACCTTCGTGGATTCTCTCCTACGAGACCGCGCGCCTCTTCGGAGAAGATCCACCTCGGATTCAAGGCCTCCACATCGGAGAAGATCCCAAGGGATACCCAAGACCTCCTCCGGGAGAAGACTATCTATGTACCACCGTCGTTGACTATGGACCGTGTATCTCGATGTGTATCATGGATCTAGAACTTGTGTGATCATATTTGTGTTGATTTGAGTGTTTCCTCTCGTGTTTTCCTCCGTTTCCGCCTTGTGTTCTCCGTGTTCGTCGTGGGATATTCTCCAATCATGAAAGATCTGCTAATTAGGGTTCCACCCTACATCATCTTTGGTATCCAGAGCATAGGTTGATCACGAATTTGGAGCCCCACACCCTGTTTTCTAGCTTGTTTTTGTTGTGTTCTTCCCAATTTCGAAAATTCCCCACAAAAATAGCCCCAAATTCTTTTTGTGATCTGTTGATTTGGCAAGATTTTGTTGACTTTGTTCCATGGATTTGCTGTGCCACGAGTGGATCTAGTTTTTCCCCCCATTTCACCGACTTTCCCCCACAAATTCGGCCAAGATTGACCAATTTGTCCACGGATCCGAGAAACCTAGCCCCAGACCTACCGGACGACCGACGTTTACCGGACGTCCGGCACCCCACGGGACACCGGACGTCCGCTAAACACCGGACGACCGGCACCCCGCCTACAGAAACTTTTACCGGACTTCCGGAACTTTCCGGACGTCCGACCCCTTCCGGCCGACCGGACGACCGGCAACCTCCGGACGTCCGGCAATCCGTGAAGAAGCTGAACTTGTTCAGTTCCGTACCACCTTCCGCTACCACCTACTTTTCATCCCACCTTCCGCAACCACCATCGATTAACCGCTACGATTTGGAACATCCTGTCTCCCTTTGCCTTGGATACTTGAGTTGTGGTTTCACCGTTTCCTTGGATGTTTAGGCTACCTTGGAACGGCAAGACTTCGACAACACCACCGCTCAACTTCGGCAAGGACGGTAACATCGACGACACTTTGTCCATTCTACCTTGCAATTGCATTGTCACCCTATGAACCATCTTTGCGTAGCTTTCCCATTGAGACTAGCCATTTGAGTATTGCCGGGCCACGACACTTGTGCACATTAGTGATAGTCATAGATACTCCATACCATATCATCATATCTCCGTGTGACAAAAGAGTGTCCCGCATACACAATAGCTACCTTGATCCGAGAAGCATGCATAAGTACCCAAATAAAGAGCTCACAAGCTTTTAAGCAAAAGAGCCAACCAAAGCAAAAGGACAATAGCATCATACGCCTTGCATCAAAAGAGATCATATGAGATAGCAATACATCATCTTGTGCTCAAGCATCGGCACATCATACACTCATAGCATACTTGTGATAGATAGTCGTTTCGTTTTGCCTCTTATAGGTCGTGCACAAGTGCGTATCCGCCTATTAAGCAATCGGTTAGCATCTCTCTAGTGTTGTGCAACACGAGCATTTTCCGTGTATTCCACATTTTTCGCTCACCCTTGGTTGCACAACCACATTTATCTATCCGTGCGTGTGTTCCGTGTGCTACTTTGCTAGTGATCTACTTGTTGCATGAGCAAATTGTGAACCATTTTCAACATCTTTGAGTCACTTTGACGATTACATTGAATTTGTTCCACCATCCTAACCAAGCTCCTCTCAAAGCTTTACTTGTGTAGGTGTGAGAATCGACACGAAGTGGTACCAATAGTGCTATTTCCGGGTTACATTATTGAGTGATCATTGATCCATTTTCAACTTCGGTTAAGGTACATTTGATATTGTTTTCTCCTTTCTCCCACTTACATACTTGCTTGTGATGATGGATAGGCCAAGTACATCTTCCAACCCGATCTTCGACGATCCTCAAGAAGCGAACAACTACGTCACCAAACTACATCTCTTCGGCGTCCAACGAGCTCTACATCAAGAGAGTGAAGCTATGCGCGAGTACATTGGTCAAGTCGCCGAGGACGCGCGCCAATTTGAAGCAAGAACAAAAGAGCAATTCGACATCATCAACACCAACATGTCTACTCAATTCAACGAGCTCCAGACTTTGATCGTCAACCGACGTTCTTCTTCCACATCATCTCAAAGACGAAGCCGCTCAAGTCGACATTCCGACTCCACGCAAGACTCAAGTACCCCTACGTCCAACACTCTTCGTCAAGCCGCACGTCAAGCTCGACATGACAACCGACAGCCTCTTCATGACAAGAGTTCACAAGAGCTATTCGACGAGCAAGAAAGCCGACGTCGTCAAAACCAAGCTACACTTGAGCAAGCACAAGAACGGCAACGACTACGCCAACAACAACAAGAGCGAGCACGTCAACACCAAGAAGAACTAGATGCCGCGGCCAATCGCCAAGCACAACAACGCCGAGAAGCTCAAGCTATGGAGGCGCAACGAGCGTTACAAGATGCACATCGCAATGTGGCAGCCCGCACTCGACACACTCGTCAAGAAGAGGATTTCCTTCGTGATGAGGTGCAAGAGAGACGCCACCAAGCAGGAATGCAATGAGAAGCTCCTCCTCAACAAGAACAACAAGCTCGACAAGCACACCATGACAATGGACATCTACTTCGACAAGAGCAACATGATATTGCAAACCGCCAAAATCAAGACCGCCCTCCCAATAGGCAAGGAAACAATGAAGAGCATCGCTACGGCAAGCTAAAGTTCACCATGCCAAAGTTTTCCGGAAGCATTGATCCCGAAGACTATCTATCATGGGCATTGAAGGTTGACAAGATCTTTCGCCTTCACAACTTCGATGAAGAGAAGATGATCGCCATGGCATCCCTTGAGTTCCAAGACTATGTTCTCATTTGATGGGAGCAAATCATCGAGAGAAGAGAAGCAAAAGGCGAACCTCCTATCACCACTTGGGCTCAAATGAAGGAAGTCATGAGAGCACGCTTTGTGCCTACACACTATAACCGTGACTTATTCAAGAAGCTACAACTCCTCAAGCAAGGTACCAAGTCCGTTGAAGAGTACTACAAGGAGATGGAGATTGCCATGATAAGAGCAAACATCACGGAAGATGAAGAGCAAACAATGGCGAGATTCTTGAATGGACTTAACTATCCTATCAAGAAGATTGCGGACTTCCAACCATACAACAATCTCCTCGAGCTAGTACATCAAGCAACCAAAGCGGAGCGACAAGTTCAAGAGGACTACAAGTGATGTAGGGTGGAACCCTAATCAGCAGATCTTTCACGATTCGAGAATATCCCACGACGAACATGGAGAACACAAGGCGGAAACGGAGGAAAACACGAGGGGAAAACACTCAAATCAACACAAATATGATCACACAAGTGCTAGATCCACGATACACATCGAGATACACGGTCCATAGTCAACGACGGTGGTACAAAGATAGTGATGAGGACATCACTAACAAGGTTACACCCACAGCTCCAACTGACACATATACAGGACCAATTACTAGAGCTCGCGCACGCCAATTAAATTACCAGGTACTTTCGTTTCTTGGTAATGAATCTAATGTTCATGAGAATATGATGCTGCTTAAATTGGATACATTTGTCTTGCTTACAAATGAAGGGCCTAGCTTGGACAAGAAGGATGAACATTGGAGCAAGATCAAGCATGGAGATGATGGCATGCGCAAGGGGAACAAGAATGGCGTTTCAATTGATGATTTCACGACTTTGAAGCCACCATAATGAGTGCGAGAAGCCTTGGACGAAATATACAAGATGCCACTTCATAAATTTCGTCCAGAGGCTATTATAGGTGCTGCGTCACCTTATTATTGGGCCAGGCCCATGTAATTTCGAAATACTTGAGTATAGGCTGTTTTTAGAGTCCGTATGTGTGGGGAAACAAGAGTTAGGGTTGGTTTCGGACCCCTCCACCAAGGGCCACGAAATTCCCCCCTCTTTCCCTCATATATACAGCCCTTAGGGCGTCGTTTAGACTTTGGGTTTTGTTTAGATTAAAGTTCGCCATAGCTGCAACTTCGCGTACTTCGTTTGTGTTCAACGACCAGACCAAGACGTCACAGAACCCCACTTGATCAATAAAGCTTTCCTCTTGAATTCGCAATATCCAGATTGCAATCTCAGTTTCTTGCTTGTTCTTCGTTTGCCTGCAAGAAACAGACCTTCGTGGTCAGGTTGATCGTGCTCCGGCGTGGTCAATAACCTCTCGGAGTTGGTTTAGCGATTGCTAAGGCGCGACGTCCACGCACGTTCGTAGTCGGATCGTCAAAGTCGACTTCATCCAAACGATAGCCACCATCTCATCGAAAGACGGGACACCTTTGCCTCTATCAAGTGGTATCAGATTTCCAGGTTGCTTGGTGAGATTTTACAGTTTTTCGTAGATTAGATCGTGATGAGGACATCACTAACAAGGTTACACCCACAGCTCCAACTGACACATATACAGGACCAATTACTAGAGCTCGCGCACGCCAATTAAATTACCAGGTACTTTCGTTTCTTGGTAATGAATCTAATGTTCATGAGAATATGATGCTCGCCTAAATTGGATACATTTGTCTTGCTTACAAATGAAGGGCCTAGCTTGGACAAGAAGGATGAACATTGGAGCAAGATCAAGCATGGAGATGATGGCATGCGCAAGGGGAACAAGAATGGAGTTTCAATTGATGATTTCAGGACTTTGAAGCCACCATAATGAGTGTGAGAAGCCTTGGACGAAATATACAAGATGCCACTTCATAAATTTCGTCCAGAGGCTATTATAGGTGCTGCGTCACCTTATTATTGGGCCAGGCCCATGTAATTTCGAAATACTTGAGTATAGGCTGTTTTTAGAGTCCGTATGTGTGGGGAAACAAGAGTTAAGGTTGGTTTCGGACCCCTCCTCCAAGGGCCACGAAATTCCCCCCTCTTTCCCTCATATATACAGCCCTTAGGGCATCGTTTAGACTTTCGGTTTTGTTTAGATTAAAAGTTCGCCATAGCTGCAACTTCGCGTACTTCGTTTGTGTTCAACGACCAGACAAAGGCGTCACAGAACCCCACCTTGATCAATAAAGCTTTCCTCTTGAATTCGCAATATCCAGATTGCAAATCTTAGTTTCTTGCTTGTTCTTCGTTTGCCCGCAGGAAACAGACCTTCGTGGTCAGGTTGATCGTGCTCCGGCGTGGTCAATAACCTCTCGGAGTTGGTTTAGCGATTGCTAAGGCGCGACGTCCACGCACGTTCGTAGTCGGATCGTCAAAGTCGACTTCATCCAAACGATAGCCACCATCTCATCGAAAGACGGGACACCTTTGCCTCTATCAAGTGGTATCAGATTTCCAGGTTGCTCGGTGAGATTTTACAGTTTTTCATAGTTTAGATTGAGTCTGTGCTTCATACCTATAGTCCACGGAAAAGCAAAAAAAAAATTAGGGTTAGTTCATCCCATCCGAACCAATCTGAGCCTTTGCATAATCTTTTCTGTATTTGCTTTGTTGAATTTGCGGTTGCATCGTCGTGTCAAGTTGCTGGTCTTAGCGTCTAGTCTTTTAGAGTTTCGAGTTCTGGTCATAAGTTGTCACGCCGCCGCCGCAACATCTTCATCGCTACTGCCACATACCACCACCGATCCATATCCATATACCACCACCAATCTGTATCCATATACCACCACCGCTGCCATAACCTACCACCGCTGCCATATCCTACCACCATATATCCACAACCAATCCGAGTTCTTTTCATATTAGGTTTGTTCTCGAAATCCATCTAGGTTTCGGATTTGTGTTTCCTTGCCTGCGTAGGTCTCGGAAAAAAAAAATTCGACAGGTGAAAATATTTTTTCCCTATCCTATTTTTGAGCTTTTCTGAGTCTTTTGAGACACGTGCCACCATACTGATTTTTTCCCCCACTTTTTCGTCGTCGCTGCCCTGATTCCGAAAAAAAAAATTCGTCAAAAAAGTTTCATGCCTATCATCTTAGTTTGACTTGGGAAGTGTTTTGAGACACTCGCCATTATAGTGATTTTCGGCAAAAAAAAAAGCAGCGCAAAAAAAAAAGAGGCGAAAAAAATTCAGAGTGTGCTTTCCCCTTGATTACGTGCAGCGCCGTGATTTTGTTAGTGTTCTAGGCTCGCGTCTCTAGTACGGTCTAGCCTAGGACCAGCACAGTACCGTCGTTGAGCGTTTATTCAACTTTGCATCTCTGAATTGATTATTGCTGACCACTTTTGCTACCATCTTATAAGCCTTCCCAGCTCCACATACATCTACGTCGTGCGTTTGATTCTCCCTGGTAATCGCTTTATCCAAGCTTTGAGAGTTTTGACTACTACGGTTGCCGATCACCACCTGCTGCTGGGTAAGAACTGGTAAGAATTTGAGATTTGCTTGTCGGATTTGTGACACCCGCCACCACCACCACTTATTAGTAGTCTGTAGGATCATATTCTTGTGTGTTTCTATTGCTGCTAACCATGCCAGGATCACAAGTCGACGAGACTGACTGGGAGAACTTGACGAACAAGGAGCTTCATGATAAGTTTCAGCATATGATGAGTGAACAGGTGCAAGATGTGCTAAACAGATTTGACGAGGCCATGGAGAAGATAGATGGCATGGAGAAGACGTTTGAAACAAAGCTGGATAACAAGTTTGCTGAATTGCTTGCGCGTTTTCCACCACCACCGGCTGCTGCAGCTGTCCCACCTCTTCAACAACAACAACAACAACAACAACAACGCCGACTTCCGAATCAAGTGGGACGAGCACAGCGCGTTCCCCTTGAGACTGGTCAAGCTTCTGTTGCTGCTGTTGATGTTTCTGTAGCTCCTGCTGCTACTGCAGAGGTGGAGGACCATTACGAGGATGAGGATGACCAAAATCAGAACTACGTCCAACAACCAGCACCACCACCACCAGGTCGTCCTCATGCATATCATCGCAACGGTAGGGCTGCACCACCACCTGAGGTACATGACCATCTTCCTAAACTGAAATTGAATATTCCACCATTTGAGGGTAGATATGTTCCTGATATATATCTTACTTGGGAGTTACAAACTGAACAATGTTTTACATGTTTAAACTATCCCGAGGAGAGACGTGTTCCTGCTGCTGTTTGTGCTTTCACTAGTTTTGCATGTGTTTGGTGGTCTGAACATTGTAGATTATATCCTACTCCAGCTACTTGGACTGCTTTGAAAACTGCTATGCGTACTCGTTGGGTTCCACCATATTATCAACGTGAATTACTTCAAAAACTGCAGCGCTTAAGACAAGGAAAAAATTCTGTAGAAGAATATTATCAACAATTACAAACTGGCCTGATTAGATGTGGTATTGTTGAGGAGAATGAAGCTATGCTTGCACGTTTTATGGGTGGATTAAATAGAGAGATTCAGACCATTCTAGAGTATAAGGATTATACTAATATCACTCGTTTATTCCATCTTGCTTGTAAAGCTGAACGTGAAGTGCAGGATCGACAGGCATTGGCGCGGACTAACTTTTCTGCAGGTCGACCTTCATCATGGACACCGCGTGCATCCTCTACTTCCACACATTCTACTGCACCGACACCTCCATCAGCTGTTACCTCCAACCGTGATACAAGGAAGCAGGCACAACCTCCATTATCTGCCAAAAGCACACCTATTGGGCCTGCACAGAGTTCTTCTTCTTCCATGGCATCAACAGGGCACACTAGTGATATTATTTGTCGTCGTTGTAAGGGAAGAGGACATTTTGCGAGAGATTGCAAATCTCAGCGTGTGATGATTGCTACTGAGGATGGTGGATATGAATCCGCTAGTGACTATGATGAGGAGACTTTGGCTCTTATTACACGTGAAGAACACGGTGGAGACGATTCTGATCATGAGACGCAATACATGGCTCCTGAAGATGCTGACAGGTATGAATGTTTAGTTGCTCAACGTGTTTTGAGTGTGCAGGTTACACAAGCTGAGCAAAATCAGAGGCATAATTTGTTCCATACAAAGGGAGTTGTGAAGGAACGTTCTGTTCGCGTGATCATAGATGGAGGGAGTTGCAACAACTTGGCTAGCATGGAGATGGTGGAGAAGCTACCTCTCACCACAAGACCACATCCACATCCGTACTACATCCAATGGTTCAACAACAGCGGCAAGGTTAAGGTAACACGTACTGTTCGTGTGCATTTTAGTATCTCTACATATGTTGATTATGTTGATTGTGATGTGGTACCTATGCAAGCATGTTCCTTATTACTTGGTAGACCATGGCAATTTGATAAAAATTCTGTACACCATGGTAGAAACAATCAGTATACTCTTGTTCATAAGGATAAAAATATTACTTTGCTTCCTATGACTCCTGATTCCATTTTGAAAGATGATATTAATAGAGCTAATAAAGCAAAACAGGAGAAAAATAAGAGTGAAAATCAGATTGTGGCAAAAGAATTTGAGCAACAAATGAAGCCTACTAATAAACCATTTACTGTTGCTTCTGAAATTAAATTGAAAAGTGCATGTTTATTTGCCACCAAATCTGATATTGATGAGCTAGATTTTAGCAAATCTGTTTGCTATGCTGTTGTATGCAAAGAGGCCTTGTTTTCATTCGAGGACGTGCCTTCCTCTTTGCCTCCTGCTGTCACTAACATTTTACAGGAGTTCGCCGACGTCTTTCCACAAGACGTGCCACCGGGATTACCACCTATTCGAGGGATTGAGCATCAGATTGACTTAATTCCCGGTGCATCGCTACCCAACCGCGCACCATACCGTACCAATCCAGAAGAGACGAAGGAGATTATGCGTCAAGTACAGGAGCTACTCGACAAAGGTTATATACGCGAATCCCTTAGTCCTTGTGCTGTTCCTATTATTCTAGTGCCGAAAAAGGATGGTACATCGCGTATGTGTGTTGATTGTAGAGCCATTAATAATATTACTATTCGTTATCGTCATCCTATTCCTAGGCTAGATGATATGCTTGATGAATTGAGTGGCTCTACAATATTCTCCAAAGTTGATTTGCGTAGTGGATACCATCAAATTCGTATGAAATTGGGAGATGAATGCAAAACAGCATTTAAAACTAAGTTTGGATTATATGAGTGGTTAGTCATGCCTTTTGGGTTAACTAATGCACCTAGTACTTTCATGAGATTAATGAATGAAGTTTTACGTGCTTTCATTGGACGATTTGTGGTAGTATACTTTGATGATATATTGATTTTTAGCAGATCTTTGGAGGAACATTTGGAACATTTACGTGCTGTTTTTATTGCTCTACGTGATGCACATTTATTTGGTAACCTTGGAAAGTGCACCTTTTGCACCGACCGAGTCTCTTTTCTTGGCTATGTTGTTACTCCACAGGGAATTGAGGTTGATAAAGCCAAGATTGAAGCTATTGAGAGTTGGCCGCAGCCCAAAACGGTCACACACGTGAGGAGTTTCCTTGGCCTCGCTGGATTCTATCGGCGTTTTGTGAGAGATTTCAGCACCATTGCTGCACCTCTCAATGAGCTTACAAAGAAGGATGTGCCTTTTGGTTGGGGTACTGCACAGGAAGAAGCATTCACGGTATTGAAAGATAAGTTGACACATGCTCCTTTACTCCAACTTCCTGATTTTAATAAGACTTTTGAGCTTGAATGTGATGCTAGTGGAATTGGGTTAGGAGGTGTGTTATTACAAGATGGTAAACCTGTTGCATATTTTTCTGAAAAATTGAGTGGGCCTAGTCTGAATTATTCTACTTATGATAAGGAATTATATGCTCTTGTTCGGACTTTGGAGACATGGCAACATTATTTATGGCCCAAAGAATTTGTTATACATTCTGATCATGAATCTTTAAAGCACATTAAAAGTCAAGCAAAACTGAACCGTAGACATGCTAAATGGGTTGAATTCATAGAGACTTTCCCTTATGTTATTAAACACAAGAAGGGAAAAGAAAATGTTATTGTTGATGCATTATCTCGTCGTTATACTATGCTTTCACAACTTGACTTTAAAATATTTGGTTTGGAGACCATCAAAGATCAATATGTTCATGATGCTGAATTTAAAGATGTATTGCAGAATTGCAAAGAAGGGAGAACATGGAACAAGTTCGTCGTTAATGATGGATTTGTGTTTCGTGCTAACAAGCTATGCATTCCAGCTAGCTCTGTTCGTCTTTTGTTGTTGCAGGAGGCGCATGGAGGAGGATTAATGGGACACTTTGGCGTGAAGAAGACGGAGGACGTACTTGCTACACATTTCTTTTGGCCAAAGATGCGACGGGATGTTGAGCGTTTTGTTGGTCGCTGCACTACATGTCAAAAAGCTAAGTCACGACTCAATCCTCATGGTTTATATATGCCTTTGCCTGTCCCTAGTGTTCCTTGGGAAGATATATCTATGGACTTTGTTTTGGGTTTACCTCGAACAAAGAAGGGGAGGGATATCATATTTGTTGTCGTGGATAGGTTCTCGAAGATGGCACACTTTATACCATGTCATAAAAGCGATGATGCTGCTAATGTTGCTGATTTGTTCTTTCGTGAAATTATTCGCTTGCATGGTGTGCCAAATACTATTGTTTCAGATCGTGATACTAAATTTCTTAGCCACTTTTGGAGATGTTTATGGGCTAAGTTGGGGACTAAACTGCTTTTTAGTACTACTTGTCACCCCCAAACTGATGGACAAACTGAAGTAGTCAACAGAACTTTGTCTACTATGCTTAGGGCTGTTTTGAAGAATAATAAGAAAATGTGGGAAGAATGCTTGCCTCATATTGAATTTGCTTATAATCGTTCGTTGCATTCTACTACTAAGATGTGCCCTTTTGAAATTGTCTATGGTTTCCTACCTCGTGCACCTATTGATTTGTTGCCTCTTCCATCTTCGGTGATAGAGGCAAAGGTGTCCCGTCTTTCGATGAGATAGTGGCTATCGTTTGGATGAAGTCGACTTTGACGATCCGACTACGAACGTGCGTGGACGTCGCGCCTTAGCAATCGCTAAACCAACTCCGAGAGGTTATCGACCACGCCGGAGCACGATCAACCTGACCACGAAGGTCTGTTTCCTGCAGGCAAACGAAGAACAAGCAAGAAACTAAGATTGCAATCTGGATATTGCGAATATAAGAGGAAAGCTTTATTGATCAAGGTGGGGTTCTGTGACGCCTTTGTCTGGTCGTTGAACACAAACGAAGTACGCGAAGTTGCAGCTATGGCGAACTTTTAATCTAAACAAAACCCAAAGTCTAAACGACGCCCTAAGGGCTGTATATATGAGGGAAAGAGGGGGGAATTTCGTGGCCCTTGGTGGAGGGGTCCGAAACCAACCCTAACTCTTGTTTCCCCACACATACGGACTCTAAAAACAGCCTATACTCAAGTATTTCGAAATTACATGGGCCTGGCCCAATAATAAGGTGACACAGCACCTATAATAGCCTCTGGACGAAATTTATAAAATGGCATCTTGTATATTTCGTCCAAGGCTTCCCGCACTCATTATGGTGGCTTCAAAGTCCTGAAATCATCAATTGAAACTCCATTCTTGTTCCCCTTGCGCACGCCATCATCTCCATGCTTGATCTTGCTCCAATGTTCATCCTTCTTGTCCAAGCTAGGCCCTTCATTTGTAAACAAGACAAATGTATCCAATTTAGGCAGCATCATATTCTCATGAACATTAGATTCATTACCAAGAAACGAAAGTACCTGGTAATTTAATTGGCGTGCGCGAGCTCTAGTAATTGGTCCTGTATATGTGTCAGTTGGAGATGTGGGTGTAACCTTGTTAGTGATGTCCTCATCATCCTCCCCTTCTTGAATTGAAGTCGTCCTCGACGGAAGCTCATCTTCCTCACCCAAGTAAGGCTTCAAATCTGCAATGTTAAATGTGGGACTAACCCCAAAATCTGCAGGCAGCTCAAGTTTATATGCATTATCATTTATTTTCTCTAACACCTTGAAAGGACCATCAGCACGTGGCATTAGCTTTGACTTGCGCAAATTAGGAAACCTATCCTTACGCAAATGTAACCAAACAAGATCTCCAGGTGCAAAGACAACACGTTTTCTACCCTTATCTCCAACAAGTTTATATTTAGCATTCATGCGCTCAATATTTTCCTTAGTTAACTCATGCATTTTTAAGATCAATTCAGCACGTTGTTTAGCATCAAAATTAACCTTCTCCGAAGATGGAAGAGGCAACAAATCAATAGGTGCACGAGGTAGAAAACCATAGACAATTTCAAAAGGGCACATCTTAGTGGTAGAATGCAATGAACGATTATAAGCAAATTCAATATGAGGCAAGCATTCTTCCCACATTTTCTTATTATTCTTCAAAACAGCCCTAAGCATAGTAGACAAAGTTCTGTTGACTACTTCAGTTTGTCCATCAGTTTGGGGGTGACAAGTAGTACTAAAAAGCAGTTTAGTCCCCAACTTAGCCCATAAGCATCTCCAAAAGTGGCTAAGAAATTTAGTATCACGATCTGAAACAATAGTATTTGGCACACCATGCATGCGAATAATTTCACGAAAGAACAAATCAGCAACATTAGCAGCATCATCGCTTTTATGACATGGTATAAAGTGTGCCATCTTCGAGAACCTATCCACGACAACAAATATGCTATCCCTCCCCTTCTTTGTTCGAGGTAAACCCAAAACAAAGTCCATAGATATATCTTCCCAAGGAACACTAGGGACAGGCAAAGGCATATATAAACCATGAGGATTGAGTCGTGACTTAGCTTTTTGACATGTAGTGCAGCGACCAACAAAACGCTCAACATCCCGTCGCATCTTTGGCCAAAAGAAATGTGTAGCAAGTACGTCCTCCGTCTTCTTCACGCCAAAGTGTCCCATTAATCCTCCTCCATGCGCCTCCTGCAACAACAAAAGACGAACAGAGCTAGATGGAATGCATAGCTTGTTAGCACGAAACACAAATCCATCATTAACGACGAACTTGTTCCATGTTCTCCCTTCTTTACAATTCTGCAATACATCTTTAAATTCAGCATCATGCACATATTGATCTTTGATGGTCTCCAAACCAAATATTTTAAAGTCAAGTTGTGAAAGCATAGTATAACGACGAGACAAAGCATCAGCAATAACATTTTCTTTTCCCTTCTTGTGTTTAATAACATAAGGGAAAGTCTCTATGAATTCAACCCATTTAGCATGTCTACGGTTCAGTTTTGCTTGACTTTTAATGTGCTTTAAAGATTCATGATCAGAATGTATAACAAATTCTTTGGGCCATAAATAATGTTGCCATGTCTCCAAAGTCCGAACAAGAGCATATAATTCCTTATCATAAGTAGAATAATTCAGACTAGGCGCACTCAATTTTTCAGAAAAATATGCAACAGGTTTACCATCTTGTAATAACACACCTCCTAACCCAATTCCACTAGCATCACATTCAAGCTCAAAAGTCTTATTAAAATCAGGAAGTTGGAGTAAAGGAGCATGTGTCAACTTATCTTTCAATACCGTGAATGCTTCTTCCTGTGCAGTACCCCAAACAAAAGGCACATCCTTCTTTGTAAGCTCATTGAGAGGTGCATCAATGGTGCTGAAATCTCTCACAAAACATCGATAGAATCCAGCGAGGCCAAGGAAACTCCTCACGTGTGTGACCGTATTGGGCTGCGGCCAACTCTCAATAGCTTCAATCTTGGCTTTATCAACCTCAATTCCCTGTGGAGTAACAACATAGCCAAGAAAAGAGACTCGGTCGGTGCAAAAGGTGCACTTTCCAAGGTTACCAAATAAACGTGCATCACGTAGAGCAATAAAAACAACACGTAAATGTTCCAAATGTTCCTCCAAAGATCTGCTAAAAATCAATATATCATCAAAGTATACTACCACAAATCGTCCAATGAAAGCACGTAAAACTTCATTCATTAATCTCATAAAAGTACTAGGTGCATTAGTTAACCCAAAAGGCATGACTAACCACTCATATAATCCAAATTTAGTTTTAAATGATGTTTTCCATTCATCTCCCAATTTCATACGAATTTGATGGTATTGATGAGGACATCACTAACAAGGTTACACCCACAGCTCCAACTGACACATATACAGGACCAATTACTAGAGCTCGCGCACGCCAATTAAATTACCAGGTACTTTCGTTTCTTGGTAATGAATCTAATGTTCATGAGAATATGATGCTGCCTAAATTGGATACATTTGTCTTGCTTACAAATGAAGGGCCTAGCTTGGACAAGAAGGATGAACATTGGAGCAAGATCAAGCATGGAGATGATGGCATGCGCAAGGGGAACAAGAATGGAGTTTCAATTGATGATTTCAGGACTTTGAAGCCACCATAATGAGTGTGAGAAGCCTTGGACGAAATATACAAGATGCCACTTCATAAATTTCGTCCAGAGGCTATTATAGGTGCTGCGTCACCTTATTATTGGGCCAGGCCCATGTAATTTCGAAATACTTGAGTATAGGCTGTTTTTAGAGTCCGTATGTGTGGGGAAACAAGAGTTAGGGTTGGTTTCGGACCCCTCCTCCAAGGGCCACGAAATTCCCCCCTCTTTCCCTCATATATACAGCCCTTAGGGCGTCGTTTAGACTTTGGGTTTTGTTTAGATTAAAAGTTCGCCATAGCTGCAACTTCGCGTACTTCGTTTGTGTTCAACGACCAGACAAAGGCGTCACAGAACCCCACCTTGATCAATAAAGCTTTCCTCTTGAATTCGCAATATCCAGATTGCAAATCTTAGTTTCTTGCTTGTTCTTCGTTTGCCTGCAGGAAACAGACCTTCGTGGTCAGGTTGATCGTGCTCCGGCGTGGTCAATAACCTCTCGGAGTTGGTTTAGCGATTGCTAAGGCGCGACGTCCACGCACGTTCGTAGTCGGATCGTCAAAGTCGACTTCATCCAAACGATAGCCACCATCTCATCGAAAGACGGGACACCTTTGCCTCTATCAGATCGAGTCTGTTCTTCATACCTACAGTCCACGAAAAAGCCAAACAAAAAATTTGGGTTAGTTCATCATATCCGAACCAGTCTGAGCCATTGCATAATCTTTTCCGTCTTTGCTTAGTTGAATTTGCGGTTGCATCGTCGTGTCAAGTTGCTGGTCTTAGCATCTAGTCTTTTAGAGTTTCGAGTTCTGGTCATAAGTTGTCACGCCGCCGCCACAACATCTTCATCGCTACTGCCACATACCACCACCGATCCGTATCCATATACCACCACCAATCCGTATCCATATACCACCACCGCTGCCAAATACCACCACCGCTACCATATTCTACCACCACATATCCACCACCAATCCGAGTTCTTTTCGTTCTAGATTGGCTTTCGAGATCCATCTAGTTTCGGTTTCGTTATTTCCTTGCCTGAGTAGGTCTCGAAAAAAAAAAGTCTGGAGACCCCCGGGCAGTTTTTAGGCCAAAATTTCGACAGGTGAAAATATTTTTTCCCTATCCTATTTTTGGGCTTTTCTGAGTCTTTGGAGACACGTGCCATCATACTGTTTTTTTACCGCACTTTTTCGTCGTCGCTGCCCTGATTCCGAAAAAAAAATTCGTCAAAAAAATTTCGTGCCTATCATCTTAGTTTGACTTGGGAAGTGTTTTGAGACACTCGCCATTATAGTGATTTTCGGCCAAAAAAAAAGCAGCGCAAAAAAAAAGAGGCGAAAAAAAATCAGAGTGTGCTTTCTCCTTTATTACGTGCAGCGCCGTGATTTTGTTAGTGTTCTAGGCTCGCGTCTCTAGTACGGTCTAGCCTAGGACCAGCACAGTACCGTCGTTGAGCGTTTATTCAACTTTGCATCTCTGAATTGATTATTGCTGACCACTTTTGCTACCATCTTATAAGCCTTCCCAGCTCCACATACATCTACGTCGTGCGTTTGACTCTCCCTGGTAATCGCTTTATCCAAGCTTTGAGAGTTTTGACTACCACGGTTGCCGATCACCACGTGCTGCTGGGTAAGAACTGGTAAGAATTTGAGATTTGCTTCTCGGATTTGTGACACCCGCCACCACCACCACTTATTAGTAGTCTGTAGGATCATATTCTTGTGTGTTTCTATTGCTGCTAACCATTCCAGGATCACAAGTCGACGAGACTGACTGGGAGAACTTGACGAACAAGGAGCTTCATGATAAGTTTCAGCAAATGATGAGTGTACAGGTGCAAGATGTGCTAAACACATTGGAAGAGGCCATGGAGAAGATAGTTGGCATGGAGAAGATGTTTGACACAAAGCTCGATAACAAGTTTGCTGAATTGCTTGCGCGTTTTCCACCACCACCGGCTGCTGCAGCTGTCCCACCTCTTAAACAACAACAACAACAACAACGGCGCCTTCCGAATCAAGTGGGACGAGCACAGCTCGTTCCCCTTGAGACTGGTCAAGCTTCTGGTGCTGCTGTTGATGTTTCTCTAGCTCCTGCTGCTACTGCAGAGGTGGAGGACCATTACGAGGATGAGGTTGACCAAAATCAGAACTACGTGCAACAACCAGCACCACCACCACCAGGTCGTCCTCATGCATATCCTCGCAACGGTAGGGCTGCACCACCACCTGAGGTACATGACCATCTTCCTAAACTGAAATTGAATATTCCACCATTTGAGGGTAGATATGTTCCTGATATATATCTTACTTGGGAGTTACAAACTGTACAACGTTTTACATGTTTAAACTATCCCGAGGAGAGACGTGTTCCTGCTGCTGTTTGTGCTTTCACTAGTTTTGCATGTGTTTGGTGGTCTGAACATTGTAGATTATATCCTACTCCAGCTACTTGGACTGCTTTGAAAACTGCTATGCGTACTCGTTGGGTTCCACCATATTATCAACATGAATTACTTCAAAAACTGCAGCGCTTAAGACAAGGAACAAATTCCGTAGAAGAATATTATCAGCAATTACAAACTGGCCTGATTAGATAGTTGAGGAGAATGAAGCTATGCTTGCACGTTTTATGGGTGGATTAAATAGAGAGATTCAGACCATTCTAGAGTATAAGGATTATACTAATATCACTCGTTTATTCCATCTTGCTTGTAAAGCTGAACGTGAAGTGCAGGATCGACAGGCATTGGCGCGGACTAACTTTTCTGCAGGTCGACTTCATCATGGACACCGCGTGCATCCTCTACTTCCACACATTCTACTGCATGTGACGCCTCCATCTGTTGTTACCTCTAGCCGTGATACAAGGAAGCAGGCACAACCACCATTATCTGCCAAGAGCACACCTATTGGGCCTGCATAGAGTTCTTCTTCTTCCATGGCATCAACAGGGCACACCAGTGATATTATTTGTCGTCGTTGTAAGGGAAGAGGACATTTTGCGAGAGATTGCAAATCTCAGCGTGTGATGATTGCTATTGAGGATGGTGGATATGAATCCGCTAGTGACTATGATGAGGAGACTTTGGCTCTTATTACACGTGAAGAACACGGTGGAGACGATTCTGATCATGTGACGCAATACATGGCTCCTGAAGATGCTGACAGGTATGAATGTTTAGTTGCTCAACGTGTTTTGAGTGTGCAGGTTACACAAGCTGAGCAAAATCAGAGGCATAATTTGTTCCATACAAAGGGAGTTGTGAAGGAACGTTCTGTTCGCGTGATCATAGATGGAGGGAGTTGCAACAACTTGGCTAGCATGGAGATGGTGGAGAAGCTATCTCTCACCACAAGACCACATCCACATCCTTACTACATCCAATGGTTCAACAACAGCGGCAAGGTTAAGGTAACACGTACTGTTCGTGTGCATTTTAGTATCTCTACATATGCTGATTATGTTGACTGTGATGTGGTACCTATGCAAGCATGTTCCTTATTACTTGGTAGACCATGTCAATTTGATAAAAATTCTGTACACCATGGTAGAAACAATCAGTATACTCTTGTTCATAAGGATAAAAATATTACTTTGCTTCCTATGACTCCTGATTCCATTTTGAAAGATGATATTAATAGAGCTAATAAAGCAAAACAGGAGAAAAATAAGAGTGAAAATCAGATTGTGGCAAAAGAATTTGAGCAATAAATGAAGCCTAATAATAAACCATCTACTGTTGCTTCTGAAATTAAATTGAAAAGTGCATGTTTATTTGCCACCAAATCTGATATTGATGAGCTAGATTTTAGCAAATCTGTTTGCTATGCTGTTGTATGCAAAGAGGCCTTGTTTTCATTCGAGGACGTGCCTTCCTCTTTGCCTCCTGCTGTCACTAACATTTTACAGGAGTTCGCCGACGTCTTTCCACAAGACGTGCCACCGGGATTACCACCTATTCGAGGGATTGAGCATCAGATTGACTTAATTCCCGGTGCATCGCTACCCAACCGCGCACCATACCGTACCAATCCAGAAGAGACGAAGGAGATTATGCGTCAAGTACAGGAGCTACTCGACAAAGGTTATATACGCGAATCCCTTAGTCCTTGTGCTGTTCCTATTATTCTAGTGCCGAAAAAGGATGGTACATCGCGTATGTGTGTTGATTGTAGAGCCATTAATAATATTACTATTCGTTATCGTCATCCTATTCCTAGGCTAGATGATATGCTTGATGAATTTAGTGGCTCTACAATATTCTCCAAAGTTGATTTGCGTAGTGGATACCATCAAATTCGTATGAAATTGGGAGATGAATGGAAAACAGCATTTAAAACTAAGTTTGGATTATATGAGTGGTTAGTCATGCCTTTTGGGTTAACTAATGCACCTAGTACTTTCATGAGATTAATGAATGAAGTTTTACGTGCTTTCATTGGACGATTTGTGGTAGTATACTTTGATGATATATTGATTTTTAGCAGATCTTTGGAGGAACATTTGGAACATTTACGTGCTGTTTTTATTGCTCTACGTGATGCACGTTTATTTGGTAACCTTGGAAAGTGCACCTTTTGCACCGACCGAGTCTCTTTTCTTGGCTATGTTGTTACTCCACAGGGAATTGAGGTTGATAAAGCCAAGATTGAAGCTATTGAGAGTTGGCCGCAGCCCAAAACGGTCACACACGTGAGGAGTTTCCTTGGCCTCGCTGGATTCTATCGGCGTTTTGTGAGAGATTTCAGCACCATTGCTTGATAGAGGCAAAGGTGTCCCGTCTTTCGATGAGATGGTGGCTATCGTTTTGGAGGAAGTCGACTTTGACGATCCGACTACGAACGTGCGAGGACGTCGCGCCTTAGCAATCGCTAAACCAACTCCGAGAGGTTGTTGACCACGCCGGAGCACGATCAACCTGACCACGAAGGTCTGTTTCCTGCAGGCAAACGAAGAACAAGCAAGAAACCAAGATTGCAATCTGGATATTGCGAATATAAGAGGAAAGCTTTATTGATCAAGGTGGGGTTCTGTGACGCCTTGGTCTGGTCGTTGAACACAAACGAAGTACGCGAAGTTGCAGCTATGGCGAACTTTTAATCTAAACAAAACCCAAAGTCTAAACGACGCCCTAAGGGCTGTATATATGAGGGAAAGAGGGGGGAATTTCGTGGCCCTTGGTGGAGGGGTCCGAAACCAACCCTAACTCTTGTTTCCCCACACATACGGAATCTAAAAACAGCCTATACTCAAGTATTTCGAAATTACATGGGCCTGGCCCAATAATAAGGTGACGCAGCACCTAAAATAGCCTCTGGACGAAATTTATGAAGTGGCATCTTGTATATTTCGTCCAAGGCTTCTCGCACTCATTATGGTGGCTTCAAAGTCCTGAAATCATCCATTGTAACTCCATTCTTGTCCCCCTTGCGCATGCCATCATCTCCATGCTTGATCTTGCTCCAATGTTCATCCTTCTTGTCCAAGCTAGGCCCTTCATTTGTAAGCAAGACAAATGTATCCAATTTAGGCAGCATCATATTCTCATGAACATTAGATTCATTACCAAGAAACGAAAGTACCTGGTAATTTAATTGGCGTGCGCGAGCTCTAGTAATTGGTCCTGTATATGTGTCAGTTGGAGCTGTGGGTGTAACCTTGTTAGTGATGTCCTCATCAGACGCAATACATGGCTCCTGAAGATGCTGACAGGTATGAATATTTAGTTGCTTAACGTGTTTTGAGTGTGCAGGTTACACAAGCTGAGCAAAATCAGAGGCATAATTTGTTCCATACAAAGGGAGTTGTGAAGGAACGTTTTGTTCGCGTGATCATAGATGGAGGGAGTTGCAACAACTTGGCTAGCATGGAGATGGTGGAGAAGCTATCTCTCACCACAAGACCACATCCACATCCTTATTACATCCAATGGTTCAACAACAGCGGCAAGGTTAAGGTAACACGTACTGTTCGTGTGCAGTTTAGTATCTCTACATATGCTGATTATGTTGATTGTGATGTGGTACCTATGCAAGCATGTTCCTTATTACTTGGTAGACCATGGCAATTTGATAAAAATTCTGTACACCATGGTAGAAACAATCAGTATACTCTTGTTCATAAGGATAAAAATATTACTTTGCTTCCTATGACTCCTGATTCCATTTTGAAAGATGATATTAATAGAGCTAATAAAGCAAAACAGGAGAAAAATAAGAGTGAAAATCAGATTGTGGCAAAAGAATTTGAGCAACAAATGAAGCCTACTAATAAACCATCTACTGTTGCTTCTGAAATTAAATTGAAAAGTGCATGTTTATTTGCCACCAAATCTGATATTGATGAGCTAGATTTTAGCAAATCTGTTTGCTATGCTGTTGTATGCAAAGAGGCATTATTTTCATTCGAAGACGTGCCTTCCTCTTTGCCTCCTGCTGTCACTAACATTTTGCAGGAGTTCGCCGACGTCTTTCCACAAGACGTGCCACCGGGATTACCACCTATTCGGGGGATTGAGCATCAGATTGACTTAATTCCCGGTGCATCGCTACCCAACCGCGCACCATACCGTACCAATCCAGAAGAGACGAAGGAGATTATGCGTCAAGTACAGGAGCTACTCGACAAAGGTTATATACGCGAATCCCTTAGTCCTTGTGCTGTTCCTATTATTCTAGTGCCGAAAAAGGATGGTACATCACGTATGTGTGTTGATTGTAGAGCCATTAATAATATTACTATTCGTTATCGTCATCCTATTCCTAGGCTAGATGATATGCTTGATGAATTGAGTGGCTCTACAATATTCTCCAAAGTTGATTTGCGTAGTGGATACCATCAAATTCGTATGAAATTGGGAGATGAATGGAAAACAGCATTTAAAACTAAGTTTGGATTATATGAGTGGTTAGTCATGCCTTTTGGGTTAACTAATGCACCTAGTACTTTCATGAGATTAATGAATGAAGTTTTACGTGCTTTCATTGGACGATTTGTGGTAGTATACTTTGATGATATATTGATTTTTAGCAGATCTTTGGAGGAACATTTGGAACATTTACGTGCTATTTTTATTGCTCTACGTGATGCACGTTTATTTGGTAACCTTGGAAAGTGCACCTTTTGCATCGACCGAGTCTCTTTTCTTGGCTATGTTGTTACTCCACAGGGAATTGAGGTTGATAAAGCCAAGATTGAAGCTATTGAGAGTTGGCCGCAGCCCAAAACGGTCACACACGTGAGGAGTTTCCTTGGCCTCGCTGGATTCTATCAGCGTTTTGTGAGAGATTTCAGCACCATTGTTGCACCTCTCAATGAGCTTACAAAGAAGGATGTGCCTTTTGTTTGGGGTACTGCACAGGAAGAAGCATTCACGGTATTGAAAGATAAGTTGACACATGCTCCTTTACTCCAACTTCCTGATTTTAATAAGACTTTTGAGCTTGAATGTGATGCTAGTGGAATTGGGTTAGGAGGTCTGTTATTACAAGATGGTAAACCTGTTGCATACTTTTCTGAAAAATTGAGTGGGCCTAGTCTGAATTATTCTACTTATGATAAGGAATTATATGCTCTTGTTCGAACTTTGGAAACATGGCAACATTATTTATGGCCCGAAGAATTTGTTATACATTCTGATCATGAATCTTTGAAGCACATTAAAAGTCAAGCAAAACTGCACCATAGACATGCTAAATGGGTTGAATTCATAGAGACTTTCCCTTATGTTATTAAACACAAGAAGGGAAAAGAAAATGTTATTGCTGATGCATTATCTCGTCGTTTTAAATTGCTTTCACAACTTGACTTTAAAATATTTGGTTTGGAGACCATCAAAGATCAATATGTGCATGATGCTGTATTTAAAGATGTATTGCAGAATTGCAAAGAAGGGAGAACATGGAACAAGTTCGTCGTTAATGATGGATTTGTGTTTCGTGCTAACAAGCTATGCATTCCAGCTAGCTCTGTTCGTCTTTTGTTGTTGCAGGAGGCGCATGGAGGAGGATTAATGGGACACTTTGGCGTGAAGAAGACGGAGGACGTACTTGCTACACATTTCTTTTGGCCAAAGATGCGACGGGATGTTGAGCGTTTTGTTGGTCGCTGGACTACATGTCAAAAAGCTAAGTCACGACTCAATCCTCATGATTTATATATGCCTTTGCCTGTCCCTAGTGTTCCTTGGGAAGATATATCTATGGACTTTGTTTTGGGTTTACCTCGAACAAAGAAGGGGAGGGATAGCATATTTGTTGTCGTGGATAGGTTCTCGAAGATGGCACACTTTATACCATGTCATAAAAGCGATGATGCTGCTAATGTTGCTGATTTGTTCTTTCGTGAAATTATTCGCTTGCATGGTGTGCCAAATACTATTGTTTCAGATCGTGATACTAAATTTCTTAGCCACTTTTGGAGATGTTTATGGGCTAAGTTGGGGACTAAACTGCTTTTTAGTACTACTTGTCACCCCCAAACTGATGGACACTGAAGTAGTCAACAGAACTTTGTCTACTATGCTTTGGGCTGTTTTGAAGAATAATAAGAAAATGTGGGAAGAATGCTTGCCTCATATTGAATTTGCTTATAATCGTTCGTTGCATTCTACTACTAAGATGTGCCCTTTTGAAATTGTCTATGGTTTCCTACCTCGTGCACCTATTGATTTGTTGCCTCTTCCATCTTCGGAGAAGGTTAATTTTGATGCTAAACAACGTGCTGAATTGATCTTAAAATGCATGAGTTAACTAAGGAAAATATTGAGCGCATGAATGCTAAATATAAACTTGTTGGAGATAAGGGTAGAAAACGTGTTGTCTTTTCACCTGGAGATCTTGTTTGGTTACATTTGCGTAAGGATATATTTCCTAATTTGCGCAAGTCAAAGCTAATGCCACGTGCTGATGGTCCTTTCAAGGTGTTAGAGAAAATAAATGATAATGCATATAAACTTGAGCTGCCTGCAGATTTTGGGGTTAGTCCCACATTTAACATTGCAGATTTGAAGCCTTACTTGGGTGAGGAAGATGAGCTTCCGTCGAGGACGACTTCAATTCAAGAAGGGGAGGATGATGAGGACATCACTAACAAGGTTACACCCACAGCTCCAACTGACACATATACAGGACCAATTACTAGAGCTCGCGCACGCCAATTAAATTACCAGGTACTTTCGTTTCTTGGTAATGAATCTAATGTTCATGAGAATATGATGCTGCCTAAATTGGATACATTTGTCTTGCTTACAAATGAAGGGCCTAGCTTGGACAAGAAGGATGAGCATTGGAGCAAGATCAAGCATGGAGATGATGGCATGCGCAAGGGGGACAAGAATGGAGTTACAATGGATGATTTCAGGACTTTGAAGCCACCATAATGAGTGCGAGAAGCCTTGGACGAAATATACAAGATGCCACTTCATAAATTTCGTCCAGAGGCTATTTTAGGTGCTGCGTCACCTTATTATTGGGCCAGGCCCATGTAATTTCGAAATACTTGAGTATAGGCTGTTTTTAGAGTCCGTATGTGTGGGGAAACAAGAGTTAGGGTTGGTTTCGGACCCCTCCACCAAGGGCCACGAAATTCCCCCCCTCTTTCCCTCATATATACAGCCCTTAGGGCGTCGTTTAGACTTTGGGTTTTGTTTAGATTAAAAGTTCGCCATAGCTGCAACTTCGCGTACTTCGTTTGTGTTCAACGACCAGACCAAGGCGTCACAGAACCCCACCTTGATCAATAAAGCTTTCCTCTTATATTCGCAATATCCAGATTGCAATCTTAGTTTCTTGCTTGTTCGCTTGTTAGCTCGAAACACAAATCCATCACTAACGACGAACTTGTTCCACATTTCTTTTGGCCAAAGATGCGACGGGATGTTGAGCGTTTTGTTGCTCGCTGCACTACATGTCAAAAAGCTAAGTCACGACTCAATCCTCATGGTTTATATATGCCTTTGCCTGTCCCTAGTGTTCCTTGGGAAGATATATCTATGGACTTTGTTTTGGGTTTACCTCGAACAAAGAAGGGGAGGGATAGCATATTTGTTGTCGTGGATAGGTTCTCGAAGATGGCACACTTTATACCATGTCATAAAAGCGATGATGCTGCTAATGTTGCTGATTTGTTCTTTCGTGAAATTATTCGCTTGCATGGTGTGCCAAATACTATTGTTTCAGATCGTGATACTAAATTTCTTAGCCACTTTTGGAGATGCTTATGGGCTAAGTTGGGGACTAAACTGCTTTTTAGTACTACTTGTCACCCCCAAACTGATGGACAAACTGAAGTAGTCAACAGAACTTTGTCTACTATGCTTAGGGCTGTTTTGAAGAATAATAAGAAAATGTGGGAAGAATGCTTGCCTCATATTGAATTTGCTTATAATCGTTCATTGCATTCTACCACTAAGATGTGCCCTTTTGAAATTGTCTATGGTTTTCTACCTCGTGCACCTATTGATTTGTTGCCTCTTCCATCTTCGGAGAAGGTTAATTTTGATGCTAAACAACGTGCTGAATTGATCTTAAAAATGCATGAGTTAACTAAGGAAAATATTGAGCGCATGAATGCTAAATATAAACTTGTTGGAGATAAGGGTAGAAAACGTGTTGTCTTTGCACCTGGAGATCTTGTTTGGTTACATTTGCGTAAGGATAGGTTTCCTAATTTGCGCAAGTCAAAGCTAATGCCACGTGCTGATGGTCCTTTCAAGGTGTTAGAGAAAATAAATGATAATGCATATAAACTTGAGCTGCCTGCAGATTTTGGGGTTAGTCCCACATTTAACATTGCAGATTTGAAGCCTTACTTGGGTGAGGAAGATGAGCTTCCGTCGAGGACGACTTCAATTCAAGAAGGGGAGGATGATGAGGACATCACTAACAAGGTTACACCCACAGCTCCAACTGACTCATATATAGGACCAATTACTAGAGCTCGCACACGCCAATTAAATTACCAGGTACTTTCGTTTCTTGGTAATGAATCTAATGTTCATGAGAATATGATGCTGCCTAAATTGGATACATTTGTCTTGCTTACAAATGAAGGGCCTAGCTTGGACAAGAAGGATGAACATTGGAGCAAGATCAAGCATGGAGATGATGGCATGCGCAAGGGGAACAAGAATGGAGTTTCAATTGATGATTTCAGGACTTTGAAGCCACCATAATGAGTGCGAGAAGCCTTGGACGAAATATACAAGATGCCACTTCATAAATTTCGTCCAGAGGCTATTATAGGTGCTGCGTCACCTTATTATTGGGCCAGGCCCATGTAATTTCGAAATACTTGAGTATAGGCTGTTTTTAGAGTCCGTATGTGTGGGGAAACAAGAGTTAGGGTTGGTTTCGGACCCCTCCACCAAGGGCCACGAAATTCCCCCCTCTTTCCCTCATATATACAACCCTTAGGGCGTCGTTTAGACTTTGGTTTTTGTTTAGATTAAAAGTTCGCCATAGCTGCAACTTCGCGTACTTCGTTTGTGTTCAACGACCAGACCAAGGCGTCACAGAACCCCACCTTGATCAATAAAGCTTTCCTCTTATATTCGCAATATCCAAATTGCAATCTTAGTTTCTTGCTTGTTCTTCGTTTGCCTGCAGGAAACAGACCTTCGTGGTCAGGTTGATCGAGCTCCGGCGTGGTCAATAACCTCTCGGAGTTGGTTTAGCGATTGCTAAGGCGCGACGTCCACGCACGTTCGTAGTCGGATCGTCAAAGTCGACTTCATCCAAACGATAGCCACCATCTCATCGAAAGACGGGACACCTTTGCCTCTATCAGAGAGGATGTTGAAGAAGAACGTCGGTTGATTATCAATGTCCGGAGCTCGTTGTATTGAGTAGACATGTTGGTGTTGATGATGTCAAATTGTTCTTTTGTTCTTGCTTCAAATTGGCGCGCGTCCTCGGCGACTTGACCAATGTACTCGCGCATAGCTTCACTCTGTTGATGTAGAGCTCGTTGGACACCGAAGAGATGTAGTTTGGTGACGTAGTTGTTCGCTTCTTGAGGATCGTCGAAGATCGGGTTGGAAGATGTACTTGGCCTATCCATCATCACAAGCAAGTATGTGAGTGGGAGAAAGGAGAAGACAATACCAAATGTACCTTAACCGAAGTTGAAAATGGATCAATGATCACTCAATAATGTAACCAAGAAATAGCACTATTGGTACCACTTCGTGTCGATTCTCACACCTACACAAGTAAAGCTTTGAGATGATCTTGGTTAGGATGTGGCACAAATTCAATGCAATCGTCAAAGTGACTCAAAGATGTTGAAAATGGTTCACAATTTGCTCATGCAACAAGCAGATCACTAGCAAAGTAGCACACGGAACACACGCACGGATAGATAAGTGTGGTTGTGCAACCAAGGATGAGCGAAAATGTGGAAAACCACGGAAAATGCTCGTGTTGCACAACACTAGAGAGACGCTAACCGATTGCTTAATAGGCGGATACACACTTGTGCACGACCTATAGGAGGTAAAATGTAACGACTAACTATCACAAGTATGCTATGAGTGTATGATGTGCCGATGCTTGAGCACAAGATGATGTATTACTATCTCATATGATCTCTTTGATGCAAGGCGTATGATGCTATTGTCCTTTTGCTTTGGTTGGCTCTTTTGCTTAAAAGCTTGTGAGCTCTTTCTTTGGATACTTATGCATGCTTCTCGGATCAAGGTAGCTATTGTGTATGCCGATCACTCTTGTGTCACACGGAGATATGATGATATGGTATGAAGTATCTATGATGATCACTGATGTGCACAATGTCGTGGCCCGGCAATACTCAAATGGCTAGTCTCAATGGGAAAGCTACGCAAAGATGGTTCATAGGGTGACAATGCAATTGCAAGGTAGGATGAACAAAGTGTCGTCGATTTTACCGTCCTTGCCGAAGTTGAGCGGTGGTGTTGTCGGAGTCTTGTCGTTCCAAGGTAGCCTAAACATCCAAGGAAACGGTGAAACCACAACTCAAGTATCCAAGGCAAAGGGAAACAAGATGTTCCAAATCGTAGTAGAGAAAACGATGGTGGTTGCGGAAGGTGGGATGAAGGGTAGGTGGTAGCGGAAGATGGTACGGAACTGAACAAAGTCAGCTTCGTCAGGGTCTGTCGGACGTCCGGTAGGTACCGGTCGTCCGGTCTGTCGGAGGGTGTCGGACGTCCGAAAGTTCCGGAAATCCGGGAAAAGTTTCTGTAAACGTGGTGCCGGTCATCCGGTGTTTAGCGGACGTCCGGTGTCTCGAGAGGTGTCGGACGTCCGGTAAACGTCGGTCGTCCGGTAGGTCTGGGGCTAGGTTTCTCGGATCCGTGGACAAATTGGTCAAACTTGGCCGAATTTGCGGAGGAAAATCTGTGAAAAGGTGGGGAAAAGCTAGATCCACTCGTGGCACAGCAAATCCATGGAACAAAGTCAACAAAATCTTGCCAAATCAACAGATCACAAAAAAAATTTGGGGCTATTTTTGTGGGGAATTTTCGAAATTGGGAAGAACACAACAAAAACAAGCTAGAAAACAGGGAGTGGGGCTCCAAAATCGTGATCAACCTATGCTCTGGATACCAAGATGATGTAGGGTGGAACCCTAATCAGTAGATCTTTCACGATTGGAGAATATCCCACGACGAACACGGAGAACACAAGGCGGAAACGGAGGAAAACACGAGGGGAAAACACTCAAATCAACACAAATATGATCACACAAGTGCTAGATCCACGATACACATCGAGATACACGGTCCATAGTCAACGACGGTGGTACAAAGATAGTCTTCTCCCGGAGGAGGTCTTGGATATCCCTTGGGATCTTCCCCGATGTGGAGGTCTTGAATCCGAGGTGGATCTTCTCCGAAGAGGCGCGCGGTCTCGTAGGAGATAATCCACACAAAGGTTTGAAATGAGCTATCCAAAAGCTACCCCAAAAGGAGGGAAGTCAACGAGTATATATTACACGAGTGGTCGCCGTCGGGGCGGACGTCCGCTGGTTACCGGACGTCTGGAGGTTCCGGAGGGACCGGACGTCCGGTAATCCTCGGATTTCCGCTATTTAGCTTCTGTGGTCGTTGTCACGGACGTCCGGTGGCTTCCGGTCGTCCGGTCGTCTGGGAGAGGCCGGACGTCCGGTGGCCTCCGGTCGTCCGGTGCCTGGAAGTCGTCGGTCGTCCGGTGCCTGTAGCATCTTCAGCCTTCCTTCTTCTTGTTCCCGGCACTTGTCGAACTCGTCGTCTTGACCCTTGTGTAGAGCTGTCCCGTGGCCTTCATCCAAGTACCTGAGTATGCACAGAGTTCCGGATGAGGGTAGAAGCCATGTCTCATGTATATCGGAAGGATTTAGAGCAAGGAGTGAAATCACCTCGGTCTCGAGAGCTCTCGCACGGGCTCGAGTCATTGGTCCTTTGGGCACTTGATGAGGCGATGAAGGGTGATACGGTGTATCCTATGGACATCACCATGTCAAGAGTCCGCTTGGCAAGTGACACGTGCGACCTCTATTTCTCATACAAAAAGGTGAATCATCTCCTTTACGCGTGTTCACTTGACCCCTTCGAGGATGGTATACTACTTGACACTCCACTCGTGTGCATGCATAGGTATTGTCGGAGCTTCACGGACGACGACGAGGAGTGCAAGCGCCGAGGAACACCTACACCATCCGCGAGGGAAGCTTGGAAGAGAAGACGGAAGAAGACGGAGCGGCTGAAGTTACAGCCGCCGGACATCCGGCGCCAGCCCGGACATCCGGCGCCAGCCCGGACATCCGGCGACCAGCCCGGACATCCGGCGCTTCAGCAGAGGCCGGACATCCGGCATCACCCCGGAAATCCGGCAAGGGCAACAGAAGCACCCGAAGAACGGCCATCGACAGGCCGGACATCCGGCCCGTGCCCGGACATCCGGCCTCCCATGAACGGCCGGACATCCGGCCCCCAGCCCGGACATCCGGCGCCTGCCTGCGCGCAGAGTCGGGCCAGAGGCCCATGTATCCTCTCCCACTTACCCCTTCGTGTACTAGACTATATATACTCCTCCACCTCCACCATTTTAGGGTTAGCAATGGTTTAGCTCATATGAGAGATAGAGCTTTGCTCATCCATCCCGGATCTACTCCACGAGAGAGACCGCGGCCCCTCTACGGAGAAGATCCACCTTGGATTCAAGACCCCTAGCGGGAAGATCCTTCACGGATTCAAGACCTCCTCTTGGAGATGAACTTTACCTTGTATCTTTTCCTTTGTTGTTCATGTACCGTGTGATCTTGTGTGTTTGATTGTCTAGTGGATGTGTGATTGGACTTGTTCTTGTGTGTTTCCTCTCGTGTTTTCCCCCGTTTCCCTTTGTGTTCTTCGTGTTCATCGTGGGATCCCCTCCATTTCGTGAAAGATCCGCTGATTAGGGTTCCACCCTGTATCATATGGTATCATGAGCCATGGTTTCTCATGAATTTGGAGCCTCCCCACCGTTTTCTAGCCTTGTTTTGTTGTGTTCTTCCCCAAATTCGAAAATTCCCCACCAAAAATAGCCCCAAAAAATTTTGTGATCTGTTGGTTTGATGAAGTTTTGTTGATTTTGATCCATGGATTTGCTTGGTTTCAAGTGGATCTAGCATTTCCCCAAGTTTCCCCATCTTTCCTCCACAAAATCCGTCAAATTTTGCCCCCAAAATCATCAAATTCCGCCCACAAACGAGTTTGGAAGTCCCGATTCAGATCTGGAATCGTCGGGCCGGACATGCGGGCCATAGGCCGGACATCCGGGCCATCGGGCCGGACATCCGGGTCCCCGGCCGGACATCCGGCTCCTGGAGGGCAAATTCGCGCACGTTTCTGGACATCTGGTCCCGGATTTCCGGGCTCCACCCCGGATGTCCGACCCCTGGGAATTTCAGACTTTTTCATTTCACCGTTTTGTCCATAACTAATTCATCCGAACTCCGATTTCGACGTTCTTGAGCTCGTTTTAAAGCTCTTGACATCCCCCATAACACAAAAATACCACCATAATCATTTGACTCCATCATATTTTGTGGATTTTGGCATCTTTGCCTAGGGCTTCCACCACATCATCCACATAACCACCACCGACTTCCGCAACCTAACAAATTTTGTTCCCATAGCATTTGT
This sequence comes from Secale cereale, assembly GCA_902687465.1. NCBI lineage: Eukaryota > Viridiplantae > Streptophyta > Magnoliopsida > Poales > Poaceae > Secale > Secale cereale. The sequence goes on along the minus strand of LR738713.1, from coordinate 265,278,437 downwards.
GGTTGCTTGAGTAGTGATTTGAGTCTCCTAAGGTGTTTAGGCTACTTAGGGACCATTGCTTCTTCATCAACCACCACCACCACTTCCGCATACCCATTGCCCATTATACATAGCCAACCCAACTTAATTTTGTTGAGCTTGTTTGAGTTGTGGCTTGTGTCTCCTAAGGTGTTTCGGCTACTTAGGGACCGTGACTTCAACTCCAACATCATGTATAGCCCATCATTCCACTTCCGCAACCACCACGGCATGTCCGCTACCACCATTTGACATTTGTCCTTGAGATTTTGAGTTGTGGTTTTTCCGTTTCCTAAGGTGTTTCGGCTAATTAGGAACGGGTCTACATCAAGAATACCGCCTCTCATCATCGACTCGGACGGTAACTTCGACGATATCTTTGTATATTCTCCTTGCAATTGCATTGTTAACCCCTAGCCCATTTTGCGTCACTTGCCTATCGAGACTAGCCTTTGAGTATTGCCGGCAACGTTACTTGTGCACATTAGTGATCATCGATCCGCCTCCCATTGCATACATACCATATCATCTTGGTATCATCATATCATCCCTTGTGTCACAAGATTGTTCCCGCATATACACAATTGCTATCTTGGTTTGTGCATCGTGGCCATATAAAAAAAAGAGAATAAAGCTTTTAAGCAAAAAGAGAAAGACAAAGAAGCTTGTAAGCAAGAGCCATAGCATCGCATCATATCATATCATACTTGATCATTTTGGATCATACCACCGGAATACTATACACATAGCATACTTGGGATAGAAGTCGTTGCATACATTTGCATCTTCTAGGTTGTGCACAAGTGTCGTATCCGCCTATAGAGCAATCGTGCTAGCGTCTCTCTTGAGTTGTGCAACACGAGCGTTTTCCGTGGACTCCACATTTTGTGCTCATTCCTTGGTTGCACGACCCCATCTATCTATCCGTGTGTGTGTTCCCGTGTGCCACATATTGCTATTGGTCTACTTGTTTAACTTGCGAATTTGTGAATCTCTTTCAACATTATTGACTCTTTCTAACATTTTGCATCAAATTTTTGTGCCACTATCCTCATCGAGCCACTCGATAAGCTTTACTTGCTAGGTGTGAGTGAACAAGTCCGGTACCAATTCCACTATTCTTTCATTTCACATTAAGTGAAACGGGATACATCCTCAACATTCGGAAAAGGTAACTTGGTATTGTTTATCTCATCTCCTACTCACCTTTGCTCGAGTCTTGTGATGGATAGGAAAAGCATTTCATCTACTTCGGTCTACAACAACAACGACAAGTTCGATGCCATGACGAACAACTTGTGCGCCAACATGAATGCTCAAATGGAGGAGCTCAAAGCCCTCATCAAGAACCGCAAGAGGTCTCCCTCATCTTCGAGAAGACGCTCAAGTGCACATCCTTCCGAGCTACCATCTCCGGCAAGATCTCATCGGCATCGACACCATCAACGACAAGAACGTGAAGGTCATGAGCTCAACACCAACAACCGCTCAACGACTTCACCATGTACCTTGGCATCTTCGCCAAGCGACTTCAAGGCATCTTCGCCTTTGGATATGCGGCATCTTCGCCCACAAGAACCCCAAGCTTATGCTCAAGAGAAGCTCCCCAAGCTCAAGTCCGCGACTTCCACGAGCTACAACGACCTCGACAACGACCATGAGATTCCTTTCTATGGGACTCAAGACCCCGAGGAGTATCTCGAGTGGGAGCGCAAGATGGACGACTACCTCAAGCTCCACCAAGTTCCCTACGAAGATCAAGTGAAGTGCGCCACAAGAAACTTCCACGACAACGCGTCAACATGGTGGCTTCACACACCTTCGACGAGCTTCAACGTGAATTGGCCCAAGACGAAGAGAGCTTTGCGGCGAGAGTTCGTGCCTCCCACCTACACGGAACATCTTCTACGCCACTTGGAGAACACCATACAAGGATCCAAGTCCATCAACGAGTACTTCAAGGACATGAAGATTGCCTTGCGACGAGCCGGCGTGGACGACCCCATTTCAATGAAGCTCCACTTCATGATGGGATTGCACAATGACGTCTACAAGACTATCTTCTTCGAGAACTACAAGTCCCTCGACGACAACTACTTTGGTGCTCTCAAGGCGGAACAAGAACTAATGAAGGCCAAGGCTTCTCCACCGCAAGCACACTTCTCGAAGACCAAGCTCCAAGACGGCGAGCATGAGGCTAGTACCACCATGATGTCCAAGCCCGACGAGCTCCAAGACGACGTTCCCAAGTTCGACTTCATCGCCATCCCTCTTTGTGGCATTGATGATGCCAAGTCTACTTTGACTCTTTTTCAAGACGGCGCGGCGACGACTACGACTACGGAGCCATTCGAGGACCAAGCTTTGGAGGCGAGCGACAAGGTGGCGAGCGAGGATGATGCTTCCATCTTAGGAGGCAAGAGTGATGATGTGCCATCTTCGGCCTTCATCCACGACGACGACTACGAGATGGTTGAGCATGGGATTTTCCCTTCGACCACGGCGACGTATGATGACTTGAGTGACTTGTACCACCATATTGAGAGTGAGAGTGACTTCACCACTAGCCCCATATATGATGAGTTGCCACAATTCCCATGTGAGGAGAGCTACCATCCCCACCACTTGAGTGAGATGAGTGACTCCACCATATGCGAGTTTGAGTGCACCTACCTTGAGGGAGTGAGTGAGCCACCACATAGAGAGAGTGAGATAGTTGATAGGTCATGTGAGGCCACTTTCAACACTAACGACTTAACCTCTACCTCTATTGTGTCTTCTCCTTTGGTGCTAGGTCCCATATACGATGACGCGCCGATCCTCGACGACTTCGTCCTTCCTTTGGACAAGACGAGGGCCATGGTGGAATATGATGCACCCCCCACATGGTTCCTTCAAGATGAAGATGATGACCACCATTTGGTCTTTCCCACCTCACCTACACCACATGAGTGGAATGCGAAAGGTGACAAAGGTGAAGGTGATGATCTCGTCCCACTAGTGGACTATGTTGACATTGATTGCTTGCATGATGTTGATCCACCTATTGCCATGCTTCGTGCTAGTATGATTTCAACATGCGATTATTTACCCATTTATGATGAGTTTGATGATTGTCATGTGGAGTCTATTAGTTGTGATGCCATGTTGCATAGGATCTCTTGTGATCATTCTTTAGGTCACATCATGTTTGACAATCCGCTTGACTTGTCATATGCTATGCATGAGATCAACAATATGTCATATTTGCAATCTCATCGTAGTAACTATGCATATGCCATTAAGATAAATCCAATTTGCACTTATGGCATAGGTGACAAGCCCATGGTTATTGGCATTTGTTTTTCTTGTGATGATATTGATATGCTTCCTTTGCATCATGTCCATCATATGCCATGCCATGATTACCTAGCTTCGGATATGCATTGTTTTGGATGTTGTCCTTTTTCTCCAAATGATGTTTTCGACATTGCTCATGAGGTGACCCCCATAGTTTCCTCATACATTTTAGGAGATTTTGGTCCATCCTATCCATTGCATGCTCCCCATACTTGTATGCTCAATTTGCATCCACATCATGCTATACACAATAACTATTCCTTCATGATGGATGACATGTTCTTATACCATGCATCAAATTTCTTTGAGAGATGCTTATCTTGTGCTCACTCTAACGTGCACATACACATCATGATGGATGATGTGTACATTTACCACGCACACAATTTCTTTGGTTTGTGTCTCTTTTGTGTAGGATACTTGGAATATGTGTCGACTTCCACTTCACGTGAGTTGACCATTCGAGCTCTTGAGAGCGAACCCCTTTCTACCACGACGCTTCTACACCGCACTTGCTTGTGCTTCGGCATTGTGAAGGAGGCACAAGGACACACTTTAAAGGTGATATCCTTCTCTTTCGAGACACTCAAAACCATGAGCATGGATGTTAGAGATCTTGATTCGACTTGCCATTTACACGTCTCCATGCATCATGATATACATCCCTTGTGTGTTGCATCCGACTTGTGGATTACTTGTCCCTATCATATGCTTGGTTGCAACAATGTCATCTCTTCACATATGCCATGTCCCATTGCTTTTCACATGATTGACTTGATGGCCTCACACATGTTGAACAATTGCTCTTTCAATAGTGTTGAGTGTCATACTATCTTCACTACACCCTATGCACATTATGCTTGGATTGTCTTGCACGTGACCCATGTGTTTAGACACTTCATTTTACATGGTGTTGTGAATGATTCTTATGCCTACCATAGACCTTTCATGGAGCGCTTTATGCATGCTTGCTATGACCATGAGGTAGATGCTTATTCTCTTGACACACATATGTGCATCTCTACCTCACATTTACATGCTTGTTTCCATGATGACCTTGATTGTGCTCAATTGATGTGCTTAAATGCCATGCCACAAACCTTTGTCACACCCTATGCTATGCTTGATGACAACACTTGTTGGGTAAATCACCTCTTGAATGTTTGGTTTTGCACTAACGCTAACCACATTTGTTTTTCCAAGTGTTTGTTTTCTTTGCTCCTTTTGAAGGAATCACTAGACGGAGAGACATTGGAGAGTGCCCATGTTGAGCTTCAAGATGATGAGCACTTCGTGATGGTCCACATCTACACGACGACGCCATCTCTTTCCCATGGTGATTTGGTTTTCGATCCGAGGTCGGATCTTTTCCAAGGGGGAGGGGATGATACGGTGTATCCTATGGACATCACCATGTCAAGAGTCTGCTTGGGAAGTGACACGTGTGACCTCTATTTCTCATACATAAAGGTGAATCATCTCCTTTACACGTGTTCACTTGACCCCTTCGAGGATGGTATACTACTTGACACTCCTCTCGTGTGCATGCATAGGTATTGTCGGAGCTTCACGGATGGCGAGGAGGAGTGCAAGCGCCAAGGATCACCTACACCATCTGCGAGGGAAGCTTGGAAGAGAAGACGGAAGAAGACGGAGCTGCTGATACTACAGCGGCCGGACATCCGGGCCAAAGGCCGGACATCCGGCGCTTCCGCAACAGCCGGACATCCGGCACTCTTCCCGGAAATCCGGGCCCTCCTTCACAGAAGCTGGACCGAGCCAGCCCGGACATCCGGCCGTAACCCCGGACATCCGGCTCGCCCCGAAGCCCCGGACATCCGGCTGCCAGCCCGGACATCCGGCCTTGCCTGCGTGCATGTATCCGGGCCGATGCCCATGTACCCGTCTCGCCCCTCACTTACCCCTTCATGACCCTAGACTATATATACTCCTCCACCTCCACCATTTTAGGGTTAGCAATGGTTTAGCTCATATGAGAGATAGAGCTTTGCTCATCCATCCCGGATCTACTCCACGAGAGAGACCGCGGCCCCTCTACGGAGAAGATCCACCTTGGATTCAAGACCCCTAGCGGGAAGATCCTTCACGGATTCAAGACCTCCTCTTGGAGATGAACTTTACCTTGTATCTTTCCCTTTGTTGTTCATGTACCGTGTGATCTTGTGTGTTTGATTGTCTAGTGGATGTGTGATTGGACTTGTTCTTGTGTGTTTCCTCTCGTGTTTTCCCCCGTTTCCCTTTGTGTTCTTCGTGTTCATCGTGGGATCCCCTCCATTTCGTGAAAGATCCGCTGATTAGGGTTCCACCCTGTATCAAAGGGTCCATGGGGATGACCTTAGGATGCTCCGCATCAACAAGTACACCAAGTTCAACTCCAAGAACTTCGGCTCCTCTAATCAAGCTTCAACGACTTCGGCTACTCCTCCTACCTCGACCAAGCCATCTACAAACTTCGGTGACAAGCCAAGCTACAAGAATGCGACTACATCGAGTCGTCCACCTTCTACCAACAACTTCAAGCCAAGAGATTCCTCAACTACAACTCCAACCGAAGACAATACCAAGACGAGCTCCATCAAATGCTTCAAGTGCCAAGGACGAGGCCACAAGTCATTTGAGTGCAAGACCGTTCGCACAATGATCATCAATGATGACGAATCTTATGACTCCATGAGCGATGATGAGATGGAAGCACTTGAGCATGTCGCTATGCATCGCCTAGTGAATGAAGAAGAAAGACCATCAAGTGTTTTGCGACAATGACTCAAGCCCCAACCTTGTTGTTTCTAAGGTCTTGACACTCCAACACCAACAAGATGACGACCAACGATGTCACATTTTCCATACGAAGGCCGGCATCAATGGACGCTCCGTCAAGGTTATCATCGATGGAGGTAGTTGTCACAACTTGGCAAGCGAAGAGCTATGCGACAAGTTACACTTGGTCAAGAGGAAGCATCCTCACCCCTACAAGGTCCAGTGGCTCAACGACGCCGGAAATCTTCGAGTCGAGCACACCGTGCAAGTCTCTTTCAAGATTGGCGCCTACGAGGACACTCTTGAATGTGATGAGATCCCCATGTCCGTGTGCCATCTTATTCTTGGACGTCCATAGCAATATGATCGTGGAGTCACACATAATGGACGGACAAATCACTATAGCTTCAAGATGAAGGGCAAGGAATTCGTGCTTCGACCAATGTCTCCAAGTCAAGTAGCCGCCGACAAACTTTTACCTACCAACCATCATGGAGAGAATGGTGAGAGAGTGAGCCACCAAAAAGAGAGTGAGAGCCACAAGCCAAATATGAGCGACTCCACGATGAGCGACAAGAAGCAACTAGTGCTATTTGCCACCAAATGTGAGATGAGAGAAGTGTGTGAGAACCCATCGAGTGTCTTTCGCCTTGTGCTCTTATGCAAAGAGGAAGCCAAACCTACTGATAGAGGCGAGGGGCCCGATCTTTCGATGAGAAGATAACTAACGATTTGGTGGAGACGACTTTGACGATCCGACTACAAACGTGCACGACGTTGCGCCTTAGCAATCGCTAAACCAATCTTCAGGGGTTACTGACAATGCCAGAAGCACGATCAGCCTGACCACGAAGGTCTATTCCTGCATGCAATCGAAGAACAAGCAAGAATATGATAAAGCAATCTGAATATTGCAAATATAAATGATGTATTGATAAAGGTGGGGATCCGTAAGCGGTCTTGGTCTGGTCGTTGGACACAAACGAAGTACACGAAGTTGCAATGGCTAACTTTTGACTAAACAAATCCCTATCAAAAAGCTACTAGATGGATCTACTTATATAGGAGCAAGGGGTGGCGGCCAAGGAGGTGGAAGGACGTCCCAAGGCAGCCTAAAACTAACCCTAGGTCGTACAAGGCTCATGGGCCCAAGTGGAGGTGATGTAACACCTTTGGACTTGTAGTTTGACTCGGATTCTGCTGCAGCGTCAGATTGTTTCGTCAAGATCTCAATGCTCCGGACGAATTTGAAGGTGATTCAAATTGGGTTGGAAAGTGTATGAAATCTAGTTTCCAACAAAAAAAGAATCACCCAATTCGGAGTCCGTATGAAGGAGTTCTTGCCGTTTTGAGTCAGGTATGTCTGTGCAGTCCGAATCTGGATGCAGAACGTGAGAGACTTGGACTCTATCTTCTCTTGGCCCAAAAGTGACGTGAGAGAACTTTTTGAACAGCCCCTAAACTTCTCTTTTTCCCTTATCTTCATATGTGAATTGTACAAATGTCCCATGCACCTGGAATTAGACATGGCACAAAAGTCTGTGAAGTATTTTTGTTCTGGATAACATAAATAAATTGTTGCATAGTTTGCATTAGAAATCACCTCACAAATATACATGTATGCAATATTTTTGGTCGTATACAAGGTAGTCATGTCCTCATCATCCTCCTTTTTTTGAAAATAAAGCCGTCCTCGGCGCTGCTTAATCTGAAATGTGGGTAAGAAAAAAGACAAGGTGTACATGTTGTATATGTATATGTCATCCATTTTTACTTCCTTTAATTTTCGCACATATGACACATGTATAGATGAGTAACTTTTGTAGTTCATAAAATATAAAGCCAAAATATTATCACAAGAAGTAGAAGGCATGAAAATATTGCAACTCAATTTGCACATATAAGTGAAGCTCTTAATCGTTACAAAAGATTGGCAACGCTCATCATTAAACCATCCCAACCTTGATGAACCATCACCAAGATTAGAGGTCATATCAAAATGGTTAAACATTGGCACAACTATTTTCACACGTATTTGATCCAAATCTGATTTATTCCCTGATTCAAATGGTTCTTTCGCATCAATAGTTAATTCAATTGGTTCACTCACAATTGTTTGATCACATGGCAAAGTCAAATCACGAACATATTCCTCTAAAATAGTTGGTGTGATCAAAGTAGTGGATAGCTCATCGCATGGTTCATTTAAATTGACAAGGCATTCACCATACTCATGTGGAGGTGGAAAATCGGTACCTTTGTCATTACCTCTTATGATCAACTCAGATGATGTAGGCACTGTCGGAGGTGATGTGTCACATGGTGGAGGTGATGTAGTCCTCACAACAATGGATGTGTCTGTCATAGTACGCCTAGTAGTGGAAGGAACAACCGTATCATTTCTTGGAATGTGCACCTGGCGCTTATTCTCCTTACGGACAATACGTTGTTTTATTTCCTGTTCAGCACTACAAGCAAGACGAAACAAATGTTCCATAGGATAACACTCTTCATGAATTAGTAACTCCTGAATATCACGATTTAATCCTGCCCAAAATCTATCCATAAAATCGTCTTCAATTTCTTGTAAAGAGGAATGCAACAAGGTAGTTTGTAAACCATCATAATATTTCGTTACGGTGTCACTACCTTGTTTTAAATGTTGCAACTTTGTAAGCATGTCACGAGTATAATAAGCAGGGACGAATGTATGTCGCATGGCAACTTTCAAATCAATCCAAGTAGTAGGTATATAATTAGGGTGTAACCGACAATATTCACTCCACCAAACTAAAGCATAACCAGTGAAAGAACCAACCGCAACCTTAACTTTTTTACGTTCATCAAAACTATGGGAAGCAAATAGATTATTTATGTCAAACTCCCATTCAATATATAAAGCAGGTCTAAAACGGCCATTAAACGGTGGTATAGAAACATTAACATGATCATGTGCATTTGGATGTTTGTGCACCTCTCGTGATGGTTGTGGTATGTCCTTAGGTGGTGGCACATCTCCCGCGATCGACAAAGCCCATGAGTTGACTCTGGATCCTGTCATGATTAGTAGAAAAAAGAAACAAAATTCGAGAATAATGTTCCTATGAACTACTAGGATGTGGTGGTAAAGCGCTCACAGTAAAGCAAATATCAATATCTTACAAGTTCTTACCATGCAGCAACTGGTGATAGGCAACCAGCGGTGTCAAATAACTCCAAAGATTGAGTAAAGCGATTGCCAGGTGAACGTACGTAACACGGTGTAGAAATATGTGGAGCTGGGTTGGCTTTATATGGTAGCAAAAGATTAGCAATAATCAATTCAGAGATGCAATGTTGAATAAACGCTCAACGACGATACTGTGCTGGTCCTAGGCTAGACCGGACTAGAGACGCGAGCCTAGAACACTAATGATGTCACGGTATAGCACAACTAGCATCAATAAAGGATACGAAGTACCTCTGAACAGCAAGATATAAGTGAAGATCACAACGGCAGTAAAGATAATGATGAAAACAACTGCCAAGCAGAATATACAACAACACTCTCTCCAACTTTCTTTTCCTTCTTTTTCTTTTTCTTGTTGTCTAACACTTTTTTTTTCTTTTTCTTTATCTCCTCTTTTTTTTTTACTTTTTTTTTCTGTCTTTTTTTTTCTTTCTCCCTCTTTCCAAGACAAACTAGATAAGATGCAGATTGGATCAAGCAAAGATGCAAACGACTTCAACTATGATTGTGACAATGAACGATGGGTTGCACGAGATGGAAATTGATGGATGAGGTGGTGGACAGCGGAAGGGATAACGATGCAGCGGCGACGTGATTAATGTGAACAGAACTCGAAACTCTAACGAACTAGACACTAAGACCAGCAACTCGACACGCCGATGCAACCGATAATTCAATAATGCAAACAATGAAAAGAAAATTGCAAAGGCTCAGACTGGCTAGGACAAAGGATGAATAGATCTAACTTTTTTTTTTGTGGCTTTTCCTTGGACAATAGGTTAGAAAATAAATCTAATCTAGGAATAACTGGAAATTCTCACCGAGCAACCTGAAAACTGATACCACTTGATAGAGGCGAGCGGGCCCGATCTTTCGATGAGAAGATAACTAACGATTTGGTGGAGACGACTTTGACGATCCGACTACAAACGTGCACGACGTTGCGCCTTAGCAATCGCTAAACCAATCTTCAGGGGTTACTGACAATGCCAGAAGCACGATCAGCCTGACCACGAAGGTCTATTCCTGCATGCAATCGAAGAACAAGCAAGAATATGATAAAGCAATCTGAATATTGCAAATATAAATGATGTATTGATAAAGGTGGGGATCCGTAAGCGGTCTTGGTCTGGTCGTTGGACACAAACGAAGTACACGAAGTTGCAATGGCTAACTTTTGACTAAACAAATCCCTATCAAAAAGCTACTAGATGGATCTACTTATATAGGAGCAAGGGGTGGCGGCCAAGGAGGTGGAAGGACGTCCCAAGGCAGCCTAAAACTAACCCTAGGTCGTACAAGGCTCATGGGCCCAAGTGGAGGTGATGTAACACCTTTGGACTTGTAGTTTGACTCGGATTCTGCTGCAGCGTCAGATTGTTTCGTCAAGATCTCAATGCTCCGGACGAATTTGAAGGTGATTCAAATTGGGTTGGAAAGTGTATGAAATCTAGTTTCCAACAAAAAAAGAATCACCCAATTCGGAGTCCGTATGAAGGAGTTCTTGCCGTTTTGAGTCAGGTATGTCTGTGCAGTCCGAATCTGGATGCAGAACGTGAGAGACTTGGACTCTATCTTCTCTTGGCCCAAAAGTGACGTGAGAGAACTTTTTGAACAGCCCCTAAACTTCTCTTTTTCCCTTATCTTCATATGTGAATTGTACAAATGTCCCATGCACCTGGAATTAGACATGGCACAAAAGTCTGTGAAGTATTTTTGTTCTGGATAACATAAATAAATTGTTGCATAGTTTGCATTAGAAATCACCTCACAAATATACATGTATGCAATATTTTTGGTCGTATACAAGGTAGTCATGTCCTCATCACCTACTAACACTTCACCACATCTACCTTTAGTGTTGTCTAATTTGTTGCAGGAATTCTCGTACGTCTTTCCCGATGAACTACCTTCGGGTCTACCTCCACTTCGCGGAATCGAACACCGCATCGACCTCATACCCGGCGCACCACTTCCAAACAAGGCTCCCTACCGCGTCAACCCCGAGGAAACAAAGGAGATACAACGGCAAGTGCAAAAACTCATCGACAAAGGTCATGTACATGAAAGCTTAAGCCCTTGTACCGTTCCGGTTATTCTCGTGCCTAAGAAAGATGGAAGTTTTCGCATGTGCTCCAATTGCCGTCCTATTAATGCTATCACCGTTAGATACCGTTATCCTATCCCACGCTTAGACGACATGCTTGATGAATTATGTGGTGCCACCATCTTTTCAAAAATTGATCTTAAAAGTGGTTACTACCAAATTCGCATTCAAGAGGGTGATGAGTGAAAAACGGCTTTCAAAACCAAGTTTGGGTTATATGAGTGGCTTGTTATGCCAATGGGCTTATCGGAAGCACCCGGTTCATTTATGCGCCTTATGCATTTTTTCTTCGACCATACATAGGTGTCTTTGTAGTGGTTTACTTTGATGATATCCTCGTTTTTAGCAAGACGCTAGAGGACCATGTGACACACATCCGTTTGGTTTTACAAACCCTTCGGAAAGAGCGCTTATATGCTAATATGGAGAAATGCACTTTTGGCGTTGACAAGGTTGTCTTCCTAGGATTTGTCGTTTCTTCACAAGGTATTCACGTTGATGAAACTAAAATTGAAGCAATTAAAACTTGGCCTCAACCAACGAATCTCATGCAAGTGCATAGTTTCCTTGGTCTAGCTGGTTTCTACCGACGTTTTGTGAAGGACTTTAGCACCATTGCTATGCCTCTACACGCTTTGAGCAAGAAGAACGCACCCTTCATTTGGGGTCCTTCGCAAGACACCGCGTTCAATGAGCTAAAAAGCTTGCTTACACACGCACCACTTCTAGCCCTACCAAACTTTGATAAACCTTTTGAGATTCACTATGATGCTAGTGGTACCGGTATAAGTGGCGTGCTAATGCAAGAAAAGCGCCCAATCGCGTACTTTAGCGAGAAACTATCCGGAGCGCAACTTAACTATCCCATCTATGATAAAGAGCTTTATGCCTTGGTGAGAGTTTTACGTGTTTGGGAACATTATCTTAGACCTCATGAATTCATTCTTCATACGGACCATGAGAATCTAAAGTATCTCAAAGGTCAAACTAAGTTGAACAAGTGTCTTGCTAAATGGAGTGAGTTCATTGAGTCTTTTCCCTATGTCATCAAGTACATCAAAGGCAAAGAAAATGTTGTGGCGGACGCGCTTTCCCGCAAATGCATGCTTGTAACACAACTTGAGTTGAATGTGATTGGCTTTGAGCACATAAAAGATTTATATGAGCATGATCATTTCTTTGCAAATGCTTATGCTAAGTGCTTGACTCACACTTCTTGGGAACGTTACTACATCAAGGATGGATATCTTATGAGAGCAAACAAACTTTGCATTCCCGAGTCTTCGCTTCATTTGCTCCTTTTGCAGGAATCTCATGGAGGAGGACTCATGGGACACTTTGGACGCGACAAGACGTTTGCTACGCTCTCTAAGAACTATTTTTGGCCCAAGATGCTCAGTGATGTCTCACGCCTCACCAACCGATGTTCTACATGCCGCAAAGCTAAGTCCAAAGCTCAATCTCATGGTCTTTACATGCCACTCCATATTCCATACCACCCATGGGAAGACATAAGCATGGATTTTATACTTGGATTGCCTAGGACCCAAAATGTCAAAGATTTCGTGCTTGTTGTGGTAGATAGATTCTCTAAAATGGCTCATTTCATTCCTTGTAACAAGATCGACGATGCTTCACATGTTGCAAATCTCTTTTGTAGGGAGATAATTCGTCTACACGGCATGCCCAAGATGATCGTGTCGGACGGGGACGTCAAGTTCTTGAGCTACTTTTGGAAAACCCTATGTGCCAAGCTCGGAATCAAGCTACTCTTCTCTTCGGCGTACCATCCACAAACGGACGGCCAAACGGAGGTGACGAACCGCACGCTTTCGACGCTTCTTCGCGTGTTGATCAAGAAGAACATCAAGGAATGGGAGCAATGCTTGCCCATCACCGAGTACGCCTACAACCGCGCAAGACACTCGACCACCGGCAAGTCCCCCTTCGAGGTCGTCTACGGCTTCAACCCGTTGTCCCCATTGGACATCCTACCTCTACCTCTACAAGAGCGCATCAACATGGACGCAAGTACACGAGCAAGCTATCTCAAGAAGGTGCACGAAGATACAAGGGCAATGACCGAGCGACAAGTCCACCGTCTCGCCACCAAGCTCAACGTCAACAAGGCACCAACGGTGTTCCAACCGGGAGATCTTGTTTGGCTTCATCTTCGCAAGGACCGTTTCCCACATGAGAGCAAGTCCAAACTTCTACCTCGCGCCGACGGACCATTCAAGGTGCTAGCACGCTACAACGACAACGCCTACAAGATCGACATCCCACGAGACAAGTACTCCGTGAGCGATACTTTCAACATCAAGGACCTATCTCCTTTCCATGGTGATGAAGATTTCGATATGAGGTCGGATCTTTCCCAAGGGAGGGGAGATGATGCGGAGCATCCTAAGGTCATCCCCATGGACCCTTCATCGCCTCATCAAGTGCCCAAAGGACCAATGACTCGAGCCCGTGCAAGAGCTCTCGAGACCGAGGTGACTTCACTCCTTGCTCTAAATCCTTCCGATATACATGAGACATGGCTTCTACCCTCATCAGGAACTCTGTGCATACTCAGGTACTTGGATGAAGGCCACGGGACAGCTCTACACAATGGTCAAGACGGCGAGTTCGACAAGTGCCGGGAACAAGAAGAAGGAAGGCTGAAGATGCTACAGGCACCGGACGTCCGACCTACACCGGACGACCGGCGACTTCCAGGTACCGGACGACCGGAAGCCACTGGACGTCCGGCCACTCCCACACGACCGGACGACCGGAAGCCACCGGACGTTCGTGACACCGACCACAGAACAAAATAGCGGACATCCGATGATTACCGGGCATCCGGTCCCTCCGGAACCACCGGACGTCCGGTAACCAGCGGACGTCCGCCCCGACATCGACAATTCATGTAATATATACTCGTTGACCTCCGTCCTTTCGAGGTAGCTTTTGGATAGCTCATCATAGACCTTCGTGGATTCTCTCCTACGAGACCGCGCGCCTCTTCGGAGAAGATCCACCTCGGATTCAAGGCCTCCACATCGGAGAAGATCCCAAGGGATACCCAAGACCTCCTCCGGGAGAAGACTATCTTTGTACCACCGTCGTTGACTATGGACCATGTATCTCGATGTGTGTCGTGGATCTAGCACTTGTGTGATCATATTTGTGTTGATTTGAGTGTTTCAACTCGTGTTTTCCTCCGTTTCCGCCTTGTGTTCTCCGTGTTCGTCGTGGGATATTCTCTAATCGTGAAAGATCTGCTGATTAGGGTTCCACCCTACATCAAAAGGGGAAGCCAAACCTACTAACAATTCACCACCTCCACCTTTAGTGTTGTCTCAATTGTTGCAGGAATTCTCGGACGTCTTTCCCGATGAGCTACCTCCGGGTCTACCTCCACTTCGCGGAATCGAACACCGCATCGACCTCATACCCGGCGCACCATTTCCAAACAAGGCTCCTTACCGCGTCAACCCCGAGGAAACCAAGGAGATACAACGGCAAGTGCAACAACTCATCGACAAAGGTCATGTACGTGAAAGCTTAAGCCCTTGTGCCGTTCCGGTTATTCTCGTGCCTAAGAAAGATGGAAGTTTTCGCATGTGCTCCGATTGCCGCTTGATAAATGCTATCACCGTTAGATACCATTATCCTATCCCATGCTTTGACGACATGCTTGATGAATTATCTGGTGCCACCATCTTTTCGAAAATTGATCTTAAAAGTGGTTACTACCAAATTCGCATTCAAGAGGGTGATGAGTGGAAAACGGCTTTCAAACCCAAGTTTGGGTTATACGAGTGGCTTGTCATGCCTATGGGTTTATCGGAAGTCCCCGGTTCATTTATGCGTCTTATGCATTTTTGTCTACAAACATCATCTGCTCGGTGGAATTCACCCGAGCAAATAAATGGGAGACGCGAAATTACAGTCATATGTCGGAGACGCATTAATTGGCCCATTGTGCATCGAGGGTAGGTTCGTAACTTCATCCAAGCGCGCCTTCTCCTCGGCCGAAATGACATGTGCCGAATAATTCATAAACCATGGTCGGCAAAACACGCTCTCCTCACCCAAAATAGCTCGCGCCCACTATTTGAAAACACGCTCTCCGCGCCCGAAATCGCGCGCGCCCACTATATTTCAAAACACGCCCTCCTCTCCCGAAATCGGTCCCGCCCACTATTTGGGGAGAAGCAAAGTTACTCTACTATCCCCGACCCTCAGTACATAGACCCAAGCCGAGAAGCCTAATTGCAGGGGTAGAACTGTAACCCCCCCTCACATTTCAGACAAATGCGTACATGGTTCCACTCCCCTCCCAATCCCCCCATTCATACCTCGTGGGCACCAAATCACCTTCTCCCCGAAAGCTCCCTTCTCCCGAGCCGCGAAACCTCAGCCCCTCCTTCATGGCGCCCCACTGCACCAATTTCACAGCCGCCCTCCTCCCTAATGCCGGAGACATTGTCCATTTGCCGTCATCCACTGGGTCGTGTGCCTCTTACTCCATGCTGCTGGAGCTGCCTCGATGACGGCCGCGTGAACCGTACCGGAGCGATTCACCCCCGCCGTTGTTCACGGTGCTGGAGTGCCTCCAACTTTGGATCCGTCCAGAGTCCCGGCGCTGCTTCCCCGTAGCCGTCGACCGTCGCGACATCGATGTTTCCCTGCTGCCGGTGGCCACCACAACCGCGCCGGCATCACCGACTCGGCAGCTGGACCTGCCTACTTCACCATGCCGCCAGATAGGTGACACCCTCATCTCAAATCACTTTATTTAGGCGTCAGTTGTCTGAATTTTTATTCTGGGCCAATCGATTCCCAATGGGAAGTAGCACCCCTCGAGGCGACGGAGCTCCTAGGCTGCCGATTGGCTGGTGTCTAACGTAAGGGTGCGGGGCCGCAAGTTCGCCGCGGAAGCAGCGCTTAGATGGCTATCTTAGAGTTGCGTTAGATCAAGGTACTACCGCCGCCGGATCTGGATGACGGGGAGTCTTTGTGGATTGGCCCGGGGGCGGCGCAACTACGGCAGTGCGGTGGGGCGGGGAGCAGGGTATTGGCCGGGGCCATGGACGATGGAGGCAAGCTGCTCTGCCATTGGTCGCAGGCTCTTCGGGGAAGATTCCTAACAGTGTCAGCCGGGAGGCACAAGACGGCCATCAAGCCATCCAGCGTAGATCGGACAGTACCAAAATAAAATAAAATCGTGTGACCCCAGTTTAGTCTCAATCAACAGACGTGTGACCACTCTCGTACCTTGCTGTTGATCTCTTAGTGTATTTCTTCAGATCAAAGAGATGTGTCGTTCTTAACATTATGCGTTATCTGCATCCTCAGCCACACCGTCTTCCGACTCACCGCAGCTGCTCCAACAAGGGAAGCATACACCAGAAGGGAGCTATAGTCCCCACTCAACAGTTCCCTGCATCGAATGCACGTGCCCGACATGGACAGCCACAACAACAGCAGGGCCATCAACAAGTCAGCACATGATGCTCACTCCTATGGATGGCGGCCAGATAGGTTGTACCCTCATCTTACTTGTGTGCAACATTTATGGCTTTGTTATTCATCTAAGCATGGAAAATAGATTATCACATTTCACTATATATTCATGTTGATCTCTTACGGGTCTTGTTCAGGAGTTAACGATGTTCCATAGTTCATCTAAGATACTTGTTCTTTAGGTAACGTTGTTCCATAGTTATCATCCATCAGCCAATGCTATCCCACAGTCTGGTGATTATAGTATTATACCACTTCTACTATTACCTATGTTGTTCTTTAATACTTTTGTGTGCCATCTAGTTAATCTCGAGTAAAAACGATACATATTCTGTAGCTTTCATCCGTGTTCTCCCTTTAGTTTTTGAGACCTGTTGCTGCTAGTTAACCCCAGTCCTACTATTTATGTCGTCTCCTACAGGCACTCATTACATAAATCTAACTACTAGTTGTCTTCCATGCATGTCAGATATAATTGCACACATTGATATATCCACAAGAACCTCACGGAGCAATGTAAAGGCCAATAAACTTGATATCAATGATACCCAATATGAAGGAACATGTAAAGGCAGTTCTTCATAAGACTTGCAGAAAGATGTTGAATCCTCTTCACCCCACAAGGTCCTTGCTCTAACTTGGCCCGTGATATGGGTACAACATGCATATAATGTCTTGGAGTGTATCTACTCTGTTGCAATGCCATGTGCTTAGCATGCTGATCATGCATGTAAATATGTCATGCCTTCCTATTTTTCAGTACTATTCCATTCATGATAACATGTTTTCAAATTCAAGTACTTTCATTCTACTCTATCGCAATGACATCTTCTTAATTTGGACATCATGCTTCTGAATATCTAATGCATTGTTATTCATCAGTATGTACTTCATATGTCTACCATACCATGTTTTTTTACATTGAAGTGTTGTTCTAGTGCTATGTTGCAATGCCATCTTAGTTTCCCAAAAATACACGTGTATGTTGCCTTAGTTTTTTCTGTACGTATTCTGCTAGCATACTGTTTTACATTCAACTAGTGTTTTTTTACTGTGTTGTCCTGTCGTATCCCTATCTCTTACACCATACTCCCTCCGTCCGGATTACATGTTGCCGAAATGGATAAAAAAGGATGTATCTAGAATTGAAATATTCCTAGGCCCATCCATTTTTTCCAGATGGAGGGAATACATGTCAATATGTCATGCCTTTCTATTCTTCGGTACCTATTCCATCTCTCGATTGTGGCATGCTTTATAATTGAAGCACCATTCTTCTATACAAGGCATGCAAGGGGAAGACGCTTATGTTAGAATCTGAAGGGTTACAAACCAGGTCTTTGAAAAAGATCCAAACGACAAGAGATAATAAACCAACTCTAGTTTTTATAGATACTGCTCCAACACAGAGAAACCCAACTCCTACTGATAATAAGCAGATTCCAGTGGCCAAAGAACTAGTCCGCTCCAGTCTAGCAAAAATATGTCAACTCCATTCAAAAAAGCATGTGCGTATCCTTGCATCATGAAATTTTATAGCAGCTGATCATATTTTCTACATGTTTCTTACCCATCTCTCTTTTAGAAAATAAGCTTAACAGATTGAAGAATTTCTGCACTGGTATCGTCTGTGAGGACAGATTCTTGCAGGAATTCTCTGTATTCCAATGCAGATGTAAGTACCTGTTGTATATCACTATATTTTTACATCAGCATGTATTTTGTTAATCGGCGTGAATCCAACCTTTATCTGATCTAAATTTAGTTGTAGCAAAATGTATGATTAAAGGCCACAATGTTGATTTTTGTAAGGAAAACTGCGTGGTAGTTTTGCATCCTGAGCTGCATGAGTGTACTATCTCATATTAGTTGGTTTGATTACTTTGGTTCTGTAGTGGGTTTTCAGTGTTTTTTTACTATGTTGTCCTGTCGTATCCGTAGCTCTTACATCATACTCCCTCCGTCCGGATTACATGTCGCAGAAATGGATAAAACTGGATGTATCTAGAACTGAAATACGCCTAGACCCATCCATTTTTGATCGGATGGAGGGAATACATGTCAATATGTCATGCCTTTCTATTCTTCAGTACCTATTCCATCTCTGTTGTAGCATGTTTTATAATTGAAGCACCATTCTTCTATATAAGGCACGCAAGGGGAAGACGGCTATGTTAGAATCTAAAGAGTTACAAACCAGGTCTTCACAAAAGATCCAAACGCCAGTAGATAATAAACCAACTCAATTTTTCATAGATACTGCTCCAGCACAGAGAAACCCAACTCCCACAGATAATAAGCAGATTCTAGTGACCAAAGAACTAGTCCGCTCTAGTCCAACAAAATAATGTCAACTCCATTCTAAGAAGCATGTGCGTATCCTCGCATCATGAAATTTTATAGCATTCTGATCATATTTTCTACATGTTTCTTACCCATCTCTCTTTTAGAAAATAAGGTCAAATGACAGAAGATTTCCTTCATTGGCATTGTATTCGAGGAAAATATCTTGTGGGAATTCTCTATGCTCCAATGCTGATGTAAGTACCTATTGTATATCACTATATTTTTTACATCAGCATGTATTTTGTTAATTGACGTGAATCCAACCTTTGTCTGATCTAAAATTAGTTGTACAAAAATGTTATAGGCGCCAATGTTGATTTTTGTAAAGAAAATTTTCTGGTAGTTTTGCATACTGAGCTGCATGAGTGTACTATCTCATATCATGCATATTACTGAATTGTACTGCTGCTCTGGTTGCCCATTCATTCATTGTGTCAATGTTGCTTTCGTATTACCTTACCTGGCTGATGATAGATGTGCCATATTGTGTTAATTTGGTGTTGGCTAGTTGCCCAAATGTTCATTGTGCCAATGTTGCTTTCCTATTATCTGACTTGGCCAATGATAGCAATGCTAGTGTCTTAATTTGGTGCAGGTTGTTGAAGATAAGAAGACAAACTCTGAAAATAGCAAGGCAACCCCATTATTTCTTTCCAATAAATCTAGGCCAAGTAATATGCCATATAATATTAGAAATTCTACAGAGCTCCCACTCACTTTCTTGTAAATACAGGCTTCTCCAAAAGTCTGTATAAAACCATATGCTTTGATCACCTCATCAAAGCCTATATCCCAACTCCGAGATGCTTGCACCAGTCCATAGATGGATCGCTTGAGCTTGCATACTTTGTTAGCACTTTTAGGATCGACAAAACCTTCTGGTTGCATCATATACAACTCGTCTTTGAGGTTTCCTTTAAGGAATGAAGTTTTGACATCCATTTGCCAAATTTCATAATCATAAAATGCGGCAATTGCTAACATGATTCGGACAGACTTAAGCATCGCTACGGGTGAGAAACTCTCATCGTAGTCAACTCCTTGAACTTGTCGAAAACTTTTCGCAACAATTCAAGCTTTGTAGACATTAACATTACCGTCAGCGTCGATCTTCCTCTTGAAAATCCATTTATTTTCAAGGGCTTGCCGATCATCGGGCAAGTCAACCAAAGTCCACACTTTGTTCTCATACATGGATCCCATCTCAGATTTCATGGCCTCAAGCCATTTTGCGGAATCTGGGCTCCTCATCGCTTCCTCATAGTTCATAGGTTCATCATGGTCTAGTAACACGACTTCCAGAACTGGGTTGCCGTACCACTCTAGTGCGGAACGTACCCTGGTTGACCTACGAGGTTCAGTAGTAACTTGATCCGAAGTTTCATGATCATTACCATTAGCTTCCTCACTAATTGGTGTAGGAATCACTGGAACTAGTTTTTGTGATGTACTACTTTCCAATTCGGGAGAAGGTACAATTACCTCATCAAGTTCTACTTTCCTCCCACTCACTTCTTTCGAGAGAAACTCCTTCTCTAGAAAGGATCCATTCTTCGCAACGAATATCTTGCCTTCGGACCTGTGATAGAAGGTGTACCAACAGTTTCCTTTGGGTATCCTATGAAGACATATTTCTCCAACTTGGGTTCGAGCTTATTAGGTTGAAGCTTTTTCGAATAAGCATCGCAGCCCCAAACTTTAAGAAACGACAACTTTGGTTTCTTGCCAAACCACAGGTTATAAGGCGTCGTCTCAACTGATTTAGATGGTTCCCTATTTAACGTGAATGCAGCTGTCTCTAAAGCATAACCCCAAAACGATAGTGGTAAATCGGTAAGAGGCATCATAGATCGCACCATATCTAATAAAGTACGATTACGACGTTCGGACACACCATTACGTTGTGGTGTTCCGGGTGGCGTGAGTTGTGAAACTATTCCACATTGTTGCAAATGAAGACCAAACTCGTAACTCAAATATTCGCCTCCACGATCATATCGTAGAAACTTTTCAAATGTTTTAGACTTGTGTTTCATCAAGTAGATATACCCATATCTTCTCAAATCATCAGTGAAGGTTAGAAAATAACGTTACCCACCGCGAGCTTCAACACTCATCGCTCCACATACATCAGTATGTATGATTTCCAACAAATCAGTTGCATGCTCCATTGTTCCGGAGAATGGAGTCTTAGTCATCTTGCCCATGAGGCATGGTTCGCAAGAACCAAGTGATTCATAATCAAGTGATTCCAAAAGTCCATCAGCATGGAGTTTCTTCATGTGTTTTACACCAATATGACCTAAACGGCAGTGCCACAAATAAGTTGCACTATCATTATTAACCTTGCATCTTTTGGCTTCAATATTATGAATATGTGTATCACTACGATCGAGATCCATCAAGAATAGACCACTCTTCAAGGGTGCATGACCATAAAAGATATTACTCATATAAATAGAATAACCATTATTATCTGATTTAAATGAATGACCGTCTCGCAACAAACAAGATCCAGATATAATGTTCATGCTCAACGCTCGCACGAAATAACAATTATTTAGGTCTAATACTAATCCTGATGGTAGATGTAGAGGTAGCGTGCCGACGGCGATCACATCGATTTTGGAACCATTTCCCACGCGCATCGTCACCTCGTCCTTAACTAATCTTCGTTTAATCTGTAGCCCCTATGTCGAGTTACAAATATTAGAAACTGAACCAGTATCAAATACCTAGGTGCTACTACAAGCATTAGTAAGGTACACATCAATAACATGTATATCAAATATACCTTTGTTCACTTTGCCATCCTTCTTATCCGCCAAATACTTGGGGCAGTTCCGCTTCTAGTGTCCAGTCCCTTTGCAGTAGAAGCACTCAGTTTCATGCTTGGCTCCAGACTTGGGTTTCTTCGCGGGAGTAGCAACTGTCTTGCCATTCTTCTTGAAATTTCCCTTCTTTCCCTTGCCCTTTTTCTTGAAACTAGTGATCTTGTTAACCATCAACACTTGATGCTCCTTTTTGATTTCTACCTCCGCAGCTTTTTGAGCATAGCGAAGAGCTCGGGAATTGTCTTCTGCATCCCTTGCATGTTATAGTACATCATGAAGCCTTTATAGCTTGGTGGCAGTGATTGAAGAACTCTATCAATAACACTATCTTCATGAACTTTGCATCCAAGTTGAGTCATATGATTGTAATACCCAGACATTTAGAGCAAGTGTTCACTGAAAGAACTGTTCTCCTCCATCTTGCAACTGTAGAACTTATTAGAAATCTCATATTTCTCAATCCGGGCATTTGCTTGAAATATTAACTTCAACTCATGGAACATCTCATATGCTCCATGATGTTCAAAACGTCGTTGAAGTCCCGGTTCTAAGCCGTAAAGCATGGCACACTGAACTATCGTGTAGTCATCAGAACGAGCTTGCGAGACGTTCATAACGTCCGGGGTTGCTCCTGCAGCAGGCCTGTCACCTAGCGGTGCTTCCAGGACATAATTCTTCTGTGCAACAATGAGGATAATCCTCAAGTTACAGACCCAGTCCGTGTAGTTGCTACCATCACCTTTCAACTTAGCTTTCTCTAGGAACGCATTAAAATTCAATGGAACAACATCACGGGCCATCTATCTACAACAACATACACATGCAAAAAACTATCAGGTACAAGTTCATGATAAATTAAAGTTCAATTAATCAAATTACTTAAAAACTCCCACTTAGACAGACATCCCTCTAATCATCTAAGTGATCACGTGATCCATATCAACTAAACCATGTCCGATCATCACGTGAGATAGAGTAGTTTTCAATGGTGAACATCTTATGTTGATCATATCTACTATATGATTCACGCTCGGCCTCTCGGTCTCCAGTGTTCCGAGGCCATATCTGCATATGCTAGGCTCGTCAAGTTTAACCCGAGTATTATGCATGTGCAAAACTGGCTTGCACCCGTTGTATGTGAACGTAGAGCTTATGACACCCGATCATCATGTGGTGTCTCGGCACGACGAACTTTCACAACGGTGCATACTCAGGGAGAACACTTATACCTTGAAATTTAGTGAGAGATCTTCTTATAATGCTACCGTCGATCTAAGCAAAATAAGATGCATAAAAGATAAACATCGCATGCAATCAATATAAGTGATATGATATGGCCATCATCGTCTTGTGCCTTTGATCTTCATCTCCAAGGCACCGTCGTGATCACCATCGTCACCGGCGCGACACCTTGATCTCCGTCGTACCATCGTTGTCATCTCGCCAACTATTGCTTCTACGACTATCGCTACTGCTTAGTGATAAAGTAAAGCAATTACACGGCGATTGCATTTCATACAATAAAGCGACAACCATATGGCTCCTGCTAGTTGCCGATAACTCTGTTACAAAACATGATCATCTCATACAATAAAATTTAGCATCATGTCTTGACCATATCACATCACAACATGCCTTGCAAAAACAAGTTAGACGTCCTCTAGTTTGTTGTTGCAAGTTTTACGTGGCTGCTACGGGCTGAGCAAGAACCGTTCTTACCTACGCATCAAAACCACAATGATATTTCATCAAGTATGCATTGTTTTGACCTTCACAAGGACCGGGCTTAGCCACACTCGATTCAACTAAAGTTGGAGAAACTGACACCCGCCAGCCACCTGTGTGCGAAGCACGTTGGTAGAACCAGTCTCGCGTAAGCGTACGCGTATTGTCGGTCTGGGCCGCTTCATCCAACAATACCGCCGAATCAAAGTATGACATGCCGGTAAGCAGTATGACTAGTATCGCCCACTACTCACTTGTGTTCTACTCGTGCATATAACATCTACGCATAACCTGGCTCATGATGCCACCGTTGGGGAACGTAGTATTTCAAAAAAATTCCTACGCACACGCAAGATCATGGTGATGCATAGCAACGAGAAGGGAGAGTATCGTCCACGTACCCTCGTAGACCGTAAGTGGAAGCATTATGACAACGCGGTTGATGTAGTCATACGTCTTCACGATCGATCGATCCTAGTACCGAACGTACGACACCTCCGCGATCTGCACACATTCTGCTTGGTGACGTCCCACGAACTCACGATCCAGTAGAGCTTCGAGGGAGAGTTCCGTCAGCACGACGATGTGATGACGATGATGATGAAGTTACCAACGCAGAGTTTCGCCTAAGCACCGCTACGATATGACCGAGGTGGATTATGCTGGAGGGGGGCACTGCACATTGCTAAGATATCAATGATCAACTTGTGTGTCTATGGGGTGCCCCCTCCCCCATATATAAAGGAGTGGAGGAGGGGGAGGAGGCCGGCCTCCTAGGCACGCCCCAAGGGGAGTTCTACTCCAACCGGGAGTAGGACTCCAAACCTTCCAAGAGTAGGAGTAGGAGGGAAGGAAGGAGGAGATAGGGGGAAGGAAAAGGGGGGCGCCGCCCCCCTCCTTGTCCAATTCGGACTAGAGGGAGAGGGGGCGTGCGGCCTGCCCTGGCTGCCCCTCCTCTTCTCCACTAAGGCCCATGAGGCCCATTACACTCCCCGGGGGGTTCCGGTATCCCCCCGGTACTTTGGTATTTGTCCAAACTCACTCGGAACACTTCCGAAGTCCAAACATAGTCATCCAATATATCGATCTTTATGTCTCGACCATTTCGAGACTCCTCGTCTTGTCCGTGATCATATCCGGGACTCCGAATTACCTTTGGTACATCAAAACTCATAAACTCATAATACCGATCGTCACCGAACGTTAAGCGTGCGGACCCTACGGGTTCGAGAACTATGTCGACATGACCGAGACTCATCTCCGGTCAATAACCAATAGCGGAACCTGGATGCTCATATTGGTTCCTACATATTCTACGAAGATCTTTATCGGTCAAACCGCACAACAACATATGTTGTTCCCTTTGTCATCGGTATGTTACTTGCCCGAGATTCGATCGTCGGTATCTCAATACCTAATTCAATATCGTTACCGGCAAGTCTGTTTTCTCGTTCCGTAATGCATCATCTCGTGACTAACTCATTAGTCATTCGCTTGCAAGGCTTATAGTGATGTGCATTACCGAGAGGGCCGAGAGATACCTCTCCGACACTTGGAGTGACAAATCCTATTCTCGATCTATGTCAACACCACAAACACCTTCAGAGACATCTGTAGAGCATCTTTATAATCACCCAGTTACGTTGTGATGTTTGATAGCACACAAGGTGTTCCTCCGGTATTCGGGAGTTGCATAACCTCATAGTCACAGGAACATGTATAAGTCATGAAGAAAGCAATAACAGTAAAGCTAAACGATCAAGTTGCTAAGCTAATGGATGGGTCTTGTCCATCACATCATTCTCCTAATGATGTGATCCCGTTGATCAAATGACAACCCATGTCTATGGCTAGGAAACATAACTATCTTTGATCAATGAGCTAGTCTAGTAGAGGCATACTAGGGACATTTTGTTTGTCTATGTATTCACACATGTACTAAGTTTCCGGTTAATACAATTCTAGCATGAATAATAAACATTATTCATGATATAAGGAAATATAAATAACAACTTTATTATTGCCTCTAGGGCATATTTTCTTTAGCAGTTTCGTAGAATGGCAGTTAAAGAGTCATTTATGGAGTACAAATGGAGAAGCCAAAGTATCTCGTTCACCCATCTTGAAGTAGTGCAGTTTAACGGCTTCAGTGGAGAAGATCATGAACATGATTTCCTAAAACTGTTATTCAGATAATCTTCAATGCTTAAGTCAGTGTGTGTCCAACTTTTGCCTGAGTTTGTGCGATGAGTTCTGTTTGTGATAGCACAGGTGCACTGGTTCGGGAACTATCTGATTAGCATGCTTAATGATGCAAGATGATTGTTCCGTACGCGCCTAATAGTCAGTCGGCGCATACCCACCAGACTATCCAACTGGTTTAGCCGGTGCGTCTCACCTGCCTTGCCTATTCGCCTGGCACGACATGAATTCTTTTTGATGGACCATACCTTCTACATTCTAATTGACAGGTGGGACCAGTCCTGAAGTCCAATCGTTGGGAGCAGTCGGATCGAGTTAGGATAATTGAACTTGTATCTTGCCCTTGAAAATGTTCGAGCGTCCTCCTTTGTTCTGAATGTTCGACCGTATTCCTCACGGACACTCCACGGATCCACGGAAGAGGCTGGAGAGATGTGCCACCCAAATGTCGATGTGACGGGGCATGCTCTGAGGCGCTCGCCGCCGCCGCCGCATCGAGTTGCCTTCTGGCGTTGTCCCGGTGGAGGAGCTAACCGCCTCAGCACCCTCCATGACGATATGCTCCTCCTGGTCCTCGAGCAGTTATGGTGCTTCCGCAGCGCCGTGCTCACCGGTGTCCTGTCGCGCCGGTGGCGCAGCCTCTAGACCTCCCTCCCGGATCTCATCTTCCGCGATGTTGCACCTGCCCAGATTGAAGCCAAGCTCGCCGGCTTGGCCGGTTCGCCTTGGGTGTCGAACGCCCTGGACATCAAGATCTCTCCCAGGAACTGTTGCGATGAAGCTGCCTTATCCTTCCTTCTGACGTCGCAGCTAGGTTCTCGGCGCAGCTGCTCTGATTGAGTGAAAAATACGTCAGGTACATGGAAGCAGAGCGGCCTTATTTCGAGTGCGCCAGGGTGGTACAGATCAGCTCGTATGATGACATCTGCTTCACACGGCTGCCGGCCGGTGTCCCCGACGATGGAGACACTATGCCTCGACGGTTGCAGTGTCATGGACGTCGGCACCCTCGTCGCCCTCTGCCGATGCTTGCGTTTCCTGAGGGTGACATCTTCTGCATATGACATCGTGGTCCACTCCGGGTCGCTGCAGAAGCTTGTTCTCAGAAGCTACATCGTGACGCCTGTTAAACATTGTATATGTGTAGGCGTGCGTGTGTTTGTATTCAGTTAGGCCAAGGAGACCTGATCCCATATCTTTCTGTTAGCTAGCTTGGAGATCAAGTCCGTGGCCTAGCTACCTTGTAATCTCGCTGGCCTTTGAGCCCTATATTAACACGCACGCGTCCCTGCATCGTGTATACGCTTTAGCCTAGGTTTCCTACATGGTATACCGAGCCTCTCCCTTCCATCGCATCTAGGTTATGTCTTCCTCCACCTCCGCCGCCATGGCTGCGCCCTCGCTTGCCTCCCTTGGCCACACCATCACAGAGAAGCTGAACTGAGAGAACTTTCTCGTTTGGAGGGCGCAAGTGTTGTCGCACATCAGGGCAGCAGGCATGATGGGCTTCCTCGATGGTTCCATCCAGGAACCCACTGCCGAGCTTCGCACGGAGAGAGACGTCTTCGGCAAGAAGGAGACCACCGTCACCGCCAACCCAGCTCATGCCGTTTGGGTCACTCAGGATCAACAGGTGCCTAGTTTCCCGATCGCATCTCTCTCCCGTGATGTTCTTCTACAGGTCAGCAACTGCACAACTGCTGCCGCAACCTAGAACGCTCTCCTTCAGAGCTTTTCCTCGCAGTCCCGAGCGCGCATCATCCAGCTCAGGGACCAGATCAGTCACACCAGGAAGGGGGACCTCTCAGCGGCTGCCTACTTCACCAAGATGAAGGGGATCGCTGATGAACTTGCTGCTGCTGGGAGGCCCTTGGATGAAGATGATGTGGTCTCTCACATCATCCAAGGCCTTCTGCATGAACCGGAGTACAGCGGCTTCGTCTCCGCCGTCTCCACACGCACCATCACCGACCAGCCTATTGGCTTGGGCGAGCTATTCTCGCTGCTGCTCGCTGCTGAGTCTCGCATTGCCGCCGCGCAGACCTCGGTCTACTCAGCTAACCTTGCTACAAAGGGCAGAGGCCGCGGTAACCCTAACAACTCCAACCGTTCTGGGAACGGTGGCGGCGGCTGGAATGGTGGCTCCCGTGGCTACAACAACAACACGGGCGCTCGTTTCACTGACAACTCTGGTAGCGGCAGCGCTGGTGGTCCGCCCCGCCCGGGTGGTGACAGCGACCGCGAGAAGTGCCAGATTTGGAAGGCTGAAGGGCATGGAGCATGGCGCTGCAAGAAGCACTACGATCGCAACTACAACAACGTGCGTAATCCAGCAGGGGGTGGAGGCGGTGGTGGAAACCGATCTGCCAACGCCGCCCATGCTTATGGGGTTGATACCAACTGGTATCTTGACACTGATGCGACGAATCATGTGACTGGTGAACTGGAGAAACTTGCTGTCCACGATCGCTACACCGGCCCGGAGCAAATCCACAATGCGAGTGGTCAAGGTATGAACATTGCTCATGTTGGTCATTCAGTTCTGTCTACACCCCATGGCTCATTAGACCTAAATAATATTCTCCATTCCCCTCAAGCTGACAAGAGTTTACTCTCTGCCTATCAACTCATTAAAGATAATCATGCCTTTTTGAAGTTTACCCTGAAACCATTTTTGTTAAGGATCGGGCCACTCGGAGGATCATTCTTCAAAACGTGAGTAGAGATGGCCTCTTTCCAGTTTCCGGTCGGCAAGATGCTCCTCCCACTCAACAAGTGCTTAGCATGGTCAAACCGTCTACTTCAAGATGGCACAAGCGCTTAGGACATCCTGCATTCCCGGTGGTTAAAAAAATTCTTCGAGACTTTAGCCTTCCTGTGTCCAATAAAACAGATCATCGTTTGGTTTGTGATGCTTGTCAGATGGCCAAGAGCCATCAACTTCCTTATCCTAAGTCTACTAGTGAGTCCAAGTTTCCTTTAGAACTTGTTTTTTCAGATGTGTGGGGTCCCGGACCCGTTTCTGTAGGCACACACAAATATTATGTGAGCTTTATTGATGATTTCAGCAAGTTTAATTGGATTTATTTGCTTAAAAATAAGTCTGACGTGTTTGAGAAATTTCATCTCTTTCAACAACATGTTGAACGCCTCTTTGATCGCAAAATCTTGGCTATGCAAACGGATTGGGAGTGAATACCAAAAGCTGAATTCTTTCTTTGAGCATATTGGCATTACTCACCATGTTTCATGCCCCCATGCTCATCAACGGAATGGGTCCGCTGAACGGAAACATAGGCATATCGTGGAAGTTGGCTTATCACTTCTTGCGCATGCTTTCATGCCTTTGAAATTTTGGGATGAGGCATTCCTCACGGCTGTTTACCTCATCAACCGTGTTCCTAGTAGGGTCATCAAAAACCAAACGCCTCTTGATAGAGGCAAAGGTGTCCCGTCTTTCGATGAGATGGTGGCTATCGTTTGGATGAAGTCGACTTTGACGATCCGACTACGAACGTGCGTGGACGTCGCGCCTTAGCAATCGCTAAACCAACTCCGAGAGGTTGTTGACCATGCCGGAGCACGATCAACCTGACCACGAAGGTCTGTTTCCTGCAGGCAAACGAAGAACAAGCAAGAAACTAAGATTGCAATCTGGATATTGTGAATATAAGAGGAAAGCTTTATTGATCAAGGTGGGGTTCTGTGACGCCTTGGTCTGGTCGTTGAACACAAACGAAGTACGCGAAGTTGCAGCTATGGCGAACTTTTAATCTAAACAAAACCCAAAGTCTAAACGACGCCCTAAGGGCTGTATATATGAGGGAAAGAGGGGGGAATTTCGTGGCCCTTGGTGGAGGGGTCCGAAACCAACCCTAACTCTTGTTTCCCCACACATACGGACTCTAAAAACAGCCTATACTCAAGTATTTCGAAATTACATGGGCCTGGCCCAATAATAAGGTGACGCAGCACCTATAATAGCCTCTGGACGAAATTTATGAAGTGGCATCTTGTATATTTCGTCCAAGGCTTCTCGCACTCATTATGGTGGCTTCAAAGTCCTGAAATCATCAATTGAAACTCCATTCTTGTTCCCCTTGCTCATGCCATCATCTCCATGCTTGATCTTGCTCCAATGTTCATCCTTCTTGTCCAAGCTAGGCCCTTCATTTGTAAGCAAGACAAATGTATCCAATTTAGGCAGCATCATATTCTCATGAACATTAGATTCATTACCAAGAAACGAAAGTACCTGGTAATTTAGTTGGCGTGCGCGAGCTCTAGTAATTGGTCCTGTATATGTGTCAGTTGGAGGTGTGGGTGTAACCTTGTTAGTGATGTCCTCATCACCTCTTTGGTACAAAACCCAACTACACCTTTCTTCGCATTTTTGGGTGTGCCGTTTGGCCCAATCTACGCCCCTTCAATAAACATAAGCTTGAATTCCGGTCAAAACAATGTGTATTCTTAGGGTACAGTACCTACAAGTGCCTTGATGTGGCCTCTGGTCGTGTTTATGTCTCACGTGATGTGGTTTTTGATGAACGTGTTTTCCCTTTTTCCGAATTTCACCCAAACGCTGGTGCACAACTTCGCAAAGAACTCATTCTTCTACCCTCGCATCTTTTGCCATCGCCTAGTTTTCTTCAAGGGGGAGTAGCAGATGCTGCTGACAACATGTCAATGTCTCATAATAATGCCTTTGATGAAAACTCTGCTGAAAGTATACAGGAACATGGAGAAGAAAATAGCAAAAATGCGCATGATTTTATGCTCACAGGGGAAACCACAGAGGATCCAGGTGCCAATGCTGGTGGGATTCCCTCGGGATCCATCTTGTCAGACGCGGCAGGATCTCCTGCGGGATCAGCGCCGTCGCCTGATTCGGCGGTCAGGCGCATCGCACCCGCTGCGAGACCAGGCGGGTCCCTAACGCGTGGCCTCGGTCGGACGTCTCCAACGGCGGGGTCAGGTGGGCCCCCCCGCACATGCACCTGGTCGGCCTGCTCGTGTGGGCGAGCGCAGCCCACGCACCGGTGGGGTTGCACGCTCGGGCGCGGTGCCAAGTGGCTGTTCCGGAGAGGAGGCGTCGTTCGCGCCAGCCGATCTGTCTCCGCCCGCACAGGAGTCGCTACAGGAGTCCGCTGGTGGATCTTCTGTGGCTGATTCTGGATCTGCTGTTTCATCAACAACAAACCGTCTTCAACAACAGATTGCACGACCAGCTCCGCCTCCTCCTGTGCGCGCTCACACCAGGTCACAAAGTGGTATTGTTAAACCTAAAACATACAAAGATGGTTGTATTCATTGGGGCTCTTTTTGTGCAACAGGTGAACCTCAAAGCTTTGGAGAGGCGCTAGGTGAACCCCGTTGGAAGCAAGGTATGGATGAGGAGTATGCAGCCCTAATGAAGAATCGAACATGGCGTTTGGTTCCATCAGCCAAGGGCAGGAATATAATTGACTGCAAATGGGTTTACAAGGTAAAGAGAAAATCTAATGGCACTGTTGACAGGTACAAGGCACGTCTGGTTGCTAAGGGGTTTAAACAAAGGTATGGGATTGACTATGAGGACACATTTAGTCCTGTAGTGAAGGCTGCCACTATTAGATTAATTCTCTTAGTTGGAGTATCTAGAAGCTGGTGCATAAGACAGCTAGATGTGAAGAACGCGTTTTTGCATGGTGTTCTGGAAGAGGAAGTGTTCATGAGGCAACCTCCTGGGTATGAGAATCCACGCTCCCCACATCATGTTTGTAAACTTGATAAGGCAATCTATGGATTGAAACAAGCACCTAGGGCTTGGTATTCTGGGCTGTCCTCCAAGTTATAATCGCTTGGTTTTATTCCCTCCAAGGGAGACACCTCGTTGTTCTATTATCATCGGTATGGGATAACCATTTTCATGCTTATTTATGTTGATGATATAGTTGTTACAAGCTCATCATCTAAAGCAGTTGAAGCTCTTCTCATGGATTTGAGCAAGGAGTTTGCACTCAAGGATCTTGGTAGTCTTCATTTCTTCCTTGGAATTGGGGTAAAAAATGTAAAGGATGGAATTGTTATGTCACATGAAAAATATGCGGAAGAAATACTTCAAAGGATGGGTATGAAGGGATGTAAGCCATCATCTACACCTCTACCCACCTCTAAAAATTGTCTCTTTATGATGGAGACATGCTTGGAACAGAGGACTCTACCCGGTACAGAAGTATTGTAGGGGCTTTGCAATATTTGACATTAACTAGACCTGATATCTCCTACTCAGTACATATGGTATGTCAGGTTTTACATGCTCCTACTAGTGTGCACTAGACAACAGTAAAGAGAATACTTTGGTATCTGCAAGGGACAAAGAGTCATGGACTCAGACTTGGAAAGTCAGATTCGATGCTTGTAAGTGCTTTCTCAGACGCAGATTGGGCAGGTTGTCCTGATGATAGGAGATCAACTGGAGGTTTCGCAGTGTTCCTTGGAAGCAACCTAATCTCTTGGAGTGCTCGAAAACAGCCGACTGTATCTCGATCAAGTACAGAAGCTGAGTATAAGGCCCTAGCAAATGCTACTGCTGAAGTTATCTGGGTTCAGAACTTGTTGACGGAATTGGGTGTTCAACATCCAAAGGCGACATCACTTTGGCGTGATAATCTTGGTGCTACGTACTTATCTGCTAATCCTATTTTTCATGCCAGGACAAAGCATATAGAGATAGACTATCACTTTGTTCAAGAAAGGGTGGCTGAAAAATTATTAAATATCAGGTTTATACCTACTGGTGATCAGGTTGCAGATGGATTTACTAAACCTCTTTCTTTGAGGCAGTTGGAAGCTTTTAGGCACAATCTCAACTTGGATAGTTGTGATTGAGGGGGAGTGTTAAACATTGTATATGTGTAGGCGTGCGTGTGTTTGTGTTCAGTTAGGCCAAGGAGACCTGATCCCATATCTTTCTGTTAGCTAGCTTGGAGGTCAAGTCCGTGGCCTAACTACCTTGTAATCTCGCTGGCCTTTGAGCCCTATATTTACACGCATGCGTCCCTGCATCGTGTATACGCTTTAGCCTAGGTTTTCTACAACGCCAATGCTTAAGCATTTGGAAATGGATTTCGAGGCCAGCACGGAGCTCAGCATCTCCATCTCGGCGCCAATGCTGAAGATGGTCGAGTGGGAGTGCTCCTTCACAAACTTGGCTCTTGTGTTTGGTTTTTTGTGTCTGGCAGCATCACGATCTTCAGGCATGAGTACTGGCGAAATGAATGCACATGGCCACTGCTCCGTAGTCCCGTTCATGTCCTCCAGTTGGATATGTTCGTACCTAGTCTGCTAAATTTGCACAATAAGACCTCAATTCTTGTTATGCATGGTATATTGTTGAATTGTATTGTTTTGCAGAATTATTTGGATGATGAGTCGCAGCCTGCAGAAGACATGGTGTTTGCACAAGAGATGGAGAAGCTTCTGGTTACCTACTTCTCGGTAGTGAATGATGAACCTAAATCTTGCATTGTCTGGTCATGTTTTAGGAGGACTTGTGTTGCGTCTCTTTCAGTTGCATCAGATTAGTGTTGTGACGAAAACGCTTATCGTCCACATTCCAGTTTGGCAGGGGGTAATTCTCAACGGGCTTCTATCCTGCATCCATGCTACATGTTCTTTTCTTTTTCTTCTGATGAGAGGCATATACATTGCAGTACGTGCTCTGGAGGGAGGTAATTGTCCCCCAGGCTTCTATCCTACATCCATACTACATTGCAGTACGTGCTCTTTTCCCTTCTTGAGGGCGGCACAAATATTAGTAATAGCCACATGTTAAATGCTACTCTGGAGCATAAACATGTATGTTAATGCTCACTTTTCATCTGCTTCAGGGGGATGCTAGCATTCCCTGGAAATTGCCGTCGTGAGGAGCCAAAGAATTGGAGAAGCCAAAGTATGCCATCCACCCATCTTGAAGAATTGCAGGTCAACAGCTCCAGTGGAGAAGATCATGAACATGATTTCCTATAACTGAAATTCAGATCCTCACCAATGCTTAAGATAGTGACTATGGAACTTGTGCCTGAGTTTGTAGGTTCCATTAAGGAAATCTATGACACTTTCTTGGTGAATCCTTCTGTGAACAGTTCTGTTTATGACAGCGAATACACACTGGGCCGGGAACTATCTAATTAGCATGCTTCATGATGCAAGAAGATTGTTCCGTGCGAGGGGGGGGGGGTGCAACTATTATGGTATTGCCAGAAATATTACCTATAAAGGTTGTGACATACAGTATGTTTTATGCTTCTTTGCCGCATTGTACTTTTAGTTGTCAGCATAGTTCCAAGAGTCTTGTTTGGTTACACTTGGTATCCCAATATTCAGATACATTTAACGTTATACTGCAACTTATCAATGTTG
>LR738713.1:265213678-265243929 GCA_902687465.1 Secale cereale | reverse complement strand
CCAATGCTTAAGATAGTGACTATGGAACTTGTGCCTGAGTTTGTAGGTTCCATTAAGGAAATCTATGACACTTTCTTGGTGAATCCTTCTGTGAACAGTTCTGTTTATGACAGCGAATACACACTGGGCCGGGAACTATCTAATTAGCATGCTTCATGATGCAAGAAGATTGTTCCGTGCGAGGGGGGGGGTGCAACTATTATGGTATTGCCAGAAATATTACCTATAAAGGTTGTGACATACAGTATGTTTTATGCTTCTTTGCCGCATTGTACTTTTAGTTGTCAGCATAGTTCCAAGAGTCTTGTTTGGTTACACTTGGTATCCCAATATTCAGATACATTTAACGTTATACTGCAACTTATCAATGTTGCTTTTGTTGCTTAGGTATGCTGTGAACTTGGGTTCATGCCATTCGTATGTAGATAACAAGTTATCAATATTGCTTTTGTTGCTTTACTATTCAGTTACATTTGAACTGTGATACAAATTTATTTAAATTTCAATAGGTGCACAGATTGAGTGAAATTCACAATTGACAGGAGGACAAATTTAGTTAACCCCAAAAATCGAGTTAACTTTGAACCTCGAGGACAAATTTAGTTAACTGGAATATTCAGTTAACTGTTGACTACTGTACAAATTCATTAAACTTTTAACACAAGGACCGATGCAGTCAACTAAGGAATTCAGTAAATGTGTACCATCTGGAGATATTCAATGAACTGGAAAAGATTGGCTTGAATTTCAACAGTCACACAAATTCAGTCAACTGAAAATGCAGTAAAGTATTAACAACATGTCTCCTTCAGTTAACTGAAAACTTCAGTAAACTTTTAGCACCAGAACATGTTGAGTTAACTTTTGAGTTAACTTTTAAGAAGGGGTTACAGTTGATCAGTACGACAAATTCAGTTAACTGCAGAAGTTACTTGTAACATCAGTGTCGGGGAAAATGACACCTATGGAATCCAGGGGACCCCTACTACGGTTGGCGGGGGCGTAGATCTGCGCAAAGAGCTGATCTAGCGATCAACGCGTGGGGATTTTTACCTAGGTTCGGTCCACAAATGATGTGTAAAACCCTAGTCCTTCTTATCTGTGTTTATCTTGTGTTCTTCAGTTCTTGAACTGGCTACTATGTGTGCCCCGTCCAAAAAGTCTGAATCCTTCCATAGTACGCCTCAGGCCTCCTTTTATATGGCAAAGGGGTCGCCACAGTGGCACACACGAGGTGGAAAGTACCTACAGTGTACAAGTTTATCGCCTGACATCACAGGACAAACACATTAAATGTGCTGCCTATGTGCCCTCTTGCCTTATCGGGGACGACAACAGAGCTCGTCCGGTCCGTCGCCGCCTCGCCTTGTTCCGACGCGCGTCCAAGTTGACGAGGCATGCAGGCCACACTGGCTGGCTGGTAGCTGTGCTGGTGCGGTAACAAGGTCTCCACGAAGATTTGCATGCCACCACGCAGGTGCTTGATTAGTTGGCCTAGAAGCTTCATGCTGCCATGCAGGCGCTTTTCTAGTTGGCAGGCTGGTTGCCACGTCGGAACGGCCGCGGGGCACCAAAACTTTGGCTGGTGCGGGCCTGGCCGTGGCCCCGCAGACGCCCCCAGCAATGGTCTTGCCGGGGTCTCGTGGCCATCCCCGGCAAGGATCTTGCTGGGGGTCTTCGGTCGTCCCCGACAAGGATCTTGCCGGGGGTCTTCGTCTTCTAGTCCTTATCAAGATTCGCAGGCCTTTGGTCTTCACAAAGATCTGCATGACACCACGCAGGCGCCCCTGAGTCTGGGTCTCGACGTCATCGATGGTGTCAGAGCTCTCAGGCTCGAGGGTGGCGGCCTTGCTGGTGTTGGGCAAGTCGCCCCGGCAAGACACCTGCCGGGGATATGTAGGCCGCCCCGACAAGGGTGTTGCCGGGGGAAGCCCATCTTGCCCCTTTGCTCTTCATGCATCTGGCTTGAGTGCTGCCTTGGCAGTATCATACCTTTCCTTCCTCTGCCCCGCCAAGCATGGCCGCAGGTGTGGCTATGACTGTGATGAGGACATGACTACCTTGGATACGACCAAAAATATTGCATACATGTATATTTGTGAGGTGATTTCTAATGCAAACTATGCAACAATTTATTTATGCCATCCAGGACAAAAATACTTCACAGACTTTTGTGCCATGTCTAATTCCAGGTGTATGGGACATTTGTACAATCCACATATGAAGATAAGGGAAAAAGAGAAGTTTAGGTGCTGTTCAAAAAGTTCTCTCACGTCATTTTTGGGCCAAGAGAAGATAGAGTCCAAGTCTCTCACGTTCTCCATCCAGATTCGGACTGGACAGACATACCTGACTCAAAACGGCAAGAACTCCTTCATACGGACTCCGAATTGGGTGATTCTTTTTTTGTTGGAAACTAGATTTCGTACACTTTCCAACCCAATTGGAATCACCTTCAAATTTGATAGAGGCAAAGGTGTCCCGTCTTTCGATGAGATGGTGGTTATCGTTTTGGAGGAAGTCGACTTTGACGATCCGACTACGAACGTGCGAGGACGTCGCGCCTTAGCAATCGCTAAACCAACTCCGAGAGGTTGTTGACCACACCGGAGCACGATCAACCTGACCACGAAGGTCTGTTTCCTGCAGGCAAACGAAGAACAAGCAAGAAACTAAGATTGCAATCTGGATATTGCGAATATAAGAGGAAAGCTTTATTGATCAAGGTGGGGTTCTGAGACGCCTTGGTCTGGTCGTTGAACACAAACGAAGTACGCGAAGTTGCAGCTATGGCGAACTTTTAATCTAAACAAAACCCAAAGTCTAAACGACGCCCTAAGGGTTGTATATATGAGGGAAAGAGGGGGGAATTTCGTGGCCCTTGGTGGAGGGGTCCGAAACCAACCCTAACTCTTGTTTCCCCACACATACGGACTCTAAAAACAGCGTATACTCAAGTATTTCGAAATTACATGGGCCTGGCCCAATAATAAGGTGACGCAGCACCTATAATAGCCTCTGGACGAAATTTATGAAGTGGCATCTTGTATATTTCGTCCAAGGCTTCCCGCACTCATTATGGTGGCTTCAAAGTCCTGAAATCATCAATTGAAACTCCATTCTTGTTCCCCTTGCGCACGCCATCATCTCCATGCTTGATCTTGCTCCAATGTTCATCCTTCTTGTCCAAGCTAGGCCCTTCATTTGTAAGCAAGACAAATGTATCCAATTTAGGTAGCATCATATTCTCATGAACATTAGATTCATTACCAAGAAACGAAAGTACCTGGTAATTTAATTGGCGTGCGCGAGCTCTAGTAATTGGTCCTGTATATGTGTCAGTTGGAGTTGTGGGTGTAACCTTGTTAGTGATGTCCTCATCATCCTCCCCTTCTTGAATTGAAGTCGTCCTCGACGGAAGCTCATCTTCCTCACCCAAGTAAGGCTTCAAATCTGCAATGTTAAATGTGGGACTAACCCCAAAATCTGCAGGCAGCTCAAGTTTATATGCATTATCATTTATTTTCTCTAACACCTTGAAAGGACCATCAGCACGTGGCATTAGCTTTGACTTGCGCAAATTAGGAAACCTATCCTTACGCAAATGTAACCAAACAAGATCTCCAGGTGCAAAGACAACACGTTTTCTACCCTTATCTCCAACAAGTTTATATTTAGCATTCATGCGCTCAATATTTTCCTTAGTTAACTCATGCATTTTTATGATCAATTCAGCACGTTGTTTAGCATCAAAATTAACCTTCTCCGAAGATGGAAGAGGCAACAAATCAATAGGTGCACGAGGTAGGAAACCATAGACAATTTCAAAAGGGCACATCTTAGTAGTAGAATGCAACGAACGATTATAAGCAAATTCAATATGAGGCAAGCATTCTTCCCACATTTTCTTATTATTCTTCAAAACAGCCCTAAGCATAGTAGACAAAGTTCTGTTGACTACTTCAGTTTGTCCATCAGTTTGGGGGTGACAAGTAGTACTAAAAAGTAGTTTAGTCCCAAACTTAGCCCATAAACATCTCCAAAAGTGGCTAAGAAATTTAGTATCACGATCTGAAACAATAGTATTTGGCACACCATGCAAGCGAATAATTTCACGAAAGAACAAATCAGCAACATTAGCAGCATCATCGCTTTTATGACATGGTATAAAGTGTGCCATCTTCGAGAACCTATCCACGACAACAAATATGCTATCCCTCCCCTTCTTTGTTCGAGGTAAACCCAAAACAAAGTCCATAGATATATCTTCCCAAGGAACACTAGGGACAGGCAAAGGCATATATAAACCATGAGGATTGAGTCGTGACTTAGCTTTTTGACATGTAGTGCAGCGACCAACAAAACGCTCAACATCCCGTCGCATCTTTGGCCAAAAGAAGTGTGTAGAAAGTACGTCCTCCGTCTTCTTCACGCCAAAGTGTCCCATTAATCCTCCTCCATGCGCCTCCTGCAACAACAAAAGACGAACAGAGCTAGCTGGAATGCATAGCTTGTTAGCACGAAACACAAATCCATCATTAACGACGAACTTGTTCCATGTTCTCCCTTCTTTGCAATTCTGCAATACATCTTTAAATTCAGCATCATGCACATATTGATCTTTGATGGTCTCCAAACCAAATATTTTAAAGTCAAGTTGTGAAAGCATAGTATAACGACGAGACAATGCATCAGCAATAACATTTTCTTTTCCCTTCTTGTGTTTAATAACATAAGGGAAAGTCTCTATGAATTCAACCCATTTAGCATGTCTACGGTTCAGTTTTGCTTGACTTTTAATGTGCTTTAAAGATTCATGATCAGAATGTATAACAAATTCTTTGGGCCATAAATAATGTTGCCATGTCTCCAAAGTCCGAACAAGAGCATATAATTCCTTATCATAAGTAGAATAATTCAGACTAGGCCCACTCAATTTTTCAGAAAAATATGCAACAGGTTTACCATCTTGTAATAACACACCTCCTAACCCAATTCCACTAGCATCCCATTCAAGCTCAAAAGTCTTATTAAAATCAGGAAGTTGGAGTAAAGGAGCATGTGTCAACTTATCTTTCAATACCGTGAATGCTTCTTCCTGTGCAGTACCCCAAACAAAAGGCACATCCTTCTTTGTAAGCTCATTGAGAGGTGCAGCAATGGTGCTGAAATCTCTCACAAAACGCCGATAGAATCCAGCGAGGCCAAGGAAACTCCTCACGTGTGTGACCGTTTTGGGCTGCGGCCAACTCTCAATAGCTTCAATCTTGGCTTTATCAACCTCAATTCCCTGTGGAGTAACAACATAGCCAAGAAAAGAGACTCGGTCGGTGCAAAAGGTGCACTTTCCAAGGTTACCAAATAAACGTGCATCACGTAGAGCAATAAAAACAGCACGTAAATGTTCCAAATGTTCCTCCAAAGATCTGCTAAAAATCAATATATCATCAAAGTATACTACCACAAATCGTCCAATGAAAGCACGTAAAACCTCATTCATTAATCTCATGAAAGTACTAGGTGCATTAGTTAACCCAAAAGGCATGACTAACCACTCATATAATCCAAACTTAGTTTTAAATGTTGTTTTCCATTCATCTCCCAATTTCATACGAATTTGATGGTATCCACTACGCAAATCAACTTTGGAGAATATTGTAGAGCCACTCAATTCATCAAGCATATCATCTAGCCTAGGAATAGGATGACGATAACGAATAGTAATATTATTAATGGCTCTACAATCAACACACATACGCGATGTACCATCCTTTTTCGGCACTAGAATAATAGGAACAGCACAAGGACTAAGGGATTCGCGTATATAACCTTTGTCGAGTAGCTCCTGTACTTGACGCATAATCTCCTTCGTCTCTTCTGGATTGGTACGGTATGGTGCGCGGTTGGGTAGCGATGCACCGGGAATTAAGTCAATCTGATGCTCAATCCCTCGAATAGGTGGTAATCCCGGTGGCACGTCTTGTGGAAAGACGTCGGCGAACTCCTGCAAAATGTTAGTGACAGCAGGAGGCAAAGAGGAAGGCACGTCCTCGAATGAAAATAATGCCTCTTTGCATACAACAGCATAGCAAACATGGTGTACAGAATTTTTATCAAATTGCCATGGTCTACCAAGTAATAAGGAACATGCTTGCATAGGTACCACATCACAATCAACATAATCAGCATATGTAGAGATACTAAAATGCACACGAACAGTACGTGTTACCTTAACCTTGCCGCTGTTGTTGAACCATTGGATGTAGTAAGGATGTGGATGTGGTCTTGTGGTGAGAGATAGCTTCTCCACCATCTCCATGCTAGCCAAGTTGTTGCAACTCCCTCCATCTATGATCACGCGAACAGAACGTTCCTTCACAACTCCCTTTGTATGGAACAAATTATGCCTCTGATTTTGCTCAGCTTGTGTAACCTGCACACTCAAAACACGTTGAGCAACTAAACATTCATACCTGTCAGCATCTTCAGGAGCCATGTATTGCATCTCATGATCAGAATCGTCTCCGCCGTGTTCTTCACGTGTAATAAGAGCCAAAGTCTCCTCATCATAGTCACTAGCGGATTCATATCCACCATCCTCAGTAGCAATCATCACACGCTGAGATTTGCAATCTCTCGCAAAATGTCCTCTTCCCTTACAACGACGACAAATAATATCACTGGTGTGCCCTGTTGATGCCATGGAAGAAGAAGAACTCTGTGCAAGCCCAATAGGTGTGCTCTTGGCAGATAATGGTGGTTGTGCCTGCTTCCTTGTATCATGGCTGGAGGTAACAGCTGATGGAGGTGTCGGTGCAGTAGAATGTGAGGAAGTAGAGGATGCACGCGGTGTCCATGATGAAAGTCGTCCTGCAGAAAAGTTAGTCCGCGCCAATGTCTGTCGATCCTGCACTTCACGTTCAGCTTTACAAGCAAGATGGAATAAACGAGTGATAGTAGTATAATCCTTATACTCTAGAATGGTCTGAATCTCTCTATTTAATCCACCCATAAAACGTGCAAGCATAGCTTCATTCTCCTCAACAATACCACATCTAATCAGGCCAGTTTGTAATTGCTGATAATATTCTTCTACAGAATTTTTCCCTTGTCTTAAGCGCTGCAGTTTTTGAAGTAATTCACGTTGATAATATGGTGGAACCCAACGAGTACGCATAGCAGTTTTCAAAGCAGTCCAAGTAGCTGGAATAGGATATAATCTACAATGTTCAGACCACCAAACACATGCAAAACCAGTGAAAGCACAAACAGCAGCAGGAACACGTCTCTCCTCGGGATAGTTTAAACATGTAAAACGTTGTTCAGTTTGTAACTCCCAAGTAAGATATATATCAGGAACATATCTACCCTCAAATGGTGGAATAGTCAATTTCAGTTTAGGAAGATGGTCATGTACCTCAGGTGGTGGTGCAGCCCTACCGTTGCGATGATATGCATGAGGACGACCTGGTGGTGGTGGTGCTGGTTGTTGCACGTAGTTCTGATTTTGGTCAACCTCATCCTCGTAATGGTCCTCCACCTCTGCAGTAGCAGCAGGAGCTACAGAAACATCAACAGCAGCACCAGAAGCTTGACCAGTCTCAAGGGGAACGCGCTGTGCTCGTCCCACTTGATTCGGAAGGCGCCGTTGTTGTTGTTGTTGTTGTTGTTGAAGAGGTGGGACAGCTGCAGCAGCCGGTGGTGGTGGAAAACGCGCAAGCAATTCAGCAAACTTGTTATCGAGCTTTGTGTCAAACGTCTTCTCCATGCCATCTATCTTCTCCATGGCCTCGTCAAATCTGTTTAGCACATCTTGCACCTGTTCACTCATCATTTGCTGAAACTTATCATGAAGCTCCTTGTTTGTCAAGTTCTCCCAGTCAGTCTCGTCGACTTGTGAGCCTGGCATGGTTAGCAGCAATAGAAACACACAAGAATATGATCCTACAGACTACTAAGAAGTGGTGGGGGTGGCGGGTGTCACAAATCCGACAAGCAAATCTCAAATTCTTACCAGTTCTTACCCAGCAGCAGGCGGTGATCGGCAACCGATGTAGTCAAAACTCTCAAAGCTTGGATAGAGCGATTACCAGGGAGAGTCAAACGCACGATGTAGATGTATGTGGAGCTGGGAAGGCTTATAATATGGTAGCAAAAAGGGTCAGCAATAATCAATTCAGAGATGCAAAGGTGAATAAACGCTCAACGACGGTACTGTGCTGGTCCTAGGCTAGACCGTACTAGAGACGCGAGCCTAGAACACTAACGAAATCACGGCGCTGCACGTAATCAAGGGGAAAGCACACTCTGAATTTTTTTTTTCGCCTCTTTTTTTTTTCGAGACCTACGCAGGCAAGGAAACACAAATCCGAAACCTAGATGGATTTCGAGAACAAACCTAATATGAAAAGAACTCGGATTGGTGGTGGATATATGGTGGTAGGATATGGCAGCGGTGGTAGGTTATGGCAGCGGTGGTGGTATATGGATTCGGATTGGTGGTGGTATATGGATTCGGATTGGTGGTGGTATATGGATACGGATCGGTGGTGGTATGTGGCAGTAGTGATGAAGATGTTGCGGC
Organism: Secale cereale; assembly: GCA_902687465.1. Taxonomy (NCBI): domain Eukaryota; kingdom Viridiplantae; phylum Streptophyta; class Magnoliopsida; order Poales; family Poaceae; genus Secale; species Secale cereale. The sequence goes on along the minus strand of LR738713.1, from coordinate 265,235,345 downwards.
GGCGGCGTGACAACTTATGACCAGAACTCGAAACTCTAAAAGACTAGACGCTAAGACCAGCAACTGGACACGACGATGCAACCGCAAATTCAACAAAGCAAATACAGAAAAGATTATGCAAAGGCTCAGATTGGTTCGGATGGGATGAACTAACCCTAATTTTTTTTTTTGGCTTTTTCGTGGACTATAGGTATGAAGAACTGATACGGTGTATCCTATGGACATCACCATGTCAAGAGTCTGCTTGGGAAGTGACACGTGTGACCTCTATTTCTCATACATAAAGGTGAATCATCTCCTTTACACGTGTTCACTTGACCCCTTCGAGGATGGTATACTACTTGACACTCCTCTCGTGTGCATGCATAGGCATTGTCGGAGCTTCACGGATGACGAGGAGGAGTGCAAGCGCCGAGGAGCACCTACACCATCCGCGAGGGAAGCTTGGAAGAGAAGACGGAAGAAGACGGAGCTGTGGAAGCTACAGCAGCCGGACATCCGGGCCAAACGCCGGACATCCGGCGCTTCACCAAATCCCGGACATCCGGCCTTCGGCCCGGAAATCCGGACCCTCCTTGACAGAAGCTGGACCGAGCCGGCCCGGACATCCGGCCGTGACCCCGGACATCCGGCCCGCCCCGAAGCCCCGGACATCCGGCCGCCAACCCGGACGTCCGGCACCTGCGCGTGCCTAACCGGGCTAGAGGCCCATGTATCCCTTTCCCTTCGCCCCCATTTGCACTAGAACTATATATACTCCTCCACCTCCACCATTTTAGGGTTAGCAATGGTTTAGCTCATATGAGAGATAGAGCTTTGCTCATCCATCCCGGATCTACTCCACGAGAGAGACCGCGGCCCCTCTACGGAGAAGATCCACCTTGGATTCAAGACCCCTAGCGGGAAGATCCTTCACGGATTCAAGACCTCCTCTTGGAGATGAACTTTACCTTGTATCTTTCCCTTTGTTGTTCATGTACCGCGTGATCTTGTGTGTTTGATTGTCTAGTGGATGTGTGATTGGACTTGTTCTTGTGTGTTTCCTCTCGTGTTTTCCCCCGTTTCCCTTTGTGTTCTTCGTGTTCATCGTGGGATCCCCTCCATTTCGTGAAAGATCTGCTGATTAGGGTTCCACCCTGTATCAGCAGCGGTGGTAGGTTATGGCAGCGGTGGTATGTTATGGCAGCGGTGGTGGTATGTGGTGGCGGTGGTGGGATAAGGCAGCAGTGGTGGTATGGCAGTGGCGATGAATATGGTGCGGCGGCGACGTGACAAACTGTGAACAGAACTCGAAACTCTATTGAACTAGACGCTAAGACCAGCAACTTGACACGACGATGCAACCGCAAATTCAACAAAGCAAATACAGAAAAGATTATGCAAAGGCTCAGATTGGTTCGGATGGGATGAACTAACCCTAATTTTTTTTTTGGCTTTTTCGTGGACTGTAGGTATGAAGAACAGACTCGATCTAATCTACGAAAAACTGTAAAATCTCACCGAGCAACCTGGAAATCTGATACCACTTGATAGAGGCAAAGGTGTCCCGTCTTTCGATGAGATGGTGGTTATCGTTTTGGAGGAAGTCGACTTTGACGATCCGACTACGAACGTGCGAGGACGTCGCGCCTTAGCAATCGCTAAACCAACTCCGAGAGGTTGTTGACCACACCGGAGCACGATCAACCTGACCACGAAGGTCTGTTTCCTGCAGGCAAACGAAGAACAAGCAAGAAACTAAGATTGCAATCTGGATATTGCGAATATAAGAGGAAAGCTTTATTGATCAAGGTGGGGTTCTGAGACGCCTTGGTCTGGTCGTTGAACACAAACGAAGTACGCGAAGTTGCAGCTATGGCGAACTTTTAATCTAAACAAAACCCAAAGTCTAAACGACGCCCTAAGGGTTGTATATATGAGGGAAAGAGGGGGGAATTTCGTGGCCCTTGGTGGAGGGGTCCGAAACCAACCCTAACTCTTGTTTCCCCACACATACGGACTCTAAAAACAGCGTATACTCAAGTATTTCGAAATTACATGGGCCTGGCCCAATAATAAGGTGACGCAGCACCTATAATAGCCTCTGGACGAAATTTATGAAGTGGCATCTTGTATATTTCGTCCAAGGCTTCCCGCACTCATTATGGTGGCTTCAAAGTCCTGAAATCATCAATTGAAACTCCATTCTTGTTCCCCTTGCGCACGCCATCATCTCCATGCTTGATCTTGCTCCAATGTTCATCCTTCTTGTCCAAGCTAGGCCCTTCATTTGTAAGCAAGACAAATGTATCCAATTTAGGCAGCATCATATTCTCATGAACATTAGATTCATTACCAAGAAACGAAAGTACCTGGTAATTTAATTGGCGTGCGCGAGCTCTAGTAATTGGTCCTGTATATGTGTCAGTTGGAGCTGTGGGTGTAACCTTGTTAGTGATGTCCTCATCAAAATTCATCCGGAGCGTTGAGATACCGACGAAACAATCTGACGCTGCAGCAGAATCCGAGTCAAACTACAAGTCCAAAGGTGTTACATCACCTCCACTTGGGCCCATGAGCCTTGTACGACCTAGGGTTAGTTTTAGGCTGCCTTGGGACGTCCTTCCACCTCCTTGGCCGCCACCCCTTGCTCCTATATAAGTAGATCCATATAGTAGCTTTTTCTTTGGGATTTGTTTAGTCAAAAGTTAGCCATTGCAACTTCGTGTACTTCGTTTGTGTCCAACGACCAGACCAAGACCGCTTACGGATCCCCATCTTTATCAATACTTCATCTATATTTGCAATATTCAGATTGCTTTATCATATTCTTGCTTGTTCTTCGATTGCATGCAGGAATAGACCTTCGTGGTCAGGTTGATCGTGCTCCGGCGTGGTCGATAACCTCTCGGAGTTGGTTTAGCGATTGCTAAGGCGTGACGTCCACGCACGTTCGTAGTCGGATCGTCAAAGTCGACTTCATCCAAACGATAGACACCATCTCATCGAAAGACGGGACACCTTTGCCTCTATCAAGTGGTATCAGTTTCAGGTTGCTCGGTGAGAATTTCCAGTTATTCCTAGATTAGATTTATTTTCTTACCTATTGTCCAAGAAAAAGTCCAAAAAAAGAGTTAGATCTATTCATCCTTTGTCCTAGCCAGTCTGAGCCTTTGCAATTTTCTTTTCATTGTTTGCATGATTGAATTATCGGTTGCATCGGCGTGTCGAGTTGCTGGTCTTAGTGTCTAGTTCGTTAGAGTTTCGAGTTATGTTCACATTAGTCACGTCACCGCTCCATCGTTATCCCTTCCGCTGTCCACCACCTCATCCATCAATTTCCACCTCGTGCTACCCATCGTTCATTGTCACAATCATACTTGAAGTCGTTCGCATCTTTGCTTGATCTAATCTGCATCTTATCTAGTTTGTCTTGGAAAGAGAGAGAAAGAAAAAAACACAGAAAAAAAAAGTAAAAAAAAAAGAGGTGAGAAAAAAAGTGTGAGAAAAAAGAAAAAGAAAAAGAAGAAAAAGAAAGTTGGAGAGAGAGTTGTTGTATATTCTGCTTGACAGTTGTTTTCATCATTATCTTTACTGCCGTTGTGATCTTCACTTATATCTTGCTGTTCAGAGCTACTTCGTATCCTTTATTGATGCTAGTTGTGCTACACCGTGACCTCATTAGTGTTCTAGGCTCGCGTCTCTAGTCCGGTCTAGCCTAGGACCACCACAATACCGTCGTTGAGCGTTTATTCAACATTGCATCTCTGAATTGATTATTGCTAATCTTTTGCTGCCATATATAGCCAACCCAGCTCCACATATTTCTACACCGTGCATATTTACGTTCACCTGGCAATCGCTTTACTCAATCTTTGGAGTTATTTGACACGCTGGTTGCCTATCACCACCTGCTGCATGGTAAGAACTTGTAAGATATTGATATTTGCTTTACTGTGAGCGCTTTACCACCAAATCCTAATAGTTCATAGGAACATTATTCTCGAATTTTGTTTCTTGCTTCTACTAATCATGTTAGGTACCGGAGACAGAAGTTCTTGGACGAGATGTGGGACAACGCACACAAGCACATGGTCAGGTTATTTCTTTACCGTCATTTGAGGGTAGATTTAATCCTGCTATTTATCTAGCTTGGGAGCTTGAAGTAGAAAAAAATTTTAGTCACCATCATTTTTCTGAACTTGAGAGAGTACGAGCTGCCACTAGAGTATTTACCGGTTTTGCTTCTGTTTGGTGGAGTGTGCATTGTAAGAAAAATATTGATAACCAACCCACAACTTGGAAAGATTTGAAGGCCGTAATGAGAAAACATTTTTTTCCTCCTTACTATCACCGTGAATTGCTTCGCAAATTGGAACAATTAAAACAAGGCAGTAACACTGTTCATGCTTACTACCAAGAGTTCAAATCTTATATGCATCATTGTGACATAGAAGAATCTGAGGATGATAAAATGAATAGATTTTTTGGTGGTTTGAACCATGATATTCGCGCAAGATTTCGGTATATTCCTCGTTGCATTACTGGTATGTATGTTCGTGCTTGTACCTTTGAGAGACAAATACAGGAGGATGCACTGTGTGACTACAACAACTACTATTCCAGTTCATGCTCACCACCATTGGTTGGTTCCTCCACCATTGCACCTACTAGAGCAGCCACACCTCTGATTGTGAGCGTGACATCATCTAAAGTGTATGGTACATTGTCATCGTCCGTACCTACATCAGCTACATCATTACGACAAGGTAACAGTAAAATCAATGATGATATAACTTCACATGAGGATGATGCATATCTAGTTGACTTGAATACATCATGTATTGAATTACCCGTTGATTTGAGCACACCACCTAGTTTAGATAATCATGTTACTATCATGAATGCGTCATGTGATCAAACAACTGAAATACCAACAATTTTGAGTGCACCCATTGAATTAACTGTTGATGCAAAAGAATCATGTGAATCGGAGAATAAATCAGATTTGGATAAAATACATTTGAAAATAATTGTGCCAATGTTTAATCATTTTGATATGACCTCTAATCTTGGTGACGATTCAATGTCAAATGACTTATTGCATGTTTGCTTATTTAAGCATGTTGTAGCCTGTGAATTTCATGCAAGTAAGGTTTATTCACCAATGTTGGGATGGTTTAATGATGAACATTGTCAATATTTTGATATGAATAAGAGCTTCACTTATTTGTGCAAATTGAGTTGCAATATTTTCATGCCTTCTACTTCTTGTGATAATATTTTGGCTTTATATTTTATGAAGAATGAAAGTTACTCATCTATACATGTGTCATATGTGCGAAAATTAAGGGAAGTAAAAATGGATGACATATACATATACAACATGTACACCTTGTCTATTTTCTTACCCACATTTCAGATTAAGCAACGCCAAGGACGGCTTTATTTTCAAAAAAGGGAGGATGATGAGGACATGACTACCTTGGATACGACCAAAAATATTGCATACATGTATATTTGTGAGGTGATTTCTAATGCAAACTATGCAACAATTTATTTATGTCATCCAGGACAAAAATACTTCACAGACTTTTGTGCCATGTCTAATTCCAGGTGTATGGGACATTTGTACAATCCACATATGAAGATAAGGGAAAAAGAGAAGTTTAGGTGCTGTTCAAAAAGTTCTCTCACGTCACTTTTGGGCCAAGAGAAGATAGAGTCCAAGTCTCTCATGTTCTCCATCCAGATTCGGACTGGACAGACATACCTGACTCAAAACGGCAAGAACTCCTTCATACGGACTCCGAATTGGGTGATTCTTTTTTTGTTGGAAACTAGATTCCGTACACTTTCCAACCCAATTGGAATCACCTTCAAATTCGTCTGGAGCGTTGAGATACCGACGAAACAATCTGACGCTGCAGCAGAATCTGAGTCAAACTACAAGTCCAAAGGTGTTACATCACCTCCACTTGGGCCCATGAGCCTTGTACGACCTAGGGTTAGTTTTAGGCTGCCTTGGGACGTCCTTCCACCTCCTTGGCCGCCACCCCTTGCTCCTATATAAGTAGATGCATCTAGTAGCTTTTTCTTTGGGATTTGTTTAGTCAAAAGTTAGCCATTGCAACTTCGTGTACTTCGTTTGTGTCCAACGACCAGACCAAGACCGCTTACGGATCCCCATCTTTATCAATACTTCATCTATATTTGCAATATTCAGATTGCTTTATCATATTCTTGCTTGTTCTTCGATTGCATGCAGGAATAGACCTTCGTGGTCAGGCTGATCGTGCTTCTGGCATCGTCAGTAACCCCTGGCGATTTGTTTAGCGATTGCTAGGGCGCAACGTCGTGCACGTTTGTAGTCGGATCGTCAAAGTTGACTCCACCAAATCGATAGTTATCATCTCATCGAAAGAACGGGACACCTTTGCCTCTATCAGACTGTCCGCGCACTAGTAAAGGGGTATAGAAAGGCCCCTACTTTTGTACAACGACAGGAGCCCTCGGGCCCGGGCCACACATAAGCACGAAGCATTGTTGGGCCAGGCCCAGAACGGTGCGCGGGCACGCGTGGCAGACTTTTAACCATGGTAATTTCTTCGCCAGTTGCGCTTCCCCGCGACTTGCATTGAGTGCGTGACATGGAGGTCGTGCATGGAACGGTCGCAGCATGCTCGCGTCACCCCGCGGTGGACTGTAAAGAGGCGGCCCATGTCTTCCCCATAAAAAAGAGGAAACCACAGGAGCGCTGCTCATTTACCCTCTACGCCTTTTCCAATCTTGGAACCGCTGTTCCCCTCTTCTTCTTCAAGCGTAAATCGAAGCTTTCGCCTCTGCTCGCCGCCGCCGCGCCCCCATTGCCCTTGATCCCTCGTGATACGGTGTATCCTAGGGTCATCACCATAGACCCTTCATCGCCTCACCAAGTGCCCAAAGGACCCATGACTAGAGCCCGTGCAAGAGCTTTCGAGACCGAGGTGACCTCGCTCCTCTCTTTACATCTTTCGGATTCACTTGAGACACGGCCTCTACCTTCATCAGAGACTCTATGCATACTCAGGTACTTGGACGAAGGCCGCGGGACAGCTCTACACGATGCTCAAGAGGACAGGCCCGACAAGTGCACGAGACAAGAAGAAGGAATGCTGAAGATGCTACAAGCACCGGACGTCCGGCCTGCACCGGACGACCGGCGACTCCCAGGTACCGGACGACCGGAAGACACCGGACGTCCGGCCTATCCCAGACGACCGGACGACCGGAAGCCACCGGACGTCCGTAACATCGGCAACAGAAGCTAAATAGCGGAAATCCGAGGATTACCGGACGTCCGGTCCCTCCGGAACCACCGGACGTCCGGTAACCCACGGACGTCCGCTACGATGGCGACCCCTTTGTAATATATACCCGTTGACCTCCTCCCTTTAGACTCAGCTGTGGTTTAGCTCATTCTTAGACTTGTGTGGATTTCTCCCACGAGACGGTGCGCCTCTACGGAGAAGATCCACTACGGATTCAGGACCTCTTTCATCGGACAAGATCCCCAGGGATATCAAGACCTCCTCACGGAGAAGACTATCTTTGTATCACCGGTGTTGACTTTGGATCATGTATCTCAACCTTGTATCGCGAATCTAGTGCTTGTGTGATTATCTTCGTGTTGATTGAGTGCTTTCCTCTTGTGTTTTCCCCATCTTTCCCTTGTGATTCTCCGTGTTCATCGTGTGCCACCCTCCAAACGTGAAAGATCCGCTGATTAGGGTTCCACCCTGCATCATATGGTATCAAGAGCAAAGGTTTCTCACGATTTTGGAGCCCCACACTTTGTTTTCTAGCCTGTTTTTGTCGTGTTATTACCTATTTTGAAAATTCCCCACAAAAAGAGCCCCAAAATTTTTTTGTGATCTGTTGATTTGGCAAGATTTTGTTGACTTTGTTCCATGGATTTGCTGTGCCACGTGTCGATCTAGCATTTCCCCACCTTTTCTTCCTTTTTCCACCGCAAATCCGACCACGATTCGCCAATTTCCCCCACGGATCCCACCAACCGCATCTCAGACCTACCGGACGACCGACGTTTACCGGACGTCCGGCATCCCTCGAGACACCGGACGTCCGCTAAACACCGGACGACCGGCACCCAGACAACAGAACGCTTTTTCCGGATTTCCGGACTCCACCGGACGTCCGACCCAGCCAGAACGACCGGACGACCGGTACCTGCCGGACATCCGACAAACACTGACACTGCTGAACTTGTTCAGTTACGTACCCCACCTTCCGCTACCAACCACCTTCCGCATATACCATCTACCTTCCGCAACCACCATCGCTTTCCCGCTCTGAGTTTGAAAAGTGTGTCTCCCTTTGCCTTGGATACTTGAGTTGTGGTTTCACCGTTTCCTTGGATGTTTAGGCTACCTTGGGACGACAAGACTTCGACAACACCACCGCTCAACTTCGGCAAGGACGGTAACATCGACGACACTTCACTCTCCCTACCTTGCAATTGCATTGTCACCCTATGAACCATCTTGGCGTAGCTTTCCCATTGAGACTAGCCATTTGAGTATTGCCGGGCCACGACACTTGTGCACATTAGTGATACACATAGATATTGCATACCACATCATTTTGCATATTCCCGTGTGCCACAAGAGTGCTCCGCATACACAAAAGCTACCTCGATCCGAGAAGAATGCATATGTGCCCAAAGAAAGAGCTCAAAAGCTTCTAAGCAAAAGAGCCAATCCAAGCAAAGAAACAAGAGCATCATACGCCTTGCATCCAAAGAGATCATACATAGCAACATCATCTCGTGCTCAAGCATCGGTACATCATACACTCATAGCATACTTGTGATAGATAGTCGTTACGTTTTGCCTCTTTTAGGTCGTGCACATGTGCGTATCCGCCTATTAAGCAATCGGTTAGCGTCTCTCTAGCGTTGTGCAACACGAGCAATTTCCGTGGTTTACCACATTTTCGCTCACCCTTGGTTGCACGACCACATTTGTCTATCCGTGCGTGTGTTCCGTGTACTACCCTTTGCTAGTGATCTACTTGTTGCATGAGCAAATTTGTGAACCATTTTCAACATCTTTGAGTCACTTTGACTATTGCATTGAATTTGTGCCGCATCCTAACCGAGCTCCTCTCAAAGCTTTACTTGTGTAGGTGTGAGAATCGACACGAAGTGATACCAATAGTGCTATTTCCGGGTTACATTGTTGAGTGATCATTGATCCATTTTCAACCTCGGTTAAGGTACATTGATATTGTCTTCTCCTTTTCTCCCACTCACATACTTGCTTGTGATGATGGATAGGCCAAGTTCATCTACCAACCCGATCTTCGACGATCCTCAAGAAGCGAACAACTACGTCACCAAACTACATCTATTCGGTGTCCAACGAGCTCTACATCAAGAGAGTGAAGCTATGCGAGAGTACATTGGTCAAGTCGCCGAGGACGCGCGCCAATTCCAACAAAGTACCAAGGAGCAAATCGACCTCATCAACACCAACATGTCTACTCAATACAATGAGCTCCGGACATTGATCATCAACCGACGTTCTTCCTCAACATCATCTCAAAGACGTAGCCGCTCAAGTCGACATACCGACTCCACGCAAGACTCAAGTACACCTACGTCAAACACTCTTCGTCAAGCCGCACGTCAAGCTCGACATGACCGCCGGCAACCTCTACATGACAAGAGTTCTCCAGAGCTATTCGACGAGCAAGAAGGTCGACGTCGTCAAAACCAAGCTACACTTGAGCAAGCACAAGAACGGCAACGACTTCGCCAACAACAAGAAGAGCGAGCTCGCCAATATCAAGAAGAACAAGATGCCGAGGCTAACCGCCAAGCACAACAACGTCGAGAAGCTCAAGCTATGGAGGCGCAACGTGCTCTACAAGATGCACATCGCAATGTGGCAGCCCGCACTCGACACAACCGTCAAGAAGAGGATTTCCTTCGAGATGAGATGCAAGAAAGGCGCCATCAAGCAAGAATGCAAGAAGAAGCTCCTCCTCAAGCGCGACATGAGCAACAATACCGACAAGAACATCAACTACAACACGAACGTCTACATCCTCAAGAGCAACACGATATGGCACATCGCCAAAACCGAGATCGCCCTCCCCATAGGCAAGGAAACAATGACGAGCATCGCTATGGCAAGCTCAAGTTCACCATGCCAAAGTTTTCCGGAAGCATTGATCCCGAAGACTACCTCTCATGGGCATTGAAAGTTGACAAGATCTTTCGCCTTCACAACTTCGATGAAGAGAAGAAGATCGCAATGGCATCACTTGAGTTCCAAGACTATGTTCTCATTTGGTGGGAGCAAATCATGGAGAGAAGAGAAGCTAAAGGCGAATCTCCTATCACCACTTGGGCTCAAATGAAGGAAGTGATGAGAGCACGCTTTGTGCCTACACACTACAACCGCGACTTGTTCAAGAAACTACAACTCCTCAAGCAAGGAACCAAGTCCGTTGAAGAGTACTACAAGGAGATAGAGATTGCTATGATAAGAGCAAACATCAAGGAAGTTGAAGAGCAAACAATGGCGAGATTCTTGAATGGACTCAACCATCCTATCAAGAAGATTGCGGACTTCCAACCATACAACAATCTCCTCGAGCTAGTACACCAAGCAACCAAAGCGGAGCGACAAGTTCAAGAGGACTACAAGTACTCCAAGTTCAACTCCAAGAATTTCGGCTCCTACAACCAAGCTTCAACGACATCGGCTACTCCTCCTACCTCTACCAAGCCATCTACAAACTTCGGTGACAAGTCAAGCTACAAGAATTCGACTACATCGAGTCGTCCACCTTCTACCAACAACTTCAAGCCAAGAGCTTCCTCAACTACAACTCCAACCGAAGATAACAACAAGACGAGCTCCATCAAATGTGATGAGGACATGACTACCTTGGATACGACCAAAAATATTGCATACATGTATATTTGTGAGGTGATTTCTAATGCAAACTATGCAACAATTTATTTATGACTGCACAGACATACCTGACTCAAAACGGCAAGAACTCCTTCATACGGACTCCGAATTGGGTGATTCTTTTTTTGTTGGAAACTAGATTTCATACACTTTCCAACCCAATTGGAATCACCTTCAAATTCGTCCGGAGCATTGAGATCCCGACGAAACAATCTGACGCTGCAGCAGAATCCAAGTCAAACTACAAGTCCAAAGGTGTTACATCACCTCCACTTGGGCCCATGAGCCTTGTACGACCTAGGGTTAGTTTAGGGCTGCCTTGGGACGTCCTTCCACCTCCTTGGCCGCCACCCCTTGCTCCTATATAAGTAGATCCATCTAGTAGCTTTTTCTGAGGGATTTGTTTAGTCAAAAGTTAGCCATTGCAACTTCGTGTACTTCGTTTGTGTCCAACGACCAGACAAAGACCACTTACGGATCCCCACCTTTATCAATTCTTCATCTATATTTGCAATATTCAGATTGCTTTATCATATTCTTGCTTGTTCTTCGATTGCATGCAGGAATAGACCTTCGTGGTCAGGCTGATCGTGCTTCTGGCATCGTCAGTGACCCCCGGAGATTGGTTTAGCGATTGCTAAGGCGCAACGTCGTGCACGTTCGTAGTCGGATCGTCAAAGTCGACTCCACCAAATCGTTAGTTATCTTCTCATCGAAAGATCGGGCCCCTCGCCTCTATCAAGTGGTATCAGTTTTCAGGTTGCTCGGTGAGAATTTCCAGTTATTCCTAGATTAGATTTATTTTCTTACCTATTGTCCAAGAAAAAGTCCAAAAAAAGTTAGATCTATTCATCCTTTGTCCAAGCCAGTCTGAGCCTTTGCAATTTTCTTTTCATTGTTTGCATTATTGAATTATCGGTTGCATCGTCGTGTCGAGTTGCTGGTCTTAGTGTCTAGTTCGTTAGAGTTTCGAGTTCTGTTCACATTAGTCACGTCGCCGCTGCATCGTTATCCCTTCCGCTGTCCACCACCTCATCCATCAATTTCCACCTCGTGCAACCCATCGTTCATTGTCACAATCATAGTTGAAGTCGTTTGCATCTTTGCTTGATCCAATCTGCATCTTATCTAGTTTGTCTTGGAAAGAGGGAGAAAAAAAAAGACAGAAAAAAAAGTAAAAAAAAAAAGAGGAGAGAAAGAAAAAGAAAAAAGAGTGTGAAAAAAAAAGAAAAAAGAAAAAGAAGGAAAAGAAAGTTGGAGAGAGTGTTGTTGTATATTCTGCTTGGCAGTTGTTTTCATCATTATCTTTACTGCCGTTGTGATCTTCACTTATATCTTGCTGTTCAGAGCTACTTCGTATCCTTTATTGATGCTAGTTGTGCTACACCGTGACATCATTAGTGTTCTAGGCTCGCGTCTCTAGTCCGGTCTAGCCTAGGACCAGCACAGTACCGTCGTTGAGCGTTTATTCAACATTGCATCTCTGAATTGATTATTGCTAATCTTTTGCTACCATATATAAAGCCAACCCAGCTCCACATATTGCTACACCGTGTTTACGTACGTTCACCTGGCAATCGCTTTACTCAATCTTTGGAGTTATTTGACATCGCTGGTTGCCTATCACCACCTGCTGCATGGTAAGAACTTGTAAGATATTGATATTTGCTTTACTGTGAGCGCTTTACCACCACATCGTAGTAGTTCATAGGAACATTATTTTTGGATTTTGTTTCTTTTTTCTACTAATCATGACAGGATCCAGAATCAACTCATGGGCTTTGTCGATCGCGGGAGATGTGCCACCACCTAAGGACATACCACAACCATCACGAGAGGTGCACAAACATCCAAATGCACATGATCAGGTTAATGTTTCTATACCACCGTTTAATGGCCGTTTTAGACCTGCTTTATATATTGAATGGGAGTTTGACATAAATAGTATATTTGCTTCCCATAGTTTTGATGAACGTAAAAAAGTTAAGGTTGCGGTTGGTTCTTTCACTGGTTATGCTTTAGTTTGGTGGAGTGAATATTGTCGACTACACCCTAATTATATACCTATTACTTGGATTGATTTGAAAGTTGCCATGCGACATACATTCGTCCCTGCTTATTATACTCGTGACATGCTTACAAAGTTGCAACATTTAAAACAAGGTAGTGACACCGTAACGAAATATTATGATGATTTACAAACTACCTTGTTGCATTCCTCTTTACAAGAAAGTGAAGACGATTTTATGGATAGATTTTGGGCAGGATTAAATCATGATATTCAGGAGTTACTAATTCATGAAGAGTGTTATCCTATGGACCATTTGTTTCGTCTTGCTTGTAGTGCTGAACAGGAAATAAAACGACGTATTGTCCGTAAGGAGAATAAGCGCCAGGTGCACATTCCAAAAAATGATACGGTTGTTCCTTCCACTACTAGGCGTACTATGACAGACACATCCGTTGTTGCGAGGACTACATCACCTCCACCATGTGACATATCACCTCCGACAGTGCCTACATCATCTGAGTTGATCATAAGAGGTAATGACAAAGGTACCGATCTTCCACCTCCACATGAGTATGGTGAATGCCTTGTCAATTTAAATGAACCATGCGATGAGCTATCCACTACTTTGATCACACCAACTATTTTAGAGGAATATGTTCGTGATTTGACTTTGCCATGCGATCAAACAATTGTGAGTGAACCAATTGAATTAACTATTGATGCGAAAGAACCATTTGAATCAGGGAATAAATCAGATTTGGATCAAATACGTGTGAAAATAGTTGTGCCTATGTTTAATCATTTTGATATGACCTCTAATCTTGGTGATGGTTCATCAAGGTTGGGATGGTTTAATGATGAGCATTGCCAATCTTTTGTAACGATTAAGAGCTTCACTTATATGTGCAAATTGAGTTGCAATATTTTCATGCCTTCTACTTCTTGTGATAATATTTTGGCGTTATATTTTATGAACTACGAAAGTTACTCATCTATACATGTGTCATATGTGCGAAAATTAAGGGAAGTAAAAATGGATGACATATACATATACAACATGTACACCTTGTCTATTTTCTTACCCACATTTCAGATTAAGCAATGCCGAGGACGGCTTTATTTTCAAAAAAGGGAGGATGATGAGGACATGACTACCTTGGATACGACCAAAAATATTGCATACATGTATATTTGTGAGGTGATTTCTAATGCAAACTATGCAACAATTTATTTATGTTATCCAGAACAAAAATACTTCACAGACTTTTGTGCCATGTCTAATTCCAGGTGCATGGGACATTTGTACAATTCACATATGAAGATAAGGGAAAAAGAGAAGTTTAGGGGCTGTTCAAAAAGTTCTCTCACGTCACTTTTGGGCCAAGAGAAGATAGAGTCCAAGTCTCTCACGTTCTGCATCCAGATTCGGACTGCACAGACATACCTGACTCAAAACGGCAAGAACTCCTTCATACGGATTCCGAATTGGGTGATTCTTTTTTTGTTGGAAACTAGATTTCATACACTTTCCAACCCAATTGGAATCACCTTCAAATTCGTCCGGAGCATTGAGATCCCGACGAAACAATCTGACGCTGCAGCAGAATCCAAGTCAAACTACAAGTCCAAAGGTGTTACATCACCTCCACTTGGGCCCATGAGCCTTGTACGACCTAGGGTTAGTTTAGGGCTGCCTTGGGACGTCCTTCCACCTCCTTGGCCGCCACCCCTTGCTCCTATATAAGTAGATCCATCTAGTAGCTTTTTCTGAGGGATTTGTTTAGTCAAAAGTTAGCCATTGCAACTTCGTGTACTTCGTTTGTGTCCAACGACCAGACAAAGACCACTTACGGATCCCCACCTTTATCAATTCATCATCTATATTTGCAATATTCAGATTGCTTTATCATATTCTTGCTTGTTCTTCGATTGCATGCAGGAATAGACCTTCGTGGTCAGGCTGATCGTGCTTCTGGCATCGTCAGTAACCCCCGGAGATTGGTTTAGCGATTGCTAAGGCGCAACGTCGTGCACGTTCGTAGTCGGATCGTCAAAGTCGACTCCACCAAATCGTTAGTTATCTTCTCATCGAAAGATCGGGCCCCTCGCCTCTATCAAAATGCTTCAAGTGCCAAGGACGAGGCCACAAGTCATTTGAGTGCAAGACCGTTCGCACCATGATCATCAACGACGACGGATCTTATGACTCCATGAGCGATGATGAGATGGAAGCACTTGAGCATGTCGCTATGCATCGCCAAGTCAATGAAGAAGAAGACAATCAAGTGTTTTGCGACAATGACTCAAGCCCCAACCTTGTTGTCTCCAAAGTCTTGACACTACAACATCAACAAGATGACGACCAACGTTGTCACATTTTCCACACGAAGGCCGGCATCAATGGACGCGCCGTCAAGGTTATCATCGATGGAGGAAGTTGCCACAACTTGGCAAGCGAAGAGCTATGCGACAAGCTTCATTTGTTCAAGACGAAGCATCCTCACCCCTACAAGATCCAATGGCTCAACGACGCCGGAATTCTTCGAGTCGAGCACACCGTGCAAGTCTCTTTCAAGATTGGCGCCTACGAGGACACTCTTGAATGTGATGTGATACCCATGTCCGTGTGCCACCTTATTCTTGGACGTCCATGGCAATATGATCGTGGAGTCACACACAACGGACGGACGAATCACTATCATTTCAAGATGAAGGGCAAGGAATTCGTGCTACGACCAATGACTCCAAGTCAAGTAGCCGCCGACAAGCTTTTACCTACCACCCATCGTGGAGAGAATGGTGAGAGAGCGAGCCACCAAAAAGAGAGTGAGAGCCACAAGCCAAATATGAGCGACTCCACGATGAGCGACAAGAAGCAACTAGTGCTATTTGCTACCAAACGTGAGATGAGAGAAGTGTGTGAGAACCCATCGAGCGTCTTCCACCTTGTGCTCTTATGCAAAGGGGAAGCCAAACCTACTAACACGTCACCACCTCCACCTTTTGTGTTGTCTCAATTGTTGCAGGAATTCTCGGACGTCTTTCCCGATGAGCTACCACCGGGTCTACCTCCACTTCGAGGGATAGAACACCGCATCGACCTCGTACCCGGTGCTCCACTTCCAAACAAGGCTCCTTACCGCGTAAACCCCGAGGAAACAAAGGAGATACAACGGCAAGTGCAAAAACTCATCGACAAGGGTCATGTACGTGAAAGTCTAAGCCCTTGTGCCGTTCCCGTTATTCTCGTGCCTAAGAAAGACGGAACTTTTCGCATGTGTTCCGATTGTCGTCCGATAAATGCTATCACCGTTAGATACCGTCACCCTATTCCTCGCTTAGATGACATGCTTGATGAACTTTGTGGTGCCACCATCTTTTCCAAATTGATCTTAAAAGTGGCTACTACCAAATTCGCATTCAAGAGGGTGATGAATGGAAAACAGCTTTCAAAACCAAGTTTGGGTTATATGAGTGGCTTGTTATGCCAATGGGCTTATCGGAAGCACCCGGCACTTTTGTGCGTCTTATGCACTTTGTTCTTAGACCCTACATAGGTGTTTTTGTCGTGGTTTACTTTGACGACATTCTCGTGTTTAGCAAGTCGCTTGAAGAACATGTTGACCATGTCCAACTAGTTTTGCAAGCACTTCGCAAACAACAATTGTATGCTAATATGGAAAAATGCACTTTTGGCGTTGACAAGGTTGTCTTTCTAGGATTTGTCGTTTCTTCTCAAGGTGTTCACGTTGATGAAACTAAAATTGAAGCAATTAAAACTTGGCCTCAACCAAAGAATCTCATGCAAGTGCGTAGTTTCCTTGGTCTAGCCGGTTTCTATAGACGTTTTGTGAAGGACTTTAGCACCATTGCTATGCCTTTACACGCTTTGAGCAAGAAGAACGCACCCTTCATTTGGGGTCCTTCGCAAGACACCGCGTTCAATGAGCTTAAGAGCTTGCTCACGCACGCACCACTTCTAGCCCTACCAAACTTTGACAAACCGTTTGAGATTCATTGTGATGCTAGTGGTACCGGCAGAGGCGGCGTGCTAATGCAAGAAAAGCGCCCAATTGCCTACTTTAGCGAAAAGCTATCGGGAGCGCAACTTAACTACCCCATCTATGATAAAGAGCTTTATGCCTTGGTGAGAGTTCTACGTGTTTGGGAACACTATCTTAGACCTCATGAATTCATTCTTCATACGGACCATGAGACACTCAAGTATCTCAAAGGTCAAACTAAGTTGAACAAGCGTCATGCTAAATGGAGTGAGTTCATTGAGTCTTTTCCCTATGTCATCAAATACATCAAGGGCAAAGAAAATGTTGTGGCGGACGCGCTTTCCCGCAAATGTATGCTTGTTACACAACTTGAGTTGAACGTGATTGGCTTTGAGCATATTAAAGATTTATATGAGCATGATCCTTCCTTTGCAAATGCTTATGCTAAATGCTTGACTCACACTTCTTGGGAACATTACTACATCAAGGATGGATATCTTATGAGAGCTAACAAACTTTGCATCCCTGAGTCTTTGCTTCGTTTGCTCCTTTTGCAGGAATCGCATGGAGGAGGACTCATGGGACACTTTGGACGAGACAAGACGTTTGCTACACTCTCTAAGAATTATTTTTGGCCCAAGATGCTTCGTGACGTCTCACGCTTCACCAACCGATGTTCTACATGCCGCAAAGCTAAGTCCAAAGCTCAATCTTATGGTCTTTACATGCCTCTTCCTATTCCATATCATCCATGGGAAGACATAAGCATGGATTTCATACTTGGTTTGCCTAAGACTCAAAATGGCAAAGATTCCGTGCTTGTCGTGGTAGATAGATTCTCTAAAATGGCTCATTTCATTCCTTGTAACAAGATCGACGATGCTTCACATGTTGCAACTCTCTTTTGCAGGGAGATACTTCGTCTACACGGCGTGCCCAAAACGATCGTGTCGGACCGGGACGTCAAGTTCTTGAGTTACTTTTGGAAAACACTATGTGCCAAGCTCGGAATCAAGCTACTCTTTTCTTCGGCGTACCATCCACAAACGGACGGCCAGACGGAGGTGACGAACCGCACGCTCTCCACTCTTCTTCGTGTGTTGATCAAGAGGAACATCCGGGAATGGGAGCATTGCTTGCCAATCGCCGAGTTCGCCTACAACCGCGCAAGACACTCCACAACCGGCAAGTCCCCCTTCGAGATCGTCTACGGCTTCAACCCGTTGTCGCCTTTGGACATCCTACCTCTTCCTCTCCAAGAGCGCACGGACATGGACGCAAGTGCAAGGGCAAATTATCTCAAGAAGGTGCACGAAGATACAAGGGCGGTGATCGAGCGACAAGTCAAACGTCTCGCCAACAAGCTCAACGTCAACAAGGCACCGATGGTGTTCAACCCGGGAGATCTTGTTTGGCTCCACCTTCGCAAGGACCGCTTCCCACACGAGCGCAAGTCCAAGCTTCTACCTCGCGCCGACGGACCCTTCAAGGTGCTAGCACGCTACAACGACAATGCCTACAAGATCGACATCCCACGAGACAAGTACTCCGTGAGCGATACTTTCAACATCAAGGACCTCTCTCTTTTCCATGGTGATGAAGATTTCGATCCGAGGTCGGATCTTTCCCAAGGGAGGGGAGATGATACGGTGTATCCTAGGGTCATCACCATAGACCCTTCATCGCCTCACCAAGTGCCCAAAGGACCCATGACTAGAGCCCGTGCAAGAGCTTTCGAGACCGAGGTGACCTCGCTCCTCTCTTTACATCTTTCGGATTCACTTGAGACACGGCCTCTACCTTCATCAGAGACTCTATGCATACTCAGGTACTTGGACGAAGGCCGCGGGACAGCTCTACACGATGCTCAAGAGGATAGGCCCGACAAGTGCACGAGACAAGAAGAAGGAATGCTGAAGATGCTACAAGCACCGAACGTCCGGCCTGCACCGGACGACCGGCGACTCCCAGGTACCGGACGACCGCAAGACACCGGACGTCCGGCCTATCCCAGACGACCGGACGACCGGAAGCCACCGGACATCCATAACATCGGCAACAGAAGCTAAATAGCGGAAATCCGAGGATTACCGGACGTCCGGTCCCTCCGGAACCACCGGACGTCCGGTAACCCACGGACGTCCGCTACGACGGCGACCCCTTTGTAATATATACCCGTTGACCTCCTCCCTTTAGACTCAGCTGTGGTTTAGCTCATTCTTAGACTTGTGTGGATTTCTCCCACGAGACGGTGCGCCTCTACGGAGAAGATCCACTACCGATTCAGGACCTCCTTCATCGGAGAAGATCCCCAGGGATATCAAGACCTCCTCACGGAGAAGACTATCTTTGTATCACTGGTGTTGACTTTGGATCATGTATCTCAACCTTGTATCGCAAATCTAGTGCTTGTGTGATTATCTTCGTGTTGATTGAGTGCTTTCCTCTTGTGTTTTCCCCATCTTTCCCTTGTGATTCCCCGTGTTCATCGTGTGCCACCCTCCAAACGTGAAAGATCCGCTGATTAGGGTTCCACCCTGCATCACCTCGCCCCCTCTCAGCCACCATGGCGCCCAAGGCAAGCAAGGGCCAGGGAGCGGCTAAGGACGCCGGGGGTGGAGGAGGCACCGGAGAGCGAGTTGGTGGAGCTGCGGACGCGGTACGCCCAGTTCACCCCGACGATCGACGCACTCACCATCAGGGAGAAGTTCAGGTGCCTGTGGGGGAGGGAGACAACAGGGCATCCCGCCACGCGCGTCGTCCCTGCCTTCTTTGCCAAGCCCGGTCCAAATCGATACCCCTTTTTTTGACTACTTTTCCTGCGAGCTCTACCCCCCTTCTCAGATTTCTTCAATGATGTCATGCAAACCTACGGCTTCCACCTTCTGGATCTTACGCCGAACGCCGTGGCGTGCATGGCCTTCTTTTCTCACCTTTGCGAGGGTTTCGCCGGAGTGCACCCCAGCACGGCGCTCTTCCGCCATTACTTCACCCCTCGTATCCAGCAAGGGGGTGCCATCTCTGGCTGCATCACTTGGATCCCGAAGCCCCAGAGCAAGGTCACTTACCCGAAGGGTGCTCAAAAGGAGAGGTGGGAGAAGTGGCGGGGCCGATGGTGCTGGATCGAGGAGTCGGATCCGCGGGAGTTCTTCCGGGTCCGTCGGAGGCCGCCGGTCCGCGGCAAGGACTGGGGTGAGCTCAACGCCGACGACCGGAATCTCACGATTGCCACCACCAGGATCCATCACCTCACCTCGACCAGGCTCACTCTCGAAATGATCGGGGCCGACTTCATTCGCCACCGGATTGCCCCATTGCACAATAAGGGGAGGCCGGCCTAGGATTTCAGGAATGCGGCCGACATCATGAGGCTCCTCCCCGGCCTAAATCACAACTTCACAGTGCTGCAGCATGCTCATCTTTGTCAAAGGCTTTTCTAGCTCAAGGTTGACGAGGTTGGGAGGGTCGAGAGGACCGGCAAGGCCGAGAAGACCGGCAAGGCTGCCAGGGTCGCCAAGCCTGACAACTTGTTAGGGTTGCTAGTGGGGGTGGTCCCATTGAGCAACAACTCTTGCCTGACAGCTACTATCGCCATGATGCCGGTTTTCAACGCACACAACCTCGATCCGACCTGGGCCGAGCCAAAAGCGGAGCTCGTCTAGACATTCTCTTCGACAACTTGTCAGAGAGGTATATTCGTGACGAGCCACGGCTCACCCGTCCCACCACTAAGGAAGAGTTGGCGTACATTGCCGCCGGGGCGGAGGAGGCAGAAACTTGCCGAGGAGGCCGGCATCCTCGACACTATGGAGGACGAGGCCGATGTGGCCGCAGAGGAGAAGGAATTTGCTGAGTGGACGGGGTCCGCCGGGAAGCCTAGCGCCACCGGCGCTGGGGTTCCCCTTGTTGAAGAAGTGGTCGAGGAGTCGGCTGAAGAGGAGACCGATGCGGATGACTCCTCGACCCCAGGGAAGAAACGCGTCCTGCGGTGGGCTGGCCCCGGCAAGCCGGTCCGGCCCAGCAAGACCGCGCAGCGGCAACGTTCCCAGGCGCAGCCCATGCGCCACGCGAGGGTTGCGGCAGCAAAGAGGGTTGCGGCCGTTGCCTCTTCCTCGTCCAAGTGGCCCAGGACCCCATTCCCTTCTCCTCCCCTTGCGGACGCTGCCCCGGAGGCCGATTTTGATCTTGGGTCCGTTAGCCCGAAGAGGAAGAGGAGGCCAGATCAGGAGGAGGATGAGTAAGCACCTTGCCCCTCATCATCTCCTGACCTTGCGCATGCGCTATCTTTCCCTGATTTGATCTTATCTTCACAGTGACATGGAGACACTGTGATACGGTGTATCCTAGGGTCATCCCCATGGACCCTTGATCGCCTCATCAAGTGCCCAAAGAACCGATGACTCGAGCCCGTGCAAGAGCTCTCGAGACCGAGGTGACTTCACTCCTTGTTCTAAACCCTTCCGATACACATGAGACATGGCTTCTACCCTCATCAGAAACTTTGTGCATACTCAGGTACTTGGAGGAAGGCCACGGGACAGCTCTACACAATGGTCAAGACGACGAGTCCGACAAGTGCCGGGAACAAGAAGAAGGAAGGCTGAAGATGCTACAGGCACCGGACGACCGACGACTTCCAGGCACCGGACGACCGGAGGCCACCGGACGTCCGGCCTCTCCCAGACGAC
>LR738713.1:265030983-265204114 GCA_902687465.1 Secale cereale | reverse complement strand
ACTCTTGTTTCCCCACACATACGGACTCTAAAAACAGCCTATACTCAAGTATTTCGAAATTACATGGGCCTGGCCCAATAATAAGGTGACGCAGCACCTAAAATAGCCTCTGGACGAAATTTATGAAGTGGCATCTTGTATATTTCGTCCAAGGCTTCTCGCACTCATTATGGTGGCTACAAAGTCCTGAAATCATCCATTGTAACTCCATTCTTGTCCCCCTTGCGCATGCCATCATCTCCATGCTTGATCTTGCTCCAATGTTCATCCTTCTTGTCCAAGCTAGGCCCTTCATTTGTAAGCAAGACAAATGTATCCAATTTAGGCAGCATCATATTCTCATGAACATTAGATTCATTACCAAGAAACGAAAGTACCTGGTAATTTAATTGGCGTGCGCGAGCTCTAGTAATTGGTCCTGTATATGTGTCAGTTGGAGCTGTGGGTGTAACCTTGTTAGTGATGTCCTCATCATCTTTTAAGCAAAAGAGCCACCAAAGCAAAAACACAATAGCATCATACGCTTTGCATCAAAGGAGATCATACATCATAGCAACATCATCTTGTGCTGAAGCATCGGCACATCATACACTCATAGCATACTTGTGATAGATAGTCGTTACGTTTTGCCTCTTATAGGTCGTGCACAAGTGCGTATCCGCCTATTAAGCAATCGGTTAGCGTCTCTCTAGTGTTGTGCAACACGAGCATTTTCTGTGGATTCCACATTTTCGCTCACCCTTGGTTGCACAACCACATTTATGATAGAGGGGAGGGGTCCCGATCTTTCGATGAGATGATAACTATCGATTTGGTGGAGACGACTTTGACGATCCGACTACAAACGTGCACGACGTTGCGCCTTAGCAATCGCTAAACCAATCTCCAGGGGTTACTGACGATGCCAGAAGCACGATCAGCCTGACCACGAAGGTCTATTCCTGCATGCAATCGAAGAACAAGCAAGAATATGATAAAGCAATCTGAATATTGCAAATATAGATGAAGTATTCATAAATGTGGGGATCCAAAAGCGGTCTTGGTCTGGTCGTTGGACACAAACGAAGTACACGAAGTTGCAATGGCTAACTTTTGACTAAACAAATCCCTAAGAAAAAGCTACTAGATGGATCTACTTATATAGGAGCAAGGGGTGGCGGCCAAGGAGGTGGAAGGACGTCCCAAGGCAGCCTAAAACTAACCCTAGGTCGTACAAGGCTCATGGGCCCAAGTGGAGGTGATGTAACACCTTTGGACTTGTAGTTTGACTCGGATTCTGCTGCATCGTCAGATTGTTTCGTCGGGATCTCAATGCTCCGGACGAATTTGAAGGTGATTCCAATTGGGCTGGAAAGTGTATGAAATCTAGTTTCCAACAAAAAAAGAATCACCCAATTCGGAGTCCGTATGAAGGAGTTCTTGCCGTTTTGAGTCAGGTATGTCTGTGCAGTCCGAATCTGGATGCAGAACGTGAGAGACTTGGACTCTATCTTCTCTTGGCCCAAAAGTGACGTGAGAGAACTTTTTGAACAGCCCCTAAACTTCTCTTTTTCCCTTATCTTCATATGTGAGTTGTACAAATGTCCCATGCACCTGGAATTAGACATGGCACAAAAGTCTGTGAAGTATTTTTGTTCTAGATAACATAAATAAATTGTTGCATAGTTTGCATTAGAAATCACCTCACAAATATACATGTATGCAATATTTTTGGTCGTATCCAAGGTAGTCATGTCCTCATCAATTTATCTATCCGTGCGTGTGTTCCGTGTGCTTCTTTGCTAGTGATCTACTTATTGCATGAGCAAATTGTGAACCATTTTCAACATCATTGAGTCACTTTGACGATTGCATTGAATTTGTGCCACATCCTAACCAAGCTCCTCTCAAAGCTTTACTTGTATAGGTGTGAGAATCGACACGAAGTGGTACCAATAGTGCTATTTCCGGGTTACATTATTGAGTGATCATTGATCCATTTTCAACCTCGGTTAAGGTACATTGATATTGTCTTCTCCTTTCTCCCACTCACACACTTGCTTGTGATGATGGATAGGCCAAGTACATCTTCCAACCCGATCTTCGACGATCCTCAAGAAGCGAACAACTACGTCACCGAACTACATCTTTTCGGTGTCTAACGAGCTTTACATCAAGAGAGTGAAGCTATGCGCGAGTACATTGGTCAAGTCGCCGAGGACGCGTGCCAATTTGAAGCAAGGACAAAAGAACAATTCGACACCATCAACACCAACATGACTACACAATACAACGAGCTCTAGACATTGATAATCAACTGACGTTCTTCCTCAACATCTTCTCAAAGACGAAGCCGCTCAAGTCGACACTCCGACTCCACGCAAGACTCAAGTACACCTACGTCCAACACTCTTCGTCAAGCCGCACGTCAAGCTCGACATGACCAACGGCAGCATGTACATGACAAGAGTTCACAACAGCTATTCGACGACCACGGAAGTCGACGTCGTCAAAACCAAGCTACACTTGAGCAAGCACAAGAACGGCAACGACTACGCCAACAACAACAAGAGCGAGCACGTCAATATCAAGAAGAACGAGACGCCGAGGCTAATCGCCAAGCACAACAACGTCGAGAAGCTCAAGCTATGGAGGCGCAACGAGCCTTACAAGATGCACATCGCAATGTGGCAGCCCGCACTCGACACACTCGTCAAGAAGAGGATTTCCTTCGAGATGAGATGCAAGAGGGATGTCACCAAGCAAGAATGCAAGAAGAAGCTCCTCCTCAAGCGCGGCAAGAGCAACAACCCCAACAAGAACATCTACATCCACAAGAGCAACAAGATATGGCAAACCATCAAAATCGAGATCGCCCTCCCAATAGGCAAGGAAACAACGATGAGCATCGCTATGGCAAGCTCAAGTTCACCATGCCAAAGTTCTCCGGAAGCATTGATCCCGAAGACTATCTCTCATGGGCATTGAAAGTTGACAAGATCTTTCGCCTTCACAACTTCGATGAAGAGAAGAAGATCGCAATGGCATCCCTTGAGTTCCAAGATTATGTTCTCATTTGGTGGGAGCAAATCATAGAGAGAAGAGAAGCAAAAGGCGAACCTCCTATCACCACTTGGGCTCAAATGAAGGAACTCATGAGAGCACGCTTTGTGCCAACCCACTACAACCGTGACTTGTTCAAGAAGCTACAACTCCTCAAGCAAGGTACCAAGTCCGTTGAAGAGTACTACAAGGAGATGGAGATTGCTATGATACGAGCAAACATCACGGAAGATGAAGAGCAAACTATGGCGAGATTCTTGAATGGACTCAACTATCCTATCAAGAAGATTGCAGACTTCCAACCATACAACAATCTCCTCGAGCTAGTACATCAAGCAACCAAAGCGGAGCGTCAAGTTCAAGAGGACTACAAGTACTCCAAGTTCAACTCCAAGAACTACGGCTCCTACAACCAAGCTTCAACGACTTCGGTTACTCCTCCTACCTCTACCAAGCCATCTACAAACTTCGGCGACAAGCCAAGCTACAAGAACGCGACTACATCGAGTCGTCCACCTTCTACCAACAACTTCAAGCCAAGAGCTTCCTCAACTACAACTCCAACCGAAGACAATAACAAGACGAGCTCCATCAAATGCTTCAAGTGCCAAGGACGAGGCCACAAGTCATTTGAGTGCAAGACCGTTCGCACCATGATCATCAACGATGACGGATCTTATGACTCCATGAGCGATGATGAGATGGAAGCACTTGAGCATGTCGCTATGCATCGCCAAGTGAATGAAGAAGAAGACCATCAAGTGCTTTGCGACAATGACTCAAGCCCCAACCTTGTTGTCTCCAAAGTCATGACACTCCAACATCAACAAGATGACGACCAACGATGTCACATTTTCCATACAAAGGCCGGCATCAATGGACGCTCCGTCAAGGTTATCATCGATGGAGGAAGTTGCCACAACTTGGCAAGCGAAGAGCTATGCGACAAGCTTCATTTGGTCAAGACGAAGCATCCTCACCCCTACAAGGTCCAGTGGCTCAACGACGCCGGAATTCTTCGAGTCGAGCACACCGTGCAAGTCTCTTTCAAGATTGGCGCCTACGAGGACACTCTTGAATGTGATGTGATACGCATGTCCGTGTGCCACCTTATTCTTGGACGTCCATGGCAATATGATCGTGGAGTCACACACAATGGACGGACAAATCACTATCATTTCAAGATATAGGGCAAGGAATTCGTGCTCCGACCAATGACTCCAAGTCAAGTAGCCGCCGACAAGCTTTTACCTACCAACCATCGTGGAGAGAATGGTGAGAGAGCGAGCCACCAAAAAGAGAGTGAGAGCCACAAGCCAAATATGAGCGACTCCACGATGAGCGACAAGAAGCAACTAGTCCTATTTGCCACCAAACGTGTGATGAGAGAAGTGTGTGAGAACCCATCGAGTGTCTTCCACCTTGTGCTCTGATGCAAAGGGGAAGCCAAACCTACTAACACTTCACCACCTCCACCTTTTGTGTTGTGTCAATTGTTGCAGGAATTCTCGGACGTCTTTCCCGATGAGCTACCACCGGGTCTACCTCGACTTCGCGGGATAGAACACCGCATCGACCTCGTACCCGGTGCACCACTTCCAAACAAGGCTCCGTATCGCATCAACCCCGAGGAAACAAAGGAGATACAACGGCAAGTGCAAAACCTCATCGACAAAGGTCATGTACGTGAAAGCTTAAGCCCTTGTGCCGTTCCCGTTATTCTCGTGCCTAAGAAAGACGGAACTTTTCACATGTGTTCCGATTGTCGTCCGATAAATGCTATCACCGTTAGATACCGTCACCCTATTCCACGATTAGATGACATGCTTGATGAACTATGTGGTGCCACAATTTTTTCCAAAATTGATCTTAAAAGTGGCTACTACCAAATTCGCATTCAAGAGGGTGATGAATGGAAAACAGCTTTCAAAACCAAGTTTGGACTCTATGAGTGGTTGGTCATGCCGATGGGCTTATCGAAAGCGCCCGGCACATTCGTGCGTCTTATGCACTTTGTTCTCCGACCTTATATAGGCGTCTTTGTAGTGGTTTACTTTGATGACATCCTAGTCTTTAGCAAGTCGCTTGAAGACCATGTTGACCATGTCCAACTGGTTTTGCAAGCACTTCGCAAACAACAATTATATGCTAATATGGAAAAATGCACTTTTGGCGTTGACAAGGTTGTCTTTCTAGGATTTGTCGTTTCTTCTCAAGGTGTTCACGTTGATGAAACTAAAATTGAAGCAATTAAAACTTGGCCTCAACCAAAGAATCTCATGCAAGTGCGTAGTTTCCTTGGTCTAGCCGGTTTCTATCGACGTTTTGTGAAGGACTTTAGCACCATTGCTATGCCTCTACACGCTTTGAGCAAGAAGAACGCACCCTTCATTTGGGGTCCTTCGCACGACACCGCGTTCAATGAGCTTAAAAGCTTGCTCACGCACGCACCACTTCTAGCCCTACCAAACTTTAACAAACCGTTTGAGATTCATTGTGATGCTAGTGGTACCAGCATAGGTGGCGTGCTAATGCAAGAAAAGCGCCCAATTGCGTACTTTAGCGAGAAGCTATCGGGAGCGCAACTTAACTATCCAATCTATGATAAAGAGATTTATGCCTTGGTGAGAGTTTTACGTGTTTGGGAACACTATCTTAGACCTCATGAATTCATTCTTCATACGGACCATGAGACACTCAAGTATCTCAAAGGTCAAACTAAGTTGAACAAGCGTCACGCTAAATGGAGTGAGTTCATTGAGTCTTTTCCCTATGTCATCAAATACATCAAGGGCAAAGAAAATGTTGTGGCGGACGCGCTTTCCCGCAAATGCATGCTTGTAACACAACTTGAGTTGAATGTGATTGGCTTTGAGCATATTAAAGATTTATATGAGCATGATCCTTTCTTTGCAAATGCTTATGCTAAATCCTTGACTCACACTTCTTGGGAACATTACTACATCAAGGATGGATATCTTATGAGAGCTAACAAACTTTGCATTCCCGAGTCTTCGCTTCGTTTGCTCCTTTTGCAGGAATCGCATGGAGGAGGACTCATGGGACACTTTGGACGCGACAAGACGTTTGCTACCCTCTCCAAGAACTATTTTTGGCCAAGATGCTTCGTGACGTCTCACGCCTCACCAACCGATGTTCTACATGCCGCAAAGCTAAGTCCAAAGCTCAATCTCATGGTCTTTACATGCCTCTTCCTATTCCATACCATCCATGGGAAGACATAAGCATGGATTTCATACTTGGCTTGCCTAGGACTCAAAATGGCAAAGATTCCGTGCTCGTCGTGGTCGATAGATTCTCTAAAATGGCTCATTTCATTCCTTGCAACAAGATCGACGATGCTTCACATGTTGCAACTCTCTTTTGTAGGGAGATACTTCGTCTACACGGCGTGCCCAAAACGATCGTGTCGGACCGGGACGTCAAGTTCTTGAGTTACTTTTGGAAAACACTATGTGCCAAGCTCGGAATCAAGCTACTCTTTTCTTCGGCGTACCATCCACAAACGGACGGCCAGACGGAGGTGACGAACCGCACGCTTTCCACTCTTCTTCGTGTGTTGATCAAGAGGAACATCCGAGAATGGGAGCATTGCTTGCCCATAGCCGAGTACGCCTACAACCGCGCAAGACATTCGACCACCGGCAAGTCGCCTTTCGAGGTTGTCTACGGCTTCAATCCGTTGTCCCCATTGTACATTCTACCTCTACCTCTACAAGAGCGCATCAACATGGACGCAAGCGCAAGAGCAAGCTATCTCAAGAAGGTGCACGAAGATACAAGGGCAATGATCGAGCGACAAGTCCAACGTCTCGCCACCAAGCTCAACGTCAACAAGGCACCAATGGTGTTCCAACCGGGAGATCTTGTTTGGCTCCATCTTCGCAAGGACCGCTTCCCACACGAGCGCAAGTCCAAACTTATACCTCGCGCCGACGGACCCTTCAAGGTGCTAGCTCGCTACAACGACAAGGCCTACAAGATCGACATCCCACGAGACAAGTACTCCATGAGTGATACTTTCCACATCAAGGACCTATCTCCTTTCCATGGTGATGAAGATTTCGATCCGAGGTCGGATCTTTCCCAAGGGAGGAGAGATGATACGGTGTATCCTAGGGTCATCCCCATGGACCCTTCATCGCCTCATCAAGTGCCCAAAGGACCGATGACTCGAGCCCGTGCAAGAGCTCTCGAGACCGAGGTGACTTCACTCCTTGTTCTAAACCCTTCCCATACACATGAGACATGGCTTCTACCCTCATCAGGAACTCTGTGCATACTCAGGTACTTGGATGAAGGCCACGGGACAGCTCTACACAATGGTCAAGACGACGAGTCCGACAAGTGCCGGGAACAAGAAGAGCAAAGGCTGAAGATGCTACAGGCACCGGACGTCCGGCCTGCACCGGACGACCGGCGACTCCCAGGCACCGGACGACCGGAAGACACCGGACGTCCGACCTCTCCCAGACTACCGGACGACCGGAAGCCACCGGACGTCCGTGACAACGACCACAGAAGCTAAATAGCGGAAATCCGAGGATTACCGGACGTCCGGTCCCTCCGGAACCACCGGACGTCCGGTAACCAGCGGACGTCCGCCCCGACGGCGACCATTCGTGTAATATATACTCGTTGACTCCCATCCTTTGGAGGTAGCTTTTGGATAGCTCATTTCAGACCTCTGTATGGATTCTCTCCCACGAGACTGCGCGCCTCTTCGGAGAAGATCCACCTTGGATTCAAGACCTCCACATCGGGGAAGATCCTACGGGATAACCAAGACCTCCTCCGGAGAAGACTACCCTTGTATCACCGACGTTGACTATGGACCGTGTATCTCTATGTGTATCGTGGATCTAGCACCTGTGTGACCATCTTTGTGTTGATTTGAGTGTTTTCCTCTTGTGTTTCCCCTCGTTTCCGCCTTGTGTTCTCCGTGTTCGTCGTGGGATACTCTCCAAACGTGAAAGATCCGCTGATTAGGGTTCCACCCTACATCACACTGGCCCAGAGGATGGCAAAAAGTGTCGAGGCCTCGATGGGTGATGCTCCCCCGGTGAGTGCTCCGCGCACACTGGCGTTGGTGGTGATCAGCCCGGATAACAGCCCACAGCGCAGCCTGTCGGATTTCGGGTTCCTCAAATGATAGAGGCAAAGGTGTCCCGTCTTTCGATGAGATGGTGGCTATCGTTTGGATGAAGTCGACTTTGACGATCCGACTACGAACGTGCGTGGACGTCGCGCCTTAGCAATCGCTAAACCAACTCCGAGAGGTTATTGACCACGCCGGAGCACGATCAACCTGACCACGAAGGTCTGTTTCCTACAGGCAAACGAAGAACAAGCAAGAAACTGAGATTGCAATCTGGATATTGCGAATTCAAGAGGAAAGCTTTATTGATCAAGTGGGGTTCTGTGACGTCTTGGTCTGGTCGTTGAACACAAACGAAGTACGCGAAGTTGCAGCTATGGCGAACTTTAATCTAAACAAAACCCAAAGTCTAAACGACGCCCTAAGGGCTGTATATATGAGGGAAAGAGGGGGGAATTTCGTGGCCCTTGGTGGAGGGGTCCGAAACCAACCCTAACTCTTGTTTGCCCACACATACGGACTCTAAAAACAGCCTATACTCAAGTATTTCGAAATTACATGGGCCTGGCCCAATAATAAGGTGACGCAGCACCTATAATAGCCTCTGGACGAAATTTATGAAGTGGCATCTTGTATATTTCGTCCAAGGCTTCTCGCACTCATTATGGTGGCTTCAAAGTCGTGAAATCATCAATTGAAACTCCATTCTTGTTCCCCTTGCGCATGCCATCATCTCCATGCTTGATCTTGCTCCAATGTTCATCCTTCTTGTCCAAGCTAGGCCCTTCATTTGTAAGCAAGACAAATGTATCCAATTTAGGCAGCATCATATTCTCATGAACATTAGATTCATTACCAAGAAACGAAAGTACCTGGTAATTTAATTGGCGTGCGCGAGCTCTAGTAATTGGTCTTGTATATGTGTCAGTTGGAGCTGTGGGTGTAACCTTGTTAGTGATGTCCTCATCATCCTCCCCTTCTTGAATTGAAGTAGTCCTCGATGGAAGCTCATCTTCCTCACCCAAGTAAGGCTTCAAATCTGCAATGTTAAATGTGGGACTAACCCCAAAATCTGCAGGCAGCTCAAGTTTATATGCATTATCATTTATTTTCTCTAACACCTTGAAAGGACCATCAGCACGTGGCATTAGCTTTGACTTGCGCAAATTAGGAAACCTATCCTTACGCAAATGTAACCAAACAAGATCTCCAGGTGCAAAGACAACACGTTTTCTACCCTTATCTCCAACAAGTTTATATTTAGCATTCATGCGCTCAATATTTTCCTTAGTTAACTCATGCATTTTTAAGATCAATTCAGCACGTTGTTTAGCATCAAAATTAACCTTCTCCGAAGATGGAAGAGGCAACAAATCAATAGGTGCACGAGGTAGAAAACCATAGACAATTTCAAAAGGGCACATCTTAGTAGTAGAATGCAATGAACGATTATAAGCAAATTCAATATGAGGCAAGCATTCTTCCCACATTTTCTTATTATTCTTCAAAACAGCCCTAAGCATAGTAGACAAGGTTCTGTTGACTACTCCAGTTTGTCCATCAGTTTGGGGGTGACAAGTAGTACTAAAAAGCAGTTTAGTCCCCAACTTAGCCCATAAACATCTCCAAAAGTGGCTAAGAAATTTAGTATCACGATCTGAAACAATAGTATTTGGCACACCATGCAAGCGAATAATTTCACGAAAGAACAAATCAGCAACATTAGCAACATCATCGCTTTTATGACATGGTATAAAGTGTGCCATCTTCGAGAACCTATCCACGACAACAAATATGCTATCCCTCCCCTTCTTTGTTCGAGGTAAACCCAAAACAAAGTCCATAGATATATCTTCCCAAGGAACACTAGGGACAGGCAAAGGCATATATAAACCATGAGGATTGAGTCGTGACTTAGCTTTTTGACATGTAGTGCAGCGACCAACAAAACGCTCAACATCCCGTCGCATCTTTGGCCAAAAGAAATGTGTAGCAAGTATGTCCTCCGTCTTCTTCACGCCAAAGTGTCCCATTAATCCTCCTCCATGCGCCTCCTGCAACAACAAAAGACGAACAGAGCTAGCTGGAATGCATAGCTTGTTAGCACGAAACACAAATCCATCATTAACGACGAACTTGTTCCATGTTCTCCCTTCTTTGCAATTCTGCAATACATCTTTAAATTCAGCATCATGCACATATTGATCTTTGATGGTCTCCAAACCAAATATTTTAAAGTCAAGTTGTGAAAGCATAGTATAACGACGAGATAATGCATCAGCAATAACATTTTCTTTTCCCTTCTTGTGTTTGATAACATAAGGGAAAGTCTCTATGAATTCAACCCATTTAGCATGTCTACGGTGCAATTTTGCTTGACTTTTAATGTGCTTCAAAGATTCATGATCAGAATGTATAACAAATTCTGTGGGCCATAAATAATGTCGCCATGTTTCCAAAGTCCGAACAAGAGCATATAATTCCTTATCATAAGTAGAATAATTCATACTAGGCCCACTCAATTTTTCAGAAAAGTATGCAACAGGTTTACCATCTTGTAATAACACACCTCCTAACCCAATTCCACTAGCATCACATTCAAGCTCAAAAGTCTTATTAAAATCAGGAAGTTGGAGTAAAGGAGCATGTGTCAACTTATCTTTCAATACCGTGAATGCTTCTTCCTGTGCAGTACCCCCAACAAAAGGCACATCCTTCTTTGTAAGCTCATTGAGAGGTGCAGCAATGGTGCTGAAATCTCTCACAAATCGCCGATAGAATCCAGCGAGGCCAAGGAAACTCCTCACGTGTGTGACCGTTTTGGGCTGCGGCCAACTCTCAATAGCTTCAATCTTGGCTTTATCAACCTCAATTCCCTGTGGAGTAACAACATAGCCAAGAAAAGAGACTCGGTCGGTGCAAAAGGTGCACTTTCCAAGGTTACCAAATAAACGTGCATCACGTAGAGTAATAAAAACAGCACGTAAATGTTCCAAATGTTCCTCCAAAGATCTGCTAAAAATCAATATATCATCAAAGTATACTACCACAAATCGTCCAATGAAAGCACGTAAAACTTCATTCATTAATCTCATGAAAGTACTAGGTGCATTGGTTAACCCAAAAGGCATGACTAACCACTCATATAATCCAAACTTAGTTTTAAATGTTGTTTTCCATTCATCTCCCAATTTCATACGAATTTGATGGTATCCACTATGCAAATCAACTTTGGAGAATATTGTAGAGCCACTCAATTCATCAAGCATATCATCTAGCCTAGGAATAGGATGACGATAACGAATAGTAATATTATTAATGGCTCTACAATCAACACACATACGCGATGTACCATCCTTTTTCGGCACTAGAATAATAGGAACAGCACAAGGACTAAGGGATTCGCGTATATAACCTTTGTCGAGTAGCTCCTGTACTTGACGCATAATCTCCTTCGTCTCTTCTGGATTGGTACGGTATGGAGCGCGGTTGGGTAGCGATGCACCGGGAATTAAGTCAATCTGATGCTCAATCCCTCGAATAGGTGGTAATCCCGGTGGCACGTCTTGTGGAAAGACGTCGGCGAACTCCTGCAAAATGTTAGTGACAGCAGGAGGCAAAGAGGAAGGCACGTCCTCGAATGAAAATAATGCCTCTTTGCACACAAAACCATAGCAAACAGATTTGCTAAAATCTAGCTCATCAATATCAGATTTGGTGGCAAATAAACATGCATTTTTCAATTTAATTTCAGAAGCAACAATAGATGGTTTATTAGTAGGCTTCATTTGTTGCTCAAATTCTTTTGCCACAATCTGATTTTCACTTTTATTTTTCTCCTATTTTTCTTTATTAGCTCTATTAATATCATCTTTCAAAATGGAATCAAGAGTCATAGGAAGCAAAGTAATATTTTTATCCTTATAAACAAGAGTATACTGATTGTTTCTACCATGGTGTACAGAATTTTTATCAAATTGCCATGGTCTACCAAGTAATAAGGAACATGCTTGCATAGGTACCACATCACAATCAACATAATCAGCATATGTAGAGATACTAAACTGCACACGAACAGTACGTGTTACCTTAACCTTGCCGCTGTTGTTGAACCATTGGATGTAGTAAGGATGTGGATGTGGTCTTGTGGTGAGAGATATCTTCTCCACCATCTCCATGCTAGCCAAGTTGTTGCAACTCCCTCCATCTATGATCACGCGAACAGAACGTTCCTTCACAACTCCCTTTGTATGGAACAAATTATGCCTCTGATTTTGCTCAGCTTGTGTAACCTGCACACTCAAAACACGTTGAGCAACTAAACATTCATACCTGTCAGCATCTTCAGGAGCCACGTATTGCGTCTCATGATCAGAATCGTCTCCGCCGTGTTCTTCACGTGTAATAAGAGCCAAAGTCTCCTCATCATAGTCACTAGCGGATTCATATCCACCATCCTCAGTAGCAATCATCACACGCTGAGATTTGCAATCTCTCGCAAAATGTCCTCTTCCCTTACAACGACGACAAATAATATCACTGGTGTGCCCTGTTGATGCCATGGAAGAAGAAGAACTGTGTGCAGGCCCAATAGGTGTGCTCCTGGCAGATAATGGTGGTTGTGCCTGCTTCCTTGTATCACGGCTGGAGGTAACAGCTGATGGAGGTGTCGGTGCAGTAGAATGTGAGGAAGTAGAGGATGCACGCGGTGTCCATGATGAAGGTCGTCCTGCAGAAAAGTTAGTCCACGCAAATGCCTGTCGATCCTGCACTTCACGTTCAGCTTTACAAGCAAGATGGAATAAACGAGTGATATTAGTATAATCCTTATACTCTAGAATGGTCTGAATCTCTCTATTTAATCCACCCATAAAACGTGCGAGCATAGCTTCATTATCCTCAACAATACCACATCTAATCAGGCCAGTTTGTAATTGCTGATAATATTCTTCTACAGAATTTTTTCCTTGTCTTAAGCGCTGCAGTTTTTGAAGTAATTCACGTTGATAATATGGTGGAACCCAACAAGTACGCATAGCAGTTTTCAAAGCAGTCCAAGTAGCTGGAACAGGATATAATCTACAATGTTCAGACCACCAAACACATGCAAAACTAGTGAAAGCACAAACAACAGCAGGAACACGTCTCTCCTTGGGATAGTTTAAACATGTAAAACGTTGTTCAGTTTGTAACTCCCAAGATATATATCAGGAACATATCTACCTTCAAATGGTGGAATATTCAATTTCAGTTTAGGAAGATGGTCATGTACCTCAGGTGGTGGTGCAGCCCTACCGTTGCGATGATATGCATGAGGACGACCTGGTGGTGGTGGTGCTCGTTGTTGCACGTAGTTCTGATTTTGGTCAACCTCATCCTCGTAATGGTCCTCCACCTCTGCAGTAGCAGCAAGAGCTACAGAAACATCAACAGCAGCACCAGAAGCTTGACCAGTCTCAAGGGGAACGCGCTGTGCTCGTCCCACTTGATTCGGAAGGCGACGTTGTTGTTGTTGTTGAGGTGGGACAGCTGCAGCAGCCGGTGGTGGTGGAAAACGCGAAAGCAATTCAGCAAACTTGTTATCGAGCTTTGTTTCAAACGTCTTTTCCATGCCATCTATCTTCTCCATGGCCTCGTCAAATCTGTTTAGCACATCTTGCACCTGTTCACTCATCATTTGCTGAAACTTATCATGAAGCTCCTTGTTCGTCAAGTTCTCCCAGTCAGTCTCGTCGACTTGTGATCCTGGCATGGTTAGCAACAATAGAAACACACAAGAATATGATCCTACAGACTACTAATAAGTGGTGGGGGTGGCGGGTGTCACAAATCCGACAAGCAAATCTCAAATTCTTACCAGTTCTTACCCAGCAGCAGGTGGTGATCGGCAACCGTGGTAGTCAAAACTCTCAAAGCGTGGATAAAGCGATTACCAGGGAGAGTCAAACGCACGACGTAGATGTAAGTGGAGCTGGGAAGGCTTATAAGATGGTAGCAAAAGTGGTCAGCAATAATCAATTCAGAGATGCAAAGTTGAATAAACGCTCAACGACGGTACTGTGCTGGTCCTAGGCTAGACCGTACTAGAGACGCGAGCCTAGAACACTAACAAAATCACGGCGCTGCACGTAATAAAGGGGAAAGCACACTCTGAATTTTTTTTTCGCCTCTTTTTTTTTGCGCTCTTTTTTGTTTTTTTTTGCGCTGCTTTTTTTTTTGCCGAAAATCACTATAATGGCGAGTGTCTCAAAACACTTCCCAAGTCAAACTAAGATGATAGGCATGAAATTTTTTTGACGATTTTTTTTTTCGGAATCAGGGCAGCGACGACGAAAAAGTGCGTTAAAAAATCAGTATGGTGGCACGTGTCTCAAAAGACTCAGAAAAGCCCAAAAATAGGATAGGGAAAAAATATTTTCACCTGTCGAAATTTTGGCCTAAAAACTACCCGGGGGTTCCAGACTCTTTTTTTTTTCGAGACCTACACAGGCAAGGAAACACAAATCCGAAACCTAGATGGATTTCGAGAACAAACCTAATATGAAAAGAACTCGGATTGGTGGTGGTAGGATATGGCAGCGGTGGTAGGTTATGGCAGCGGTGGTGGTATATGGATACGGATTGGTGGTGGTATATGGATACAGATCGGTGGTGGTATGTGGCAGTAGCGATGAAGATGTTGCGGCGGCGGCGTGACAACTTATGACCAGAACTCGAAACTCTAAAAGACTAGACGCTAAGACCAGCAACTTGACACGACGATGCAACCGCAAATTCAACAAAGCAAAAACAGAAAAGATTATGCAAAGGCTCAGATTGGTTCGGATGGGATGAACTAACCCTAATTTTTTTTGGCTTTTTCGTGGACTGTAGGTATGAAGAACAGACGCGATCTAATCTACGAAAAACTGTAAAATCTCACCGAGCAACCTGGAAATCTGATACCACTTGATAGAGGCAAAGGTGTCCCGTCTTTCGATGAGATGGTGGCTATCGTTTGGATGAAGTCGACTTTGACGATCCGACTACGAACGTGCGTGGACGTCGCGCCTTAGCAATCGCTAAACCAACTCCGAGAGGTTATTGACCACGCCGGAGCACGATCAACCTGACCACGAAGGTCTGTTTCCTGCAGGCAAACGAAGAACAAGCAAGAAACTGAGATTGCAATCTGGATATTGCGAATTCAAGAGGAAAGCTTTATTGATCAAGTGGGGTTCTGTGACGTCTTGGTCTGGTCGTTTAACACAAACGAAGTACGCGAAGTTGCAGCTATGGCGAACTTTAATCTAAACAAAACCCAAAGTCTAAACGACGCCCTAAGGGCTGTATATATGAGGGAAAGAGGGGGGAATTTCGTGGCCCTTGGTGGAGGGGTCCGAAACCAACCCTAACTCTTGTTTCCCCACACATACGGACTCTAAAAACAGCCTATACTCAAGTATTTCGAAATTACATGGGCCTGGCCCAATAATAAGGTGACGCAGCACCTATAATAGCCTCTGGACGAAATTTATGAAGTGGCATCTTGTATATTTCGTCCAAGGCTTCTCGCACTCATTATGGTGGCTTCAAAGTCCTGAAATCATCAATTGAAACGCCATTCTTGTTCCCCTTGCGCATGCCATCATCTCCATGCTTGATCTTGCTCCAATGTTCATCCTTCTTGTCCAAGCTAGGCCCTTCATTTGTAAGCAAGACAAATGTATCCAATTTAGGCAGCATCATATTCTCATGAACATTACATTCATTACCAAGAAACGAAAGTACCTGGTAATTTAATTGGCGTGCGCGAGCTCTAGTAATTGGTCCTGTATATGTGTCAGTTGGAGCTGTGGGTGTAACCTTGTTAGTGATGTCCTCATCATCCTCCCCTTCTTGAATTGAAGTCGTCCTCGACGGAAGCTCATCTTCCTCACCCAAGTAAGGCTTCAAATCTGCAATGTTAAATGTGGGACTAACCCCAAAATCTGCAGGCAGATCAAGTTTATATGCATTATCATTTATTTTCTCTAACACCTTGAAAGGACCATCAGCACGTGGCATTAGCTTTGACTTGCGCAAATTAGGAAACCTATCCTTACGCAAATGTAACCAAACAAGATCTCCAGGTGCAAAGACAACACGTTTTCTACCCTTATCTCCAACAAGTTTATATTTAGCATTCATGCGCTCAATATTTTCCTTAGTTAACTCATGCATTTTTAAGATCAATTCAGCACGTTGTTTAGCATCAAAATTAACCTTCTCCGAAGATGGAAGAGGCAACAAATCAATAGGTGCACGAGGTAGAAAACCATAGACAATTTCAAAAGGGCACATCTTAGTAGTAGAATGCAATGAACGATTATAAGCAAATTCAATATGAGGCAAGCATTCTTCCCACATTTTCTTATTATTCTTCAAAACAGCCCTAAGCATAGTAGACAAGGTTCTGTTGACTACTCCAGTTTGTCCATCAGTTTGGGGGTGACAAGTAGTACTAAAAAGCAGTTTAGTCCCCAACTTAGCCCATAAACATCTCCAAAAGTGGCTAAGAAATTTAGTATCACGATCTGAAACAATAGTATTTGGCACACCATGCAAGCGAATAATTTCACGAAAGAACAAATCAGCAACATTAGCAACATCATCGCTTTTATGACATGGTATAAAGTGTGCCATCTTCGAGAACCTATCCACGACAACAAATATGCTATCCCTCCCCTTCTTTGTTCGAGGTAAACCCAAAACAAAGTCCATAGATATATCTTCCCAAGGAACACTAGGGACAGGCAAAGGCATATATAAACCATGAGGATTGAGTCGTGACTTAGCTTTTTGACATGTAGTGCAGCGACCAACAAAACGCTCAACATCCCGTCGCATCTTTGGCCAAAAGAAATGTGTAGCAAGTACGTCCTTCGTCTTCTTCACGCCAAAGTGTCCCATTAATCCTCCTCCATGCGCCTCCTGCAACAACAAAAGACGAACAGAGCTAGCTGGAATGCATAGCTTGTTAGCACGAAACACAAATCCATCATTAACGACGAACTTGTTCCATGTTCTCCCTTCTTTGCAATTCTGCAATACATCTTTAAATTCAGCATCATGCACATATTGATCTTTGATGGTCTCCAAACCAAATATTTTATAGTCAAGTTGTGAAAGCATAGTATAACGACGAGACAATGCATCAGCAATAACATTTTCTTTTCCCTTCTTGTGTTTAATAACATAAGGGAAAGTCTCTATGAATTCAACCCATTTAGCATGTCTACGGTTCAGTTTTGCTTGACTTTTAATGTGCTTTAAAGATTCATGATCAGAATGTATAACAAATTCTTTGGGCCATAAATAATGTTGCCATGTCTCCAAAGTCCGAACAAGAGCATATAATTCCTTATCATAAGTAGAATAATTCAGACTAGGCCCACTCAATTTTTCAGAAAAATATGCAACAGGTTTACCATCTTGTAATAACACACCTCCTAACCCAATTCCACTAGCATCACATTCAAGCTCAAAAGTCTTATTAAAATCAGGAAGTTGGAGTAAAGGAGCATGTGTCAACTTATCTTTCAATACCGTGAATGCTTCTTCCTGTGCAGTACCCCAAATATTTTCACCTGTCGAAATTTTGGCCTAAAAACTGCCCGGGGGTCTCCAGACTTACGCAGGCAAGGAAACACAAATCCGAAACCTAGATGGATTTCGAGAACAAACCTAATATGAAAAGAACTCGGATTGGCGGTGGATATATGGTGGTAGGATATGGCAGCGGTGGTAGGTTATGGCAGCGGTGGTATGTTATGGCAGCGGTGGTGGTATGTGGTGGCGGTGGTGGGATAAGGCAGCAGTGGTGGTATGGCAGTGGCGATGAATATGGTGCGGCGGCGACGTGACAAACTGTGAACAGAACTCGAAACTCTATTGAACTAGACGCTAAGACCAGCAACTTGACACGACGATGCAACCGCAAATTCAACAAAGCAAATACAGAAAAGATTATGCAAAGGCTCAGATTGGTTCGGATGGGATGAACTAACCCTAATTTTTTTTTGGCTTTTTCGTGGACTGTAGGTATGAAGAACAGACTCGATCTAATCTACGAAAAACTGTAAAATCTCACCGAGCAACCTGGAAATCTGATACCACTTGATAGAGGCAAAGGTGTCCCGTCTTTCGATGAGATGGTGGTTATCGTTTTGGAGGAAGTCGACTTTGACGATCCGACTATGAACGTGCGAGGACGTCGCGCCTTAGCAATCGCTAAACCAACTCCGAGAGGTTGTTGACCACGCCGGAGCACGATCAACCTGACCACGAAGGTCTGTTTCCTGCAGGCAAACGAAGAACAAGCAAGAAACTAAGATTGCAATCTGGATATTGCGAATATAAGAGGAAAGCTTTATTGATCAAGGTGGGGTTCTGAGACGCCTTGGTCTGGTCGTTGAACACAAACGAAGTACGCGAAGTTGCAGCTATGGCGAACTTTTAATCTAAACAAAACCCAAAGTCTAAACGACGCCCTAAGGGCTGTATATATGAGGGAAAGAGGGGGGGAATTTCGTGGCCCTTGGTGGAGGGGTCCGAAACCAACCCTAACTCTTGTTTCCCCACACATACGGACTCTAAAAACAGCCTATACTCAAGTATTTCGAAATTACATGGGCCTGGCCCAATAATAAGGTGACGCAGCACCTATAATAGCCTCTGGACGAAATTTATGAAGTGGCATCTTGTATATTTCGTCCAAGGCTTCTCGCACTCATTATGGTGGCTTCAAAGTTTTGAAATGATCAATTGAAACGCCATTCTTGTTCCCCTTGCGCATGCCATCATCTCCATGCTTGATCTTGCTCCAATGTTCATCCTTCTTGTCCAAGCTAGGCCCTTCATTTGT
Source organism: Secale cereale (assembly GCA_902687465.1). Taxonomy (NCBI): domain Eukaryota; kingdom Viridiplantae; phylum Streptophyta; class Magnoliopsida; order Poales; family Poaceae; genus Secale; species Secale cereale. The sequence continues at coordinate 265,185,068 of LR738713.1, read as the reverse complement.
AAGCAAGACAAATGTATCCAATTTAGGCAGCATCATATTCTCATGAACATTAGATTCATTACCAAGAAACGAAAGTACCTGGTAATTTAATTGGCGTGCGCGAGCTCTAGTAATTGGTCCTGTATATGTGTCAGTTGGAGCTGTGGGTGTAACCTTGTTAGTGATGTCCTCATCATCAAACCCTTGAGAGGTTCGAGCTCTGGGTGCGCACGAAGAACACTCGCTCCCCAGCACGCTCGCCCTACGATTCCACGCCCTAGCTCGACAAACTCAAAGAACAAGGGACACAGAGGATTATACTAGTTCAGGCCACGTTGTGGTGTAATACCCTACTCCAGTGTGTATGGTGGATTGCCTTGTGTGGCTGAGGATGAACTAGTACAAGGGATGAACAGCCTCCGAAGGAGAGGTCTTCTTGGGCTTGGATGAGCTTGTGGTATGGTCAGGGTGGAATGAATCTGATCCCTTCTATGGTGATGGCTAGGTCCTATTTATAGTGGCCTTGATCCTCTTCCTAAATATCGGCGGGAAGGGATCCCACAACGGCCAAATTTGAAGGGGAACAGCTAGTACAAGTTATCCTGACAAAAGTGGTCTTCGGCTGCCAAAGGCTCTAGTGGTGACGCCGCGCCGGGCTCCACGATGACCTCCATTCTGCAGCCCTAACGGTCCTTGGTCTTGTTGCACCGATATGGAAACCTTTGCCCAATCCCTTGGGACTCCACGTCTGCGCTTGCTACCTTAGCACCAAAGGGGAAACTGGCACACTGCGCCCGCTGCTGCCCGCCTGGCCTTGGATGTCATGGCTCACGTTACGTGAACCTCGCGAGGTGCACATTGCATAGATATCTTCGCTCCTTGGGAGCCAGTCTAGAGAGACTGCCCCCCCTAGAAGGTCTTGCTATCGTCCGCCTCGCAAGGGTCTTGAGTTGTGGTCGCTGAAGTGGGGTCGTGCCAGCCCGCTGATGTAGCCACGTCACGGGCCGCAGGCAGGCAAGTCTGGGTACCCCCATTCCCAGGACACCGACAGTAGCTCCCAGGCCCAAGGCACACACGGACTTGGCTTCAAGGCGAAGACAAAGGGGCAAAGGCGAAGCGCCACGGGCCCCAAACGCATGCGGCCTTGGTCGACGTGTGGCGACTTGATTGGACGTGGGCATCTCCACTTGCCCACGTCGCCTTGAAATCCGCCCGACCCGGTGGCTGCCGCCACTTGCATAGCTCCGCCTCCCTTGCTGGTAGCGCGCTCCCACATCTTATCCGTCTTCCAAAAAATAGCAGCCTCCTCCCCTAGCCTGACCTGGTGCCAATCCTCCTCGCATTCATGGCACCAAGCCGGAAGAAGAAGGGAAAGGGGAAAACCCGTGCCTCAACCCCCGCGCCTCCGGTCCTTGGGCTCGCCCTTAAGTGGTCGGTGGTGGTTAACCAAGAAGGGTTGAGCAAGGTTCACCCCGCGCTCGCTGCTGATTCCCATGAGTGGGGGGCGACCGTGGCGTGGCCAACTTCTCGCGTCGCCACCGATATGACGGCCATTGAGACCCCCATCCATCTTCATGCCCTCTGGGTTGGCCTAATCCGTCACTTCTCTGATTTCTTCAATGTCGTGCTCTCATACTACCAAGTTCATGCGCTGCACTTGGGTCCCCAATCCATTGTCCTCCTCGCAGTCTTCGCCTTCGTATGCAAGGCCATGGTGGGCATTGCTCCTTCCGTGGCCCTGTTTCGTCATTTCTTCTCGCTTCACCTGACAGACTCTCGCAAGTGCTCGGGGTGTGTGACCTTCCACGCCATTGCGGTGACATCCGTCTTGGGGATTGACTTCGAGCTCTCGCCAGCTGCGGATGGATTTCGGAAGCGGTGGGTGTTTGTGGATGTTGGCGTGTGCAATCCCCTGCTTCTGCTTCCTCGGGCACCGGCATCCCCAGCTCTGGCTGGGGGCACGCGAAGCTCAGCGACCCGTGGCTCGCCCACGTCTGGCGCCGGCTTGCCAGGCTAAGGGACCTCGGGGTGACGGCGCCCATGGTGGTGAAGGAGTCCATTAAGTGCCGCATCGCTCCGCTCCAGCATCACTCCCGCCCACTGTGGACCTTCTACGGCTGCGATGACCCCATCAGGCTCCATGCGTCCGCGATTCCTCCTAAGGTGCGGCGGACGGTGTTCGAGCTCTTAACGGGTGACTCGGCGCCGACCAATCTACGAGAGGAGGGTTGTCTCTTGTACTGCTGCTCCAACACGGTTGAGTTTGTGAGGCAGACGCCCCTTTTTGACGCATGGGGGCTGCGTTCGGCTGGCCTTTAGGGACCCTACGAGGGTCCCATCTCTTTGGTCCTCTCGCCTGCTATTCCCTCAGGGCCCACCTCAGAAGCGGATGCAGGGAGGCGGGCATCGTCGGATGCCAGCGGGGCGGCTGTTGAAGAAGCGGTGTGCGCTGCGGCGCCCGAGGCGCCGGCCCGTGGGGCGCGGGCGAGCTGTAGTGAGGCACGCCTGGTGAGCCGCTGCGGACCGAGGCTCCCGAGTTCGCCCTCTCAGGAGCCCCGGATGATGCCCCAGGCGATGGTGGTCGCGCCCAGGACTTCGGCCAGCTCCCTTTGAACTTCGGGGCTCTCCAAAGGAGGAATGCGCCTCTGAGCTGAAATAGAGAAACTACATAATAAAGATGGGTAAGTACCTTATCTTCGTGATTTCCTGAGTGTTGTGTTCCTTCTTGACTCTGATTCTTCAGGTCCCCATCAACCAGAGCGGCAGAATCTCCTGAGGAGTGACCCCCGCCCCTTCAGGGCTTCTCGTTGGCCTTGAGTCCGCCCCACCGGGGCGCCGTCCACTGCGCGAGGCTTGTGGAGGAGGCGAGCATGCCGCCTCGGGGCCTGGACTTGGCGTTCATGTTGTCCCTCCTTCGGGGCCCCGCCTGGAGCGTTGGAGGCGTGCCGAGAACCCCTCCGTTGGTTGTGTCCCGCGACAGTGCGACTCTAGCTCGGGCTTCGTCTTCGAGCTGCCAGGCCTCGTCTTGCAGCACCCCCGCCGAGTCCCGGTTGGTAGTGGGCAAGGCGTCGGCCTTCAGCCTCCTACCGAAGGAGAGCGGGTCATCCCGAGCTTCTCCGGCAATTGACGACGTGGAGGACGGGCCCGGCCATGCATTTGAATTCGTACGTGGACGCGGCACCGTCCGCCACGAGCTTCTCCGGAATGCGATTGGTTCGCTAAGCCTGCTGGGGGAAGAGCTCGTTGTAGATGCCCGCCTTGAGACCGAAGAGCTTCGGCGGGCGGACGAATGTCATCGGTTGAAGGTGGCCATCAACTTCGGTCGTCTCAAGCACGAGCGCGCCAGTGCGAAGGCTGAGGCGTCCCTTGCGGCCTCACGTGAAGCTAGCGCCTAGGCTTTGGAGGACGCCCGGCAGGCGGATTGCTGTCGCGAGGTCGCCGAGGAGCACCTGCGACAGCTTCAGGCCTTGAACGACTCCCTCGAGCAACAGGTCAAAGCGCTGATGCCGGAAGCCTTGGAGCGCAGCCTTGAGCATGAGCAGCTGGAGACGAGGGAGCGCCACGTGACCCTGGCCGAGGACATTGTCTCTACCCGCGAGGCCGAGGTTCAAGAGAAGGTCGATCGGAGGGTGGCAAAGGCTCGCGCAGATCATGCCAACAAGTATGACCTGAAGTTGAAGCTCCTGCAGGCAAAAGCTGATGGGAGAACCGCTGTCCTCAGGATGAGGAAGAGGCAGAGCAGTGCAAGAGGGCCGCCGTGGCGGCCTAGTCCTCCGCTCAGGCTGAGCTGACCTTCGCACTGGCCAACCTAGCCTTGCTCCAGCGGCAAGTTGATGAAGCTGCGGTTCTTGCACAGCAGAACATAGATGAGGCTTGTCGTCGACAATTGTTGAAGCACGAGCATGCCCCATGCTCCAGGCCCTCCGGGTGAAGGCTAACCGGGTGCTGGGGGCCATCTGCGAGGAGAGCATCACTCACCCCATGTGGAGGATTACGCTGGCCATCTTGGCTTCTTCACCGAGGTCGTAATGCGCCTGGAGAGCCGGGCCGCGAGGGCTCGCGAGATCATCAAGGAGAAGAGTCGAGGCCTCCTTGGGCGTGTGTTCTCACGTGTCTTCAGTCATCTTCAAAACTGATGCGGAGCATCCTAAGGTCATCCCCATGGACCCTTCATCGCCTCATCAAGTACCCAAAGGACCAATGACTCGAGCCCGTGCAAGAGCTCTCGAGACCGAGGTGACTTCACTCCTTGCTCTAAATCCCTCCGATATACATGAGACATGGCTTCTACCCTCATCCGGAACTCTGTGCATACTCAGGTACTTGGGTGAAGGCCACGGGACAGCTCTGCACAATGGTCAAGACGGCGAGTTCGACAAGTGCCGGGATCAAGAAGAAGGAAGGCTGAAGATGCTACAGGCCCCGGACGACCGGCCTACACCGGACGACCGGCGACTTCCAGGCACCGGACGACCGGAAGCTACCGGACGTCCGGCCTCTCCCAGGCGACCGGACGACCGGAAGCCACCGGACGTCCGTGACAACGACCACAGAAGCTAAATAGCGGAAATCCGAGGATTACCCGACGTCCGGTCCCTCCAGAACCTCCGGACGTCTGGTAACCAGCGGACGTCCGCCCCGACGGCGACCACTCGTGTAATATATACTCATTGACTTCCCTCCTTTCGAGGTAGCTTTTGGATAGCTCATTTCAGAACTTTGTGTGGATTCTCTCCACGAGACCGCGCGCCTCTTCGGAGAAGATCCACCTCGGATTCAAGACCTCCACATCGGGGAAGATCCTACGGGATAACCAGGACCTCCTCCGGGAGAAGATGATGCGGAGCATCCTATGGACATCACCATGTCAAGAGTCTACTTGGCAAGTGACACGTGTGACCTCTACTTCTCATACAAAAAGGTGAATCATCTCCTTTACACGTGTCCACTTGACCCATTCGAGGATGGTATACTACTTGACACTCCACTCGTGTGCTTGCATAGGTATTGTCGGAGCTTCACGGATGACGAGGAGGAGTGCAAGCGCCAAGGATCACCTACACCATCCGCGAGGGAAGCGTGGAAGAGAAGACGGAAGAAACGGAGCTGCTGCAAGCTACAGGCTCCGGACGACCGGCGTTTACCGGACGTCCGACGTGTCCCAGGCGACCGGACGTCTGTGACATCCTTCACAGAACCAAAATAGCGGAAGTCCGAGAGCTACCGGACGTCCGGTCCCTCCCGAGCCACCGGACGTCCGGTGCCCAGCGGACGTCCGCTCCCTGCCTGTGCGCAGCCGCGGGCCTTTTGGCCATGTACCCCTTTCGCCCCTCACTTACCCCTTCGTGGCCCTAGACTATATATACTCCTCCACCTCCACCATTTTAGGGTCAGCAATGGTTTAGCTCATATGAGAGATAGAGCTTTGCTTATCCATCCCGGATCTACTCCACGAGAGAGACCGCGGCCCCTCTACGAAGAAGATCCACCTTGGATTCAAGACCCCTAACGGGAAGATCCTTCGCGGATTCAAGACCTCCTCTTGGAGATGAACTCTACCTTGTATCTTTCCCTTTGTTGTTCATGTACTCGTGATCTTGTGTGTTTGATTGTCTAGTGGATGTGTGATTGGACTTGTTCTTGAGTGTTTCCCTCGTGATTCCCCTTTGTGTTCTTCGTGTTCATCGTGGGATCCCCTCCATTTCGTGAAAGATCGGCCATCTAGGGTTCCACCCTACATCATTATGGTATCATGAGCCAAGGTTTCTCACGAATTTGGAGCCCCTCCACCGTTTTCTAGCCTTGTTTTGTTGTGTTCTTCCCCAAATTCGAAAATTCCCCATAAAAAATAGCCCCAAAAAATTGTGTGATCTGTTGGTTTGATGACGTTTTGTTGATTTTGATCCATGGATTTGCTTGGTTTCAAGTGGATCTAGCATTTCCCCAAGTTTCCTCATCTTTCCTCCATAAAATCCGTCAAATTTTGACCCCAAAATCATCATTTTCCGCCCAAAATCACGTCCCGGAACTCAAATCTCGCGTTGACCCCGACCCACGGGACGACCGGCGTTTTACCGGACGTCCAGACCCTCACGAAGCACCGGACGTCCGGAACTCACCGGACGACCGGAACCACATATACAGCAGAAAATACCGGATTTCCGGTCTTTTCCGGACGTCCGGTACACCCAGATTTTGACTTCGGCTGATTTTTGTTTTGGTCATAACTAATTCATACGAACTCCGATTTGGACGTTCTTGAGCTCGTTTTGAAGCTCTTGACATTCCCCATACCATAAAAATACTACCATCATCATTTGACTCCATCAAATTTTGTCAAATTTGGCAAGTTTGCCTAGGCCTTCCACCATATCATCCGCATACCCACCACCGACTCCCGCAACCTAACCAATTTTGTTCCCTATAGCATTTGTGGTTGCTTGAGTAGTGATTTGAGTCTCCTAAGGTGTTTAGGCTACTTAGGGACAAGTGCTTCTTCATCAACCACCACCACCACTTCCGCATAGCCTAGTCCACCATACATAGCCAACCCAACTTAACCAAATTTTGTTCGAGCTTGTTTGAGTTGTGGCTTGTGTCTCCTAAGGTGTTTCGGCTACTTAGGGACCGTGACTTCAACTCCGACATCGTGTATAGCCCATCATTACACTTCCACAACCACCACGGCATTGCCGCTACCACCATTTGACATTTATCCTTGAGATTTTGAGTTGTGGTTTTTCCGTTTCCTAAGGTGTTTCGGCTAATTAGGAACGGGTCTACATCAAGAGCACCACCTCCCATCATCGACACGGACGGTAACTTCGACGACATCATTGTATATTCCCTTGCAATTGCATTGTTAACCCCTAGCCCATTTTGCGTCACTTGCCTATCGAGACTAGCCTTTGAGTATTGCTGGCAACGTTACTTATGCACATTAGTGATCATCGATCCACTCTTCCATTGCATATATATACCATATCATATTGGTATCATCATATCATCCATTGTGTCACAAGATTGTTCCCGCATATACACAATTGCTATCTTGGTTTGTGCATCGTGGCCATATACAAAAAAAGAAGAAGAATAAGCTTTTAAGCAAAAAGAGAAAGACAAAGAAGCTTGTAAGCAAGAGCCATAGCATCGCATCATATGATATCATATCCGATCATTTTGGATCGTACCACCGGAATACCATACATATAGCATACTTGGGATAGAAGTCCTTGCATTTTGCTTAGTAGGTTGTGCACAAGTGTCGTATCCGCCTATAGAGAAATCGTGCTAGCGTCTCTCTTGAGTTGTGCAACACGAGCGTTTTCCGTGGACTCCACATTTTGTGCTCATTCCTTGGTTGCACGACCCCATCTATCTATCCATGTGTGTGTTTCCGTGTGCCACATATTGCTATTGGTCTACTTGTTACATTTGCAAATTTGTGAATCTCTTTCAACATTATTGACTCTTTCTAACATTTTGCATCAAATTTTTGTGCCACTATCCTCACCGAGCCACTCGAAAAGCTTTACTTGATAGGTGTGAGTGAACAAGTCCGATACCAATTCCACTATTCTTTCATTTCACATTGAGTGAAATGGGATACATCCTCAACGTTGGGAAAAGGTAACTTGGTATTGTTTATCTCATCTCCTACTCACCTTTGCTCGAGTCTTGTGATGGATAGGCAAAGCATTTCTTCTACTTCGGTCTACACCAACAATGACAAGTTCGATGCCATGACGAACAACTTGTGCGCCAACATGAATGCTCAAATGGAGGAGCTCAACGCCCTCGTCAAGAACCGCAAGAGGTCTCCCTCATCTTCGAGAAGACGCTCTAGTGCACATCCTTCCGAGCTACCATCTTCGGCGAGATCACATCGGCATCGACAACATCAACGACAAGAACGTGAAGGTCATGAGCTCAACACCAACAATTGCTCAACGACTTCACCTTGTACCTTGGCATCTTCGCCAAGCGACTTCAAGGCATCTTCGCATTTGGACATACGGCATCTTCGCCCACAAGCACCTGAAGCTTATGCTCAAGAGAAGCTCCCCAAGCATAAGTCCGCGACTTCCAGGAGCTACAACGACCTCGACAACGACCACGAGATTCTTTTCTATGGGACTCAAGACCCCGAGGAGTATCTCGAGTGGGAGCGCAAGATGGACGACTACCTCAAGCTACACCAAGTTCCCTATGAAGATCAAGTGAAGTGCGCCACAAGAAACTTCCATGACAACGCGTCAACATGGTGGCTTCACACACCTTCGACGAGCTTCAACGTGAATTGGCCCAAGACGAAGAGAGCTTTGCGGCGAGAGTTCGTGCCTCCCACCTACACGGAACATCTTCTACGCCAATTGGAGAACACCATACAAGGATCCAAGTCCATCGACGAGTACTTCAAGGACATGAAGATTGCCTTGCGACGAGCCGGCATGGACGACCCCATTTCGATGAAGCTCCACTTCATGATGGGATTGCACAACGACATCTACAAGACTATCTTCTTCGAGAACTACAAGTCCCTCGACGACAACTACATTGGTGCTCTCAAGGCGGAACAAGAACTCAAGAAGGCCAAGGTTTCTCCACCGCAAGCACACTTCTCAAAGACCAAGCTCCAAGACGGCGAGCATGAGGCTAGTACCACCATGATGTCCAAGCCCAACGAGCTCCAAGACGACGCCCCAAAATTCGACTTCACCGCCATCCCTCTTTGTGGCATTGATGATGCCGAGTCCAATTTGAGTCTTTTTCAAGACGGTGCGGCGACGAGTACGACTACGGAGCCATTCGAGGACCAAGCTTTGGAGGCGAACGACATGGCGACGAGCAAGGATGATGCTTCCATATTTGGAGGCGAGAGTGATGATGTGCCATCTTCGGCCTTCATCCACGGCGACGGTGACGAGATGGTTGAGCATGGGATTTTCCCTTCGACCACGGCGGCGTATGATGACTTGAGTGACTTGTGCCACCATATTGAGAGGGAGAGCGAGTTCACCACTAGCCCCATATATGATGAGCTGCCCCGATTCCCATGTGAGGAGAGCCACAACCCCCACCACTTGAGTGAGATGAGTGACTCCACCATATGTGAGTTTGCGTGCACCTACCTTGAGGGAGTGAGTGAGCCACCACATAGAGAGAGTGAGATAGTTGATAGGTCATGTGAGGCCACTTTCAACACTAACGACTTGACCTCTACCTCTATTGTGTCTTCTCATTTGGTGCTAGGTCCCACATATGATGACGCGCCGATCCTCGATGACTTCGTCCTACCATTGGACAAGACGATGGCCATGGTGGAATATGATGCACCCCCCACATGGTTCCATCAAGATGAAGATGATGACCACCATTTGGTCATTCCCACCTCACCTACACGACATGAGTGGAATGAGAAAGGTAACAAAGGTGAAGGTGATGATCTCGTCCCACTAGGGGACTATGTTAACATTGATTGCTTGCATGATGTTGATCCACCTATTGCCATGCTTCATTATAGTATGATTTCCCCGTGCGATGATTTACCCATTTATGATGAGTTTGATGATTGCCATGTGGAGTCTATTAGCTGTGATGCCATGTTGCATAGGATTTCTTGTGATAATTATCTCGGTCACATCATGTTTGACATCCCACTTGACTTGTCATATGCTATGCATGAGATCAACAATATGTCATATTTGCAATCTCATCGTAGTAACTATGCATATGCCATTAAGATAAATCCAATTTACACTTATGGCATAGATGACAAGCCCATGGTTATTGGCATTTGTTTTTCTTGTGATGATATTGATATGCTTCCTTTGCATCATATCCATCATATGCCATGCCATGATTACCTAGCTTCGGATATGCATTGTTTTGGATGTTGTTTCACTTCTCCATATTATGCTTCCACTTTTGCTCATGAGGAGACCCCCATAGTTTCCTCATACATTTTAGGAGATTTTGACCCATCCCATCCATTGCATGATCCCCATACTTGTGTGCACAATATGCTCCCCATGAATGCAAATGCTATTGTTGTGCCACATACTTGCTCTAATTTATGTCCCCATCATGCTATACATGACAACTATTCTTTCATGATGGATGACATATTTCTCTATCGTGCCTCAAATTTCTTTGAGCATTACTTATCTTGTGCTAACTCAAACGTGCACATACACATCATGATGGATGATGTGTACATTTACCACGCACACAATTTCTTCGGTTTATGTCTCTTTTGTGTAGGTCCCCATACTTACTCGTCAACCTCGCGAGAGCATGAGTTGACGAAAAGAGCTCTAGAGAGCAACGATGACTTGGGATTCCGTGGATTATCCTTCCCACCGCTCCCTTTGCGCAAATACTTCGCGCATCTCTTCTACATGGCACTCACATGGTTATGGGTTATTGTCCATTATATCTCTTATGCCCATCTTGCCATGTTCACTTTGCATGATATGCTCATTCCTATGCCTTTTCCATGCATTTGTGACCCATGCTTTGCATTACACATGATGATTGATTCTCATACTTGTATGTGTATTTGCAAGCTTGGTGGAGATATTGCTTGTTCTTGCCATGATGCCTTTGTACCCCATGCCTATTATGATGCTTTGATCTTTCTTTGTGTTTGTGCTTGCGATATGTCATGTGTATTACCTATACCGACTATTTGCTCACATGACATGATTGCCATGATTTCCTATAGTGTGTTTCATCTTCGCGCCACTAGTTTGCATGGCATGATTTCTATGCTTGACTATGTTGCATCACCGTTGATTCATACTTGCTCCTTTCATGCGGTTGATGTCAACCATTGCCATGCTTTGCACATGATTGATATTGCTTGTTGTCATATGTCTCCACATGTTGCCTCTCTCATGCTATATGATTGTCCATGCATTGAGCGCAACTATGATTTTAGTCTTGCCAATGAGATTGCCCCCATAGCATTCTCACATTTATTTGGAGATTTTGACATCATTCTTGTGAAGCATGCTTGTTTTACCTCCTTGCACCATATGCCTAGTGCCATGAATATAGCTATTGTTGCATCATATTATTCATGCACTTTTGCTTCTAATGGTTATGTGCAAGAGAAGAGAACCATCATGATGGATGATGTGTTTATCTACCATGCGCATACGTTCTTCCTTTTGTTGTGTACATGTGTAGGATACTTGGACTATGTGTCGACTTCGACTTCACGTGAGTTGACCATTCGAGCTCTTGAGAGCGAGCCACTTTCTACCACGATGCTTCTACATCGCACTTGCTTGTGCTTCGGCATTGTGAAGGATGCACAAGGACACACTTTCAAGGTGATATCCTTCTCTTTCGAGACACCCAAAACCATGAGCATGGATATTGTGGATCACACTACTTGTGTTGCTTGCACCATGAGACTTATTTGCACACATGTTAGAGATCTTGATTCGACTTGCCATTTACACATGTTAAATATGCCTTGTGTGTTGCATCCGACTTGTGGATTACTTGTCCCTATCATATGCTTGGTTGCAACAATATCATCTCTTCACATATGCCATGTACCATTGCTTGTCACATGATTGACTTGATTGCCTCACACTTGATGAACAATTGCTCTTTCTATTGTGTTGAGTGCCATACTATCTTCACTACACCCGATGCACATTATGCTTGGATTGTCTTGCACTTGACCCATGTGTTTAGACACTTCATTTTACATGGTGTTGTGAATGATTCTTATGCCTACCATAGACCTTTCATTGAGCGCTTTATGCATGCTTGCTATGACCATGAGGTAGATGCTTATTCTCTTGCCACACATACTTGCATCACTACCTCCCAATTGCATACTTGGCCCCATGATATCTTTTCTTGTGCTCAATTGATGTGCTTAAATGCCATGCCACAACCCCTTGTCACATCCTATGCTATGCTTGATGACAACACTTGTTGGGTGAATCACCTCTTGAATGCTTGGTTTTGCACTAACGCTAACCACATTTGTTTTTCCAAGTGTTTGTTGTCCTTGCTCCTTTTGAAGGAATCACTAGACGGTGAGACATTGGAGAGCGCCCATTTCAAGCTTCAAGATGATGAGCACTTCGTGATCGTCCACATATACACGACGACGCCACCTCTTTCCCATGGTGATTTGGTTTTCGATCCGAGGTCGGATCTTTCCCAAGGGGGAGGGGATGATGCGGAGCATCCTATGGACATCACCATGTCAAGAGTCTACTTGGCAAGTGACATGTGTGACCTCTACTTCTCATACAAAAAGGTGAATCATCTCCTTTACACGTGTCCACTTGACCCCTTCGAGGATGGTATACTACTTGACACTCCACTCGTGTGCATGCATAGGTATTGTCGGAGCTTCACGGATGACGAGGAGGAGTGCAAGCGCCAAGGATCATGATGTAGGGTGGAACCCTAATCAGCGGATCTTTCACGTTTGGAGAGTATCCCACGATGAACACGGAGAACACAAGGAGGAAAACGGGGAAAACATGAAAGGAAACACTCAAATCAACACAAAGATGATCACACAAGTGCTAGATCCACGATACATAGTGCGATACACGGTCCATAGTCAACGACGGTGGTACAAGGGTAGTCTTCTCCGTGAGGAGGTCTTGATATCCCGTAGGATCTTCCCCGATGTGGAGGCCTTGAATCCGTAGTGGATCTTCTCCGTAGAGGCACACGATCTCGTGGGAGAGAATCCACACAAGTCTGAAAATGAGCTCTCCAACAGCTGCCCCGAAAGTAGGGAAGTCAACGAGTATATATTACATGAATGGACACCGTCGGGGCGGACGTCCGCTGGTTACCGGACGTCCGGTGGTTCCGGAGGGACCGGACGTCCGATAATCCTCGGATTTCCGCTATTTAGCTTCTGTCGTCGTTGTCACGGACGTCCGGTGGCTTCCGGTCGTCCGGTCGTCTGGGAGAGGCCAGACGTCCGGTGTCTTCCGGTCGTCCGGTGCCTGGAAGTCGTCGGTCGTCCGGTGCTGGCCGGACGTCCGGTGCCTGTAGCATCTTCAGCCTTCCTTCTTCGTGTCTCGTGTACTTGTCGGGCCTGTCGTCTTGACCATTGTGCAGAGCTGTCCCGTTGATGAGGACATGACTACCTTGGATACGACCAAAAATATTGCATACATGTATATTTGTGAGGTGATTTCTAATGCAAACTATGCAACAATTTATTTATGTTATCCAGAACAAAAATACTTCACAGACTTTTGTGCCATGTCTAATTCCAGGTGCATGGGACATTTGTACAATTCACATATGAAGATAAGGGAAAAAGAGAAGTTTAGGGGCTGTTCAAAAAGTTCTCTCACGTCACTTTTGGGCCAAGAGAAGATAGAGTCCAAGTCTCTCACGTTCTGCATCCAGATTCGGACTGCACAGACATACCTGACTCAAAACGGCAAGAACTCCTTCATACGGACTCCGAATTGGGTGATTCTTTTTTTGTTGGAAACTAGATTTCATACACTTTCCAACCCAATTGGAATCACCTTCAAATTCGTCCGGAGCATTGAGATCCCGACGAAACAATCTGACGCTGCAGCAGAATCCGAGTCAAACTACAAGTCCAAAGGTGTTACATCACCTCCACTTGGGCCCATGAGCCTTGTACGACCTAGGGTTAGTTTTAGGCTGCCTTGGCACGTCCTTCCACCTCCTTGGCCACCACCCCTTGCTCCTATATAAGTAGATCCATATAGTAGCTTTTTCTTTGGGATTTGTTTAGTCAAAAGTTAGCCATTGCAACTTCGTGTACTTCGTTTGTGTCCAACGACCAGACCAAGACCGCTTTTGGATCCCCACATTTATCAATACTTCATCTATATTTGCAATATTCAGATTGCTTTATCATATTCTTGCTTGTTCTTCGATTGCATGCAGGAATAGACCTTCGTGGTCAGGCTGATCGTGCTTCTGGCATCGTCAGTAACCCCTGGAGATTGGTTTAGCGATTGCTAAGGCGCAACGTCGTGCACGTTTGTAGTCGGATCGTCAAAGTCGTCTCCACCAAATCGATAGTTATCATCTCATTGAAAGATCGGGACCCCTCGCCTCTATCAAGTGGTATCAGTTTTCAGGTTGCTCGGTGAGAATTTCCAGTTATTCCTAGATTAGATTTATTTTCTTACCTATTGTCCAAGGAAAAGCCACAAAAAAAAGTTAGATCTATTCATCCTTTGTCCTAGCCAGTCTGAGCCTTTGCAATTTTCTTTTCATTGTTTGCATTATTGAATTATCGGTTGCATCGTCGTGTCGAGTTGCTGGTCTTAGTGTTTAGTTCGTTAGAGTTTCGAGTTCTGTTCACATTAGTCACGTCGCCGCTGCATCGTTATCCCTTCCGCTGTCCACCACCTCATCCTTCAATTTCCACCTCGTGCAACCCATCGTTCATTGTCACAATCATAGTTGAAGTCGTTTGCATCTTTGCTTGATCCAATCTGCATCTTATCTAGTTTGTCTTGGAAAGAGGGAGAAAGAAAAAAAAAAGACAGAGAAAAAAAAAGTAAAAAAAAAGAGGAGAGAAAGAAAAATAAAAAAGAGTGTGAGAAAAAAAAAGAAAAAAAAAGAAGGAAAAGAAAGTTGGAGAGAGTGTCGTTGTATATTCTGCTTGGCAGTTGTTTTCATCATTATCTTTACTGCCGTTGTGATCTTCACTTATATCTTGCTGTTCAGAGCTACTTCGTATCCTTTATTGATGCTAGTTGTGCTACACCGTGACATCATTAGTGTTCTAGGCTCGCGTCTCTAGTCCGGTCTAGCCTAGGACCAGCACAGTACCGTCGTTGAGCGTTTATTCAACATTGCATCTCTGAATTGATTATTGCTAATCTTTTGCTACCATATAAAGCCAACCCAGCTCCACATATTTCTACACCGTGTTACGTACGTTCACCTGGCAATCGCTTTACTCAATCTTTGGAGTTATTTGACACCGCTGGTTGCCTATCACCAGTTGCTGCATGGTAAGAACTTGTAAGATATTGATATTTGCTTTACTGTGAGCGCTTTACCACCACATCCTAGTAGTTCATAGGAACATTATTCTCGAATTTTGTTTCTTTTTCCTACTAATCATGACAGGATCCAGAGTCAACTCATGGGCTTTGTCGATCGCGGGAGATGTGCCACCACCTAAGGACATACCACAACCATCACGTGAGGTGCACAAACATCCAAATGCACATGATCAGGTTAATGTTTCTATACCACCGTTTAATGGCCGTTTTAGACCTGCTTTATATATTGAATGGGAGTTTGACATAAATAATCTATTTGCTTCCCATAGTTTTGATGAACGTAAAAAAGTTAAGGTTGCGGTTGGTTCTTTCACTGGTTATGCTTTAGTTTGGTGGAGTGAATATTGTCGGTTACACCCTAATTATATACCTACTACTTGGATTGATTTGAAAGTTGCCATGCGACATACATTCGTCCCTGCTTATTATACTCGTGACATGCTTACAAAGTTGCAACATTTAAAACAAGGTAGTGACACCGTAACGAAATATTATGATGATTTACAAACTACCTTGTTGCATTCCTCTTTACAAGAAAGTGAAGACGATTTTATGGATAGATTTTGGGCAGGATTAAATCGTGATATTCAGGAGTTACTAATTCATGAAGAGTGTTATCCTATGGACCATTTGTTTCGTCTTGCTTGTAGTGCTGAACAGGAAATAAAACGATGTATTGTCCGTAAGGAGAATAAGCGCAAGGTGCACATTCCAAGAAATGATACGGTTGTTCCTTCCACTACTAGGCGTACTATGACAGACACATCCGTTGTTGTGAGGACTACATCACCTCCACCATGTGACACATCACCTCCGACCGTGCTTACATCATCTGAGTTGATCATAAGAGGTAATGACAAAGGTACCGATCTTCCACCTCCACATGAGTATGATGAATGCCTTGTCAATTTAAATGAACCATGCGATGAGCTATCCACTACTTTGATCACACCAACTATTTTAGAGGAATATGTTCGTGATTTGACTTTGCCATGTGATCAAACAATTGTGTCATATGTGCGAAAATTAAGGGAAGTAAAAATGGATGACATATACATATACAACATGTACACCTTGTCTATTTTCTTACCCACATTTCAGATTAAGCAACGCCGAGGACGGCTTTATTTTCAAAAAAGGGAGGATGATGAGGACATGACTACCTTGGATACGACCAAAAATATTGCATACATGTATATTTGTGAGGTGATTTCTAATGCAAACTATGCAACAATTTATTTATGTTATCCAGAACAAAAATACTTCACAGACTTTTGTGCCATGTCTAATTCCAGGTGCATGGGACATTTGTACAATTCACATATGAAGATAAGGGAAAAAGAGAAGTTTAGGGGCTGTTCAAAAAGTTCTCTCACGTCACTTTTGGGCCAAGAGAAGATAGAGTCCAAGTCTCTCACGTTCTGCATCCAGATTCGGACTGCACAGACATACCTGACTCAAAACGGCAAGAACTCCTTCATACGGACTCCGAATTGGGTGATTCTTTTTTTGTTGGAAACTAGATTTCATATACTTTCCAACCCAATTGGAATCACCTTCAAATTCGTCCGGAGCATTGAGATCCCGACGAAACAATTTGACGCTGCAGCAGAATCCGAGTCAAACTACAAGTCCAAAGGTGTTACATCACCTCCACTTGGGCCCATGAGCCTTGTACGACCTAGGGTTAGTTTTAGGCTGCCTTGGGACGTCCTTCGACCTCCTTGGCCGCCACCCCTTGCACCTATATAAGTAGATCCATATAGTAGCTTTTTCTTTGGGATTTGTTTAGTCAAAAGTTAGCCATTGCAACTTCGTGTACTTCGTTTGTGTCCAACGACCAGACCAAGACCGCTTTTGGATCCCCACATTTATCAATACTTCATCTATATTTGCAATATTCAGATTGCTTTATCATATTCTTGCTTGTTCTTCGATTGCATGCAGGAATAGACCTTCGTGGTCAGGCTGATCGTGCTTCTGGCATCGTCAGTAACCCCTGGAGATTGGTTTAGCGATTGCTAAGGCGCAACGTCGTGCACGTTTGTAGTCGGATCGTCAAAGTCGTCTCCACCAAATCGATAGTTATCATCTCATTGAAAGATCGGGACCCCTCGCCTCTATCACCCGTGGCCTTCGTCCAAGTACCTGAGTATGCACAGAGTCCCTGATGAAGGTAGAAGCCATGTCTCAAGTGAATCCGAACGATGTAGAGAGAGGAGCGAAGTCACCTCGGTCTCGAGAGCTCTTGCACGGTCTCGAGTCATTGGTCCTTTGGGCACTTGGTGAGGCCATGGAGGGTCCATGGGGATGACCTTAAGATGCTCCGCATCATCTCCCCTCCCTTGGGAAAGATCCGACCTCGGATCGAAATCTTCATCACCATGGAAAGGAGATAGGTCCTTGACGTTGAAAGTATCGCTCACGGAGTACTTGTCTCGTGGGATGTCGATCTTGTAGGCGTTGTCGTTGTAGCGAGCTAGCACCTTGAAGGGTCCGTCGGCGCGAGGTAGAAGTTTGGACTTGCGCTCGTGTGGGAAGCGGTCCTTGCGAAGATGAAGCCAAACAAGATCTCCTAGTTGGAACACCATTGGTGCCTTGTTGACGTTGAGCTTGGTGACGAGACGTTGGACTTGTCGCTCGATCATTGCCCGTGTATCTTCGTGCTCTTTCTTGAGATAGCTTGCTCGTGCACTTGCGTCCATGTTGATGCGCTCTTGTAGAGGTAGAGGTAGAATGTCCAACGGGGACAACGGATTGAAGCCGTAGACAACCTCGAATGGCGACTTGCCGGTGGTCGAATGTCTTGCGCGGTTGTAGGCGAACTCGGCGATGGGCAAGCAATGCTCCCATTCCCGGATGTTCCTCTTGATCAACACATGAAGAAGAGCGGAAAGCGTGCGGTTCGTCACCTCCATCTGGCCGTCCGTTTCTGGATGGTACGCCGAAGAAAAGAGTAGCTTGATTCCGAGCTTGGCACATAGTGTTTTCCAAAAGTAACTCAAGAACTTGACGTCCCGGTCCGACACGATCGTTTTGGGCACGCCGTGTAGACGAAGTATCTCCCTACAAAAGAGAGTTGCAACATGTGAAGCATCGTCGATCTTGTTACAAGGAATGAAATGAGCCATCTTAGAGAATCTATCTACCACGACAAGCACGGAATCTTTTCCATTTTGAGTCCTAGGCAAGCCAAGTATGAAATCCATGCTTATGTCTTCCCATAAATGGTATGGAATAGGAAGAGGCATGTAAAGACCATGAGATTGAGCTTTGGACTTAGCTTTGCGGCATGTAAAACATCGGTTGGTGAGGCGTGAGACGTCACGAAGCATCTTGGGCCGAAAATAGTTCTTAGAGAGGGTAGCAAACGTCTTGTCGCGTCCAAAGTGTACCATGAGTCCTCCTCCATGAGATTCCTGCAAAAGGAGCAAACGAAGCGAAGACTCGGGAATGCAAAGTTTGTTAGCTCTCATAAGATATCCATTCTTGATGTAGTAATGTTCCCAAGAAGTGTGAGTCAAGCACTTAGCATAGGCATTAGCAAAGAAAGGATCATGTGCATATAAATCTTTAATATGCTCAAAGCCAATCACATTCAACTCAAGTTGTGTTACAAGCATGCATTTGCGGGAAAGCGCGTCCGCCACAACATTTTCTTTGCCCTTGATGTACTTGATGACATAGGGAAAAGACTCAATGAACTCACTCCATTTAGAATGACGTTTGTTCAACTTAGTTTGACCTTTGAGATACTTGAGTGTCTCATGGTCCGTATGAAGAATGAATTCATGAGGTCGAAGATAGTGTTCCCAAACACGTAAAACTCTCACCAAGGCATAAAGCTCTTTATCATAGATGGGATAGTTAAGTTGCGCTCCCGATAGCTTCTCGCTAAAGTACGCAATTGGGCGTTTTTCTTGCATTAGCACGCCACCTATGCCGGTACCACTAGCATCACAATGAATCTCAAACGGTTTGTCAAAGTTTGGTAGGGCTAGAAGTGGTGCGTGCGTGAGCAAGCTCTTAAGCTCATTGAACGCGGTGTCTTGCGAAGGACCCCAAATGAAGGGTGCGTTCTTCTTGCTCAAAGCGTGTAGAGGCATAGCAATGGTGCTAAAGTCCTTCACAAAACGTCGATAGAAACCGGCTAGACCAAGGAAGCTACGCACTTGCATGAGATTCTTTGGTTGAGGCCAAGTTTTAATTGCTTCAATTTTAGTTTCATCAACGTGAACACCTTGAGAAGAAACGACAAATCCTAGAAAGACAACCTTGTCAACGCCAAAAGTGCATATCTCCATATTAGCATATAATTGTTGTTTGCGAAGTGCTTGCAAAACCAGACGGACATGGTCAACATGTTCCTCAAGCGACTTGCTAAAGACTTGATGAGGACATCACTAACAAGGTTACACCCACAGCTCCAACTGACACATATACAGGACCAATTACTAGAGCTCGCGCACGCCAATTAAATTACCAGGTACTTTCGTTTCTTGGTAATGAATCTAATGTTCATGAGAATATGATGCTGCCTAAATTGGATACATTTGTCTTGCTTACAAATGAAGGGCCTAGCTTGGACAAGAAGGATGAACATTGGAGCAAGATCAAGCATGGAGATGATGGCATGCGCAAGGGAAACAAGAATGGCGTTTCAATTGATGATTTCAGAACTTTGAAGCCACCATAATGAGTGCGAGAAGCCTTGGACGAAATATACAAGATGCCACTTCATAAATTTCGTCCAGAGGCTATTATAGGTGCTGTGTCACCTTATTATTGGGCCAGGCCCATGTAATTTCGAAATACTTGAGTATAGGCTATTTTTAGAGTCCGTATGTGTGGGGAAACAAGAGTTAGGGTTGGTTTCGGACCCCTTTACCAAGGGCCACGAAATTCCCCCCTCTTTCCCTCATATATACAGCCCTTAGGGCGTCGTTTAGACTCTGGGTTTTGTTTAGATTAAAAGTTCGCCATAGCTGCAACTTCGCGTACTTCGTTTGTGTTCAACGACCAGACCAAGGCGTCACAGAACCCCACCTTGATCAATAAAGCTTTCCTCTTATATTCGCGATATCCAGATTGCAATCTTAGTTTCTTGCTTGTTCTTCGTTTGCCTGCCGGAAACAGACCTTCGTGGTCAGGTTGATCGTGCTCCGGCGTGGTCAACAACCTCTCGGAGTTGGTTTAGCGATTGCTAAGGCGCGACGTCCTCGCACGTTCGTAGTTGGATCGTCAAAGTCGACTTCCTCCAAAACGATAGCCACCATCTCATCGAAAGACGGGACACCTTTGCCTCTATCAAGTGGTATCAGATTTCCAGGTTGCTCGGTGAGATTTTATAGTTTTTCATAGTTTAGATCGAGTCTGTTCTTCATACCTATAGTCCACGAAAAAGCCAAAAAAAAATTAGGGTTAGTTCATCCCATCCGAACCAATCTGAGCCTTTGCATAATCTTTTCTGTATTTGCTTTGTTGAATTTGCGGTTGCATCGTCGTGTCAAGTTGCTGGTCTTAGCGTCTAGTCTTTTAGAGTTTCGAGTTCTGGTCATAAGTTGTCACGCCGCCGCCGCAACATCTTCATCACTACTGCCACATACCACCACCGATCTGTATCCATATACCACCACCAATCCGAATCCATATATCACCACCGCTGCCATAACCTACCACCGCTGCCATATCCTACCACCATATATCCACCACCAATCCGAGTTCTTTTCATATTAGGTTTGTTCTCGAAATCCATCTAGGTTTCGGATTTGTGTTTCCTTGCCTGCGTAGGTCTCGAAAAAAAAAGTCTGGAGACCCCCGGGCAGTTTTTAGGCCAAAATTTCGACAGGTGAAAATATTTTTTCCCTATCCTATTTTTGAGCTTTTCTGAGTCTTTTGAGACACGTGCCACCATACTGATTTTTTCCCGCACTTTTTCGTCGTCGCTGCCCTGACTCCGAAAAAAAAAATTCGTCAAAAAAATTTCGTGCCTATCATCTTAGTTTGACTTGGGAAGTGTTTTGAGACACTCGCCATTATAGTGATTTTCGGCAAAAAAAAAAAGCAGCGCAAAAAAAAGGCGATTTTTTTTTTCAGAGTGTGCTTTCCCCTTGATTACGTGCAGCGACGTGATTTCGTTAGTGTTCTAGGCTCGCGTCTCTAGTACGGTCTAGCCTAGGACCAGCATAGTACCGTCGTTGAGCGTTTATTCACCTTTGCATCTCTGAATTGATTATTGCTGACCCTTTTTTGCTACCATATTATAAGCCTTCCCAGCTCCACATACATCTACATCATGCGTTTGACTCTCCCTGGTAATCGCTCTATCCAAGCTTTGAGAGTTTTGACTACATCGGTTGCCGATCACCGCCTGCTGCTGGGTAAGAACTGGTAAGAATTTGAGATTTGCTTGACGGATTTGTGACACCCGCCACCACCACCACTTGTTAGTAGTCTGTAGGATCATATTCTTGTGTGTTTCTATTGCTGCTAACCATGCCAGGATCACAAGTCGACGAGACTGACTGGGAGAACTTGACGAACAAGGAGCTTCATGATAAGTTTCAGCAAATGATGAGTGAACAGGTGCAAGATGTGCTAAACACATTGGACGCGGCGATGGAGAAGATAGATGGCATGGAGAAGACGTTTGACACAAAGCTCGATAACAAGTTTGCTGAATTGCTTGCGCGTTTTCCACCACCACCGGCTGCTGCAGCTGTCCCACCTCTTCAACAACAACAACAACAACAACAACAACAACAACAACGGCGCCTTCCGAATCAAGTGGGACGAGCACAGCGCGTTCCCCTTGAGACTGGTCAAGGTTCTGGTGCTGCTGTTGATGTTTCTGTAGCTCCTGCTGCTACTGCAGAGGTGGAGGACCATTACGAGGATGAGGTTGACCAAAATCAGAACTACGTGCAACAACCAGCACCACCACCACCAGGTCGTCCTCATGCATATCATCGCAACGGTAGGGCTGCACCACCACCTGAGGTACATGACCATCTTCCTAAACTGAAATTGAATATTCCACCATTTGAGGGTAGATATGTTCCTGATATATATCTTACTTGGGAGTTATAAACTGAACAAAGTTTTACATGTTTACACTATCCCGAGGAGAGACGTGTTCCTGCTGCTGTTTGTGCTTTCACTGGTTTTGCATGTGTTTGGTGGTCTGAACATTGTAGATTATATCCTGTTCCAGCTACTTGGGCTGCTTTGAAAACTGCTATGCGTACTCGTTGGGTTCCACCATATTATCAACGTGAATTACTTCAAAAACTGCAGCGCTTAAGACAAGGAAACAATTCTGTAGAAGTATATTATCAGCAATTACAAACTGGCCTGATTAGATGTGGTATTGTTGAGGAGAATGAAGCTATGCTTGCACGTTTTATGGGTGGATTAAATAAAGAGATTCAGACCATTCTAGAGTATAAGGATTATACTAATATCACTCGTTTATTCCATCTTGCTTGTAAAGCTGAACGTGAAGTGCAGGATTGACAGGCATTGGCGCGGACTAACTTTTCTGCAGGACGACCTTCATCATGGACACCGCGTGCATCCTCTACTTCCTCACATTCTACTGCACCGACACCTCCATCAGCTGTTACCTCCAGCCGTGATACAAGGAAGCAGGCACAACCACCATTATCTGCCAGGAGCACACCTATTGGGCCTGCACAGAGTTCTTCTTCTTCCATGGCATCAACAGGGCACACCAGTGATATTATTTGTCGTCGTTGTAAGGGAAGAGGACATTTTGCGAGAGATTGCAAATCTCAGCGTGTGATGATTGCTACTGAGGATGGTGGATATGAATCCGCTAGTGACTATGATGAGGAGACTTTGGCTCTTATTACACGTGAAGAACACGGCGGAGACGATTCTGATCGTGAGACGCAATACATGGCTCCTGAAGATGCTGACAGGTATGAATGTTTAGTTGCTCAACGTGTTTTGAGTGTGCAGGTTACACAAGCTGAGCAAAATCAGAGGCATAATTTGTTCCATACAAAGGGAGTTGTGAAGGAACGTTCTGTTCGCGTGATCATAGATGGAGGGAGTTGCAACAACTTGGCTAGCATGGAGATGGTGGAGAAGCTATATCTCACCACAAGACCACATCCACATCCTTACTACATCCAATGGTTCAACAACAGCGGCAAGGTTAAGGTAACACGTACTGTTCGTGTGCATTTTAGTATCTCTACATATGCTGATTATGTTGATTGTGATGTGGTACCTATGCAAGCATGTTCCTTATTACTTGGTAGACCATGGCAATTTGATAAAAATTCTGTACACCATGGTAGAAACAATCAGTATACTCTTGTTCATAAGGATAAAAATATTACTTTGCTTCCTATGACTCCTGATTCCATTTTGAAAGATGATATTAATAGAGCTAATAAAGCAAAACAGGAGAAAAATAAGAGTGAAAATCAGATTGTGGCAAAAGAATTTAAGCAACAAATGAAGCCTAATAATAAACCATCTATTGTTGCTTCTGAAATTAAATTGAAAAGTGCATGTTTATTTGCCACCAAAACTGATATTGATGAGCTAGATTTTAGCAAATCTGTTTGCTATGGTTTTGTGTGCAAAGAGGCATTATTTTCATTCGAGGACGTGCCTTCCTCTTTGCCTCCTGTTGTCACTAACATTTTGCAGGAGTTCGCCGACGTCTTTCCACAAGACGTGCCACCGGGATTACCACCTATTCGAGGGATTGAGCATCAGATTGACTTAATTCCCGGTGCATCGCTACCCAACCGCGCACCATACCGTACCAATCCAGAAGAGACGAAGGAGATTATGCGTCAAGTACAGGAGCTACTCGACAAAGGTTATATACGCGAATCCCTTAGTCCTTGTGCTGTTCCTATTATTCTAGTGCCGAAAAAGGATGGTACATTGCGTATGTGTGTTGATTGTAGAGGCATTAATAATATTACTATTCGTTATCGTCATCCTATTCCTAGGCTAGATGATATGCTTGATGAATTGAGTGGCTCTACAATTTTCTCCAAAGTTGATTTGTGTAGTGGATACCATCAAATTCGTATGAAATTGGGAGATGAATGGAAAACAACATTTAAAACTAAGTTTGGATTATATGAGTGGTTAGTCATGCCTTTTGGGTTAACTAATGCACCTAGTACTTTCATGAGATTAATGAATGAAGTTTTACGTGCTTTCATTGGACGATTTGTGGTAGTATACTTTGATGATATATTGATTTTTAGCAGATCTTTGGAGGAACATTTGGAACATTTACGTGCTGTTTTTATTGCTCTACGTGATGCACGTTTGTTTGGTAACCTTGGAAAGTGCACCTTTTGCACCGACCGAGTCTCTTTTCTTGGCTATGTTGTTACTCCACAGGGAATTGAGGTTGATAAAGCCAAGATTGAAGCTATTGAGAGTTGGCCGCAGCCCAAAACGGTCACACACGTGAGGAGTTTCCTTGGCCTCGCTGGATTCTATCGGCGTTTTGTGAGAGATTTCAGCACCATTGCTGCACCTCTCAATGAGCTTACAAAGAAGGACGTGCCTTTTGTTTGGGGTACTGCACAGGAAGAAGCATTCACGGTATTGAAAGATAAGTTGACACATGCTCCTTTACTCCAACTTCCTGATTTTAATAAGACTTTTGAGCTTGAATGTGATGCTAGTGGAATTGGGTTAGGAGGTGTGTTATTACAAGATGGTAAACCTGTTGCATACTTTTCTGAAAAATTGAGTGGGCCTAGTCTGAATTATTCTACTTATGATAAGGAATTATATGCTCTTGTTCGGACTTTGGAAACATGGCAACATTATTTATGGCCCAAAGAATTTGTTATACATTCTGATCATGAATCTTTGAAGCACATTAAAAGTCAAGCAAAACTGCACCGTAGACATGCTAAATGGGTTGAATTCATAGAGACTTTCCCTTATGTTATTAAACACAAGAAGGGAAAAGAAAATGTTATTGCTGATGCATTATCTCGGCGTTATACTATGCTTTCACAACTTGACTTTAAAATATTTGGTTTGGAGACCATCAAAGATCAATATGTGCATGATGCTGAATTTAAAGATGTATTGCAGAATTGCAAAGAAGGGAGAACATGGAACAAGTTCGTCGTTAATGATGGATTTGTGTTTCGTGCTAACAAGCTATGCATTCCAGCTAGCTCTGTTCGTCTTTTGTTGTTGCAGGAGGCGCATGGAGGAGGATTAATGGGACACTTTGGCGTGAAGAAGACGGAGGACGTACTTGCTACACATTTCTTTTGGCCAAAGATGCGACGGGATGTTGAGTGTTTTGTTGGTCGCTGCATTACATGTCAAAAAGCTAAGTCACGACTCAATCCTCATGGTTTATATATGCCTTTGCCTGTCCCTAGTGTTCCTTGGGAAGATATATCTATGGACTTTGTTTTGGGTTTAGCTCGAACAAAGAAGGGGAGGGATAGCATATTTTTTGTCGTGGATAGGTTCTCGAAGATGGCACACTTTATACCATGTCATAAAAGCGATGATGCTGCTAATGTTGCTGATTTGTTCTTTCGTGAAATTATTCGCTTGCATGGTGTGCCAAATACTATTGTTTCAGATCGTGATACTAAATTCCTTAGCCACTTTTGGAGATGTTTATGGGCTAAGTTGGGGACTAAACTGCTTCTTAGTACTACTTGTCACGCCCAAACTGATGGACAAACTGAAGTAGTCAACAGAACTTTGTCTACTATGCTTAGGGCTGTTTTGAAGAATAATAAGAAAATGTGGGAAGAATGCTTGCGTCATATTGAATTTGCTTATAATCGTTCATTGCATTCTACTACTAAGATGTGCCCTTTTGAAATTGTCTATGGTTTTCTACCTCGTGCACCTATTGATTTGTTGCCTCTTCCATCTTCGGAGAAGGTTAATTTTGATGCTAAACAACGTGCTGAATTGATCTTAAAAATGCGCGAGTTAACTAAGGAAAATATTGAGCGCATGAATGCTAAATATAAACTTGTTGGAGATAAGGGTAGAAAACGTGTTGTCTTTGCACCTGGAGATCTTGTTTGGTTACATTTGCGTAAGGATAGGTTTCCTAATTTGCGCAAGTCAAAGCTAATGCCAAGTGCTGATGGTCCTTTCAAGGTGTTAGAGAAAATAAATGATAATGCATATAAACTTGAGCTGCCTGCAGATTTTGGGGTTAGTCCCACATTTAACATTGCAGATTTGAAGCCTTACTTGGGTGAGGAAGATGAGCTTCCGTCGAGGACGACTTCAATTCAAGAAGGGGAGGATGATGAGGACATCACTAACAAGGTTACACCCACAGCTCCAACTGACACATATACATGACCAATTACTAGAGCTCGCGCACGCCAATTAAATTACCAGGTACTTTCGTTTCTTGGTAATGAATCTAATGTTCATGAGAATATGATGCTGCCTAAATTGGATACATTTGTCTTGCTTACAAATGAAGGGCCTAGCTTGGACAAGAAGGATGAACATTGGAGCAAGATCAAGCATGGAGATGATGGCATGCGCAAGGGGAACAAGAATGGCGTTTCAATTGATGATTTCAGAACTTTGAAGCCACCATAATGAGTGCGAGAAGCCTTGGACGAAATATACAAGATGCCACTTCATAAATTTCGTCTAGAGGCTATTATAGGTGCTGCGTCACCTTATTATTGGGCCAGGCCCATGTAATTTCGAAATACTTGAGTATAGGTTGTTTTTAGAGTCCGTATGTGTGGGGAAACAAAAGTTAGGGTTGGTTTCGGACCCCTTCACCAAGGGCCACGAAATTCCCCCCTCTTTCCCTCATATATACAGCCCTTAGGGCGTCGTTTATACTTTGGGTTTTGTTTAGATTAAAAGTTCGCCATAGCTGCAACTTCGCGTACTTCGTTTGTGTTCAACGACCAGACCAAGGCGTCACAGAACCCCACCTTGATCAATAAAGCTTTCCTCTTATATTCGCAATATCCAGATTGCAATCTTAGTTTCTTGCTTGTTCTTCGTTTGCCTGCAGGAAACAGACCTTCGTGGTCAGGTTGATCGTACTCCGGCGTGGTCAACAACCTCTCGGAGTTGGTTTAGCGATTGCTAAGGCGCGACGTCCTCGCACGTTCGTAGTCGGATCGTCAAAGTCGACTTCCTCCAAAACGATAGCCACCATCTCATCGAAAGACGGGACACCTTTGCCTCTATCAAGACTAGAATGTCATCAAAGTAAACCACTACAAAGACGCCTATATAGGGTCGGAGAACAAAATGCATAAGACGCACGAATGTGCCGGGTGCTTCCGATAAGCCCATCGGCATGACCAACCACTCATAGAGTCCAAACTTGGTTTTGAAAGTTGTTTTCCATTCATCACCCTCTTGAATGCGAATTTGGTAGTAGCCACTTTTAAGATCAATTTTGGAAAAAATTGTGGCACCACATAATTCATCAAGCATATCATCTAATCGAGGAATAGGGTGACGGTATCTAACGGTGATTGATAGAGGCGAGGGGCCCGATCTTTCGATGAGATGATAACTATCGATTTGGTGGAGACGACTTTGACGATCCGACTACAAACGTGCACGACGTTGCGCCTTAGCAATCGCTAAACCAATCTCCAGGGGTTACTGACAATGCCAGAAGCACGATCAGTCTGACCACGAAGGTCTATTCCTGCATGCAATCGAAGAACAAGCAAGAATATGATAAGTCAATCTGAATATTGCAAGTATAGATGAAGTATTGATAAAGGTGGGGATCCGTAAGCGGTCTTGGTCTGGTCGTTGGACACAAACGAAGTACACGAAGTTGCAATGGCTAACTTTTGACTAAACAAATCCCTAAGAAAAAGCTACTAGATGGATCTACTTATATAGGAGCAAGGGGTGGCGGCCAAGGAGGTGGAAGGACATCCCAAGGCAGCCTAAAACTAACCCTAGGTCATACAAGGCTCATGGGCCCAAGTGGAGGTGATGTAACACCTTTGGACTTGTAGTTTGACTCGGATTCTGCTGCAGCGTCAGATTGTTTCGTCGGGATCTCAATGCTCCGGACGAATTTGAAGGTGATTCCAATTGGGTTGGAAAGTGTATGAAATCTAGTTTCCAACAAAAAAAGAATCACCCAATTCGGAGTCCGTATGAAGGAGTTCTTGCCGTTTTGAGTCAGGTATGTCTGTGCAGTCCGAATCTGGATGCAGAACGTGAGAGACTTGGACTCTATCTTCTCTTGGCCCAAAAGTGACGTGAGAGAACTTTTTGAACAGCCCCTAAACTTCTCTTTTTCCCTTATCTTCACATGTGAATTGTACAAATGTCCCATGCACTTGGAATTAGACATGGCACAAAAGTCTGTGAAGTATTTTTGTTCTGGATAACATAAATAAATTTTTGCATAGTTTGCATTAGAAATCACCTCACAAACGAAGTACACGAAGTTGCAATGGCTAACTTTTGACTAAACAAATCCCTAAGAAAAAGCTACTAGATGGATCTACTTATATAGGAGCAAGGGGTGGCGGCCAAGGAGGTGGAAGGACATCCCAAGGCAGCCTAAAACTAACCCTAGGTCGTACAAGGCTCATGGGCCCAAGTGGAGGTGATGTAACACCTTTGGACTTGTAGTTTGACTCGGATTCTGCTGCAGCGTCAGATTGTTTCGTCGGGATCTCAATGCTCCGGACGAATTTGAAGGTGATTCCAATTGGGTTGGAAAGTGTATGAAATCTAGTTTCCAACAAAAAAAGAATCACCCAATTCGGAGTCCGTATGAAGGAGTTCTTGCCGTTTTGAGTCAGGTATGTCTGTGCAGTCCGAATCTGGATGCAGAACGTGAGAGACTTGGACTCTATCTTCTCTTGGCCCAAAAGTGACGTGAGAGAACTTTTTGAACAGCCCCTAAACTTCTCTTTTTCCCTTATCTTCATATGTGAATTGTACAAATGTCCCATGCACCTGGAATTAGACATGGCACAAAAGTCTATGAAGTATTTTTGTTCTGGATAACATAAATAAATTGTTGCATAGTTTGCATTAGAAATCACCTCACAAATATACATGTATGCAATATTTTTGGTCGTATCCAAGGTAGTCATGTCCTCATCAGTGATAGCATCTATCGGACGACAATCGGAGCACATGCGAAAACTTCCGTCTTTCTTAGGCACGAGAATAACGGGAACGGCACAAGGTGATGAGGACATCACTAACAAGGTTACACCCACGGCTCCACATGACACATATACAGGACCAATTACTAGAGCTCGCGCACGCCAATTAAATTACCAGGTACTTTCGTTTCTTGGTAATGAATCTAATGTTCATGAGAATATGATGCTGCCTAAATTGGATACATTTGTCTTGCTTACAAATGAAGGGCCTAGCTTGGACAAGAAGGATGAACATTGGAGCAAGATCAAGCATGGAGATGATGGCATGCACAAGGGGAACAAGAATGGAGTTTCAATTGATGATTTCAGGACTTTGAAGCCACCATAATGAGTGCGAGAAGCCTTGGACGAAATATACATGATGCGACTTCATAAATTTCGTCCAGAGGCTATTATAGGTGCTGTGTCACCTTATTATTGGGCCAGGCCCATGTAATTTCGAAATACTTGAGTATAGGTTGTTTTTAGAGTCCGTATGTGTGGGGAAACAAGAGTTAGGGTTGGTTTCGGACCCCTCCACCAAGGGCCACGAAATTCCCCCCTCTTTCCCTCATATATACAGCCCTTAGGGCGTCGTTTAGACTTTGGGTTTTGTTTAGATTAAAGTTCGCCATAGCTGCAACTTCGCGTACTTCGTTTGTGTTCAACGACCAGACCAAGACGTCACAGAACCCCACTTGATCAATAAAGCTTTCCTCTTGAATTCGCAATATCCAGATTGCAATCTCAGTTTCTTGCTTGTTCTTCGTTTGCCTGCAGGAAACAGACCTTCGTGGTCAGGTTGATCGTGCTCCGGCGTGGTCAATAACCTCTCGGAGTTAGTTTAGCGATTGCTAAGGCGCGACGTCCACGCACGTTCGTAGTCGGATCGTCAAAGTCGACTTCATCCAAACGATAGCCACCATCTCATCGAAAGACGGGACACCTTTGCCTCTATCAAGTGGTATCAGATTTCCAGGTTGCTCGGTGAGATTTTACAGTTTTTCGTAGATTAGATCGAGTCTGTTCTTCATACCTACAGTCCACGAAAAAGCCAAAAAAAAATTAGGGTTAGTTCATCCCATCCGAACCAATCTGAGCCTTTGCATAATCTTTTCTGTATTTGCTTTGTTGAATTTGCGGTTGCATCGTCGTGTCAAGTTGCTGGTCTTAGCGTCTAGTTCTTTAGAGTTTCGAGTTCTGTTCACAGTTTGTCACGTCGCCGCCGCACCATATTCATCGCCGCTGCCATACCACCGCTGCTGCCATATCCCACCACCACCACCACATACCACCACCTCTGCCATTACCTACCACCGCTGCCATATCCTACCACCATATATCCACCGCCAATCCGAGTTCTTTTCATATTAGGTTTGTTCTCGAGATCCATCTAGGTTTCGGATTTGTGTTTCCTTGCCTGCGTAGGTCTCGGAAAAAAAAAATTTGACAGGTGAATTTTTTTCCCTATCCTATTTTTGGGCTTTTCTGAGTCTTTTGAGACACGTGCCATCATACTGTTTTTTACCGCACTTTTTCGTCGTCGCTGCCCTGATTCCGAAAAAAAAAATTCGTCAAAAAAATTTCGTGCCTATCATCTTAGTTTGACTTGGGAAGTATTTTGAGACACTCGCCATTATAGTGATTTTCGGCCAAAAAAAAGCAGCGCAAAAAAAAGGAGCGCAAAAAAAAAAGAGGCGAAAAAAATCAGAGTGTGCTTTCCCCTTTATTACGTGCAGCGCCGTGATTTTGTTAGTGTTCTAGGCTCGCGTCTCTAGTACGGTCTAGCCTAGGACCAGCACAGTACCGTCGTTGAGCGTTTATTCAACTTTGCATCTCTGAATTGATTATTGCTGACCACTTTTGCTACCATCTTATAAGCCTTCCCATCTCCACATACATCTACGTCGTGCGTTTGACTCTCCCTGGTAATCGCTTTATCCAAGCTTTGAGAGTTTTGACTACCACGGTTGCCGATCACCACCTGCTGCTGGGTAAGAACTGGTAAGAATTTGAGATTTGCTTGTCGGATTTGTGACACCCGCCACCACCACCACTTATTAGTAGTCTGTAGGATCATATTCTTGTGTGTTTCTATTGCTGCTAACCATGCCAGGATTACAAGTCGACGAGACTGACTGGGAGAACTTGACGAACAAGGAGCTTCATGATAAGTTTCAGCAAATGATGAGTGTACAGGTGCAAGATGTGCTAAACACATTGGACGAGGCCATGGAGAAGATAGTTGGCATGGAGAAGACGTTTGACACAAAGCTCGATAACAAGTTTGTTGAATTGCTTTCGCGTTGTCCACCACCACCGGCTGCTGCAGCTGTCCCACCTCTTCAACAACAACAACAACGTCGCCTTCCGAATCAAGTGGGACGAGCACAGCGCGTTCCCCTTGAGACTGGTCAAGCTTCTGGTGCTGCTGTTGATGTTTCTGTAGCTCCTGCTGCTACTGCAGAGGTGGAGGACCATTACGAGGATGAGGTTGACCAAAATCAGAACTACGTGCAACAACCAGCACCACCACAACCAGGTCGTCCTCATGCATATCATCGCAACGGTAGGGCTGCACCACCACCTGAGGTACATGACCATCTTCCTAAACTGAAATTGAATATTCCACCATTTGAGGGTAGATATGTTCCTGATATATATCTTACTTGGGAGTTACAAACTGAACAACGTTCTACATGTTTAAACTATCCCGAGGAGAGACGTGTTCCTGCTGCTGTTTGTGCTTTCACTAGTTTTGCATGTGTTTGGTGGTCTGAACATTGTAGATTATATCCTGTTCCAGCTACTTGGGCTGCTTTGAAAACTGCTATGCATACTCGTTGTGTTCCACCATATTATCAACGTGAATTACTTCAAAAACTGCAGCGCTTAAGACAAGGAAAAAATTCTGTAGAAGAATATTATCAGCAATTACAAACTGGCCTGATTAGATGTGGTATTGTTGAGGAGAATGAAGCTATGCTTGCACGTTTTATGGGTGGATTAAATAGAGAGATTCAGACCATTCTAGAGTATAAGGATTATACTAATATCACTCGTTTATTCCATCTTGCTTGTAAAGCTGAACGTGAAGTGCAGGATCGACAGGCATTGGCGCGGACTAACTTTTCTGCAGGTCGACCTTCATCATGGACACCACGTGCATCCTCTACTTCCACACATTCTACTGCACCGACACCTCCATCAGCTGTTACCTCCAGCCGTGATACAAGGAAGCAGGCACAACCACCATTATCTGCCAAGAGCACACCAATTGGGCCTGCACAGAGTTCTTCTTCTTCCATGGCATCAACAGGGCACACCAGTGATATTATTTGTCGTCGTTGTAAGGGAAGAGGACATTTTGCGAGAGATTGCAAATCTCAGCGTGTGATGATTGCTACTGAGGATGGTGGATATGAATCCGCTAGTGACTATGATGAGGAGACTTTGGCTCTTATTACACGTGAAGAACACGGTGGAGACGATTCTGATCATGAGACGCAATACATGGCTCCTGAAGATGCTGACAGGTATGAATGTTTAGTTGCTCAACGTGTTTTGAGTGTGCAGGTTACACAAGCTGAGCAAAATCAGAGGCATAATTTGTTCCATACAAAGGGAGTTGTGAAGGAACGTTCTGTTTGCGTGATCATAGATGGAGGGAGTTGCAACAACTTGGCTAGCATGGAGATGGTGGAGAAGCTATCTCTCACCACAAGACCACATCCACATCCTTACTACATCCAATGTGATACGGTGTATCCTAGGGCCATCCCCATGGACCCTCCTTCACCCCCTCAAGTGCCTCAAGGACCGATGACACGTGCTCGTGCTAGAGCTTTCGAGACCGAGGTGACGTCACTCCTAGCCCTACTTCCTTATGAATCTTGCGAGACATGGTTGCTACCTCAAGCGAGTGTGCTTTGTGTGCTCAGGTGTGAAGGAGACCACTTCGGAGAAGAGCTTGAAGATGGACAAGTCCCCAAGGTCATGGACGAGCTGATGCAACAAGAAGACCAGAAAGCAGCTCCAGGCCCCGGACATCCGGCCCCCTGGCCCGGACATCCGGCCCCTGGGCATCTCTCTACAGAAGGCCAGCCACAGGGCCCGGACATCCGGCCAGGGCCCGGACATCCGGCCAAGCACGGCCCGGACATCCGGCCTCGGGCCCGGAAATCCGGCGCTCCTGTCCAGAGAGCACCCGAGGCTCGGCTCTTCCCGCCCGGACATCCGGGCCCCCGCCCCGGACATCCGGCGTCCCGTGAAGTCCCGGACATCCGGCCCGCCGCCCGGACGTCCGGCCCCTGAAATGCCTGCGCGCATCCCCCGGGCCGAGGCCCATGTACCCATTCGCCCCGTAGACTATATATACTCCTCTCCTCATTCCGTTTAGGGTTAGCTGTGGTTTAGCTCATTTGACACTTGTGTGGATTTCTCCCACGAGACCGGTGCGCCTCTACGGAGAAGATCCACCTCTGGATTCAAGACCCCTAACGGGAAGATCCCACGGGATTCCAAGACCTCCTCACGGAGAAGACTATCTGTATCACCGTTGTTGACTTTGGATCATGGATCTCAACCTTGTATCGCGAATCTAGCATTTGTGTGATTGCTTCCGTGTTGATTTGAGTGTTCTCTCTTGTGTTTTCCCCATCTTTCTCCGTGTTTTCCCCGTGTTCATCGTGTGCCAACCTCCAAACGTGAAAGATCCGCTGATTAGGGTTCCACCCTGTATCATCATGGACACCGCGTGCATCCTCGACTTCCTCACATTCTACTGCACCGACACCTTCATCAGCTGTTACCTCCAGCCATGATACAAGGAAGCAGGCACAACCACCATTATCTGCCAAGAGCACACCTATTGGACCTGCACAGAGTTCTTCTTCTTCCATGGCATCGACAGGGCACACCAGTGATATTATTTGTCGTCGTTGTAAGGGAAGAGGACATTTTGCGAGAGATTGCAAATCTCAGCGTGTGATGATTGCTACTGAGGATGGTGGATATGAATCCGCTAGTGACTATGATGAGGAGACTTTGGCTCTTATTACACGTGAAGAACACGGCGGAGACGATTCTGATCATGAGACGCAATACATGGCTCCTGAAGATGCTGACAGGTATGAATGTTTAGTTGCTCAACGTGTTTTGAGTGTGCAGGTTACACAAGCTGAGCAAAATCAGAGGCATAATTTGTTCCATACAAAGGGAGTTGTGAAGGAACGTTCTGTTCGCGTGATCATAGATGGAGGGAGTTGCAACAACTTGGCTAGCATGGAGATGGTGGAGAAGCTATCTCTCACCATAAGACCACATCCACATCCTTACTACATCCAATGGTTCAACAACAGCGGCAAGGTTAAGGTAACACGTACTGTTCGTGTGCATTTTAGTATCTCTACATATGCTGATTATGTTGATTGTGATGTGGTACCTATGCAAGCATGTTCCTTATTACTTGGTAGACCATGGCAATTTGATAAAAATTCTGTACACCATGGTAGAAACAATCAGTATACTCTTGTTCATAAGGATAAAAATATTACTTTGCTTCCTATGACTCCTGATTCCATTATGAAAGATGATATTAATAGAGCTAATAAAGCAAAACAGGAGAAAAATAAGAGTGAAAATCAGATTGTGGCAAAAGAATTTGAGCAACAAATGAAGCCTAATAATAAACCATCTACTGTTGCTTCTGAAATTAAATTGAAAAGTGCATGTTTATTTGCCACCAAATCTGATATTGATGAGCTAGATTTTAGCAAATCTGTTTGCTATGCTTTTGTGTGCAAAGATGCATTATTTTCATTCGAGGACGTGCCTTCCTCTTTGCCTCCTGCTGTCACTAACATTTTGCAGGAGTTCGCCGACGTCTTTCCACAAGACGTGCCACCGGGATTACCACCTATTCGAGGGATTGAGCATCAGATTGACTTAATTCCCGGTGCGTCGCTACCCAACCGCGCACCATACCGTACCAATCCAGTAGAGACGAAGGAGATTATGCGTCAAGTACAAGAGCTACTCGACAAAGGTTATATACGCGAATCCCTTAGTCCTTGTGTTGTTCCTATTATTCTAGTGCCGAAAAAGGATGGTACATTGCGTATGTGTGTTGATTGTAGAGGCATTAATAACATTCCTATTCGTTATCGTCATCCTATTCCTAGGCTAGATGATATGCTTGATGAATTGAGTGGCTCTACAATTTTCTCCAAAGTTGATTTGCGTAGTGGATACCATCAAATTCGTATGAAATTGGGAGATGAATGGAAAACAGCATTTAAAACTAAGTTTGGATTATATGAGTGGTTAGTCATGCCTTTTGGGTTAACTAATGCACCTAGTACTTTCATGAGATTAATGAATGAAGTTTTACGTGCTTTCATTGGATGATTTGTGGTAGTATACTTTGATGATATATTGATTTTTAGCAGATCTTTGGAGGAACATTTGGAACATTTACGTGCTGTTTTTATTGCTCTACGTGATGCACGTTTGTTTGGTAACCTTGGGAAGTGCACCTTTTGCACCGACCGAGTCTCTTTTCTTGGCT
Organism: Secale cereale; assembly: GCA_902687465.1. Taxonomy (NCBI): domain Eukaryota; kingdom Viridiplantae; phylum Streptophyta; class Magnoliopsida; order Poales; family Poaceae; genus Secale; species Secale cereale. The sequence continues at coordinate 265,149,288 of LR738713.1, read as the reverse complement.
ATGTTGTTACTCCACAGGGAATTGAGGTTGATAAAGCCAAGATTGAAGCTATTGAGAGTTGGCCGCAACCCAAAACGGTCACACACGTGAGGAGTTTCCTTGGCCTCGCTGGATTCTATCGGCGTTTTGTGAGAGAATTTAGCACCATTGCTGCACCTCTCAGTGAGCTTACAAAGAAGTATGTGCCTTTTGTTTGGGGTACTGCACAGGAAGAAGCATTCACGGTATTGAAAGATAAGTTGACATATGCTCCTTTACTCCAACTTCCTAATTTTAATAAGACTTTTGAGCTTGAATGTGATGCTAGTGGAATTGGGTTAGGAGGTGTGTTATTACAAGATGGTAAACCTGTTGCATACTTTTCTGAAAAATTGAGTGGGCCTAGTCTGAATTATTCTACTTATGATAAGGAATTATATGCTCTTGTTCGGACTTTGGAAACATGGCAACATTATTTATGGCCCAAAGAATTTGTTATACATTCTGATCATGAATCTTTGAAGCACATTAAAAGTCAATCAAAACTGCACCGTAGACATGCTAAATGGGTTGAATTCATAGAGACTTTCCCTTATGTTATTAAACACAAGAAGGGAAAAGAAAATGTTATTGCTGATGCATTATCTCGTCGTTATACTATGCTTTCACAACTTGACTTTAAAATATTTGGTTTGGAGACCATCAAAGATCAATATGTGCATGATGCTGAATTTAAAGATGTATTGCAGAATTGCAAAGAAGGGAGAACATGGAACAAGTTCGTCGTTAATGATGGATTTGTGTTTCGTGCTAACAAGCTATGCATTCCAGCTAGCTCTGTTCGTCTTTTGTTGTTGCATGAGGCGCATGGAGGAGGATTAATGGGACACTTTGGCGTGAAGAAGACGGAGGACGTACTTGCTACACATTTCTTTTGGCCAAAGATGTGACGGGATGTTGAGCGTTTTGTTGGTCGCTCCACTACATGTCAAAAAGCTAAGTCACGACTCAATCCTCATGGTTTATATATGCCTTTGCCTGTCCCTAGTGTTCCTTGGGAAGATATATCTATGGACTTTGTTTTGGGTTTACCTCAAACAAAGAAGGGGAGGGATAGCATATTTGTTGTCGTGGATAGGTTTTCGAAGATGGCACACTTTATACCATGTCATAAAAGCGATGACGCTGCTAATGTTGCTGATTTGTTCTTTCGTGAAATTATTCGCTTGCATGGTGTGCCAAATACTATTGTGTTAGATCGTGATACTAAATTTCTTAGCCACTTTTGGAGATGTTTATGGGCTAAGTTGGGGACTAAACTGCTTTTTAGTACTACTTGTCACCCCCAAACTGATGGACAAACTGAAGTAGTCAACAGAACTTTGTCTACTATGCTTAGGGCTGTTTTGAAGAATAATAAGAAAATGTGGGAAGAATGCTTGCCTCATATTGAATTTCCTTATAATCGTTCGTTGCATTCTACTACTAAGATGTGCCCTTTTGAAATTGTCTATGGTTTCCTACCTCGTGCACCTATTGATTTGTTGCCTCTTCCATCTTCGGAGAAGGTTAATTTTGATGCTAAACAACGTGCTGAATTGATCTTAAAAATGCATGAGTTAACTAAGGAAAATATTGAGCGCATGAATGCTAAATATAAACTTGTTGGAGATAAGGGTAGAAAACGTGTTGTCTTTGCACCTGGAGATCTTGTTTGGTTACATTTGCGTAAGGATAGGTTTCCTAATTTGCGCAAGTCAAAGCTAATGCCACGTGCTGACGGTCCTTTCAAGGTGTTAGAGAAAATAAATGATAATGCATATAAACTTGAGCTGCCTGCAGATTTTGGGGTTAGTCCCACATTTGACATTGCAGATTTGAAGCCTTACTTGGGTGAGGAAGATGAGCTTCCGTCGAGGACGACTTCAATTCAAGAAGGGGAGGATGATGAGGACATCACTAACAAGGTTACACCCACAGCTCCAACTGACACATATACAGGACCAATTACTAGAGCTCGCGCACGCCAATTAAATTACCAGGTACTTTCGTTTCTTGGTAATGAATCTAATGTTCAGGAGAATATGATGCTGCCTAAATTGGATACATTTGTCTTGCTTACAAATGAAGGGCCTAGCTTGGACAAGAAGGATGAACATTGGAGCAAGATCAAGCATGGAGATGATGGCATGCGCAAGGGGAACAAGAATGGAGTTTCAATTGATGATTTCAGGACTTTGAAGCCACCATAATGAGTGCGAGAAGCCTTGGACGAAATATACAAGATGCCACTTCATAAATTTCGTCCAGAGGCTATTATAGGTGCTGCGTCACCTTATTATTGGGCCAAGCCCATGTAATTTCGAAATACTTGAGTATAGGCTGTTTTTAGAGTCCGTATGTGTGGGGAAACAAGAGTTAGGGTTGGTTTCGGACCCCTCCACCAAGGGCCACGAAATTCCCCCCCTCTTTCCCTCATATATACAGCCCTTAGGGCGTCGTTTAGACTTTGGGTTTTGTTTAGATTAAAGTTCGCCATAGCTGCAACTTCGCGTACTTCGTTTGTGTTCAACGACCAGACCAAGACGTCACAGAACCCCACTTGATCAATAAAGCTTTCCTCTTGAATTCGCAATATTCAGATTGCAATCTCAGTTTCTTGCTTGTTCTTCGTTTGCCTGCAGGAAACAGACCTTCGTGGTCAGGTTGATCGTGCTCCGGCGTGGTCAATAACCTCTCGGAGTTGGTTTAGCGATTGCTAAGGCGCGACGTCCACGCACGTTCGTAGTCGGATCGTCAAAGTCGACTTCATCCAAACGATAGCCACCATCTCATCGAAAGATGGGACACCTTTGCCTCTATCATAAGGGCTTAAGCTTTCACGTACATGACCCTTGTCGATGAGTTTTTGCACTTGCTGTTGTATCTCCTTAGTTTCCTCGGGGTTGACGTGGTAGGGAGCCTTGTTTGGAAGTGGAGCACCGGGTACGAGGTCGATGCGGTGTTCGATTCCGCGAAGTGGAGGTAGACCCGGAGGTAGTTCATCGGGAAAGACGTCCGAGAATTCCTGCAACAATTGAGACAACACAAAAGGTGGAGGTGGTGAAGTGTTAGTAGGTTTGGCTTCCCCTTTGCATAGAAGCACAAGGTGGAAGACGCTAGATGTGTTCTCACACACTTCTCTCATCTCACGTTTGGTGGCAAATAGGACTAGTTGCTTCTTGTCGCTCATCGTGGAGGCGCTCATATTTGGCTTGTGGATCTCACTCTCTTTTTGGTGGCTCACTCTCTCACCATTCTCTCCACGATGGTTGGTAGGTACAAGCTTGTCGGCTGCTACTTGACTGGGAGACATTGGTCGGAGCACGAATTCCTTGCCCGTCATCTTGAAATGATAGTGATTTGTCCGTCCATTGTGTGTGACTCCACGATCATATTGCCATGGCCGTCCAAGAATAAGGTGGCACACGGACATGGGTATCACATCACATTCGAGAGTGTCCTCGTAGGCGCCAATCTTGAAAGAGACTTGCACGGTGTGCTCGACTCGAAGAATTCCGGCGTCGTTGAGCCACTGGACCTTGTAGGGGTGAGGATGCTTCGTCTTGACCAAATGAAGCTTGTCGCATAGCTCTTCGCTTGCCAAGTTGTGGCAACTTCCTCCATCGATGATAACCTTGATGGAGCGTCCATTGATGCCGGCCTTTGTATGGAAAAGGTGACATCGTTGGTCGTCATCTTGTTGATGTTGGAGTGTCAAGACTTTGGAGACAACAAGGTTGGGGCTTAAGTCATTGTCGCAAAAGACTTGATGGTCTTCTTCTTCGTTCACTTGGCGATGCATAGCGACATGCTCAAGTGCTTCCATCTCATCATCGCTCATGGAGTCATAAGATCCGTCGTCGTTGATGATCATGGTGCGAACGGTCTTGCACTCAAATGACTTGTGGCCTCGTCCTTGGCACTTGAAGCATTTGATGGAGCTCGTCTTGTTATTGTCTTCGGTTGGAGTTGTAGTTGAGGAAGCTCTTGGCTTGAAGTTGTTGGTAGAAGGTGGACGACTCGATGTAGTCGCATTCTTGTAGCTTGACTTGTCGCCGAAGTTTGTAGAAGGCTTGGTAGAGGTAGGAGTAGTAGCCGAAGTCGTTGAATCTTGGTTGTAGGAGCCGAAGTTCTTGGAGTTGAACTTGGAGTACTTGTAGTCCTCTTGAACTTGTCGCTCCGCTTTGGTTGCTTGATGTACCAGCTCGAGGAGATTGTTGTATGGTTGGAAGTCCGCAATCTTCTTGATAGGATAGTTGAGTCCATTCAAGAATCTCGCCATAGTTTGCTCTTCATCTTCCGTGATGTTTGCTCGTATCATAGCAATCTCCATCTCCTTGTAGTACTCTTCAACGGACTTGGTACCTTGCTTGAGGAGTTGTAGCTTCTTGAACAAGTCGCGGTTGTAGTGTGTAGGCACAAATCTTGCTCTCATGACTTCCTTCATTTGAGCCCAAGTGGTGATAGGAGGTTCGCCTTTTGCTTCTCTTCTCTCTATGATTTGCTCCCACCAAATGAGAACATAGTCTTGGAACTCAAGGGATGCCATTGCGATCTTCTTCTCTTCATCGAAGTTGTGAAGGCGAAAGATCTTGTCAACCTTCAATGCCCATGAGAGATAGTCTTCGGGATCAATGCTTCCGAAAAACTTTGGCATGGTGAACTTGAGCTTGCCATAGCGATGCTCGTCATTGTTTCCTTGCCTATTGGGAGGGCGATCTCGATTTTGGCGGTTTGCCATATCTTGTTGCTCTTGTTGATGTAGATGTTCTTGTTGGGGTTGTTGCTCTTGCCGCGCTTGAGGAGGAGCTTCTTCTTGCATTCTTGCTTGATGGCGCCTCTCTTGCATCTCATCACGAAGGAAATCCTCTTCTTGACGAGTGTGTCGAGTGCGGGCTGCCACATTGCGATGTGCATCTTGTAGTGCTCGTTGCGCCTCCATAGCTTGAGCTTCTCGACGTTGTTGTGCTTGGCGGTTAGCCTCGGCATCTTGTACTTCTTGATATTGACGTGCTCGCTCTTGTTGTTGTTGGCGTAGTCGTTGCCGTTCTTGTGCTTGCTCAAGTGTAGCTTGGTTTTGACGACGTCGGCTTTCTTGTTCGTCGAATAGCTCTTGTGAACTCTTGTCATGAAGAGGCTGCCGGTTGTCATGTCAAGCTTGACGTGCGGCTTGATGAAGAGTGTTGGACGTAGGTGTACTTGAGTCTTGCGTGGAGTCGGAGTGTCGACTTGAGCGGCTTCGTCTTTGAGAAGATGTTGAGGAAGAACGTCGGTTGATTATCAATGTCCGGAGCTCGTTGTATTGGATAGTCATGTTGGTGTTGATGATGTCGAATTGTTCTTTCGTCCTTGCTTCAAATTGGCGCGCGTCCTCGGCGACTTGACCAATGTACTCACGCATAGCTTCACTCTCTTGATGTAGAGCTCGTTGGACACCGAAAAGATGTAGTTTGGTGACGTAGTTGTTCGCTTCTTGAGGATCGTCGAAGATCGGGTTGGAAGATGTGCTTGGCCTATCCATCATCACAAGCAAGTATGTGAGTGGGAGAAAGGAGAAGACAATACCAAAAGTACCTTAACCGAAGTTGAAAATGGATCAATGATCACTCAATAATGTAACCCGGAAATAGCACTATTGGTACCACTTCGTGTCGATTCTCACACCTACACAAGTAAAGCTTTGAGAGGAGCTTGGTTAGGATGTGGCACAAATTCAATGCAATCGTCAAAATGACTTAATGATGTTGAAAATGGTTCACAATTTGCTCATGCAACAAGTAGATCACTAGCAAAGTAGCACACGGAACACACGCACGGATAGATAAATGTGGTTGTGCAACCAAGGGTGAGCGAAAATGTGGAAAACCACGGAAAATGCTCGTGTTGCACAACACTAGAGAGACGCTAACCGATTGCTTAATAGGCGGATACGCACTTGTACACGACCTATAAGAGGCAAAACGTAACGACTATCTATCACAAGTATGCTATGAGTGTATGATGTGCCGATGCTTGAGCACAAGATGATGTTGCTATGATGTATGATCTCCTTTGATGCAAGGCGTATGATGCTATTGTCTTTTTGCTTTGGTTGGCTCTTTTGCTTAAAAGCTTGTGCGCTCTTTCTTTGGGCACATATGCATGCTTCTCGGATCAAGGTAGCTATTGTGTATGCGGAGCACTCTTGTGGCACACGGAGATATGATGATACCAAGATGAATGTAGTATGCAATATCTATGACTATCACTAATGTGCACAAGTGTCGTGGCCCGGCAATACTCAAATGGCTAGTCTCAATGGGAAAGCTACGCAAAGATGGTTCATAGGGTGACAATGCAATTGCAAGGTAAGATGAGCGAAGTGTCGTCGATGTTACCGTCCTTGCCGAAGTTGAGCGGTGGTGATGAGGACATCACTAACAAGGTTACACCCACAGCTCCAACTGACACATATACATGACCAATTACTAGAGCTCGCGCACGCCAATTAAATTACCAGGTACTTTCGTTTCTTGGTAATGAATCTAATGTTCATGAGAATATGATGCTGCCTAAATTGGATACATTTGTCTTGCTTACAAATGAAGGGCCTAGCTTGGACAAGAATGATGAACATTGGAGCAAGATCAAGCATGGAGATGATGGCATGCGCAAGGGGAACAAGAATGGAGTTTCAATTGATGATTTCAGGACTTTGAAGCCACCATAATGAGTACGAGAAGCCTTGGACGAAATATACAAGATGCCACTTCATAAATTTCGTCCAGAGGCTATTATAGGTGCTGCGTCACCTTATTATTGGGCCAGGCCCATGTAACTTTGAAATACTTGAGTATAGGCTGTTTTTAGAGTCCGTATGTGTGGGGAAACAAGAGTTAGGGTTGGTTTCGGACCCCTCCACCAAGGGCCACGAAATTCCCCCCTCTTTCCCTCATATATACAGCCCTTAGGCCGTCGTTTAGACTTTGGGTTTTGTTTAGATTAAAAGTTCGCCATAGCTGCAACTTCGCGTACTTCGTTTGTGTTCAACGACCAGACCAAGGCGTCACAGAACCCCACCTTGATCAATAAAGCTTTCCTCTTATATTCGCAATATCCAGATTGCAATCTTAGTTTCTTGCTTGTTCTTCGTTTGCCTGCAGGAAACAGACCTTCGTGGTCAGGTTGATCGTGCTCCGGCGTGGTCAACAACCTCTCGGAGTTGGTTTAGCGATTGCTAAGGCGCGACGTCCTCGCACGTTCGTAGTCGGATCGTCAAAGTCGACTTCCTCCAAAACGATAGCCACCATCTCATCGAAAGACGGGACACCTTTGCCTCTATCAGGTGGTGTTGTCGAAGTCTTGCCGTTCCAGGGTAGCCTAAACATCCAAGGAAACGGTGAAACCACACCTCATGTATCCAGGGCAAAGAGAGACACACTTTTCAAACTCGGAGCGGGTAAGCGATGGTGGTTGCGGAAGGTGGGATGAAAGGTAGGTGGTAGCGGAAGGTGGTACGGAACTGGACAAAATCAGCTTCGTCAGGGTTTGTTGGACGTCCGGAAGTTACCGGTCGTCCGGTCGGTCGGAAGGGGTCGGACGTCCGGAAGTTCCGGAAATCCGGTAATAGTTTCTGTAGGCGGGGTGCCGGTCGTCCGGTGTTTAGCGGACGTACGGTGTCTCGAGAGGTGCCGGACGTCCGGTAAACGTCGGTCGTCCGGTAGGTCTAGAACTGGGTTTCTGAAATCCGTGGAGAAAAAGGTCGAACGTGGTCGAATTGGCGGGGGGAAATTGGTGAAAAGGTGGGGAAATGCTAGATCGACACGTGGCACAGCAAATCCATGGAACAAAGTCAACAAAATCTTGCCAAATCAACAGATCTCAAAAAAAATTTGGGGCTATTTTTGTGGGGAATTTTCGAAATTGGGAAGAACACAACAAAAACAAGCTAGAAAACAGTGCGTGGGGCTCCAAAATCGTGATCAACCTTGCTCTTGATACCAAGATGATGTAGGGTGGAACCCTAATCAGCGGATCTTTCACGTTTGGAGAGTATCCCACGATGATCACGGAGAACACAAGGAGGAAAACGGGGAAAACACGAGAGGAAACACTCAAATCAACACAAAGATGATCACACAAGTGCTAGATCCACGATACATAGTGCGATACACGGTCCATAGTCAACGACGGTGGTACAAGGGTAGTCTTCTCCGTGAGGAGGTCTTGATATCCCGTAGGATCTTCCCCGATGTGGAGGCCTTGAATCCGTAGTGGATCTTCTCCGTAGAGGCGCACGGTCTCGTGGGAGAGAATCCACACAAGTCTGAAAATGAGCTATCCAACAGCTGCCCCGAAAGGAGGGAAGTCAACGAGTATATATTACATGAATGGACACCGTCGGGGCGGACGTCCGCTGGTTACCGGACGTCCGGTGGTTCCGGAGGGACCGGACGTCCGGTAATCCTCGGATTTCCGCTATTTAGCTTCTGTCGTTGTTGTCACGGACGTCCGGTGGCTTCCGGTCGTCCGGTCGTCCGAGAGAGGCCGGACGTCCGATGTCTTCCGGTCGTCCGGTGCCTGGAAGTCGTCGGTCGTCCGGTGCAGGCCGGACGTCCGGTGCAGGCCGGACGTCCGGTGCCTATAGCATCTTCAGCCTTCCTTCTTCGTTTCTCGTGTACTTGTCGGGCCTGTCGTCTTGACCATTGTGCAGAGCTGTCCCGTGGCCTTCGTCCAAGTACCTGAGTATGCACAGAGTCCCTGATGAAGGTAGAAGCCATGTCTCAAGTGAATCCGAAAGATGTACAGAGAGGAGCGAAGTCACCTCGGTCTCGAGAGCTCTTGCACGGGCTCGAGTCATTGGTCCTTTGGGCACTTGGTGAGGCGATGGAGGGTCCATGGGGATGACCTTAGGATGCTCCGCATCAGATCACCTACACCATCCGCGAGGGAAGCGTGGAAGAGAAGCGGAAGAAACGGAGCTGCTGCAAGCTACAGGCTCCGGACAACCGGTGTTTACCGGACGTCCGACGTGTCCTAGGCGACCGGCCGACCGACAGCCACCGGACGTCCGTGACATCCTTCACAGAACCAAAATAGCGGAAGTCTGAGAGCTACCGGACGTCCAGTCCCTCCCGAGCCACCGGACGTCCGGTGCCCAGCGGACGTCCGCTCCCTGCCTGTGCGCAGCCGCGGGCCTTTTGGCCATGTACCCCTTTCGCCCCTCACTTACCCCTTCGTGGCCCTAGACTATATATACTCCTCCACCTCCACCATTTTAGGGTCAGCAATGGTTTAGCTCATATGAGAGATAGAGCTTTGCTCATCCATCCCGGATCTACTCCACGAGAGAGACCGCGGCCCCTCTATGGAGAAGACCCACCTTGGATTCAAGACCCCTAACGGGAAGATCCTTCGCGGATTCAAGACCTCCTCTTGGAGATGAACTCTACCTTGTATCTTTCCCTTTGTTGTTCATGTACTCGTGATCTTGTGTGTTTGATTGTCTAGTGGATGTGTGATTGGACTTGTTCTTGAGTGTTTCCCTCGTGATTCCCCTTTGTGTTCTTCGTGTTCATCGTGGGATCCCCTCCATTTCGTGAAAGATCGGCCATCTAGGGTTCCACCCTACATCATTAGAAGACTATCCTTGTACCACCGTCGTTGACTATGGACCGTGTATCTCGATATGTATCGTGGATCTAGCACTTGTGTGATCATCTTTGTGTTGATTTGAGTGTTTCCTCTCGTGTTTTTCCCCGTTTTCTCCCTGTGTTCTCCGTGTTCGTCGTGGGATACTCTCCAAACGTGAAAGATCTGCTGATTAGGGTTCCACCCTACATCATCTTGGTATCCAGAGCATAGGTTGATCACGATTTTGGAGCCCCACACACTGTTTTCTAGCTTGTTTTTGTTGTGTTCTTCCCAATTTCAAAAATTCCCCACAAAAATAGCCGCAAATTTTTTTTGTGATCTGTTGATTTGGCAAGATTTTGTTGACTTTGTTCCATGGATTTGCTGTGCCACGAGTCGATCTAGCTTTTCCCCACCTTTTCACCGATTTTCCTCCGCAAATTCGACCACGTTGGACCAATTTCTCTACGGACCCGAGAAACCTAGCACCAGACCTACCGGACGACCGACGTTTACCGGACGTCCGACGCGCCTCGAGACACCGGACGACCGCTAAACACCGGACGACCGGCACCCCGCTTACAGAAACTTTTACCGGATTTCCGGAACTTCCGGACGTCCGACCCCTTCTGACCGACCGGACGACCGGTACTTACAGGACGTCCGACAGACCCTGACGAAGCTGATTTTGTTCAGTTCCGTACCATCTTCCGCTACCACCTACCCTTCATCCCACCTTCAGCAACCACCATCACTTAACCGCTACGATTTGGAACATCTTGTCTCCCTTTGCCTTGGATACTTGAGTTGTGGTTTCACCGTTTCCTTGGATGTTTAGGCTACCTTGGAACGGCAAGACTTTGACAACACCATCGCTCAACTTCGGCAAGGACGGTAACATCGACGACACTTCGCTCATCCTACCTTGTAATTGCATTGTCACCCTATGAACCATCCTTGCGTAGCTTTCCCATTGAGACTAGCCATTTGAGTATTGCCGGGCCACGACACTTGTGCACATTAGTGATAGTCATAGATATTGCATACTACATCATCTTGGTATCATCATATCTCCGTGTGCCACAAGAGTGTTCCGCATACACAATAGCTGCCTTGATGCGAGAAGCATGCATAAGTGCCCAAAGAAAGAGCTCACAAGCTTTTAAGCAAAAGAGCCAACCAAAGCAAAAAGACAATAGCATCATACGCCTTGCATCAAAAGAGATCATACATCATAGCAACATCATCTTGTGCTCAAGCATCGGCACATCATACACTCATAGCATACTTGTGATAGATAGTCGTTACGTTTTGCCTCTTATAGGTCGTGCACAAGTGCGTATCCGCCTATTAAGCAATCGGTTAGCATCTCTCTAGTGTTGTGCAACACGAGCATTTTCCGTGGATTCCACATTTTCGCTCACCCTTGGTTGCACAACCACATTTATCTATCCGTGCGTGTGTTCCGTGTGCTACTTTGCTAGTGATCTACTTGTTGCATGAGCAAATTGTGAACCATTTTCAACATCATTGAGTCACTTTGGCGATTGCATTGAATTTGTGCCACATCCTAACCAAGCTCCTCTCAAAGCTTTACTTATGTAGGTGTGAGAATCGACACGAAGTGGTACCAATAGTGCTGTTCCCGGGTTACATTATCGAGTGATCATTGATCCATTTTCAACTTGGTTAAGGTACTTTTGATATTGTCTTCTCCTTTCTCCCACTCACATACTTGCTTGTGATGATGGATAGGCCAAGTACATCTACAAACCCGATCTTCGACGATCCTCAAGAAGCGAACAACTACGTCACCAAACTACATCTCTTCGGTGTCCAACGAGCTCTACATCAAGAGAGTGAAGCTATACGCGAGTACATTGGTCAAGTCGCTGAGGACGCGCGCCAATTTGAAGCAAGAACAAAAGAACAATTTGACATCATCAACACCAACATGTCTACTCAATACAACGAGCTCCGGACATTGATAATCAACCGACGTTCTTCTTCAACATCCTCTCAAAGACGAAGCCGCTCAAGCCGACATTCCGACTCCACGCAAGACTCAAGTACACCTACGTCCAACACTCTTCGTCAAGCCGCACGTCAGGATCGACATAACAACCGGCAGCCTCTTCATGACAAGAGTTCACAAGAGCTATTCGACGAGCAAGACAGTCGACGCCGTCAAAACCAAGCTACACTCGAGCAAGCACAAGACCGGCAACGACTACGCCAACAACAACAAGAGCGAGCTCGTCAACACCAAGAACAACTAGATGCCGAGGCTAATTGCCAAGCACAACAACGTCGAGAAGCTCAAGCTATGGAGGCGCAACGAGCATTACAAGATGCACATCGCAATGTGGCAGCCCGCACTCGACACACTCGTCAAGAAGAGGATTTCCTTCGTGATGAGATGCAAGAGAGGCGCCATCAAGCAAGAATGCAAGACAAAGCTCCTCCTCAAGCGCGCCAAGAGCATCAACTTCGACAAGAGCAACATGAGATTGCTAATCGTCCCAATCAAGACCGCCCTCCCAATAGGCAAGGCAACAATGAAGACCATCGCTATGGCAAGCTCAAGTTCACCATGCCAAAGTTTTCCGGAAGCATTGATCCCGAAGACTACCTATCATGGGCATTGAAGGTTGACAATATCTTTCGCCTTCACAACTTCGATGAAGAGAAGAAGATCGCAATGGCATCCCTTGAGTTCCAAGACTATGTTCTCATTTGGTGGGAGCAAATCATCGAGAGAAGAGAAGCAAAAGGCGAACCTCCTATCACCACTTGGGCTCAAATGAAGGAAGTCATGAGAGCACGCTTTGTGCCCACACACTACAACCGTGACTTGTTCAAGAAGCTACAACTCCTCAAGCAAGGTACCAAGTCCGTTGAAGAGTACTACAAGGAGATGGAGATTGCGATGATACGAGCAAACATCACGGAAGATGAAGAGCAAACAATGGCGAGATTCTTGAATGGACTCAACTATCCTATCAAGAAGATTGCGGACTTCCAACCATACAACAATCTCCTCGAGCTAGTACATCAAGCAACCAAAGCGGAGCGACAAGTTCAAGAGGACTCCAAGTTCAACTCCAAGAACTTCGGCTCCTACAACTAAGCTTCAATGACTTCGGCCACTCCTCCTACCTCTACCAAGCCATCTACAAACATCGGTGACAAGTCAAGCTACAAGAACGCGACTACATCGAGTCATCCACCTTCTACCAACAACTTCAAGTCTAGAGCTTCATCATCTACAACTCCAACCGAAGACAACCCCAAGACAAGCTCCATCAAATGTTTCACATGTGGTGGCCGCGGTCACAAGTCATTCGAGTGCACCAACAAGAGAACGATGATCTTCAACGACGACGGCACATATGACTCGATGAGCAACGACGAAGTGGACGTCATCGAGCACGTCGCCGTGCACCGGCGTATCAACGAAGAAGAAGACCGTCAAGTGTTTTGTGACAATGACTCAAGTCCCAATCTTGTTGTCTCCAAAGTCTTGACACTCCAACACCAACAAGATGACGACCAACGATGTCACATCTTCCATACAAAGGCCGACATCAATGGACGTTCCGTCAACGTCATTATCGACGGAGGAAGTTGTCACAACTTGGCGAGTAACGAGCTATGTTCCAAGCTTCAATTGGTAAAGAAGAAACACCTTCGTCCTTACAAGGTCCAATGGTTGACCGACTCCGGCACCATTCAAGTGGAGCATACGGTACAAGTTTCCTTCAAGATCGGCGCCTACGAGGACACCTTGGAGTGTGATGTAGTTCCCATGACGGTGTGCCACCTTCTTTTGGGACGACCTTGGCAATTTGACGGCGGAGTCATCCACAACGGACGAACCAACTACTACAGCTTCAAGATGAAGGGCAAGGAAATAGTGCTCCGACCAATGTCTCCAAGTCAAGCAGCCGCCGACAAGCTTTTACCAACCAATCATCGTGGAGAGCATGGTGAGAGAGTGAGCCACCAAACGGAGAGTGAGAGCCACAAGCCAAATATGAGCGACTCCACGATGAGCGACAAGAAGCAACTAGTACTATTTGCCACCAAACGTGAGATGAGAGAAGTGTGGGAGAACCCATCGAGTGTCTTTCACCCTGTGCTCTTATGCAAAGGGGAAGCCAAACCTACTAACACTTCACCACCTCTACCTTTAGTGTTGCCTAATTTGTTGCAGGAATTCTCGGACGTCTTTCCCGATGAGCTACCTCCGGGTCTACCTCCACTTCGCGGAATCAAACACCGCATCGACCTCATACCCGGCGCACCACTTCCAAACAAGGCTACTTACCGCGTCAACCCCGAGGAAACACAGGAGATACAACGGCAAGTACAACAACTCATCGACAAAGGTCATGTACGTGAAACCTTAAGCCCTTGTGCCGTTCCGGTTATTCTCATGCCTAAGAAAGATGGAAGTTTTCGCGCAAATGCATGCTTGTTACGCAAATGCTTGCTTGTTACGCAATTTGAGTTGAATGTGATTGGCTTTGAGCACATAAAAGATTTATATGAGCATGATCCTTTCGTTGCAAATGCTTATGCTAAGTGCTTGATTCACACTTCTTGGGAACATTACTACATCAAGGATGGATATCTTCTGAGAGCTAACAAACTTTGTATTCCCGAGTCTTCGCTTCGTTTGCTCCTTTTGCAGGAATCTCATGGAGGAGGACTCATGGGACAATTTGGACGCGACAAGACGTTTGCTACCCTCTCTAAGAACTATTTTTGGCCCAAGATGCTCCGTGCCGTCTCACGACTCACCAACCGATGTTCTACATGCCGCAAAGCTAAGTCGAAAGCTCAATCTCATGATCTTTACATGCCTCTTCCTATTCCATACCATCCACGGGAAGACATAAGCATGGATTTTGTACTTGGATTGCCTAGGACTCCAAATGATGAGGACATCACTAACAAGGTTACACCCACAGCTCCAACTGACACATATACAGGACCAATTACTAGAGCTCGCGCACGCCAATTAAATTACCAGGTACTTTCGTTTCTTGGTAATGAATCTAATGTTCATGAGAATATGATGCTGCCTAAATTGGATACATTTGTCTTGCTTACAAATGAAGGGCCTAGCTTGGACAAGAAGGATGAACATTGGAGCAAGATCAAGCATGGAGATGATGGCATGCGCAAGGGGGACAAGAATGAAGTTACAATGGATGATTTCAGGACTTTGAAGCCACCATAATGAGTGCGAGAAGCCTTGGACGTAATATACAAGATGCCACTTCATAAATTTCATCCAGAGGCTATTTTAGGTGCTGCGTCACCTTATTATTGGGCCAGGCCCATGTAATTTCGAAATACTTGAGTATAGGCTGTTTTTAGAGTTCGTATGTGTGGGGAAACAAGAGTTAGGGTTGGTTTCGGACCCCTCCACCAAGGGCCACGAAATTCCCCCCTTTTTCCCTCATATATACAGCCCTTAGGGCGTCGTTTAGACTTTGGGTTTTGTTTAGATTAAAAGTTCGCCATAGCTGCAACTTCGCGTACTTCGTTTGTGTTAAACGACCAGACCAAGGCGTCACAGAACCCCACCTTGATCAATAAAGCTTTCCTCTTATATTCGCAATATCCAGATTGCAATCTTAGTTTCTTGCTTGTTCTTCGTTTGCCTGCAGGAAACAGACCTTCGTGGTCAGGTTGATCGTGCTCCGGCGTGGTCAACAACCTCTCGGAGTTGGTTTAGCGATTGCTAAGGCGCGACGTCCTCGCACGTTCGTAGTCGGATCGTCAAAGTCGACTTCCTCCAAAACGATAACCACCATCTCATCGAAAGACGGGACACCTTTGCCTCTATCAAGTGGTATCAGATTTCCAGGTTGCTCGGTGAGATTTTACAGTTTTTCATAGTTTAGATCGAGTCTGTTCTTCATACCTATAGTCCACGAAAAAGCCAAAAAAAAAATTTAGGGTTAGTTCATCCCATCCGAACCAATCTGAGCCTTTGCATAATCTTTTCTGTATTTGCTTTGTTGAATTTGCGGTTGCATCGTCGTGTCCAGTTGCTGGTCTTAGCGTCTAGTCTTTTAGAGTTTCGAGTTCTGGTCATAAGTTGTCACGCCGCCGCCGCAACATCTTCATCACTACTGCCACATACCACCACCGATCCGTATCCATATAACACCACCAATCCGAATCCATATACCACCACCGCTACCATAACCTACCACTGCTGCCATATCCTACCACCATATATCCACCACCAATCCGAGTTCTTTTCATATTAGGTTTGTTCTCGAAATCCATCTAGGTTTCGGATTTGTGTTTCCTTGCCTGCGTAGGTCTCGGAAAAAAAAAATATTCGGCAGGTGAAAATATTTTTTCCCTATCCTACTTTTGGGCTTTTCTGAGTCTTTTGAGACACGTGCCACCATACTGATTTTTTCCCGCACTTTTTCGTCGTCGCTGCCCTGATTCCGAAAAAAAAAATTCGTCAAAAAAAATTCCGTGCCTATCATCTTAGTTTGACTTGGGAAGTGTTTTGAGACACTCGCCATTATAGTGATTTTCGGCAAAAAAAAAAGAGGCGAAAAAAAAAAATTCAGAGTGTGCTTTCCCCTTGATTACGTGCAGCGCCGTGATTTCGTTAGTGTTCTAGGCTCGCGTCTCTAGTACGGTCTAGCCTAGGACCAGCACAGTACCGTCGTTGAGCGTTTATTCACCTTTGCATCTCTGAATTGATTATTGCTGACCCTTTTTGCTACCATATTATAAGCCTTCCCAGCTCCACATACATCTACATCGTGCGTTTGACTCTCCTTGGTAATCGCTCTATCCAAGCTTTGAGAGTTTTGACTACATCGGTTGCCGATCACCGCCTGCTGCTGGGTAAGAACTGGTAAGAATTTGAGATTTGCTTGTCGGATTTGTGACACCCGCCACCCCCACCACTTCTTAGTAGTCTGTAGGATCATATTCTTGTGTGTTTCTATTGCTGCTAACCATGCCAGGATCACAAGTCGACGAGACTGACTGGGAGAACTTGACGAACAAGGAGCTTCATGATAAGTTTCAGCAAATGATGAGTGAACAGGTGCAAGATGTGCTAAACAGATTTGACGAGGCCATGGAGAAGATAGATGGCGTGGAGAAGACGTTTGACACAAAGCTCGATAACAAGTTTGCTGAATTGCTTGCGCGTTTTCCACCACCACCGGCTGCTGCAGCTGTCCCACCTCTTCAACAACAACAACAACAACAACGACGCCTTCCGAATCAAGTGGGACGAGCACAGCGCGTTCCCCTTGAGACTGGTCAAGCTTCTGGTGCTGTTGTTGCTGTTTCAGTAGCTCCTGCTGCTACTGCAGAGGTGGAGGACCATTACGAGGATGAGGTTGACCAAAATCAGAACTACGTGCAACAACCAGCACCACCACCACCAGGTCGTCCTCATGCATATCATCGCAACGGTAGGGCTGCACCACCACCTGAGGTACATGACCATCTTCCTAAACTGAAATTGAATATTCCACCATTTGAGGGTAGATATCTTACTTGGGAGTTACAAACTGAACAACGTTTTACATGTTTAAACTATCCCGGGAGAGACGTGTTCCTGCTGCTGTTTGTGCTTTCACTGGTTTTGCATGTGTTTGGTGGTCTGAACATTGTAGATTATATCCTATTCCAGCTACTTGGACTGCTTTGAAAACTGCTATGCGTACTCGTTGGGTTCCACCATATTATCAACGTGAATTACTTCAGCGCTTAAGACAAGGAAAAAATTCTGTAGAAGAATATTATCAGCAATTACAAACTGGCCTGATTAGATGTGGTATTGTTGAGGAGAATGAAGCTATGCTTGCACGTTTTATGGGTGGATTAAATAGAGAGATTCAGACCATTCTAGAGTATAAGGATTATACTACTATCACTCGTTTATTCCATCTTGCTTGTAAAGCTGAACGTGAAGTGCAGGATCGACAGGCATTGGCGCGGACTAACTTTTCTGCAGGACGACCTTCATCATGGACACCGCGTGCATCCTCTACTTCCTCACATTCTACTGCACCGACACCTCCATCAGCTATTACCTCCAGCCATGATACAAGGAAGCAGGCACAACCACCATTATCTGCCAAGAGCACACCTATTGGGCCTGCACAGAGTTCTTCTTCTTCCATGGCATCAACAGGGCACACCAGTGATATTATTTGTCGTCGTTGTAAGGGAAGAGGACATTTTGCGAGAGATTGCAAATCTCAGCGTGTGATGATTGCTACTGAGGATGGTGGATATGAATCCGCTAGTGACTATGATGAGGAGACTTTGGCTCTTATTACACGTGAAGAACACGGCGGAGACGATTCTGATCATGAGACGCAATACATGGCTCCTGAAGATGCTGACAGGTATGAATGTTTAGTTGCTCAACGATGGAGAAGATAGATGGCATGGAGAAGACGTTTGAAACAAAGCTGGATAACAAGTTTGCTGAATTGCTTGCGCGTTTGCCACCACCACTGGCTGCTGCAGCTGTCCCACCTCTTCAACAACAACAACAACAACAACAACGCCGACTTCCGAATCAAGTGGGACGAGCACAGCGCGTTCCCCTTGAGACTGGTCAAGCTTCTGTTGCTGCTGTTGATGTTTCTGTAGCTCCTGCTGCTACTACAGAGGTGGAGGACCATTACGAGGATGAGGTTGACCAAAATCAGAACCACGTCCAACAACCAGCACCACCACCACCAGGTCGTCCTCATGCATATCATCGCAACGGTAGGGCTGCACCACCACCTGAGGTACATGACCATCTTCCTAAACTGAAATTGAATATTCCACCATTTGAGGGTAGATATGTTCCTGATATATATCTTACTTGGGAGTTACAAACTGAACAACGTTTTACATGTTTAAACTATCCCGAGGAGAGACGAGTTCCTGCTGCTGTTTGTGCTTTCACTGGTTTTGCATGTGTTTGGTGGTCTGAACATTGTAGATTATATCCTATTCCAGCTACTTGGACTGCTTTGAAAACTGCTATGCGTACTCGTTGGGTTCCACCATATTATCAACGTGAATTACTTCAAAAACTGCAGCGCTTAAGACAAGGAAAAAATTCTGTAGAAGAATATTATCAGCAATTACAAACTGGCCTGATTAGATGTGGTATTGGTGAGGAGAATGAAGCTATGCTTGCACGTTTTATGGGTGGATTAAATAGAGAGATTCAGACCATTCTAGAGTATAAGGATTATACTACTATCACTCGTTTATTCCATCTTGCTTGTAAAGCTGAACGTGAAGTGCAGGATCGACAGGCATTGGCGCGGACTAACTTTTCTGCAGGACGACCTTCATCATGGACACCGCGTGCATCCTCTACTTCCTCACATTCTACTGCACCGACACCTCCATCAGCTGTTACCTCCAACCATGATACAAGGAAGCAGGCACAACCACCATTATCTGCCAAGAGCACACCTATTGGGCCTGCACAGAGTTCTTCTTCTTCCATGGCATCAACAGGGCACACCAGTGATATTATTTGTCGTCGTTGTAAGGGAAGAGGACATTTTGCGAGAGATTGCAAATCTCAGCGTGTGATGATTGCTACTGAGGATGGTGGATATGAATCCGCTAGTGACTATGATGAGGAGACTTTGGCTCTTATTACACGTGAAGAACACGGCGGAGACGATTCTGATCATGAGACGCAATACATTGCTCCTGAAGATGCTGACAGGTATGAATGTTTAGTTGCTCAACGTGTTTTGAGTGTGCAGGTTACACAAGCTGAGCAAAATCAGAGGCATAATTTGTTCCATACAAAGGGAGTTGTGAAGGAACGTTCTGTTCGCGTGATCATAGATGGAGGGAGTTGCAACAACTTGGCTAGCATGGAGATGGTGGAGAAGCTATCTCTCACCACAAGACCACATCCACATCCTTACTACATCCAATGGTTCAACAACAGCGGCAAGGTTAAGGTAACACGTACTGTTCGTGTGCATTTTAGTATCTCTACATATGCTGATTATGTTGATTGTGATGTGGTACCTATGCAAGCATGTTCCTTATTACTTGGTAGACCATGGCAATTTGATAAAAATTCTGTACACCATGGTAGAAACAATCAGTATACTCTTGTTCATAAGGATAAAAATATTACTTTGCTTCCTATGACTCCTGATTCCATTTTAAAAGATGATATTAATAGAGCTAATCAAGCAAAACAGGAGAAAAATAAGAGTGAAAATCAGATTGTGGCAAAAGAATTTGAGCAACAAATGAAGCCTAATAATAAACCATCTACTGTTGCTTCTGAAATTAAATTGAAAAGTGCATGTTTATTTGCCACCAAATCTGATATTGATGAGCTAGATTTTAGCAAATCTGTTTGCTATGCTGTTGTATGCAAAGAGGCATTATTTTCATTCGAGGACGTGCCTTCCTGATGTAGGGTGGAACCCTAATCAGCGGACCTTTCACGATTTGGAGGGTGGCACACGATGCACACGGGGAAACACAAGGGAAAGACGGGGAAAACACAAGAGAGAACACTCAAATCAACACGAAAGCAATCACACAAGCGCTAGATTCGCGATACAAGGTCGAGATACATGATCCAAAGTCAACAACGGTGATACAGATAGTCTTCTCCCGGAGGAGGTCTTGATATCCCTGGGGATCTTCTCCGTGAAGGAGGTCCTGAATCCGTAGTGGATCTTCTCCGTAGAGGCGCACCGTCTCGTGGGAGAAATCCACACAAGTATCAAATGAGCTAAAACCACAGCTAACCCTAAACGGAATGAGGAGAGGAGTATATATAGTCTACGGGTGAAGGGGATACACGGGCCTCGGCCCAAGTGATGTGCGCAGGCATATCAGGGGCCGGACGTCCGGGCGTCGAGCCGGATGTCCGGGGCTTCGCGGGGCGCCGGATGTCCGGGACCATGGGCCGGATGTCCGGGCTGGAGTGGGCGCGCCTCGGGTGCTCTCTGGACAGAAGCGCCGGATTTCCGGGCCCGAGGCCGGATGTCCGGGCCATGTCTGGCCGGATGTCCGGGCCCTGGCCGGATGTCCGGGCCCTGTAGCTTCGGCTGCTGCTGGCCTTCGGTAGCTGATCGTCCAGGGGCCGGATGTCCGGGCCAGGGGGCCGGATGTCCGGGGCCTGGAGCTGCTTTCTGGTCCTCTTGTTGCATCAGCTCGTCCATGACCTTGGGGACTTGTCCATCTTCAAGCTCTTCACCGAAGTGGTCTCCTTCACACCTGAGCACACAAAGCACACCCGTTTGAGGTAGCAACCATGTCTCGCAAGATTCGTATGGAAGTGAGGCTAGGAGTGACGTCACCTCGGTCTCGAAAGCTCTAGCACGAGCACGTGTCATAGGTCCTTGAAGCACTTGAGGAGGTGAAGGAGGGTCCGTGGGGATGACCTTGGGATGCTCCGCATCATCTCCCCTCCCTTGGGAGAGATCCGTCCTCGGATCGAATTCGTCATCACCATGGAACGGAGAGAGATCCTTGACGTTGAATGTGTCGCTCACGGAGTACTTGTCTCGAGGGAGTTCGATCTTGTATGAGTTGTCGTTGTAGCGGGCGAGCACCTTGAATGGTCCGTCGGCGCGAGGTAGAAGCTTGGACTTGCGCTCGTGTGGGAAGCGGTCCTTGCGAAGATGAAGCCAGACAAGATCGCCCGGTTGAAACACCATTTGTGTCTTGTTGATGTTGAGCTTGGTGGCGAGACGTTGGACTTGGCGCTCGATCATTGCCCTTGTATCCTCGTGCACCTTCTTGAGATAGCTTGCTCGAGCATTTGCATCCATGTTGATGCGCTCTTGTAGCGGTAGAGGTAGAATGTCCAAAGGTGACAACGGGTTGAAGCCGTATACAACCTCGAATGGCGACTTGCCGGTGGTCGAATGTCTTGCGCGGTTGTAGGCGTACTCGGCGATGGGTAAGCAATTCTCCCATTCCCGGATGTTCCGCTTGATCAACACACGAAGGAGAGTGGAGAGCGTGCGGTTCGTCACCTCCGTCTGGCCGTCCGTTTGTGGGTGGTACGCCGAAGAAAAGAGTAGCTTGATTCCCAGCTTGGCACATAGTGTTTTCCAAAAGTAACTCAGGAACTTGACGTCCCGGTTCGACACGATCGTTTTAGGCACGCCATGAAGACGAAGTATCTCCCTGCAAAAGAGAGTGGCAACATGTGAAGCATCGTCGATCTTGTTACAAGGAATGAAATGAGCCATTTTGGAGAATCTATCTACCACCACAAGCACAGAATCTTTGCCCGTTTGAGTCCTAGGCAAGCCGAGTATGAAATCCATGCTTATGTCTTCCCATGGATGATATGGTATAGGGAGAGGCATATAAAGACCGTGAGATTGAGCTTTGGACTTAGCTTTGCGGCATGTTGAACATCGGTTGGTGAGGCGTGAGACGTCACGAAGCATCTTGGGCCAAAAATAGTTCTTAGAGAGAGTAGCAAACGTCTTGTCGCGTCCAAAGTGTCCCATGAGTCCTCCTCCATGCGATTCCTGCAAAAGGAGCAAACGAAGCGAAGACTCGGGAATACAAAGTTTGTTAGCTCTCATAAGATATCCATCCTTGATGTAGTAATGTTCCCAAGAATTGTGAGTCAAGCATTTAGCATAAGCATTTGCAAAGAAAGGATCATGCTCATATAGATCTTTAATATGCTCAAAGCCAATCACGTTCAACTCAAGTTGTGTTACAAGCATGCAGTTGCGTGAAAGCGCGTCCGCCACAACATTTTCTTTGCCCTTGATGTATTTGATGACATAGGGAAAAGACTCAATGAACTCACTCCATTTAGCATGACGCTTGTTCAACTTAGTTTGACCTTTGAGATACTTGAGTGTCTCATGGTCCGTATGAAGAATGAATTCATGAGGTCTAAGATAGTGTTCCCAAACGCGTAGAACTCTCACCAAGGCATAAAGCTCTTTATCATATATGGGGTAGTTAAGTTGCTCTCCCGATAGCTTCTCGCTAAAGTACGCAATTGGGCGCTTTTCTTGCATTAGCACGCCACCTATGCCGGTACCACTGGCATCACAATGAATCTCAAACGGTTTGTCAAAGTTTGGTAGGGCTAGAAGTGGTGCGTGCGTGAGCAAGCTCTTAAGCTCATTGAATTCGGTGTCTTGCGAAGGACCCCAAATGAAGGGTGCGTTCTTCTTGCTCAAAGCGTGTAGAGGCATAGCAATGGTGCTAAAGTCCTTCACAAAACGTCGATAGAAACCGGCTAAACCAAGGAAACTACGCACTTGCATGAGATTCTTAGGTTGAGGCCAAGTTTTAATTGCTTCAATTTTAGTTTCATCAACGTGAACACCTTGAGAAGACACGACAAATCCTAGAAAGACAACCTTGTCAACGCCAAAAGTGCATTTTTCCATATTAGCATACAATTGTTGTTTGCGAAGTGCTTGCAAAACTAGTTGGACATGGTCAACATGTTCTTCAAGCGACTTGCTAAACACTAGAATGTCATCAAAGTAAACGACAACAAAGACACCTATGTAGGGTCTAAGAACAAAGTGCATAAGACGCACAAAAGTGCCGGGTGCTTCCGATAAGCCCATTGGCATAACAAGCCACTCGTATAACCCGAACTTGGTTTTGAAAGCAGTTTTCCACTCATCACCCTCTTGAATGCAAATTTGGTAGTAACCACTTTTAAGATCAATTTTTGAAAAGATAGTGGCACCACAAAGTTCATCACGCATGTCATCTAAGCGAGGAATAGGGTGACGGTATCGAACGGTGATAGCATTTATCGGTCGGCAATCGGAACACATGCGAAAAGTTCCGTCTTTCTTAGGCACGAGAATAACGGGAACGGCACAAGGGCTTAGACTTTCACGTACATGACCCTTGTCGATGAGTTTTTGCACTTGCCGTTGTATCTCCTTTGTTTCCTCGGGGTTGACGCGGTAAGGAGCCTTGTTTGGAAGTGGAGCACCGGGTACGAGGTCGATGCGGTGTTCTATCCCGCGGAGTGGAGGTAGACCCGGTGGTAGCTCATCGGGAAAGACGTCCGAGAATTCCTGCAACAATTTAGACAACACAAAAGGTGGAGGTGGTGAAGTGTTAGTAGGTTTGGCTTCCCCTTTGCATAAGAGCACAAGGTGGAAGACGCTCGATGGGTTTTCACACACTTCCCTCATCTCACGTTTGGTAGCAAATAGCACTAGTTGCTTCTTGTCGCTCATCGTGGAGTTGCTCATATTTGGCTTGTGGCTCTCACTCTCTTTTTGGTGGCTCGCTCTCTCACCATTCTCTCCACGATGGGTGGTAGGTAAAAGCTTGTCGGCGGCTACTTGACTTGGAGTCATAGGTCGAAGCACGAATTCCTTGCCCTTCATCTTGAAATGATAGTGATTCGTCTGTCCATTGTGTGTGACTCCACGATCATATTTCCATGGTCGTCCAAGAATAAGGTGGCACACGGACATTGGTATCACAACACACTCAAGAGTGTCCTCGTAGGCGCCAATCTTGAAAGAGACTTGCACGGTGTGCTCGACTCGAAGAATTCCGGCGTCGTTGAGCCATTGGACCTTGTAGGGGTGCGGATGCTTCGTCTTGACCAAATGAAGCTTGTCGCATAGCTCTTCACTTGCCAAGTTTTGCCAAGTTGTGGCAACTTCCTCCATCGATGATAACCTTGACGGAGCGTCCATTGATGCCGGCCTTCGTATGGAAAATATGACATCGTTGGTCGTCATCTTGTTGATGTTGGAGTGTCAAGACTTTGGAGACAACAAGGTTGGGGCTTGAGTCGTTGTCGCAAAACACTTGATTGTCTTCTTCTTCATTGACTTGGCGATGCATAACGACATGCTCAAGTGCTTCCATCTCATCATCGCTCATGGAGTCATAAGATCCGTCGTCGTTGATGATCATGGTGCGAACGGTCTTGCACTCAAATGACTTGTGGCCTCGTCCTTGGCACTTGAAGCATTTGATGGAGCTCGTCTTGTTGTTATCTTCGGTTGGAGTTGTAGTTGAGGAAGCTCTTGGCTTGAAGTTGTTGGTAGAAGGTGGACGACTCGAGGTAGTCGCATTCTTGTAGCTTGACTTGTCACCGAAGTTTGTAGAAGGCTTGGTAGAGGTAGGAGGAGTAGCCGAAGTCGTTGAAGCCTGGTTATAGGAGCCGAAGTTCTTGGAGTTGAACTTTGAGTACTTGTAGTCTTCTTGAACTTGTCGCTCCGCTTTGGTTGCTTGATGTACTAGCTCTAGGAGATTGTTGTATGGTTGGAAGTCCGCAATCTTCTTGATGGGATAGTTGAGTCCATTCAAGAATCTCGCCATAGTTTGCTCATCATCTTCCGTGATGTTTGCTCGTATCATGGCAATCTCCATCTCCTTGTAGTACTCTTCAACGGACTTGGTACCTTGCTTGAGGAGTTGTAGCTTCTTGAACAAGTCGCGGTTGTAGTGTGTAGGCACAAAGCGTGCTCTCATCACTTCCTTCATTTGAGTCCAAGTGGTGATAGGAGGTTCGCCTTTGGCTTCTCTTCTCTCTATGATTTGCTCCCACCAAATGAGAACGTAGTCTTGGAACTCAAGTGATGCCATTGCGATCTTCTTCTCTTCATCGAAGTTGTGAAGGCGAAAGATCTTGTCAACTTTCAATGCCCATGAGAGGTAGTCTTCGGGATCAATGCTTCCGGAGAACTTTGGCATTGTGAATTTGAGCTTGCCATAGCGATGCTCGTCATTGTTTCCTTGCCTAATGAGAGGGCGATCTCGATTTTGGCAATTTGCCATATCTTGTTGCTCTTGGTGATGTAGATGTTCTTGTTGGAGGTGATGTTCTTGTTGGTATTGTTGCTCATGTCGCGCTTGAGGAGGAGCTTCTTCTTGCATTCTTGCTTGATGTCGTCTTTCTTGCATCTCATCTCGAAGGAAATCCTCTTCTTGACGAGTGTGTCGATTGCGGGCGGCCACATTGCGATGTGCATCTTGTAAAGCACGTTGCGCCTCCATAGCTTGAGCTTCTCGACGTTGTTGTGCTTGACGGTTAGCCTCGGCATCTTGTTCTTCTTGATATTGACGAGCTCGCTCTTGTTGTTGTTGGCGTAGTCGTTGCCGTTCTTGTGCTTGCTCAAGTGTAGCTTGGTTTTGACGACGTCGATTTTCTTGTTCGTCGAATAGCTCTTGGGAACTCTTGTCATGAAGAGGATGCCGATGTTCATGTCGAGCTTGACGTGCGGCTTGACGAAGAGTGTTTGACGTAGGTGTACTTGAGTCTTGCGTTGAGTCGGTGTGTCGACTTGAGCGGCTTCGTCTTTGAGATGATGTTGAGGAAGAACGTCGGTTGATAATCAATGTCCGGAGCTCATTGTATTGAGTAGACATGTTGGTGTTGATGAGGTCGATTTGCTCCTTGGTACTTTGTTGGAATTGGCGTGCGTCCTCGGCGACTTGACCAATGTACTCTCGCATAGCTTCACTCTCTTGATGTAGAGCTCGTTGGACACCGAATAGATGTAGTTTGGTGACGTAGTTGTTCGCTTCTTGAGGATCGTCGAAGATCGGGTTTGTAGATGAACTTGGCCTATCCATCATCACAAGCAAGTATGTGAGTGGGAGAAAGGAGAAGACAATATCAATGTACCTTAACCGAGGTTGAAAATGGATCAATGATCACTTAACAATGTAACCCGGAAATAGCACTATTGGTATCACTTCGTGTCGATTCTCACACCTACACAAGTAAAGCTTTGAGAGGAGCTCGGTTAGGATGTGGCACAAATTCAATGCAATCGTCAAAATGACTCAAAGATGTTGAAAATGGTTCACAAATTTGCTCATGCAACAAGTAGATCACTAGCAAAGAGTAGCACACGGAACACACGCACGGATAGATAAATGTGGTTGTGCAACCAAGGATGAGCGAAAAATGTGGTAAACCACGGAAAATGCTCGTGTTGCACAACACTAGAGAGACGCTAACCGATTGCTTAATAGGCGGATACGCACTTGTGCACGACCTATAAGAGGCAAAATGTAACGACTATCTATCACAAGTATGCTATGAGTGTATGATGTGCCGATGCTTGAGCACAAGATGATGTTGCTATTTATGATCTCTTTGGATGCAAGGCGTATGATGCTATTGTTTCTTTGCTTGGATTGGCTCTTTTGCTTAAAAGCTTTTGAGCTCTTTCTTTGGGCACATATGTATGCTTCTCGTATCAAGGTAGCTATTGTGTATGCGGGACACTCTTGCGGCACATGTAGATATGCAAGATACCAAGATGATGTGATGTGACTCACAATGATGTAGTATGCAATATCTATGACTATCACTAATGTGCACAAGTGTCGTGGCCCGGCAATACTCAAATGGCTAGTCTCAATGGGAAAGCTACGCAAAGATGGTTCATAGGGTGACAATGCAATTGCAAGGTAGAATGAGCGAAGTGTCGTCGATGTTACCGTCCTTGCCGAAGTTGAGCGGTGGTGTTGTCGAAGTCTTGCCGTCCCAAGGTAGCCTAAACATCCAAGGAAACGGTGAAACCACAACTCAAGTATCCACGGCAAATGGAGACAAATTTTCCAAACTCGAAGCGGGTAAGCGATGGTGGTTGTTGCGGAAGATTGGTGGTGGTTTGCGGAAGAATGGGTGGATCACCGAATGAAAAAGGCGGTGGAGGTTTGCTAGGTGGGATGTGGTGGTGGTTTTGTGGCTGCGGGAGGCCGGATGTCCGGGCCAAAGGCCGGATGTCCGGGCCGGGCCGGATGTCCGGGGCACGAGCCGGATGTCCGGGGTGCCCGAGCCAGGAAGAACACGTTGCAATCGGTGGTTTTGTGGCAAAAATTCGGCGGATTTTGCGGATCAAAATCGGGGAAAAGTGGGGAAAAAGCTAGATCCACACGTGGCACAGCAAATCCATGGAACAAATTCAACAAAATCTTGCCAAATCAACAGATCACAGAAAATTTTTGGGTCTCTTTTTGTGGGGAATTTTTCGAAATTGGGAAGAACACGACAAAAACAAGCTAGAAGACGGGGTGTGGGGCTCCAAAATCGTGATCAACGTTGCTCTTGATACCAAGATGATGTAGGGTGGAACCCTAATCAGCGGACCTTTCACGATTTGGAGGGTGGCACACGATGAACACGGGGAAACACAAGGGAAAGACGGGGAAAACACAAGAGAGAACACTCAAATCAACACGAAAGCAATCACACAAGCGCTAGATTCGCGATACAAGGTCGAGATACATGATTCAAAGTCAACAACGGTGATACAGATAGTCTTCTCCCGGAGGAGGTCTTGATATCCCTGGGGATCTTCTCCGTGAAGGAGGTCCTGAATCCGTAGTGGATCTTCTCCGTAGAGGCGCACCGTCTCGTGGGAGAAATCCACACAAGTATCAAATGAGCTAAAACCACAGCTAACCCTAAACGGAATGAGGAGAGGAGTATATATAATCTACGGGTGAAGGGGATACACGGGCCTCGGCCCAAGTGATGCGCGCAGGCATATCAGGGGCCAGACGTCCGGGCGTCGAGCCGGATGTCCGGGGCTTCGCGGGGCGCCGAATGTCCGGGACCATGGGCCGGATGTCCGGGCTGGAGTGGGCGCGCCTCGGGTGCTCTCTGGACAGAAGCGCCGGATTTCCGGGCCCGAGGCCGGATGTCCGGGCCATGTCTGGCCGGATGTCCGGGCCCTGGCCGGATGTCCGGGTCCTGTAGCTTCGGCTGCTGCTGGCCTTCGGTAGCTGATCGTCCAGGGGCCGGATGTCCGGGCCAGGGGGCCGGATGTCCGGGGCCTGGAGCTGCTTTCTGGTCCTCTTGTTGCATCAGCTCGTCCATGACCTTGGGGACTTGTCCATCTTCAAGCTCTTCTCCGAAGTGGTCTCCTTCACACCTGAGCACACAAAGCACACCCGTTTGAGGTAGCAACCATGTCTCACAAGATTCGTATGGAAGTGAGGCTAGGAGTGACGTCACCTCGGTCTCGAAAGCTCTAGCACGAGCACGTGTCATATGTCCTTGAAGCACTTGAGGAGGTGAAGGAGGGTCCGTGGGGATGACCTTGGGATGCTCCGCATCACTTCCTCTTTGCCTCCTGCTGTCACTAACATTTTGCAGGAGTTCGCCGACGTCTTTCCACAAGACGTGCCACCGGGATTACCACCTATTCGAGGGATTGAGCATCAGATTGACTTAATTCCCGGTGCATCGCTACCCAACCGCGCACCATACCGTACCAATCCAGAAGAGACGAAGGAGATTATGCGTCAAGTACAGGAGCTACTCGACAAAGGTTATATACGCGAATCCCTTAGTCCTTGTGCCGTTCCTATTATTCTAGTGCCGAAAAAGGATGGTACATCGCGTATGTGTGTTGATTGTAGAGCCATTAATAATATTACTATTCGTTATCGTCATCCTATTCCTAGGCTAGATGATATGCTTGATGAATTGAGTGGCTCTACAATATTCTCCAAAGTTGATTTGCGTAGTGGATACCATCAAATTCGTATGAAATTGGGAGATGAATGGAAAATAGCATTTAAAACTAAGTTTGGATTATATGAGTGGTTAGTCATGCCTTTTGGGTTAACTAATGCACCTAGTACTTTCATGAGATTAATGAATGAAGTTTTACGTGCTTTCATTGGACGATTTGTGGTAGTATACTTTGATGATATATTGATTTTTAGCAGATCTTTGGAGGAACATTTGGAACATTTACGTGCCGTTTTTATTGCTCTACGTGATGCACGTTTATTTGGTAACCTTGGAAAGTGCACCTTTTGCACCGACCGAGTATCTTTTCTTGGCTATGTTGTTACTCCACAGGGAATTGAGGTTGATAAAGCCAAGATTGAAGCTATTGAGAGTTGGCCGCAGCCCAAAACGGTCACACACGTGAGGAGTTTCCTTGGCCTCGCTGGATTCTATCGGCGTTTTGTGAGAGATTTCAGCACCATTGCTGCACCTCTCAATGAGCTTACAAAGAAGGATGTGCCTTTTGTTTGGGGTACTGATGCGGAGCATCCTACGGACATCACCATGTCAAGAGCCCATGTGGCAAGTGACACGTGCGCCATCTACTTCTCATACATAAAGGTGAATCTTCTCCTTTACACGTGTTCACTTGACCCCTTCGAGGATGGTATACTACTTGACACTCCACTTGTGTGCATGCATAGGTGTTGTCGGAGCTTCACGGACGACGAGGAGGAGCGCAAGCGCCAAGGAACGCCTACACCATCCGCGAGGGAAGCGTGGAAGCGAAGACGGAAGAAGAAGAGCCTGTCCAGTCCGGAACGGGCGGTACTACCGCCTACAAGCGGTACTACCGCTCCCAAGCGGTACTACCGCCTACATGCGGTACTACCGCTCCCAAGCGGTACTACCGCCCGAGGTCCGGTACTACCGCCCTGCCTGTGCGCAGCCGTGGGCCTTTGGCCTTGTATCCCTCGCCACTTACCCCTTCGTGGCTCAGACTATAAATAGACCACCTCCACCTCCTTTCTAGGGTTAGCGAATATGATAGCTCATTTGTATGTGAGCTTTGCTCCTACCTTCTCCTCTTGAGAGAGTGAGACTACCTCCACCTTGGAGAAGATCCCTTGATGAGGACATCACTAACAAGGTTACACCCACAGCTCCAACTGACACATATACAGGACCAATTACTAGAGCTCGCGCACGCCAATTAAATTACCAGGTACTTTCGTTTCTTGGTAATGAATCTAATGTTCATGAGAATATGATGCTGCCTAAATTGGATACATTTGTCTTGCTTACAAATGAAGGGCCTAGCTTGGACAAGAAGGATGAACATTGGAGCAAGATCAAGCATGGAGATGATGGCATGCGCAAGGGGGACAAGAATGGAGTTACAATGGATGATTTCAGCACTTTGAAGCCACCATAATGAGTGCGAGAAGCCTTGGACGAAATATACAAGATGCCACTTCATAAATTTCGTCCAGAGGCTATTTTAGGTGCTGCGTCACCTTATTATTGGGCCAGGCCCATGTAATTTCGAAATACTTGAGTATAGGCTGTTTTTAGAGTCCGTATGTGTGGGGAAACAAGAGTTAGGGTTGGTTTCGGACCCCTCCACCAAGGGCCACGAAATTCCCCCCTCTTTCCCTCATATATACAGCCCTTAGGGCGTCGTTTAGACTTTGGGTTTTGTTTAGATTAAAAGTTCGCCATAGCTGCAACTTCGCGTACTTCGTTTGTGTTCAACGACCAGACCAAGGCGTCACAGAACCCCACCTTGATCAATAAAGCGTTCCTCTTATATTCGCAATATCCAGATTGCAATCTTAGTTTCTTGCTTGTTCTTCGTTTGCCTGCAGGAAACAGACCTTCGTGGTCAGGTTGATCGTGCTCCGGCGTGGTCAACAACCTCTCGGAGTTGGTTTAGCGATTGCTAAGGCGCGACGTCCTCACACGTTCGTAGTCGGATCGTCAAAGTCGACCTCCTCCAAAACGATAACCACCATCTCATCGAAAGACGGGACACCTTTGCCTCTATCAATTCTCGTCTTTAGCAAGTCGCTTGAAGAACATGTTGACCATGTCCAACTAGTTTTACAAGCACTTCGCAAACAACAACTATACGCTAATATGGAGAAATGCACTTTTGGCGTTGACAAGGTTGTCTTTCTAGGATTTGTCGTGTCTTCTCAAGGTGTTCACGTTGATGAAACTAAAATTGAAGCAATTAAAACTTGGCCTCAACCAAAGAATCTCATGCAAGTGCGTAGTTTCCTTGGTTTAGCCGGTTTCTATCGACGTTTTGTGAAGGACTTTAGCACCATTGCTATGCCTCTACACGCTTTGTGCAAGAAGAACGCACCATTCATTTGGGGTCCTTCGCAAGACACCGCGTTCAATGAGCTTAAGAGCTTGCTCACGCACGCACCACTTCTCGCCCTACCAAACTTTGACAAACCGTTTGAGATTCATTGTGATGCTAGTGGTACCGGCATAGGTGGCGTGCTAATGCAAGAAAAGCGCCCAATTGCGTACTTTAGCGAAAAGCTATCGGGAGCGCAACTTAACTACCCCATCTATGATAAAGAGCTTTATGCCTTGGTGAGAGTTCTACGTGTTTGGGAACACTATCTTAGACCTCATGAATTCATTCTTCATACGGACCATGAGACACTCAAGTATCTCAAAGGTCAAACTAAGTTGAACAAGCGTCATGCTAAATGGAGTGAGTTCATTGAGTCTTTTCCCTATGTCATCAAATACATCAAGGGCAAAGAAAATGTTGTGGCGGACGCGCTTTCCCGCAAATGCATGCTTGTAACACAACTTGAGTTGATGTGATTGGCTTTGAGCATATTAAAGATTTATATGAGCATGATCCGTTCTTTGCAAATGCTTATGCTAAATGCTTGACTCACACTTCTTGGGAGCATTACTACATCAAGGATGGATATCTTATGAGAGCTAACAAACTTTGCATTCCTGAGTCTTCGCTTCGTTTGCTCCTTTTGCAGGAATCGCATGGAGGAGGACTCATGGGACACTTTGGACGCGACAAGACGTTTGCTACCCTCTCTAAGAACTATTTTTGGCCCAAGATGCTTCGTGACGTCTCACGCCTCACCAACCGATGTTCGACATGCCGCAAAGCTAAGTCCAAAGCTCAATCTCATGGTCTTTATATGCCTCTTCCTATTCCTTACCACCCATGGGAAGACATAAGCATGGATTTCATACTTGGCTTGCCTAGAACTCAAAATGGAAAAGATTTCGTGCTTGTCGTGGTAGATAGATTCTCCAAAATGGCTCATTTCATTCCTTGTAACAAGATCGACGATGCTTCACATGTTGCAACTCTCTTTTGTAGGGAGATACTTCGTCTACACGGCGTGCCCAAAACGATCGTGTCGGACCGGGACGTCAAGTTCTTGAGTTACTTTTGGAAAACCCTATGTGCCAAGCTCGGAATCAAGCTACTCTTTTCTTCGGCGTACCATCCACAAACGGACGGCCAGACGGAGGTGACGAACCGCACGCTTTCCACTCTTCTTCGTGTGTTGATCAAGAGGAACATCCGGGAATGGGAGCATTGCTTGCCCATCGCCGAGTTCGCCTACAACCGCGCAAGACATTCGACCACCGGCAAGTCGCCATTCGAGGTTGTCTACGGCTTCAATCTGTTGTCTTCATTGGACATTCTACCTCTACCGCTACAAGAGCGCATCAACATGGATGCAAGTGCTCGAGCAAGCTATCTCAAGAAGGTGCACGAAGATACAAGGGCAATGATCGAGCGCCAAGTCCAACGTCTCGCCACCAAGCTCAACGTCAACAAGGCACCAATGGTGTTCCAACCGGGAGATCTTGTTTGGCTTCATCTTCGCAAGGACCGCTTCCCACACGAGCGCAAGTCCAAGCTTCTACCTCGCGCCAACGGACCCTTCAAGGTGCTAGCTCGCTACAACGACAACGCCTACAAGATCGACCTTCCTCGAGACAAGTACTCCGTGAGCGACATCTTCAACGTCAAGGATCTTTCTCCCTTCCATGGTGATGAAGATCTCGATCCGAGGTCGGATCTTTCCCAAGGGAGGGGAGATGATGCGGAGCATCCCAAGGACATCCCCATGGACTCTCCATCGCCTCACCAAGTGCCCAAAGGACCGATGACTCGAGCCCGTGCAAGAGCTCTCGAGACCGAGGTGACCTCGCTCCTCTCTTTACACCTTTCGGATTCACTTGAGACATGGCTTCTACCTTCATCAGAGACTCTATGCATACTCAGGTGCTTGGACGAAGGCCACGGGACAGCTCTACACGATGCTCAAGATGACAGGCCCGACTAGTGCACGAGACAAGAAGAAGGAAGGCTGAAGATGCTACAGGCACCGGACGTCCGGCCAGCACCGGACGACCGGCGACTTCCAGGCACCGGACGACCGGAAGACACCGGACGTCCGGCCTCTCCCAGACGACCGGACGACCGGAAGCCACCGGACGTCCGTGACATCGGCAACAGAAGCTAAATAGCGGAAATCCGAGGATTACCAGACATCCGGTCCCTCCGGAACCACCGGACGTCTGGTAACCAGCGGACGTCCGCTCCGACTGCGTCCACCCATGTACTATATATACTGTTGACTTCCCTCCTTTCGAGGTAGCTATGGTTTAGCTCATTTCTCAGACTTGTGTGGATTTCTCCCACGAGACGGTGCGCCTCTACGGAGAAGATCCACTACAGATTCAGGACCTCCTTCGCGGAGAAGATCCCACGGGATTCCAAGACCTCCTCACGGAGAAGACTATCCTTGTATCACCATCGTTGACTACGGATCATGTATCGCACTTTGTATCGTGGATCTAGCGCTTGTGTGATTACTTTCGTGTTGATTTGAGTGTTCTCTCTTGCGTTTTCCCCGTCTTTCTCCTTGTATTCCCCGTGTTCATCGTGTGACACCCTCCAAAACGTGAAAGATCCGCTGATTAGGGTTCCACCCTACATCACCCGTTGCACAACAAGGGGAACCCAGCCTGGCTCTTTAAGAATCCGGCTGACGTTATGCGACTCCGCCCTGGCCTTGACCACAATTTCACGGTGATGGCACATGCCCATTTCTGCCAGCGGCTTTTCCAGCTTGATGTGGGTCGTGATGTCGAGGTCGAACAGACCGGCAAGGCCGCGAGGGCTGCCGCAAAGGCCGGCAAGGCCATCAAGGGGCCGTTTTTCAAGCTGCCAGCGGGAGTGGTCCCGTTGTGCAATAATTCACGCCGGTCCGAGATCATCGCCATGATGCCAGACTGCAACGCGCACGGCCCTGTCCCAAGCTGGAAGGAGCCGGTGGACGCGGATGTGCAGCGATTCTTCGACTCTCTGGTTGAGGTGTATGTCAATGCTGACGCCGAGTTGTGGCTTGTCATGGACACCACCCAGGCAGAGCTGGACTACATCGCCACTACGGCGAGGGAGGCGCAGCTTGCCATGGAGGCCGGTAGTGCCGAGGGTGTGGAAGACAAGGCCGCAACAACTGCGGAGGAGGAGGAGCTCGCCCGGTGGGCGGCGGCCGCCGGGGAGGCTAGCAGCGCCGGCACTGGAGCTCCGCTTGTTGAGGATGCGGTCGACGAGTCGTCGGAGGAGGAGGACGTGGCGGCGGGCTCGACGCCAGCCAGGGGAAGAGGGCGAGTCCTGTGGCGGGATAGTTCCGGCGAGCCGGTCCAGCCCGGCAGGGCTACGCGGCCTCAATTTGACCCTGGAGGGGTCTGGGCGTCACACAAGGGCCACGGCAGCGAAGAGGCTGACGAAGGCCGCTGAGAAGAAGAAGGCAACAGCCCCTTCTCCATCTGGGCGCGTACAAACTCCGCCTTCTTCGCCTCCTCTGGCAGACGTCGACTCGGATGTTGACGCGGAGCTCCCTTTTGATCTTGGGCCTCTCAGCCCGAAGAGGAAAAGGGAAGTGGTGGAAGAGGAGGAGATGGATGACGAGTAAGTAGCCCGTTCCGTACTG
Source organism: Secale cereale (assembly GCA_902687465.1). Lineage (NCBI taxonomy): Eukaryota > Viridiplantae > Streptophyta > Magnoliopsida > Poales > Poaceae > Secale > Secale cereale. The sequence continues at coordinate 265,114,134 of LR738713.1, read as the reverse complement.
CCATTTCCATTCCTCTGAGTTAAGTCACTCATCTTGATCCGTCTTTGCTTTTGCAGGGATGCATAGACGTTGGCCCAGTGGGTGAAGAGGGCGAGGGCCTCGGCGAGCGGTCAGCCCTCGGCTGGGGCTTCAGAGACGCCCCTGGTTGTGTTGAGCAGCCCGGACAGCAGCCCCCGGCACAGCCCCAACGTAAGTTCGTCACCCTCCTCTTACTCGACATGTGGTAGGTGTTCGATGCTATGGTGCTGACCTTGTCGGGTTTGTAGGAAGGGAGCGGCAACAGGAGGAGCCACAGAGGGCCACCCCCAACACACCACCCCCATCGACTACGCCGCCGCGAGGGGCGTCCCCGGCAAGGGCACCAAGCACGGAGCCCACACCCATGGAGGAAGAGGGGAACTTGGGCACTGGTGACTCTGCCACGGCGCCAAGTACTGGCGGGGAGGGGACCTCTGCTTCATAGCCCGGCACCGGTGAGTCGCCTGTCCTCTGTCTCTGTTTTTTCCTTATTCTTTTTCTTGGCTTCATTGCTCCCATTACTGCCCAGGCCCTCCTTCAACAGCTATGGAGGACGTGGATACTGTCATTGGGGATATTGCTGAGGAGGCCGCGGCGGAGGCCAACGGGATTGCCGCCGAGGAGGCTGCCAAGGACACCGCTGCGGGGGCCGCCAAGGCGACCAGTGAGGCTTCTGCCGAGGGCGCCAGCGGTGGGCCTGCCGAGGAGGCCGGCAAGGCCACAGCCGAGGAAGAGGTGGTCGATGATCAGCCTCCTTCCTCCACAACCTCGGGCCCGGGCAGGTATCTGAAGGTGGGCGACGATCTTTTCGTCCATCTTCTAGGGGCATCAAGTTCCCGATCGCCCGCCGGAGGGGAAGTCCTTGACGGCGAGGTGCTCGCCGCCACCGGGCTCGAGGTGGTGGATGAACCGGGCGTCGGCGGCGATGGTTCTCCAGAAGAGCAGCTTTTCCGTGCCATGGGGGCCAATTTCCGGAAGCTCCATGTGCTCTACCGTGCCCGTCTGGACAAGGTTAAGTCCAAGATGGCAGCGGTGGACAAGGCGGAGGTGGACTTCAAGGCGCGCGTTGCTGAGACGCAGGCCTGGTTCCACCAGACTCGCGAGGAGCAGAGGGCCTTCCAGGGGGAATTGGCCAAGCGTGATGTAGAGCTCACCATGAAGATGGCTAACATCGAGAAGGCCCAGGAAGAGGCAGCGAATTTGGCTGCCGCAGCCGAGGCCGCCCGGAACCAGCATCAAGCCGCATTGGATTCCCAGGAAGAAGACCTCTCCGTGCATGAGGCGAGGCTTGCCGCAATGCTCCGCGGCAAGGATGAGGAGCTCGAGGCCCTTGTCGTGCGGCGGACTCGTGAGCTGGAGCAGAGGCACAAAGAGGCACTCGATGCCCAGGCTCTGGCCCACGCCGGCAAGGTGAAGGAGGTGGAGGTAGAGCGCGACGAGCTGAAGGAACAGGCCCTCAAGCTGTCCAACGAGAAGAGCACGCTCAATTGTGCCTTGGCAGAGGCGCAAGGAGCGGCCATCAGCAGGGCTGGGGAGCTCTCCGAAGCGCAAAACTCCATCAGAGATCTCAAGCTAAAGCTGGAGAATCTCGAGAAGATGTTGTCGGAGAGCACGACTCGGGAGGAGACCTTGACCAGGAGCCTAGAGGAGGACAAGCAGCTGCGGGCGAACGAGGCCGCCTCCCACCAGGAATACGTGGCGGGCGAGAACAGATGGATCAGCCGGCTGGAGGACGTCGCTGGTAGGGTCACCTTGCAGTTGGCCATCATGGGGATGCCAAACATGAGGTATGCCCCTGAGTGGAGCGGGACCGTCAACGCCAAGCTGACCCAGTTCTTCGAGGGTGTCCTTGGCGCCTTGGCTGATCTTCACTCCAACAGAGCGGCCACGCTGGCCGGGGAGGCCTGGCGACTTTGCCGGGGGGTCATGACCAAGGTCCTCACCAAGATGGCGTACTGGAATTCCGACCTTGACTTCGTAGCCGCGATGGATAGCTTGCCGGAGGGTACTGACCTCACGGTTCTCAAGGAGCGCATCAAGCCCGTCATCAGCTACTTCGACGAAATCAAGAGGGTGGAAGGCCAGCGCCGGGATTAGGCATCCCGTTCTTCTTCGCCGCTACGGGTTCATGACCAAGACAAGTTTTATCTTTAGTTAGAACCACAGCAATGATATGATGTATATAACTTTGAAGCACTTTTGGGTTTATGCATGCTATTTCCCTGTTTGTTGCCTCTTTGTACGTCCACCCTACGCTAGCTGGGTAGGCTTGCCGATGCGGAAACCCAGGGCGGCCTCTTGGGGACGGGTCCCCATTGGCCTGCCGGGCGAGCGTGCTACCGGGTGAGCCACCTTACTGCCCTTAACGCAGCCGCTCGAACTGTCGAGTTTGACTCGAGTCAGAGTCGAGAGCCTTGCCAATTGCGGAAGGCTACCCTACCGTTTCCAACGCAGCCGTTTGAACCGTTGAGCGGACTCGAAACAGAACAAAGGCATTGCCGATCGAGAAGGGCCCCATTTGCGTACAGGTTTCTTTTTGTACATAGAACGACAACTCCGAGGATAATAACTTTATATAAAAGAATGGAAATATCCGGGGTTCAATGTAACTTAGCTTCTGTTTGCAGCCGTTTGAGCGCTGATCTTCCGGCCTCCTTTCTTCTCAGAGAGCCACGAAGACGAAAGAGTGCTGGGCTAACTGCTAGAGCCGGTTCTCACAACTGCAGCCCCCTGCCTGGCGCGCCAAAGATGTCGGTGTATTGGGAACGACACCTATGGGATCACAAGAATCCCTACTACGGTTGCGGGGCACGGGGTTGAGAGAAGAGCAGATCAAACAGATAGCACACGGTTCGTTTATCCAGGTTCGGGCCCCGAGGATGCGTAAAACCCTACTCCTGCTTTGGTGGATTGTATGTTTGTGTTCTTCAGCTAGCTATGGGGCGTGAGGAGCTCCAAAAAGCCGAATCCTCCTCTTCGTCGCCTCGGGCCTCCTTTTATAGGGAAAAGGGGTTGCCACAGTGGCACACATGAGGTGGAAAGGGTACAGTGATGCGAGGTTATCCCTCGCATTACATGACAAGGCGCATTTAATGCGTCTTGCTTAGTTGTCCTTGCTTTATCGGGGACGGGGGAGATATCCATCTTGTCCGTCGCCGCTCCTTCTTGTGTCGACACGGGCCATGGCCAGCGATGCCTAAGATGCCATGTAGGTAAGCAGGCAGCTGAGGTGGCGCAATGGTGGGTCTTCACGAATATCTGCATGTCGCCACGCAGGTGCCTGCCTAGCTGGTTGGGTCAACAGCTGCGTAAGGCGGTGGAAGTTTAGTTGGCGTGGGCCGGATGGTGGCCCCGCGGATGTTCTCGGCAAGGGTCTTACCGGGGCCCCGGCAAGGGTCTTGCCGCGGCGCCTACTCCCATCCCCGGCAAGGTGTTTGCCAGAGGTCTTATTGCCATCCCCGGCAAGGTGCTTGCCAGAGGTCTTGTGGTCTTCCTTGGCTGGGATCCCGCCAAGGGTCGTCGTCTTCTTAGTGTGTGTGTGATCTTGAATGTCTTCACAAAGATCTGCATGCCACCACGGGGATCTCTCTCGAATCCTTGCCCTATGGGGGCAGCGGACTCAAGGGTGATTTGCCCCGTAGGCGTGGGGTGAGTTGCCGCGGCAAGGGTCTTGCCGGGGCTGATAAAGCCAGCCCCGGCAAGGATCTTGCCGGGGCTGCTAAAACTGGCTCCCGGCAAGGATCTTGCCAGGGGAACCCGCTTCGTCCCTTTGCTCTTTGTGGTCTTGTTCTTGGTATTTTCCATCGAGCTTCGGTCTCACCCTGGCTCACCTCCCTTGCCTTGCTTGGTGTGGCGGTACCCGTGGCTCAGACTGCCCGTGCACAGTCATAGGGGTACAAAAAGTGTACCCCCCCTTTTTGTACACCGACATGTTCCATGACAATACCAAAATTATCATCAAGGAAGTGTTCACTTCCATGACGATAAATGACGTTTCATGGAAGTGCCTTCATCAAGGGTAACCGACACGTGGCATCCACCATAACGGGTCGTTGTTAAGCTGTCGTGTTCGATTTTTGATCCATTAACCCGTTAACAGCCTGGACCAATGGGGATTTTCCTTGTGCAAAATTGTCATTCGCCGAAGGAAACACGTGTGAGCTTGTCATTGGGTCAGATAGGCACCTATGATATGCCAACACGTGCGACGGCCCAACAGTGGCCCGTTTAGCTTACAAAGGCCGGCCCATTTACTTGGTCAAAAGTTAGCGGTCCGGCCCATAAAAAGCGTGTTGATAGAGGCAAAGGTGTCCCGTCTTTCGATGAGATGGTAGCTATCGTTTGGATGAAGTCGACTTTGACGATCCGACTACGAACGTGCGTGGACGTCGCGCCTTAGCAATCGCTAAACCAACTCCGAGAGGTTATTGACCACGCCGGAGCACGATCAACCTGACCACGAAGGTCTGTTTCCTGCAGGCAAACGAAGAACAAGCAAGAAACTGAGATTGCAATCCGGATATTGCGAATTCAAGAGGAAAGCTTTATTGATCAATGGGGTTCTGTGACGTCTTGGTCTGGTCGTTGAACACAAACGAAGTACGCGAAGTTGCAGCTATGGCGAACTTTAATCTAAACAAAACCCAAAGTCTAAACGACGCCCTAAGGGTTGTATATATGGGGGAAAGAGGGGGCAATTTCGTGGCCCTTGGTGGAGGGGTCCGAAACCAACCCTAACTCTTGTTTCCACACACATACGGACTCTAAAAACAGCCTATACTCAAGTATTTCGAAATTACATGGGCCTGGCCCAATAATAAGGTGACGCAGCACCTATAATAGCCTCTGGACGAAATTTATGAAGTGGCATCTTGTATATTTCGTCCAAGGCTTCTCGCACTCATTATGGTGGCTTCAAAGTCCTGAAATCATCAATTGAAACTCCATTCTTGTTCCCCTTGCGCATGCCATCATCTCCATGCTTGATCTTGCTCCAATGTTCATCCTTCTTGTCCAAGCTAGGCCCTTCATTGGTAAGCAAGACAAATGTATCCAATTTAGGCAGCATCATATTCTCATGAACATTAGATTCATTACCAAGAAACGAAAGTACCTGGTAATTTAATTGGCGTGCGCGAGCTCTAGTAATTGGTCCTGTATATGTGTCAGTTGGAGCTGTGGGTGTAACCTTGTTAGTGATGTCCTCATCATCCTCCCCTTCTTGAATTGAAGTCGTCCTCGACGGAAGCTCATGTTCCTCACCCAAGTAAGGCTTCAAATCTGCAATGTTAAATGTGGGACTAACCCCAAAATCTGCAGGCAGCTCAAGTTTATATGCATTATCATTTATTTTCTCTAACACCTTGAAAGGACCGTCAGCACGTGGCATTAGTTTTGACTTGCGCAAATTAGGAAACCTATCCTTACGCAAATGTAACCAAACAAGATCTCCAGGTGCCAAGACAACACGTTTTCTACCCTTATCTCCAACAAGTTTATATTTAGCATTCATGCGCTCAATATTTTTCTTAGTTAACTCATGCATTTTTAAGATCAATTCAGCACGTTGTTTAGCATCAAAATTAACCTTCTCCGAAGATGGAAGAGGCAACAAATCAATAGGTGCACGAGGTAGGAAACCATAGACAATTTCAAAAGGGCACATCTTAGTAGTAGAATGCAACGAACGATTATAAGCAAATTCAATATGAGGCAAGCATTCTTCCCACATTTTCTTATTATTCTTCAAAACAGCCCTAAGCATAGTAGACAAAGTTCTGTTGACTACTTCAGTTTGTCCATCAGTTTGGGGGTGACAAGTAGTACTAAAAAGCAGTTTAGTCCCCAACTTAGCCCATAAACATCTCCAAAAGTGGCTAAGAAATTTAGTATCATGATCTGAAACAATAGTATTTGGCACACCATGCAAGCGAATAATTTCACGAAAGAACAAATCAGCAACATTAGCAGCATCATCGCTTTTATGACATGGTATAAAGTGTGCCATCTTCGAGAACCTATCCACGACAACAAATATGCTATCCCTCCCCTTCTTTGTTCGAGGTAAACCCAAAACAAAGTCCATAGATATATCTTCCCAAGGAACACTAGGGACAGGCAAAGGCATATATAAACCATGAGGATTGAGTCGTGACTTAGCTTTTTGACATGTAGTGCAGCGACCAACAAAACGCTCAACATCCCGTCGCATCTTTGGCCAAAAGAAATGTGTAGCAAGTACGTCCTCCGTCTTCTTCACGCCAAAGTGTCCCATTAATCATCCTCCATGCGCCTCCTGCAACAACAAAAGACGAACAGAGCTAGCTGGAATGCATAGCTTGTTAGCACGAAACACAAATCCATCATTAACGACGAACTTGTTCCATGTTCTCCCTTCTTTGCAATTCTGCAATACATCTTTAAATTCAGCATCATGCACATATTGATCTTTGATGGTCTCCAAACCAAATATTTTAAAGTCAAGTTGTGAAAGCATAGTATAACGACGAGATAATGCATCAGCAATAACATTTTCTTTTCCCTTCTTGTGTTTAATAACATAAGGGAAAGTCTCTATGAATTCAACCCATTTAGCATGTCTACGGTGCAGTTTTGCTTGACTTTTAATGTGCTTCAAAGATTCATGATCAGAATGTATAACAAATTCTTTGGGCCATAAATAATGTTGCCATGTTTCCAAAGTCCGAACATGAGCATATAATTCCTTATCATAAGTAGAATAATTCAGACTAGGCCCACTCAATTTTTCAGAAAAGTATGCAACAGGTTTACCATCTTGTAATAACACACCTGATACGGAGTATCCCATGATCATCCCCATGTTCACTCGACGAGACCTCAACTACACACAATTGGACACAAGGTTCACACGCTCCTCTCTGAACCTCCACTTTCTACATGTGAGACATGCCTACTACCTCAAATATATGTGCTATGCATGTTCAGGAACACCCAAGGAGACCATGGAGAACCCAAGGACCAAGGCCAAGTGCGCGCGGGAGAGAAGGAAGAAGGGCCAGCACCTACAGGCCCCGGACATCCGGCCCCCAGGCCCGGACATCCGGCGCCCCGGACATCCGGGCCCTGGCCGGAAATCCGGCGCCACTGTCCAGAAGACACCCGTGGCTCAACCCCTCCAGCCCGGACATCCGGCCCCTCGGCCCGGACATCCGGCGTCTCGGGAAGGCCCGGACATCCGGCCCCCGCCCGGACATCCAGCCCCTGTCTGCGCACAGTGTATCGGGCCTGAGGCCCATGTATCCCTCTCCCACTTACCCCTTCGTGGACCTAGACTATATATACCCCTCCACCTCCTCCTAGTTAGGGTTAGCTGAGTGATAGCTCATTTGATACTATCTAGTGGTTCATCTCCTTGTGAGTGACTGCGGCCCCTCCACGGAGAAGATCCACTACGGATTCAGGACCTCCTTCATCGGAGAAGATCCCCAGGGATATCAAGACCTCCTCACGGAGAAGAACCGGTTACCCTTTGTATCGTCCCTTGTTGATCATGGATCTTGTATCTCTTTGTGTTTCGAGGATCTAGCATATGTGTGACTTGTTCTTGTTGGTTTGAGTGATTCTCTCGTGTTTTCCCTCGTGTTCCCTCTCGTGTTCTTCGTGTTCATCGTGGGATCCCCTCCATTTCGTGAAAGATCCGCTGATTAGGGTTCCACCCTGTATCATATGGTATCATGAGCCACGGTTTCTCACGAATTTGGAGCCTCCCCACCGTTTTCTAGCCTTGTTTTGTTGTGTTCTTCCCCAAATTCGAAAATTCCCCACCAAAAATAGCCCCAAAAAATTTTGTGATCTGTTGGTTTGATGAAGTTTTGTTGATTTTGATCCATGGATTTGCTTGGTTTCAAGTGGATCTAGCATTTTCCCAAGTTTCCCCATCTTTCCTCCACAAAATCCATCAAATTTTGCCCCCAAAATCATCAAATTCCGCCCACAAACGAGTTTGGAAGTCCCGATTCAGATCTGGAATCGTCGGGCCGGACATCCGGGCCATAGGCCGGACATCCGGGCCATCGGGCCGGACATCCGGGTCCCCGGCCGGACATCCGGCTCCTGGAGGGCAAAATCGCGCAGGTTTCTGGACATCAGGCCCCGGAAATCCGGGCTCCACCTCGGATGTCCGACCCCTGGGATTTCAGCCACCCGTGTTTCACCGTTTTGTCCATAACTAATTCATCCGAACTCCGATTTCGACGTTCTTGAGCTCGTTTTGAAGCTCTTGACATCCCCCATAACACAAAAATACCACCATAATCATTTGACTCCATCATATTTTGTGGATTTTGGCATCTTTGCCTAGGGCCTCCACCATATCATCCGCATAACCACCACCGACTTCCGCAACCTAACCATTTTGTCCCCCATAGCATTTGTGGTTGCTTGAGTAGTGATTTGAGTCTCCTAAGGTGTTTAGGCTACTTAGGGACCATTGCTTCTTCATCAACCACCACCACCACTTCCGCTTACCCATTGCCATTATACATAGCCAACCCAACTTAACCAAATTTTTGTTCAAGCTTGTTTGAGTTGTGGCTTGTGTCTCCTAAGGTGTTTCGGCTACTTAGGGACCGTGACTTCAACTCCGACATCGTGTATAGCCCATCATTCTACTTCCGCAACCACCACGGCATAGCCGCTACCACCATTTGACATTTGTCCTTGAGATTTTGAGTTGTGGTTTTTCCGTTTCCTAAGGTGTTTCGGCTAATTAGGAACGGGTCTACATCAAGAGCACCACCACTCATCATCGACACGGACGGTAACTTCGACGACATCTTTGTATATCCCCCTTGCAATTGCATTGTTAACCCCTAGCCCATTTTTGCGTCACTTACCCATCGAGACTAGCCATTCGAGTATTGCCGGCAACGTGACTTGTGCACATTAGTGATCATACTTCCCATAGCATACATACCATATCACCGTGGTGCATATCTTGGTATCATCTCTTGTTACACAAGGTTGTCATCGCATATACTCAATTGCTATCTTGGTTCGTGAAGTTTTGCATGAGAAAAGAGCTCAAAAGAGAAAGAGCCAAACAAGCTTTTAAGCACAAAGAAAAAGATACGCAAAGAGCTTTTAAGCAAGAACCATAGCATCATACTACATTGAGATTGTCATACTTGATCATCTTGGATCATCTTGTGCTCAAAGCACTGGAACATCATACACATAGCATACTTGGGATAGAAGTCGTTGCATTTTGCATAGTAGGTTGTGCACAAGTTCGTATCCGCCTATTGTGCAATCGCGCTAGCGTCTCTCTAGTGTTGTGCAACAAGAGCATTTTCGTGAATTCCACATTTTGGCTCACCCCTTGGTTGCACGACCCCACTTATCTATCCGTGTGTGTGTTTCCGTGTGCCACCCATATTGCTATTGGTCTTCTTGTTTCACTTGCGAATTTGTGAATCTTTTTCAACATTATTGAGTCTTGCTAACATTTCGCTTCAAATTTTTGTGCCACTATCCTCACCGAGCTCCACCATAAGCTTTACTTGTGTAGGTGTGAGAAACCGACAAGAATTGGTACCAATTGTGCTATTTCCTTGTTCCACATTTGAGTGATCATTGATCCATCTTCAACATCGGTCAAGGTACATTTTGTATAGTTCTTCTCTTTCTCCCACTCATACTTGCTAGCGTCTTGTGATGGATAGGCAAGGCATTTCATCTCCGGTCTTCGACATCGACGGCGCGAACAAGGACATCCACGAGAAAACCATCGGACTACAACGAGAAATGCAAGCGTGCTTGGGCAACATCGCCATCGAACAACGACACTTCGCGACAAGGACAATGGCTTCCTTCGACGACATGTGCGACTCCTTCAACAAACAAATGGCGGAGCTCCGACACTTGGTGGTCGATTACAAGTCTTCTTCCCCTTCGTCATCCTCTCGGCGGCGACGTTCAAGTCACAAGTCTTCGGAGCGCAAACATGATGCAAGTGCAAGTCTTCCACGGCCACACCGCCATGGCGACCATCGACATAGTCATGAAGGGAAAGTCACCTCCAAGCATCATGTGCACGACGACGACGAACGACACCTACCAAGAGCTCAAGCACGACAACGACATCATCATCATCAAGATGCTCGACAAACGCATATCTCCAAGTCCGAAGAAGCTCTACATCACGCCAAGGCCAAGCTTCAAGAGCAAAAGAGAAGATCGCGAGACAAGCACACCCAAGATGGAGCTACGGCTACAACCACCACTTCGGCATCTTCGCCAAGTGCTATCAAGGCATCTTCGCCTTCGGACGTACGGCATCTTCGCCTACTTCCCATGAGTTCGCCTACATCGACATCTCCAACTACAAGGCGAGCACCTACGAGCGAGGGTGACACTTCCATCTTCGGAAGCTCCCCACATCAAGACGGCGACAAGACGGTCGATCAAGGGCCATCCCCTTCGACTACGGCATTCACCTTTGGAGGCGTTATGGATGAGGCGGCGAACGGAGTTGAGTTTGGAGACGTTTGCACCTACATCTCTCCGACACCCATATATCATGAGATGCCCCAATTTCCATGTGAGGAGAGACACCACCATATGAGTGACATGAGTGACTCCACCATATGTGAGATTGAGAGCATTTCTTTTGAGAGGACGAGAGTGATCACCACTATCCCAACACATGAGAGCATGCCACACATCATATGTGAGGTTGAGAGCCATTTGAGTGACTCCACCAACCATACGAGTGAGAGCATCCATGAGGGAGTGAGTGAGCCACACCACTTAGTGAGTGAGGTAGTTGATAGGGCACGTGAGGCCACTATGATTTCTAACGACTTAACCTCTACTCCGAGTGTGTTTTCTTTGGTGCTAGGTCTCCTACAAGAGGACATGCCTACCCTCGATGAGTCCGTCCCTCCAATGGACAAACCGATGGCCATGGTGGAAGAAGATGTACCCCCCACATGGTACCATCAAGTTGCAACCTCACCTACAATACATGAGCGATGCTCCAAAGGTAACAAAGGTGATGGTGCTTCTTTCGTCCCACTTGTGGACTATATCACCAATGATTGCTTGCATGATGTTGATTCACCTATGACCATGCTTCATGCTAGTGCAACTTCCTCATGTCTTGACTTACCTATTTATGATGAATATGATGATGAGCATGTTGAGTTGCCTAGTTGTGATGCTATGCTCCATAGGATATCATGTGACAATTCTTTTGGTCACATCATGTTTGATAATCCTTTGAGCTTGTCATATGCTATGAGTGAGATCTCACATATTGTATCTTTTCAATCTCATCATAGTACCTATGCATGCCCCATTAAAGTGAATCCTATTTGCACTTGTGGCATAGATGACAAGATGATGGTCATTGGAATGTGTTTCTCTTGCGATGATATTGCCATGCTCCCTTTACATAATGTGCGCAATTCATCCACTATGCCATGCCATGAACACATTGTTCCAAGTATGCTTTGCTTTGGATGTTGTCAATATTCTCCATGTGATGCTTCCATTGATGCTCATGAGGAGACCCCCATAGTTTCCTCATACATACTAGGAGATCTTGATGCATTCCATACTTTGCATAGTTACCATGATTGTGTGCACCATATGCATTCCATGAATAAAAATGCTCTACCTACTTGTCATGATGCATCACACAACTTGAGTCTCCATTACGCCATACATAACAACAAACCTCTCATGATGGATGACATGTTTCTATACCACGCATCTCATTTATTTGAGCATTGGATATTATGTGCTAACCAACACTTGCATGTGCGCATCATGATGGATGATGTGTACATATACCACGCACATACAATTTTTCCTTTGGCTTTGTCTTGTGTAGGTACTTTTGCAAACTCGTCAACCTCACAATCCCATGAGTTGACGAAAAGAGCTCTTGAGAACAACGACGATTTGGGATCCCGTGGATTGTCCCTACCACCGTTCTCTTCACGCAACCACTACGCGCATCTCTTTTACTTGGGTCTCACACGGCTATGGGCGATTTGCCACTTCTCACATTATGCCCATACTATCGTGTTTACTTTGCATGTTATGCCTCTTGCTATGATTTCGCCATGCAATTGTGACCCTTCCTTGCAATTACCAATGCTTCACCATTATGATACTCCTATGTGTATTTGCATGCTTGGTGGAGACACTAGTACCTATTGCCATGATTTCTCTGTGCCCCATGCTATTGTTGATTCTTGTGTTGAGAGAGTCATGATATCACATTGCTATTTCCATATGGCCTCTCATCAACACATTGATGCTATTTTGCTCATATCTTTCTTTCATGCTTGTGCTATGCCATGTGCATCATGTATTCTCACTATTTGCACACATGCCATGATTGCCATGATTACTTCTAGTATGTTGCATCTTTGCACTACTAGCTTGCTTGACTTGATCACTATGCTTGCTTGCTATGTTGCATCACCCATGTTCCTCTCTTCCTTGCTTTCTTGGGTTGATGACATATATGTTCATGCATTTCACATGATATATCTTGACCATTGTCACTTGTCTCCAATAGTTGCATCTCTCATTTTCACTTATAATGAGTGCAACTGTGCTATGCTTGTTGATCTCGGCGACTTTGACAACTTTCTTGTGATGCATACTTGCTTGATTGAGCCTATTGCACTTGGTTGTTCTCGCATCATATGCTTACATGCCATGCCACATTACCTTGTCCTTTCTTATGATAAGAATGATGCTAGCACTTGTTGCGTATTTTCCCTCACGAATGCTAGGTTTTGCATTCATGCTAACCTCATTTGTTTTTCCGAGTGTTTGTCATGTTCTTTCATTTTGAAGGATTCACAAGGCGATATTGGATGCACCTTCGGACCTTCACTCATGCCACGACATCGAGCATTGTCCATTCACGACTACCGTTTCCATGGTGATGAGGTTTTTGATCCGAGGTCGGATCTTCCCCAAGGGAGGGGAGATGATACGGAGTATCCCATGATCATCCCCATGTTCACTCGACGAGACCTCAACTACACACAATTGGACACAAGGTTCACACGCTCCTCTCTGAACCTCCACTTTCTACATGTGAGACATGCCTACTACCTCAAATATATGTGCTATGCATGTTCAGGAACACCCAAGGAGACCATGGAGAACCCAAGGACCAAGGCCAAGTGCGCGCGGGAGAGAAGGAAGAAGGGCCAGCACCTACAGGCCCCGGACATCCGGCCCCCAGGCCCGGACATCCGGCGCCCCGGACATCCGGGCCCTGGCCGGAAATCCGGCGCCACTGTCCAGAAGACACCCGTGGCTCAACCCCTCCAGCCCGGACATCCGGCCCCTCGGCCCGGACATCCGGCGTCTCGGGAAGGCCCGGACATCCGGCCCCCGCCCGGACATCCAGCCCCTGTCTGCGCACAGTGTATCGGGCCTGAGGCCCATGTATCCCTCTCCCACTTACCCCTTCGTGGACCTAGACTATATATACCCCTCCACCTCCTCCTAGTTAGGGTTAGCTTAGTGATAGCTCATTTGATACCTAGAGCTTTGCTCATCTAGTGGTTCATCTCCTTGTGAGTGACTGCGGCCCCTCTACGGAGAAGATCCACTACGGATTCAGGACCTCCTTCATCGGAGAAGATCCCCAGGGATATCAAGACCTCCTCACGGAGAAGAACCGGTTACCCTTTGTATCGTCCCTTGTTGATCATGGATCTTGTATCTCTTTGTGTTTCGAGGATCTAGCATATGTGTGACTTGTTCTTGTTGGTTTGAGTGATTCTCTCGTGTTTCCCCTCGTGTTCCCTCTCGTGTTCTTCGTGTTCATCGTGGGATCCACTCCATTTCGTGAAAGATCTGCTGATTAGGGTTCCACCCTGTATCAAAATGTACCTTGACCGATGTTGAAGATGGATCAATGATCACTCAAATGTGGAACAAGGAAATAGCACAATTGGTACCAATTCTTGTCGGTTTCTCACACCTACACAAGTAAAGCTTATGGTGGAGCTCGGTGAGGATAGTGGCACAAAAAATTGATGTGAAATGTTAGCAAGAGTCAATAAAGTTGAAAAAGATTCACAAATTCGCAAGTGAAACAAGTAGACCAATAGCAATATGGGTGGCACACGGAAACACACACATGGATAGATAGATGGGGTCGTGCAACCAAGGAATGAGCCAAAATGTGGAATCCACGGAAAACGCTCGTGTTGCACGACTCAAGAGAGACGCTAGCACGATTGCTCTATAGGCGGATACGACACTTGTGCACAACCTATAAGATGCAAATGTATGCAACGACTTCTATCCCAAGTATGCTATATGTATGGTATTCCGGTGGTATGATCCAAAATGATCGAGTATGACAATCTTAATGTAGTATGATGCTATGGTTCTTGCTTAAAAGCTCTTTGCTCATCTTTTTCTTTGTGCTTAAAAGCTTGTTTGGCTCTTTCTCTTTTGAGCTCTTTTCTCATGCAAAACTTCACGAACCAAGATAGCAATTGAGTATATGCGATGACAACCTTGTGTCACAAGAGATGATATCAAGAGATTCACCACGGTGATATGGTATGTATGATATGGGAAGTATGATCACTAATGTGCACAAGTCACGTTGCCTGCAATACTCAAATGGCTAGTCTCGATAGGTAGGTGACGCAAAAATGGTCTAGGGGTTAACAATGCAATTGCAAGGGAATATACAATGATGTCGTCGAAGTTAACGTCCGTGTCGATGATGAGAGGTGGTGCTCTTGATGTAGACCCGTTCCTAATTAGCCGAAACACCTTAGGAAACGGAAAAAGCACAACTCAAAATCTCAAGGACAAATATCAAATGGTGGTAGCGGCAATGCCGTGGTGGTTGCGGAAGTAGAATGATGGGCTATACACGATGTCGGAGTTGAAGTCACGGTCCCTAAGTAGCCGAAACACCTTAGGAGACACAAGGCACAACTCAAACAAGTTCGAACAAAATTGGGTTAAGTTTGGTTGGCTATGTATAATGGGCAAAGGGTATGCGGAAGTGGTGGTGGTGGTTGATGAAGAAGCAATTGTCCCTAAGTAGCCTAAACACCTTAGGAGACTCAAATCACTACTCAAGCAACCACAAATGCTATGGGAACAAAATTTGTTAGGTTGCGGAAGTCGGTGGTGGTTATGTGGATGATATGGTGGAAGCCCTAGGCAAAGATGCCAAAATCCACAAAATATGAAGGAGTCAAATGATTATGGTGGTATTTTTGTGTTATGGGGGATGTCAAGAGCTTTAAAACGAGCTCAAGAACGTCGAAATCGGAGTTCGGATGAATTAGTTATGGACAAAACGGTGAAACGGAAAAGTCTGAATTTCCCAGGGGTCGGACATCCGGGGTGGAGCCCGGAAATCCGGGACCAGATGTCCAGAAACGTGCGCGAATTTGCCCTCCAGGAGCAAGATGTCCGGCCGGGGACCCGGATGTCCGGCCCGATGGCCCGGATGTCCGGCCCGACGATTCCAGATCTGAATCGGGACTTCCAAACTCGTTTGTGGGCGGAATTTGATGATTTTGGGGGCAAAATTTGAGCGATTTTGTGGAGGAAAGATGGGGAAACTTGGGGAAATGCTAGATCCACTTGAAACCAAGCAAATCCACGGATCAAAATCAACAAAACTTCATCAAACCAACAGATCACAAAATTTTTTGGGGCTATTTTTGGTGGGGAATTTTCGAAATTGGGGAAGAACACAACAAAACAAGGCTAGAAAACGGTGGGGGGGCTCCAAATTCGTGAGAAACCGTGGCTCATGATACCATATGATACAGGGTGGAACCCTAATCAGCGGATCTTTCACGAAATGGAGGGGATCCCACGATGAACACGAAGAACACGAGAGGGAACACGAGGGAAAACACAAGAGAATCACTCAAACCAACAAGAACAAGTCACACATATGCTAGATCCTCGAAACACAAAGAGATACAAGATCCATGATCAACAAGGGACGATACAAAGGGTAACCGGTTCTTCTCCGTGAGGAGGTCTTGATATCCCTGGGGATCTTCTCCGATGAAGGAGGTCCTGAATCCGTAGTGGATCTTCTCCGTGGAGGGGCCGCAGTCACTCACAAGGAGATGAACCACTAGATAGTATCAAATGAGCTATCACTCAGCTAACCCTAACTAGGAGGAGGTGGAGGGGTATATATAGTCTAGGTCCACGAAGGGGTAAGTGGGAGAGGGATACATGGGCCTCAGGCCCGATACACTGTGCGCAGACAGGGGCCGGATGTCCGGGCGGGGGCCGGATGTCCGGGCCTTCCCGAGACGCCGGATGTCCGGGCCGAGGGGCCGGATGTCCGGGCTGGAGGGGTTGAGCCACGGGTGTCTTCTGGACAGTGGCGCCGGATTTCCGGCCAGGGCCCGGATGTCCGGGGCGCCGGATGTCCGGGCCTGGGGGCCGGTTGTCCGGGGCCTGTAGGTGCTGGCCCTTCTTCCTTCTCTCCCGCGCGCACTTGGCCTTGGTCCTTGGGTTCTCCATGGTCTCCTTGGGTGTTCCTGAACATGCATAGCACATATATTTGAGGTAGTAGGCATGTCTCACATGTAGAAAGTGGAGGTTCAGAGAGGAGCGAGTGAACCTTGTGTCCAATTTGATACGGAGTATCCCATGATCATCCCCATGTTCACTCGACGAGACCTCAACTACACACAATTGGACACAAGGTTCACTCGCTCCTCTCTGAACCTCCACTTTCTACATGTGAGACATGCCTACTACCTCAAATATATGTGCTATGCATGTTCAGGAACACCCAAGGAGACCATGGAGAACCCAAGAACCAAGGCCAAGTGCGCACGGAAGAGAAGGAAGAAGGGCCAGCACCTACAGGCCCCGGAGATCCGGCCCCCAGGCCCGGAC
This sequence comes from Secale cereale, assembly GCA_902687465.1. Lineage (NCBI taxonomy): Eukaryota > Viridiplantae > Streptophyta > Magnoliopsida > Poales > Poaceae > Secale > Secale cereale. The sequence continues at coordinate 265,097,190 of LR738713.1, read as the reverse complement.
ATCCGGCGCCCCGGACATCCGGGCCCTGGCCGGAAATCCGGCACCACTGTCCAGAAGACACCCGTGGCTCAACCCCTCCAGCCCGGACATCCGGCCCCTCGGCCCGGACATCCGGCGTCTCGGGAAGGCCCGGACATCCGGCCCCCGCCCGGACATCCGGCCCCTGTCTGCGCACAGTGTATCGGGCCTGAGGCCCATGTATCCCTCTCCCACTTACCCCTTCGTGGACCTAGACTATATATACCCCTCCACCTCCTCCTAGTTAGGGTTAGCTGAGTGATAGCTCATTTGATACTATCTAGTGGTTCATCTCCTTGTGAGTGACTGCGGCCCCTCCACGGAGAAGATCCACTACGGATTCAGGACCTCCTTCATCGGAGAAGATCCCCAGGGATATCAAGACCTCCTCACGGAGAAGAACCGGTTACCCTTTGTATCGTCCCTTGTTGATCATGGATCTTGTATCTCTTTGTGTTTCGAGGATCTAGCATATGTGTGACTTGTTCTTGTTGGTTTGAGTGATTCTCTCGTGTTTTCCCTCGTGTTCCCTCTCGTGTTCTTCGTGTTCATCGTGGGATCCCCTCCATTTCGTGAAAGATCCGCTGATTAGGGTTCCACCCTGTATCAACACCTCCTACCCCAATTCCACTAGCATCACATTCAAGCTCAAAATTCTTATTAAAATCAGGAAGTTGGAGTAAAGGAGCATGTGTCAACGTATCTTTCAATACCGTGAATGCTTCTTCCTGTGCAGTACCCCAAACAAAAGGCACATCCTTCTTTGTAAGCTCATTGAGAGGTGCAGCAATGGTGCTGAAATCTCTCACAAAACGCCGATAGAATCCAGCGAGGCCAAGGAAACTCCTCACGTGTGTGACCGTTTTGGGCTGCGGCCAACTCTCAATAGCTTCAATCTTGGCTTTATCAACCTCAATTCCCTGTGGAGTAACAACATAGCCAAGAAAAGAGACTCGGTCGGTGCAAAAGGTGCACTTTCCAAGGTTACCAAACAAACATGCATCACGTAGAGCAATAAAAACAGCACGTAAATGTTCCAAATGTTCCTCCAAAGATCTGCTAAAAATCAATATATCATCAAAGTATACTACCACAAATCGTCCAATGAAAGCACGTAAAACTTCATTCATTAATCTCATGAAAGTACTAGGTGCATTAGTTAACCCAAAAGGCATGACTAACCACTCATATAATCCAAACTTAGTTTTAAATGCTGTTTTACATTCATCTCCCAATTTCATACGAATTTGATGGTATCCACTACGCAAATCAACTTTGGAGAAAATTGTAGAGCCACTCAATTCATCAAGCATATCATCTAGCCTAGGAATAGGATGATGATAACGAATAGTAATATTATTAATGCCTCTACAATCAACACACATACGCAATGTACCATCCTTTTTCGGCACTAGAATAATAGGAACAACACAAGGACTAAGGGATTCACGTATATAACCTTTGTCGAGTAGCTCCTGTACTTGACGCATAATCTCCTTCGTCTCTTCTGGATTGGTACGGTATGGTGCGCGGTTGGGTAGCGATGCACCGGGAATTAAGTCAATCTGATGCTCAATCCCTCGAATAGGTGGTAATCCCGGTGGCACGTCTTGTGGAAAGACGTCGGCGAACTCTTGCAAAATGTTAGTGACAGCAGGAGGCAAAGAGGAAGGCACGTCCTCGAATGAAAATAATGCCTCTTTGCACACAAAACCATAACAAACAGATTTGCTAAAATCTAGCTCATCAATATCAGATTTGGTGGCAAATAAACATGCACTTTTCAATTTAATTTCAGAAGCAACAGTAGATGGTTTATTATTAGGCTTCATTTGTTGCTCAAATTCTTTTGCCACAATCTGATTTTCACTCTTATTTTTCTCCTGTTTTGCTTTATTAGCTCTATTAATATCATCTTTCAAAATGGAATCAGGAGTCATAGAAAGCAAAGTAATATTTTTATCCTTATGAACAAGAGTATATTGATTATTTCTACCATGGTGTACAGAATTTTTATCAAATTGCCATGGTCTACCAAGTAATAAGTAACATGCTTGCATAGGTACCACATCACAATCAACATAATCAGCGTATGTAGAGATACTAAAATGCACACGAACAGTACGTGTTACCTTAACCTTGCCGCTGTTGTTGAACCATTGGATGTAGTAAGGATGTGGATGTGGTCTTGTGGTGAGAGATAGCTTCTCCACCATCTCCATGCTAGCCAAGTTGTTGCAACTCCCTCCATCTATGATCACGCGAACAGAACGTTCCTTCACAACTCCCTTTGTATGGAACAAATTATGCCTCTGATTTTGCTCAGCTTGTGTAACATGCACACTCAAAACACGTTGAGCAACTAAACATTCATACCTGTCAGCATCTTCAGGAGCCATGTATTGCGTCTCATGATCAGAATCGTCTCCGCCGTGTTCTTCATGTGTAATAAGAGCCAAAGTCTCCTCATCATAGTCACTAGCGGATTCATATCCACCATCCTCAGTAGCAATCATCACACGCTGAGATTTGCAATCTCTTGCAAAATGTCCTCTTCACTTACAACGACGACAAATAATATCACTGGTGTGCCCTGTTGATGCCATGGAAGAAGAAGAACTCTGTGCAGGCCCAATAGGTGTGCTCTTGGCAGATAATGGTGGTTGTGCCTGCTTCCTTGTATCACGGCTGGAGGTAACAGCTGATGGAGGTGTCGGTGCAGTAGAATGTGAGGAAGTAGAGGATGCACGCGGTGTCCATGATGAAGGTCGTCCTGCAGAAAAGTTAATCCGCGCCAATGCCTGTCGATCCTGCACTTCACGTTCAGCTTTACAAGCAAGATGGAATAAACGAGTGATATTAGTATAATCCTTATACTCGAGAATGGTCTGAATCTCTCTATTTAATCCACCCATAAAACGTGCAAGCATAGCTTCATTCTCCTCAACAATACCACATCTAATCAGGCCAGTTTGTAATTGCTGATAATATTCTTCTACAGAATTTTTTCCTTGTCTTAAGCGCTGCAGTTTTTGAAGTAATTCACGTTGATAATATGGTGGAACCCAACGAGTACGCATAGCAGTTTTCAAAGCAGTCCAAGTAGCTGGAATAGGATATAATCTACAATGTTCAGACCACCAAACACATGCAAAACTAGTGAAAGCACAAACAGCAGCAGGAACACGTCTCTCCTCGGGATAGTTTAAACATGTAAAATGTTGTTCAGTTTGTAACTCCCAAGTAAGATATATATCAGGAACATATCTACCCTCAAATGGTGGAATATTCAATTTCAGTTTAGGAAGATGGTCATGTACCTCAGGTGGTGGTGCAGCCCTACCGTTGCGATGATATGCATGAGGACGACCTGGTGGTGGTGGTGCTGGTTGTTGCACGTAGTTCTGATTTTGGTCAACCTCATCCTCGTAATGGTCCTCCACCTCTGCAGTAGCAGCAAGATCTACAGAAACATCAACAGCAGCACCAGAAGCTTGACCAGTCTCAAGGGGAACGCGCTGCGCTCGTCCCACTTGATTCGGAAGGCGCCGTTGTTGTTGTTGTTGTTGTTGTTGTTCTTGTTGTTGTTGAAGGGGTGGGACAGCTGCAGCAGCCGGTGGTGGTGGAAAACGCGCAAGCAATTCAGCAAACTTGTTATCGAGCTTTGTGTCAAACGTCTTCTCCATGCCAACTATCTTCTCCATAGCCTCGTCCAATGTGTTTAGCACATCTTGCACCTGTACACTCATCATTTGCTGAAACTTATCATGAAGCTCCTTGTTCGTCAAGTTCTCCCAATCAGTCTCGTCGACTTGTGATCCTGGCATGGTTAGTAGCAATAGAAACACACAAGAATATGATCCTACAGACTACTAATAAGTGGTGGTGGTGGCGGGTGTCACAAATCCGACAAGCAAATCTCAAATTCTTACCAGTTCTTACCCAGCAGCAGGTGGTGATCGGCAACCGTGGTAGTCAAAACTCTCAAAGCTTGGATAAAGCGATTACCAGGGAGAGTCAAACGCACGACGTAGATGTATGTGGAGCTGGGAAGGCTTATAAGATGGTAGCAAAAGTGGTCAGCAATAATCAATTCAGAGATGCAAAGTTGAATAAACGCTCAACGACGGTACTGTGCTGGTCCTAGGCTAGACCGTACTAGAGACGCGAGCCTAGAACACTAACAAAATCACGGCGCTGCACGTAATAAAGGGGAAAGCACACTCTGATTTTTTTTTTGCCTCTTTTTTTTGCGCTCTTTTTTTTGCGCTGCTTTTTTTTGGGCCGAAAATCACTATAATGGCGAGTGTCTCAAAACACTTCCCAAGTCAAACTAAGATGATAGGCACGAAATTTTTTTGACGAATTTTTTTTCAGAATCAGGGCAGCGACGACGAAAAAGTGCGGTAAAAAAACAGTATGATGGCACGTGTCTCAAAAGACTCAGAAAAGCCCAAAAATAGGATAGGGAAAAAATATTTTCACCTGTCGAAATTTTGGCCTAAAAACTGCCCGGGGGTCTCCAGACTTTTTTTTTCGAGACCTACGCAGGCAAGGAAACACAAATTCGAAACCTAGATGGATCTCGAGAACAAACCTAATATGAAAAGACTCGGATTGGCGATGGATATATGGTGGTAGGATATGACAGCGGTGGTAGGTTATGGCAGCGGTGGTGGTATGTGGTGGCGGTGGTGGGATATGGCAGCAGTGGTGGTATGGCAGCGGCAATGAATATGGTGCGGCGGCGACGTGACAAACTGTGAACAGAACTCGAAACTCTAAAGAACTAGACGCTAAGACCAGCAACTTGACACGACGATGCAACCGCAAATTCAACAAAGCAAATACAGAAAAGATTATGCAAAGGCTCAGATTGGTTCGGATGGGATGAACTAACCCTAAATTTTTTTGGCTTTTTCGTGGACTGTAGGTATGCAGAACAGACTCGATCTAATCTACAAAAAACTGTAAAATCTCACCGAGCAACCTGGAAATTTGATACCACTTGATAGAGGCAAAGGTGTCTCGTCTTTCGATGAGATGGTAGCTATCGTTTGGATGAAGTCGACTTTGACGATCCGACTACGAACGTGCGTGGACGTCGCGCCTTAGCAATCGCTAAACCAACTCCGAGAGGTTATTGACCACGCCGGAGCACGATCAACCTGACCACAAAGGTCTGTTTCCTGCAGGCAAACAAAGAACAAGCAAGAAACTGAGATTGCAATCTGGATATTGCGAATTCAAGAGGAAAGCTTTATTGATCAAGTGGGGTTCTGTGACGTCTTGGTCTGGTCGTTGAACACAAACGAAGTACACGAAGTTGCAGCTATGGCGAGCTTTAATCTAAACAAAACCCAAAGTCTAAACGACGCCCTAAGGGCTGTATATATGGGGGAAAGAGGGGGCAATTTCGTGGCCCTTGGTGGAGGGGTCCGAAACCAACCCTAACTCTTGTTTCCCCACACATACAGACTCTAAAAACAGCCTATACTCAAGTATTTTGAAATTACATGGGCCTGGCCCAATAATAAGGTGACGCAACACCTATAATAGCCTCTGGACGAAATTTATGAAGTGGCATCTTGTATATTTCGTCCAAGGCTTCTCGCACTCATTATGGTGGCTTCAAAGTCCTGAAATGACAATTGAAACTCCATTCTTGTTCCCCTTGCGCATGCCATCATCTCCATGCTTGATCTTGCTCCAATGTTCATCCTTCTTGTCCAAGCTAGGCCCTTCATTGGTAAGCAAGACAAATGTATCCAATTTAGGCAGCATCATATTCTCATGAACATTAGATTCATTACCAAGAAACGAAAGTACCTGGTAATTTAATTGGCGTGCGCGAGCTCTAGTAATTGGTCCTGTTTATGTGTCAGTTTGAGCTGTGGGTGTAACCTTGTTAGTGATGTCCTCATCACGTGTTGACGGTCTATTCACATATAACCCATTTTACGGCTTGGTAACTCATGACCCGTTAGGGCCTTTCCCCAAATCGGCCCAATAACGTCATGTGGGCCATCGAATATAACACCAGCCCGTTTCACTTTTGACCCAAGAATAGCCCACAACATATTTTGGCCCATATGAGGCTTTTCACATCTTTAGGCCCTTTAGTGGCCCACAGTGACTCTGTCCCATAATGAACAGTAAATTTCTTTGTACCCATTAACGGCCCATGATTCACATGGGCCATTTCTAGCCCATGTTAGCTTTCGGCCTACTGACGACCCATACATTCTTGGGCTCCTTTTCGGCCCTCGATTACTTCTGTCCCGTTACTGGCATGTTACCGTAACGGGCCAAATTCGGCCCGTGGTTAGAATCAGCCCGTTTGTGGCCTCTTAACCCGTTGCGCCGTTTCCAGCCAGTCCTATATTCTGGCCCATTAACGACCTGTTATGCATGTGATAGAATTAAGCCTTTGCTGTCTTCCGGCCTATTAACGGCCCGTTAAGGTGATGGCCCGATATAAATTACGCCCGTTTACGGCCCATGTCGACCCATTTATCCGACGGCCCAAGGCCCACCGATTCGACGGCCCGTTGGAGTCCCATTTATCCATTGGCCCGTAGTTGGCCCATGGATCCTAGGGCATGTAGCAGGCTCAAGGTTACCACGGTCCATCTATGGCCCATGGTTGTTGCGGCCACTAGCAGATTAGGGAAACTAATGCTAGGCTATTAGGGAGATTGCACAGATTACATCCACTGGGCATCAAATTTCGCCACCAGTGCAAATATAGGGAACACCCAACACTATAAAAAATGGCTTGCTATTATCTTCAGCTGGTGGCTGCACGTTAAGAACAAATTTGTATCGCAACAAAACAAATTACAACCATAAAACAAAAGGAAGGTTGGCATAAAAGTTAATAGTCTCGCAGATAAATGCACCACCCGAAGTTCAAAAGTTCAGTTCATTTGACCTGACTATTACGTTTTCATGATGTACTATCCGATGGAGTACCATAACCTTCGCATACATTTCTCCTAGGCTCCTGAATAACATAGCAAATGTATGATAGTCTGGTTTCAAAACCATGCATATCTTGACGACATCGAACAATGGCTCTCCTTGTTTCACAAAGGGTCTCTGTTAGGGAATGGACTTGTGTCTGGAGCACATAACATTGTTTTGAGCTTGCATATCTTGATCATGAGGCGGTTTGGACGAGATTGCTGTAACAACCAACCTAGTATTACGTAGGAACATGCTTTTGTCACTGTTAATGGACAGGTACTGACCCACTGCAGCAAGAGGTGACATTGCAGTTATAGTTGCCTCGTCACCTTTAGAAGGTGTCGGTTCCAACATTTTTTTCCATAGCTTGCTGAAAAGTTTAGATTTTACATTAGTAGTACTAGAATAGACGATATTAAGGAGGCGGCAAAACCAAACTAAATAGCTTTGGTCTATATACAGAACTTATTTTGGTGAACTCGTGTAAAATATTAGTCGTATTTTACTACAAAGTACATAATAAAACTAGGTTCCAAACATATGACCATGTACCATGGCTAATGTATTGTCTATTTCCTCACATTGTATTAACAACTAAGGATAAAGAGACAAAGCTTATAATATGGTAAGCATAGTATGACATCATTCATATCACAAAACAACTGAGAACAAACAAACATGCAATTGTAACGTTGTGTGGGCAAGTCCAACACAGAACTAGATTACGGATCAAGATCAAAAGAACATCACTCCTCTCTTTTAAACCTTGTAAGGTGCAATGATACGCTAAGACAATTGTGTATAAAATTGAAAAGAGTAATATACATTGGTTGCAAACCTTGTAGTTCAATGCACGAGTCAGAGTAAGTAGTAGTTAAAATGCATGAGGATTAAGGACTTACAACATCGGCTTTGACTGGTGTAGTCACGCCCTTCGTCGTGCTGGTGTGGCAGTCCTTGAAGATTTCCACGGCATTTGGTTCAGGTTCTTTTTGGTCCTTGCGGGATTTCCTCTACATTTGGAACAAGTCAATATAGATCTGATAATATGGCACAACGAAAAGAGTGAAACAACAACTAATTACAAGAGCCTTACAGTGTGCAATATAGCTACGAGATCCTGTCGTTTGTTGGAATTTCACTTTTGTATGGTTGGCCTTGTTCTTTGAATAGTTCTCCTACAAGAAGATAGATTTGTTAGGCACATTTGTAAATAGGAGTTCAACATGTGATATGATCACATATATATAACATACTTGATACTTTGGATCAGACCAGTGTTTAACAAGGCCTCTCCAGTCTTCATCCGATATATTTTCCACTAGAGATGTTTGGGCAAATTCACTGTTATACTTGCCTTCAAAGTGAGTTTTCCCTAGGTTGTACTGATATTGTCGCAGAGCAGACTTGAAAACATGGGTGCAAGCTTGTCTGGTTGCATCATCTTGGCTATCCAACTTGAACCTCATCTGTTGAAAATTATGGGAGCCTCATTATCAGCAACCTAGAAAGTATGGGACAGAGCAAAACGATATTACTAGTCTCCATACATAACCATACTTACAGATAAATGGTCGAGGAAGGTGTTGAACTGGGTTTCGTCTTTGTCATTCCTGTACAGAATCCATGTAGGGAGGATATGTGCATGACACCTAACGGCAACCGCTGCCTCTAATACTAACTTGGCTAACTCTTTAGCATCACGTGGCCTTATCAAACCTCCCTCAAAACGGATCTCCATTCTTCCTCCTCTAGATTTAGTTAACCTATCCAGCATTATCCCTGATGTTTGCTTCTTGCACCTAGGTGCTAGTCCAACAACGAACATAGGAAGTGTCAGTGTACATCAAACTGTGAGACTACATATAAAGAAGCATGCAACTGTAACATCACTCCATCAACTAACTTCTTATTGTTGAAGCTCACAAGGTTCATCTGATCTTGCCAACTCGTCTTGTGTCAAGAGTGCTTTGGAAGTAGTGTTAGGTGGCAAGGGAGCTTCGGAACTTGTCGCTAGCAGAGTTATCGAACGAGTAACTCATGGAGCTGGTGGTACTGTGGAAGGTGTTGCAACAACTAATGTTGTCTTTGCTTGTTTGGTGGCAGCTATTAGTTTCTGTTTGGCTTGTTTTGCAGCTTGTGTACCATGGGATACCGCGTTCGTACAATTTTTCGCTGGACTTTGACCTTCTATTTCATCATCAGTACCAGCAGAATCCGCATAATTGTTCCGCTCCCATTTCTGTGTGTCCTTAGTACTAACACCACCCCCTTTCTTTTTGCGTTCCTTCCTCTTTCTCTATGCCATGTTAAGTCAAGCCGGCAAGAAAAAGGAACAAAAATTTAATTCTTCAAAACAAATTGATGCGTGATACAAACAAACTGAACTTTGATTTTAGACAACCACATGATAGGAGGATGTAATATGTACGAAAAACAAAACGGCATGAGATAATAAGAACTATGATGTGTAATATCCACTGCCTTGCTAATTCCCTTCTGCTTTATTAATTTTGCATTGTCAAGTAAAACCGACAAGTAAAAGCAATAAAATTCACTCTTCAGAACTCAATCATGCATGGTACTGACAATCACTACCTTGATGTAAAGCAAACACATGATACGAGGATGGACTATGTACGAAAAATAGGACGACATGGCATATTCACAACTATTTGTGTAAACTAAGCAGAAGTAATTTAAGCCAATTACAAGCAATACAAGTGAGACACCGTATGCAACGTGCACGACAATATCACATTGCCAAGCTAGAGAAAGCACCTGGTATGCCAGTTTCGCCGGAAGACCGCCATCAGTCCCTGCCTTATTTTTTTCATTCCTATTTCTTAATTGTATTGCCTTGTCAAGTCAAACCCATTAGAAAAATGAATGAAAATTCGCTTTTCAGAACTCATTGATGTAGTATGCTGACGAGCACTACTTTAATGTAAGGCGACCGCATGATAGTAAAATTGAATGTGTGAGAAAAAGGACAACATTGCATTTTCACAGCTATGATGTGTAAACTAAGTAGAAGGCATTTCTATAAATTAGAAGCAATGGAAGCAAGACACAATATGAAATATGCAATGAATATGATGTAGGGTGGAACCCTATGTGGCCGATCTTTCACGAAATGGAGGGGATCCTACGATGAACACGAAGAACACAAAGGGAAATCACGAGGGAAACACTCAAGAACAAGTCCAATCACACATCCACTAGACAATCAAACACACAAGATCACAAGATACATGAACAACAAAGGGAAAGATACATGGGTAGAGTTCATCTCCAAGAGGAGGCCTTGAATCCCTTGGGATCTTCTCCGATGTGGAGGTCCTGAATCCAAGATGGATCTTCTCCGTAGAGGGGCCGCGGTCTCTCTCGTGGAGTAGATCCGGGATGGATGAGCAGAGCTCTATCTCACAAATGAGCTAAACCAATGCTAACCCTAAAATGGTGGAGGTGGAGGAGTTTATATAGTCTAGGGCCACCAAGGGGTAAGTGAGGGGCGAAAGGGATACATGGGCCTCAGCCCGAACGCTGTACGCAGACAGGTACCGGTCGTCCGCTGGACACCGGACGTCCGGTGGCTCGGGAGGGACCGGACGTCCGGTAGCTCCCGGACTTCCGGTAATTTCCTGGATTTCGGTTCTGTTGCCGATGTCGCGGACGTCCGGTGGCCGCCGGTCGTCCGGTCGCCTGGGGCGCGTCGGACGTCCGGTAAACGCAGGTCGTCCGGAGCCTGAAGCTTGCAGCAGCTCCGTTTCTTCTGTCTTCTCTTCCACGCTTCCCTCGCAGATGGTGTAGGTGATCCTTGCCGCTTGCACTCCTCCTCATCATCCGTGAAGCTCCGAGAATACCTATGCATGCACACGAGAGGAGTGTCAAGTAGTATACCATCCTCGAAAGGGTCAAGTGAACACGTGTAAAGGAGATGATTCACCTTTATGTATGAGAAGTAGAGGTCACACGTGTCACTTGCCAAGCCGACTCTTGACATGGTGATGTCCATAGGATACACCGTATCATCCCCTCCCCCTTGAGAAAGATCCGACCTCGGATCGAAAACCAAATCACCATGGGAAAGAGATGGCGTTGTCATGTAGATGTGGACCATCACGAAGTGCTGATCATCTTGAAGCTCTACATGGGCACTCTCCACTGTCGCGCCGTCTAGTGATTCCTTCAAGAGGAGCAAGGACAACAAACACTTGGAAAAACAAATGTGGTTAGCATTAGTGCAAAACCAAGCATTCAAGATGATGAGGACATCACTAACAAGGTTACACCCACAGCTCCAACTGACACATATACACGACCAATTACTAGAGCTCGCGCACGCCAATTAAATTACCAGGTACTTTCGTTTCTTGGTAATGAATCTAATGTTCATGAGAATATGATGCTGCCTAAATTGGATACATTTGTCTTGCTTACAAATGAAGGGCCTAGCTTGGACAAGAAGGATGAACATTGGAGCAAGATCAAGCATGGAGATGATGGCATGCGCAAGGGGAACAAGAATGGAGTTTCAATTGATGATTTCAGGACTTTGAAGCCACCATAATGAGTGTGAGAAGCCTTGGACGAAATATACAAGATGCCACTTCATAAATTTCGTCCAGAGGCTATTATAGGTGCTGCGTCACCTTATTATTGGGCCAGGCCCATGTAATTTCGAAATACTTGAGTATAGGCTGTTTTTAGAGTCCGTATATGTGGGGAAACAAGAGTTAGGGTTGGTTTCGGACCCCTCCACCAAGGGCCACGAAATTCCCCCCTCTTTCCCTCATATATACAGCCCTTAGGGCGTCGTTTAGACTTTGGGTTTTGTTTAGATTAAAAGTTCGCCATAGCTGCAACTTCGCGTACTTCGTTTGTGTTCAACGACCAGACCAAGGCGTCACAGAACCCCACCTTGATCAATAAAGTTTTCCTCTTATATTCGCAATATCCAGATTGCAATCTTAGTTTCTTGCTTGTTCTTCGTTTGCCTGCAGGAAACCGACCTTCGTGGTCAGGTTGATCGTGCTCCGGCGTGGTCAACAACCTCTCGGAGTTGGTTTAGCGATTGCTAAGGCGCGAAGTCCTCGCACGTTCGTAGTCGGATCGTCAAAGTCGACTTCCTCCAAAACGATAGCCACCATCTCATCGAAAGACGGGACACCTTTGCCTCTATCAAGTGGTATCAGATTTCCAGGTTGCTCGGTGAGATTTTACAGTTTTTCGTAGATTAGATCGAGTCTGTTCTTCATACCTACAGTCCACGAAAAAGCCAAAAAAAATTAGGGTTAGTTCATCCCATCCGAACCAATCTGAGCCTTTGCATAATCTTTTCTGTATTTGCTTTGTTGAATTTGCGGTTGCATCGTCGTGTCAAGTTGCTGGTCTTAGCGTCTAGTTCAATAGAGTTTCGAGTTCTGTTCACAGTTTGTCACGTCGCCGCCGCCGCACCATATTCATCGCCGCTGCCATACCACCACTGCTGCCATATCCCACCACCGCCACCACATACCACCACCGCTGCCATAACATACCACCGCTGCCATAACCTACCATCCCTGGCATATCCTACCACCATATATCCACCGCCAATCCGAGTTCTTTTCATATTAGGTTTGTTCTCGAGATCCATTTAGGTTTCGGATTTGTGTTTCCTTGCCTGCGTAGGTCTCGGAAAAAAAAATCGGCAGGTGAAAATATTTTTCCCTATCCTACTTTTGGGCTTTTCTGAGTCTTTTGAGACACGTGTCATCATACTGTTTTTTTTACCGCACTTTTTCGTCGTCGCTGCCCTGATTACGAAAAAAAAAATTCGTCAAAAAAAAATTTCGTGCCTATCATCTTAGTTTGACTTGGGAAGTGTTTTGAGACACTCGCCATTATAGTGATTTTCGGCCAAAAAAAAAGCAGCGCAAAAAAAAAGAGCGCAAGAAAAAAAGAGGCGAAATTTTTTTCAGAGTGTGCTTTCCCCTTTATTACGTGCAGCGCCGTGATTTTGTTAGTGTTCTAGGCTCGCGTCTCTAGTACGGTCTAGCCTAGGACCAGCACAGTACCGTCGTTGAGCGTTTATTCAACTTTGCATCTCCGAATTGATTATTGCTGACCACTTTTGCTACCATCTTATAAGCCTTCCCAGCTCCACATACATCTACGTCGTGCGTTTGACTCTCCCTGGTAATCGCTTTATCAACGCTTTGAGAGTTTTGACTACCACGGTTGCCGATCACCACCTGCTGCTGGGTAAGAACTGGTAAGAATTTGAGATTTGCTTGTCGGATTTGTGACACCCGCCACCCCCACCACTTATTAGTAGTCTGTAGGATCATATTCTTGTGTGTTTCTATTGCTGCTAACCATGCCAGGATCACAAGTCGACGAGACTGACTGGGAGAACTTGACGAACAAGGAGCTTCATGATAAGTTTCAGCAAATGATGAGTGAACAGGTGCAAGATGTGCTAAACAGATTTGACGAGGCCATGGAGAAGATAGATGGCATGGAAAAGACGTTTGATACAAAGCTCGATAACAAGTTTGCTGAATTGCTTGCGCGTTTTCCACCACCACCGGCTGCTGCAGCTGTCCCACCTCTTCAACAACAACAACAACAACAACAACAACAACAACAACAACGGCGCCTTCCGAATCAAGTGGGACGAGCACAGCGCGTTCCCCTTGAGACTGGTCAAGCTTCTGGTGCTGCTGTTGATGTTTCTGTAGCTCCTGCTGCTACTGCAGAGGTGGAGGACCATTACGAGGATGAGGTTGACCAAAATCAGAACTACGTGCAACAACCAGCACCACCACCACCAGGTCGTCCTCATGCATATCATCGCAACGGTAGGGCTGCACCACCACCTGAGGTACATGACCATCTTCCTAAACTGAAATTGAATATTCCACCATTTGAGGGTAGATATGTTCCTGATATATATCTTACTTGGGAGTTACAAACTGAACAACGTTTTACATGTTTAAACTATCCCGAGGAGAGACGTGTTCCTGCTGCTGTTTGTGCTTTCACTAGTTTTGCATGTGTTTGGTGGTCTGAACATTGTAGATTATATCCTACTCCAGCTACTTGGACTGCTTTGAAAACTGCTATGCGTACTCGTTGGGTTCCACCATATTATCAACGTGAATTACTCCAAAAACTGCAGCGCTTAAGACAAGGAAAAAATTCAGTAGAAGAATATTATCAGCAATTACAAACTGGCCTGATTAGATGTGGTATTGTTGAGGAGAATGAAGCTATGCTTGCACGTTTTATGGGTGGATTAAATAGAGAGATTCAGACGATTCTAGAGTATAAGGATTATACTAATATCACTCGTTTATTCCATCTTGCTTGTAAAGCTGAACGTGAAGTGCAGGATCGACAGGCATTGGCACGGACTAACTTTTCTGCAGGTCGACCTTCATCATGGACACCGCGTGCATCCTCTACTTCCACACATTCTACTGCACCGACACCTCCATCAGCTGTTACCTCCAGCCGTGATACAAGGAAGCAGGCACAACCACCATTATCTGCCAAGAGCACACCTATTGGGCCTGCACAGAGTTCTTCTTCTTCCATGGCATCAACAGGGCACACCAGTGATATTATTTGTCGTCGTTGTAAGGGAAGAGGACATTTTGCGAGAGATTGCAAATCTCAGCGTGTGATGATTGCTACTGAGGATGGTGAATATGAATCCGCTAGTGACTATGATGAGGAAACTTTGGCTCTTATTACACGTGAAGAACACGATGGAGACGATTCTGATCATGAGACGCAATACATGGCTCCTGAAGATGCTGACAGGTATGAATGTTTAGTTGCTCAACGTGTTTTGAGTGTGCAGGTTACACAAGCTGAGCAAAATCAGAGGCATAATTTGTTCCATACAAAGGGAGTTGTGAAGGAACGTTCTGTTCGCGTGATCATAGATGGAGGGAGTTGCAACAACTTGGCTAGCATGGAGATGGTGGAGAAGCTATCTCTCACCACAAGACCACATCCACATCCTTATTACATCCAATGGTTCAACAACAGCGGCAAGGTTAAGGTAACACGTACTGTTCGTGTGCATTTTAGTATCTCTACATATGCTGATTATGTTGATTGTGATGTGGTACCTATGCAAGCATGTTCCTTATTACTTGGTAGACCATGGCAATTTGATAAAAATTCTGTACACCATGGTAGAAACAATCAGTATACTCTTGTTCATAAGGATAAAAATATTACTTTGCTTCCTATGACTCCTGATTCCATTTTGAAAGATGATATTAATAGAGCTAACAAAGCAAAACAGGAGAAAAATAAGAGTGAAAATCAGATTGTGGCAAAAGAATTTGAGCAACAAATGAAGCCTAATAATAAACCATCTACTATTGCTTCTGAAATTAAATTGAAAACTACATGTTTATTTGCCACCAAATCTGATATTGATGAGCTAGATTTTAGCAAATCTGTTTGCTATGGTTTTGTGTGCAAAGAGGCATTATTTCATTCGAGGACGTGCCTTCCTATTTGCCTCCTGCTGTCACTAACATTTTGCAGGAGTTCGCCGACGTCTTTCCACAAGACTTGCCACCGGGATTACCACCTATTCGAGGGATTGAGCATCAGATTGACTTAATTCCCGGTGCATCGCTACCCAACCGCGCACCATACCGTACCAATCCAGAAGAGACAAAGGAGATTATGCGTCAAGTACAGGAGCTACTCGACAAAGGTTATATACGCGAATCCCTTAGTCCTTGTGCTGTTCCTATTATTCTAGTGCCAAAAAAGGATGGTACATCGCGTATGTGTGTTGATTGTAGAGCCATTAATAATATTACTATTCGTTATCGTCATCCTATTCCTAGGCTAGATGATATGCTTGATGAATTGAGTGGCTCTACAATATTCTCCAAAGTTGATTTGCGTAGTGGATACCATCAAATTCGTATGAAATTGGGAGATGAATGGAAAACAACATTTAAAACTAAGTTTGGATTATATGAGTGGTTAGTCATGCCTTTTGGGTTAACTAATGCACCTAGTACTTTCACGAGATTAATGAATGAAGTTTTACGTGCTTTCATTGGACGATTTGTGGTAGTATACTTTGATGATATATTGATTTTTAGCAGATCTTTGGAGGAACATTTGGAACATTTACGTGCTGTTTTTATTGCTCTACGTGATGCATGTTTATTTGGTAATCTTGGAAAG
This sequence comes from Secale cereale, assembly GCA_902687465.1. NCBI lineage: Eukaryota > Viridiplantae > Streptophyta > Magnoliopsida > Poales > Poaceae > Secale > Secale cereale. The sequence continues at coordinate 265,080,987 of LR738713.1, read as the reverse complement.
TGCACCTTTTGCACCGACCGAGTCTCTTTTCTTGGCTATGTTGTTACTCCACAGGGAATTGAGGTTGATAAAGCCAAGATTGAAGCTATTGAGAGTTGGCCGCAGCCCAAAACGGTCACACACGTGAGGAGTTTCCTTGGCCTCGCTGGATTCTATCGGCGTTTTGTGAGAGATTTCAGCACCATTGCTGCACCTCTCAATGAGCTTACAAAGAAGGATGTGCCTTTTGTTTGGGGTACTGCACAGGAAGAAGCATTCACGGTATTGAAAGATAAGTTGACACATGCTCCTTTACTCCAACTTCCTGATTTTAATAAGACTTTTGAGCTTGAATGTGATGCTAGTGGAATTGGGTTAGGAGGTGTGTTATTACAAGATGGAAAACCTGTTGCATACTTTTCTGAAAAATTGAGTGGGCCTAGTCTGAATTATTCTACTTATGATAAGGAATTATATGCTCTTGTTCGGACTTTGGAGACATGGCAACATTATTTATGGCCCAAAGAATTTGTTATACATTCTGATCATGAATCTTTGAAGCACATTAAAAGTCAAGCAAAACTGCACCGTAGACATGCTAAATGGGTTGAATTCATAGAGACTTTCCCCTATGTTATTAAACACAAGAAGGGAAAAGAAAATGTTATTGCTGATGCATTGTCTCGTCGTTATACTATGCTTTCACAACTTGACTTTAAAATATTTGGTTTGGAGACCATCAAAGATCAATATGTGCATGATGTTGAATTTAAAGATGTATTGCAGAATTGTAAAGAAGGGAGAACATGGAACAAGTTCGTCGTTAATGATGGATTTGTGTTTCGTGCTAACAAGCTATGCATTCCAGATAGCTCTGTTCGTCTTTTGTTGTTGCAGGAGGCGCATGGAAGAGGATTAATGGGACACTTTGGCGTGAAGAAGACGGAGGACGTACTTGCTACACATTTCTTTTGGCCAAAGATGCGACGGGATGTTGAGCGTTTTGTTGGTCGCTGCACTACATGTCAAAAAGCTAAGTCACGACTCAATCCTCATGGTTTATATATGCCTTTGCCTGTCCCTAGTGTTCCTTGGGAAGATATATCTATGGACTTTGTTTTGGGTTTACCTCGAACAAAGAAGGGGAGGGATAGCATATTTGTTGTCGTGGATTGGTTCTCGAAGATGGCACACTTTATACCATGTCATAAAAGCGATGATGCTACTAATGTTGCTGATTTGTTCTTTCGTGAAATTATTCGCTTGCATGGTGTGCCAAATACTATTGTTTCAGATCGTGATACTAAATTTCTTAGCCACTTTTGGAGATGTTTATGGGCTAAGTTGGGGACTAAACTGCTTTTTAGTACTACTTGTCACCCCCAAACTGATGGACAAACTGAAGTAGTCAACAGAACTTTGTCTACTATGCTTAGGGCTGTTTTGAAGAATAATAAGAAAATGTGGGAAGAATGCTTGCCTCATATTGAATTTGCTTATAATCGTTCGTTGCATTCTACTACTAAGATGTGCCCTTTTGAAATTGTCTATGGTTTCCTACCTCGTGCACCTATTGATTTGTTGCCTCTTCCATCTTCGGAGAAGGTTAATTTTGATGCTAAACAACGTGCTGAATTGATCTTAAAAATGCATGAGTTAACTAAGGAAAATATTGAGCGCATGAATGTTAAATATAAACTTGTTGGAGATAAGGGTAGAAAACGTGTTGTCTTTGCACCTGGAGATCTTGTTTGGTTACATTTGCGTAAGGATAGGTTTCCTAATTTGCGCAAGTCAAAGCTAATGCCACGTGCTGATGGTCCTTTCAAGGTGTTAGAGAAAATAAATGATAATGCATATAAACTTGAGCTGCCTGCAGATTTTGGGGTTAGTCCCACATTTAACATTGCAGATTTGAAGCCTTCCTTGGGTGAGGAAGATGAGCTTCCGTCGAGGACGACTTCAATTCAAGAAGGGGAGGATGATGAGGACATCACTAACAAGGTTACACCCACAGCTCCAACTGACACATATACAGGACCAATTACTAGAGCTCGCGCACGCCAATTAAATTACCAGGTACTTTCGTTTCTTGGTAATGAATCTAATGTTCATGAGAATATGATGCTGCCTAAATTGGATACATTTGTCTTGCTTACAAATGAAGGGCCTAGCTTGGACAAGAAGGATGAACATTGGAGCAAGATCAAGCATGGAGATGATGGCATGCGCAAGGGGAACAAGAATGGAGTTTCAATTGATGATTTCAGGACTTTGAAGCCACCATAATGAGTGTGAGAAGCCTTGGACGAAATATACAAGATGCCACTTCATAAATTTCGTCCAGAGGCTATTATAGGTGTTGCGTCACCTTATTATTGGGCCAGGCCCATGTAATTTCGAAATACTTGAGTATAGGCTGTTTTTAGAGTCCGTATGTGTGGGGAAACAAGAGTTAGGGTTGGTTTCGGACCCCTCCACCAAGGGCCACGAAATTCCCCCCTCTTTCCCTCATATATACAGCCCTTAGGGCGTCGTTTAGACTTTGGGTTTTGTTTAGATTAAAAGTTCGCCATAGCTGCAACTTCGCGTACTTCGTTTGTGTTCAACGACCAGACCAAGGCGTCACAGAACCCCACCTTGATCAATAAAGTTTTCCTCTTATATTCGCAATATCCAGATTGCAATCTTAGTTTCTTGCTTGTTCTTCGTTTGCCTGCAGGAAACCGACCTTCGTGGTCAGGTTGATCGTGCTCCGGCGTGGTCAACAACCTCTCGGAGTTGGTTTAGCGATTGCTAAGGCGCGACGTCCTCGCACGTTCGTAGTCGGATCGTCAAAGTCGACTTCCTCCAAAACGATAGCCACCATCTCATCGAAAGACGGGACACCTTTGCCTCTATCACAAGAGGTGATTCAACCAACAAGTGTTGTCATCAAGCATAGCATAGGGTGTGACAAAGGGTTGTAGCATGGCATTTAAGCACATCAATTGAGCACAAGAAAAGATATCATGGGGCCAAGTATGCAATTGGGAGGTAGTGATGCAAGTATGTGTGACAAGAGAATAAGCATCTACCTCATGGTCATAGCAAGCATGCATAAAGCGCTCAATGAAAGGTCTATGGTAGGCATAAGAATCATTCACAACACCATGTAAAATGAAGTGTCTAAACACATGGGTCACGTGCAAGACAATCCAAGCATAATGTGCATAGGGTGTAGTGAAGATAGTATGGCACGCAACACAATTGAAAGAGCAATTGTTCAACATGTGTGAGGCCATCAAGTCAATCATGTGAAAAGCAATGGGACATGGCATATGTGAAGAGATGACATTGTTGCAACCAAGCATATGATAGGGACAAGTAATCCACAAGTCGGATGCAACACACAAGGCATGTATATCATGATGCATGGAGATGTGTAAATGGCAAGTCGAATCAAGATCTCTAACATCCATGCTCATGGTTTTGAGTGTCTCGAAAGAGAAGGATATCACCTTGAAAGTGTGTCCTTGTGCATCCTTCACAATGTCGAAGCACAAGCAAGTGCGGTGTAGAAGCGTCGTGGTAGAAAGGGGTTCGCTCTCAAGAGCTCGAATGGTCAACTCACGTGAATTGGAAGTCGACACATATTCCAAGTATCCTACACATGCACACAACAAAAGGAAGAACGTATGTGCATGGTAGATAAACACATCATCCATCATGATGGTTCTCTTCTCTTGCACATAACCATTAGGAGCAGAAGTGCATGAATAATATGATGCAACAATAGCTATATTCATGGCACTAGGCATATGGTGCAAGGAGGTAAAACAACCATGCTTCACAAGAGTGATGTCATAATCTCCAAATAAATGCGAGAATGCTATGGGGGCAATCTCATTGGAAAGACTAAAATCATGGTTGCGCTCAATACATGGTGGCATGAGAGATGCAACATGTGGAGACATATGACAACAAGCAATATCAATCATGTGCAAAGCATGGCAATGGTTGTCATCAACCGCATGAAAGGAGCAAGTATGAATCATCGGTGATGCAACATAAGCGAGCATGGTGATCAAGTTGTGCAAACTAGTGGAGCGAAGATGCAACACACTAGGAGAAGGTATGGCAATCATGTCATGTGAGCAAATAGTGGATATAGGCAATGCACATGACATATCGCAAGAACGATCACAAATCAAGGTCAAAGCATCATAATAGGCATGGTGTGCAAAGGAATCATGGCAATAACAAGTGATATCTCCACCAAGCTTGCAAATACACATACAAGTATGAGAATCAATCATCATGTGTAATGCAAAGCATGTGTCACAAATGCATGGCAAAGGCAAAGGGATTGATATAGCATGCAATGTGAACATGGCAAGAGGGGCATAAGAGATATAATGGACAATAACCCATAACCATGTGAGTGCCATGTAGAAGGAATGCGCGAAGTCTTTGCGCGAAGGGAACGATGGGAAAGATAATCCACGGAATCCCAAGTCATCATTGCTCTCTAAAGCTCGTTTCGTCAACTCGTGCTCTTGCGAGGTTGACGAGTATGCATGTGTACCTACACAAAAGAGACACAAGCCAAAGAAATTGTGCGCGTGGTAAATGTACACATCATCCATCATGATGTGTATGTGCACGTTAGAGTTAGGACAAGATAAGCATCTCTCAAAGAAATTCGATGCATGGTATAAGAACATGTCATCCATCATGAATGAATAGTTATTGTGTATAGCATGATGTGGATGCAAATTGAGCATACAAGTATGGGGATCATGCAATGGATGGGATGGATCAAAATCTCCTAAATTGTATGAGGAAACTATGGGTGTCTCCTCATGAGCAATATCGGAAACATCATATGGAGAAAATGGACAACATCCAAAACAATGCATATCCGAAGCTAGGTGTTCATGGCATGGCATATGATGGATATGATGCAAAGGAAGCATGTCAATATTATCACAAGAAAAACAAATGCCAATAACCATGGGCTTGTCATCTATGCCATATGTGCAAATTGGGTTTATCTTAATGGCATATGCATAGTTACTATGAAGAGATTGCAAATATGACATATTGTTGATCTCATGCATAGCATATGACAAGTCAAGTGGATTGTCAAACATGATGTGGCCGAGAGAATTATCACAAGAAATCCTATGCAACATGGCATCACATCTAATAGACTCCACATGGCAATCATCAAACTCATCATAAATGGGTAAATCATCGCATGGGGAAATCATACTAGAATGAAGCATGGCAATAGGTGGATCAACATCATGCAAGCAATCAATGTTAACATAGTCCACTAGTGGGACGAGAGCATCACCTTTCACCTTTGTTACCTTTCTCTTTCCACTCATGTGGTGTAGGTGAGGTGGGAAAGACCAAATGGTGGTAATCATCATCATCTTGATGGAACCATGTGGGGGGCGCATCATATTCCACCATGGCCATCGTCTTGTCCAAAGGAAGGACGAAGTCGTCGAGGATCGACGCGTCATCATATGTGGGACCTAGCACCAAAGGAGAAGACACAATAGAGGTAGAGGTCAAGTCGTTAGTGTTGAAAGTGGCCTCACATGACCTATCAACTATCTCACTCTCTCTATGTGGTGGCTCACTCACTCCCTCAAGGTAGGTGCACTCAAACTCGCATATGGTGGAGTCACTCATCTCACTCAAGTGGTGGGGGTTGTGGCTCTCCTCACATGGGAATTGGGGCAACTCATCATATATGGGGCTAGTGGTGAACTCGCTCTCACTCTCAATATGGTGGCACAAGTCACTCAAGTCATCATACGTCGCCGTGGTCGAAGGGAAAATCCCATGCTCAACCATCTCCTCATCATCGTCGTGGATGAAGGCCGAAGATGGCACATCATCACTCTCGCCTCCTAAGATGGAAGCATCATCCTCGCTCGCCACCTTGTCGCTCGCCTCCAAAGCTTGGTCCTCGAATGGCTCCATAGTCGTAGTCGTCGCCGCACCGTCTTGAAAAAGAGTCGAAGTAGACTCGGCATCATCAATGCCAGAAAGATGGATGGCGGTGGAGTCGAACTTGGGAGCGTCGTCTTGGAGCTCGTTGGGCTTGGACATCATGGTGGTACTACCCTCATGCTCGTCGCCATGGAGCTTGGTCTTCGAGAAGTTTGCTTGCGGTGGAGAAGCCTTGGCCTTCATGAGTTCTTGTTCCGCCTTGAGAGCACCAAAGTAGTTGTCGTCGAGGGACTTGTAGTTCTCGGAGAAGATAGTCTTGTAGACGTCATTGTGCAATCCCATCATGAAGTGGAGCTTCATTGAAATGGGGTCGTCCACGCCGGCTCGTCGCAAGGCATTCTTCATCTCGTTGAAGTACTTGTCGATGGACTTGGATCCTTGTATGGTGTTCTCCAATTGGCGTAGAAGATGTTCCGTGTAAGTGGGAGGCACGAACTCTCGCCGCAAAGTTCTCTTCGTCTTGGGCCAATTCACGTTGAAGCTCGTCGAAGGTGCGTGAAGCCACCATGTTGACGCGTTGTCGTGGAAGTTTCTTGTGGCGCACTTCACTTGATCTTCGTAGAGAACTTGGTGTAGCTTGAGGTAGTCGTCCATCTTGCGCTCCCACTCAAGATACTCCTCGGGGTCTTGAGTCCCATAGAAAGGAATCTCGTGGTCGTTGTCGAGGTCGTAGTAACTCGTGGAAGTCGCGGACTTGAGCGTGGGGAGCTTCTCTTGATCATAAGCTTGAGGTGCTTGTGGGCGAAGATGTCGCATATCCAAAGGCGAAGATGCCTTGAAGTCGCTTGGCGAAGATGCCAAGGTACATGGTGAAGTCGTTGAGCGGTTGTTGGTGTTGAGCTCATGACCTTCACGTTCTTGTCGTTGATGGTGTCGATGCCGATGAGATCTTGCCAGAGATGATAGCTCGGAATGATGTGCACTTGAGCGTCTTCTCGAAGATGAGGGAGACCTCTTGCGGTTCTTGATGAGGGCTTTGAGCTCCTCCATTTGAGCATTCATGTTGGCGCACAAGTTGTTCGTCATGGCCTCGAACTTGTCGTTGTTGGTGTAGACCGAAGTAGAAGAAATGCTTTGCCTATCCATCACAAGACTCGAGCAAAGGTGAGTAGGAGATGAGATAAACAATACCAAGTTACCTTTTCCGAATGTTGAGGATGTATCCCGTTTCACTCAATGTGAAATGAAAGAATAGTGGAATTGGTACCGGACTTGTTCACTCACACCTATCAAGTAAAGCTTTTCGAGTGGCTCGGTGAGGATAGTGGCACAAAAATTTGATGCAAAATGTTAGAAAGAGTCAATAATGTTGAAAGAGATTCACAAATTTGCAAATGTAACAAGTAGACCAATAGCAATATGGGTGGCACACGGAAACACACACACGGATAGATAGATGGGGTCGTGCAACCAAGGAATGAGCCAAAATGTGGAATCCACGGAAAATGCTCGTGTTGCACAACTCAAGAGAGACGCTAGCACGATTGCTCTATAGGCGGATACGACACTTGTGCACAACCTATAAGATGCAAATGTATGAACTTCTATCCCAAGTATGCTATATGTATGGTATTCCGATGGTATGATCCAAAATGATCGAGTATGACAATCTTAATGATGCGATGCTATGGCTCTTGCTTACAAGCTTCTTTGTCTTTCTCTTTTTGCTTAAAAGCTTTATTCTCTCTTTTTTTTTGTATATGGCCACGATGCACAAACCAAGATAGCAATTGTGTATATGCGGGAACAATCTTGTGACACAAAGGATGATATGATGATACCAATATGATATGGTATATATGCAATGGAAGGGCGGATCGATGATCACTAATGTGCACAAGTAACGTTGCCGGCAATACTCAAAGGCTAGTCTCGATAGGCAAGTGACGCAAAATGGGCTAGGGGTTATGATAGAGGCAAAGGTGTCCCGTCTTTCGATGAGATAGTGGCTATCGTTTGGATGAAGTCGACTTTGACGATCCGACTACGAACGTGCGTGGACGTCGCGCCTTAGCAATCGCTAAACCAACTCCGAGAGGTTATCGACCACGCCGGAGCACGATCAACCTGACCACGAAGGTCTGTTTCCTGCAGGCAAACGAAGAACAAGCAAGAAACTAAGATTGCAATCTGGATATTGCGAATTCAAGAGGAAAGCTTTATTGATCAAGTGGGGTTTTGTGACGTCTTGGTCTGGTCGTTGAACACAAACGAAGTACGCGAAGTTGCAGCTATGGCGAACTTTAATCTAAACAAAACCCAAAGTCTAAACGACGCCCTAAGGGCTGTATATATGAGGGAAAGAGGGGGGAATTTCGTGGCCCTTGGTGGAGGGGTCCGAAACCAACCCTAACTCTTGTTTCCCCACACATACGGACTCTAAAAACAGCCTATACTCAAGTATTTCGAAATTACATGGGCCTGGCCCAATAATAAGGTGACACAGCACCTATAATAGCCTCTGAACGAAATTTATGAAGTGGCATCTTGTATATTTCGTCCAAGGCTTCTCGCACTCATTATGGTGGCTTCAAAGTCCTGAAATCATCAATTGAAACGCCATTCTTGTTCCCCTTGCGCATGCCATCATCTCCATGCTTGATCTTGCTCCAATGTTCATCCTTCTTGTCCAAGCTAGGCCCTTCATTTGTAAGCAAGACAAATGTATCCAATTTAGGCAGCATCATATTCTCATGAACATTAGATTCATTACCAAGAAACGAAAGTACCTGGTAATTTAATTGGCGTGCGCGAGCTCTAGTAATTGGTCCTGTATATGTGTCAGTTGGAGCTGTGGGTGTAACCTTGTTAGTTATGTCCTCATCATCCTCCCCTTCTTGAATTGAAGTCGTCCTCGACGGAAGCTCATCTTCCTCACCCAAGTAAGGCTTCAAATCTGCAATGTTAAATGTGGGACTGACCCCAAAATCTGCAGGCAGCTCAAGTTTATATGCATTATCATTTATTTTCTCTAACACCTTGAAAGGACCATCAGCACGTGGCATTAGCTTTGACTTGCGCAAATTAGGAAACCTATCCTTACGCAAATGTAACCAAACAAGATCTACAGGTGCAAAGACAACACGTTTTCTACCCTTATCTCCAACAAGTTTATATTTAGCATTCATGCGCTCAATATTTTCCTTAGTTAACTCATGCATTTTTAAGATCAATTCAGCACGTTGTTTAGCATCAAAATTAACCTTCTCCGAAGATGGAAGAGGCAACAAATCAATAGGTGCACGAGGTAGAAAACCATAGACAATTTCAAAAGGGCACATCTTAGTAGTAGAATGCAATGAACGATTATAAGCAAATTCAATATGAGGTAAGCATTCTTCCCACATTTTCTTATTATTCTTCAAAACAGCCCTAAGCATAGTAGACAAAGTTCTGCTGACTACTTCAGTTTGTCCATCAGTTTGGGGGTGACAAGTAGTACTAAAAAGCAGTTTAGTCCCCAACTTAGCCCATAAACATCTCCAAAAGTGGCTAAGAAATTTAGTATCACGATATGAAACAATAGTATTTGTGATACGGTGTATCCTAGGGCCATCACCATGGACCCTCCTTCACCTCATCAAGTGCCCAAAGGACCAAGGACTAGAGCTCCCGAGACCGAGGTGACGTCACTCCTAGCCCTACTTCCATACAAATCTTGCGAGACATGGTCGCTACCTCAGACGGACGTGTTGTGTGTGCTTAGGTGTGAAGAAGACCACATCGGAGAGGGGCGTGAAGATGGACGAGTCCTCAAGTTCATGGACGAGCCAATGCATCGAGAAGAGCAGAAGAGAGCTCCAGGCCCCGGACATCCGGCCCCCTGGCCCGGACATCCGGCCCCTGGGCATTCACCCACAGAAAGCCAACAGCAGCCGAGGCTACAGGGCCCGGACATCCGGCCAGGGCCCGGACATCCGGCCAGACACGGCCCGGACATCCGGCCCCGCGCCCGGAAATCCGGCGCCTCTGTCCAGAGAGCGCCCGAGGCGCATCCACTCCAGCCCGGACATCCGGGCCCCCGCCCCGGACATCCGGCGCCCCGCGAAGCCCCGGACATCCGGCCCGCTGCCCGGACGTCCGGCTCCTGATCTGCCTGCGCGCAGCACTTGGGCCGAGGCCCGTGTATCCCCTTCGCCCCGTAGACTATATATACTCCTCTCCTCTTTCCGTTTAGGGTTAGCTGTGGTTTAGCTCATTTGATACTTGTGTGGATTTCTCCCACGAGACGGTGCGCCTCTACGGAGAAGATCCACTTCGGATTCAAGACCTCCTTCATCGGAGAAGATCCCCCGGGATATCAAGACCTCCTCCGGGAGAAGACTATCTGTATCACCGTTGTTGACCTTGGATCATGGATCTCAACCTTGTATCGCGAATCTAGCATTTGTGTGATTGCTTTCGTGTTGATTGAGTGTTTTCCTCTTGTGTTTCCCCCATCTTTCCCTTGTGATTCCCCGAGTTCATCGTGTGCCAACCTCCAAACGTGAAAGATCCGCTGATTAGGGTTCCACCCTGTATCATATGGTATCAAGAGCAAAGGTTTCTCACGATTTTGGAGCCCCACACTTCGTTTTCTAGCCTGTTTTTGTTGTGTTCTCCCCCAAATTCGAAAATTCCCCACCAAAAATAGCCCCAAAAAATTTTGTGATCTGTTGGTTTGATGACATTTTGTTGATTTTGATCCGTGGATTTGCTTGGTTTCAAGTGGATCTAGCATTTCCCCAAGTTTCCCCATCTTTCCTCCACAAAATCCCTCAAATTTTGAGCCCCAAATCATCAATTTCCGCCCACAATTCGAAAAGTTCGTCCCGATTCAGATCTAGAAACTTCGGGCCGGACATCCGGGCCACTGGCCGGACATCCGGGCCATCGGGCCGGACATCCGGCTCCTGGAGGGCAAAATCGCGCAGGTTTCTGGACATCAGGCCCCGGAAATCCGGGCTCCACCCCGGATGTCCGACCCCTGGGATTTCAGCCACCCGTGTTTCACCGTTTTGGCCATAACTAATTCATCCGAACTCCGATTTCGACGTTCTTGAGCTCGTTTTGAAGCTCTTGACATCCCCCATAACACAAAAATACCACCATAATCATTTGACTCCATCATATTTTTGGGAGTTTGGCATCTTTGCCTAGGGCTTCCACCATATCATCCGCATAACCACCACCGACTTCCGCAACCTAACATTTTGTCCCCCATAGCATTTGTGGTTGCTTGAGTAGTGATTTGAGTCTCCTAAGGTGTTTAGGCTACTTAGGGACCATTGCTCCTTCATCAACCACCACCACCACTTCCGCATAACCTTGTCCACTATACATAGCCAACCAACTTAACCCAATTTTGTTCGAGCTTGTTTGAGTTGTGGCTTGTGTCTCCTAAGGTGTTTCGGCTACTTAGGGACCGTGACTTCAACTCCGACATCGTGTATAGCCCTTCATTCCACTTCCGCAACCACCACGGCATTGCCGCTACCACCATTTGACATTTGTCCTTGAGATTTTGAGTTGTGGTTTTTCCGTTTCCTAAGGTGTTTCGGCTAATTAGGAACGGGTCTACATCAAGAGCACCACCTCTCATCATCGACACGAACGGTAACATCGACGACACTTCGCTCATTCTATCTTGCAATTGCATTGTCACCCTATGAACCATCTTTGCGTAGCTTTCCCATTGAGACTAGCCATTTGAGTATTGCCGGGCCACGACACTTGTGCACATTAGTGATAGTCATAGATATTGCATACTACATCATTGTGAGTAACATCACATCATCTTGGTATCTTGCATATCCCCGTGTGCCACAAGAGTGCTCCGCATACACAATAGCTACCTCGATTCGAGAAAAATGCATATGTGTCCAAAGAAAGAGCTCAAAAGCTTTTAAGCAAAAGAGCCATTCCAAGCAAAGAAACAATAGCATCATACGCCTTGCATCCAAAGAGATCATACATAGCAACACCATTTTGTGCTCAAGCATCGGCACATCATACACTCATAGCATACTTGTGATAGATAGTCGTTCGTTTTGCCCCTAGGTCGTGCACAAGTGCGTATCCGCCTATTAAGCAATCGGTTAGCGTCTCTCTAGCGTTGTGCAACACGAGCATTTTCCGTGGTTTACCACATTTTTTCGCTCATCCTTGGTTGCACAACCACATTTATCTATCCGTGTGTGTGTTCCGTGTGCTACTCTTTGCTAGTGATCTACTTGTTGCATGAGCAAATTTGTGAACCATTTTCAACATCTTTGAGTCATTTTGACGATTGCATTGAATTTGTGCCACATCCTAACCAAGCTCCTCTCAAAGCTTTACTTGTGTAGGTGTGAGAATCGACACGAAGTGATACCAATAGTGCTATTTCCGGGTTACATTGTTGAGTGATCATTGATCCATTTTCAACCTCGGTTAAGGTACATTGATATTGTCTTCTCCTTTCTCCCACTCACATACTTGCTTGTGATGATGGATAGGCCAAGTTCATCTACAAACCCGATCTTCGACGATCCTCAAGAAGCGAACAACTACGTCACCAAACTACATCTATTCGGTGTCCAACGAGCTCTACATCAAGAGAGTGAAGCTATGCGAGAGTACATTGGCCAAGTCGCCGAGGACGCGCGCCAATTCCAACAAAGTACCAAGGAGCAAATCGACCTCATCAACACCAACATGTCTACTCAATACAATGAGCTCCGGACATTGATCATCAACCGACGTTCTTCTTCAACATCATCTCATCGACGAAGCCGCTCAAGTCGACATACCGACTCAACGCAAGACTCGAGTACACCTACGTCTAACACTCTTCGTCAAGCCGCACGTCAAGCTCGACATGAACATCGGCATCCTCTACATGACAAGAGTTCCCAAGAGCTATTCGACGAGCAAGAAAATCGACATCGTCAAAACCAAGCTACACTTGAGCAAGCACAAGAACGGCAACGACTACGCCAACAACAACAAGAGCGAGCTCGTCAATATCAAGAAGAACAAGATGCCGAGGCTAACCGCCAAGCACAACAACGTCGAGAAGCTCAAGCTATGGAGGCGCAACGTGCTTTACAAGATGCACATCGCAATGTGGCCGCCCGCAATCGACACACTCGTCAAGAAGAGGATTTCCTTCGAGATGAGATGCAAGAAAGGCGACACCAAGCAAGAATACAAGAAGAAGCTCCTCCTCAAGCGCGGCAAGAGCAAAAAACCCAACAAGAACATCTACATCCTCAAGAGCAACATGATATGGCAAACCGCCAAAATCGAGATCATCCTCCCAATAGGCAAGGAAACAATGACGAGCATCGCTATGGCAAGCTCAAGTTCACCATGCCTAAGTTCTCCGGAAGCATCGATCCCGAAGACTACCTCTCATGGGCATTGAAAGTTGACAAGATCTTTCGCCTTCACAACTTCGATGAAGCGAAGAAGATCGCAATGGCATCCCTTGAGTTCCAAGACTACGTTCTCATTTGGTGGGAGCAAATCATAGAGAGAAGAGAAGCCAAAGGCGAACCTCCTATCACCACTTGGGCTCAAATGAAGGAAGTGATGAGAGCACGTTTCGTGCCTACACACTACAACCGTGACTTGTTCAAGAAGCTACAACTCCTCAAGCAAGGTACCAAGTCCGTTGAAGAGTACTACAAGGAGATGGAGATTGCCATGATACGAGCAAACATCACGGAAGATGACGAGCAAACTATGGCGAGATTCTTGAATGGACTCAACTATCCCATCAAGAAGATTGCGGACTTCCAACCATACAACAATCTCCTCGAGCTAGTACACCAAGCAACGAAAGCGGAGCGACAAGTTCAAGAGGACTACAAGTACTCCAAGTTCAACTCCAAGAACTTCGGCTCCTACAACCAAGCTTCAACGACTTCGGCTACTCATCCTACCTCTACCAAGCCTTCTACAAACTTCGGTGACAAGTCAAGCTACAAGAATGCGACTACATCGTGATACAGGGTGGAACCCTAATCAGCGGATCTTTCACGAAATGGAGGGGATCCCACGATGAACACGAAGAACACGAGAGGGAACACGAGGGAAAACACGAGAGAATCACTCAAACCAACAAGAACAAGTCACACATATGCTAGATCCTCGAAACACAAAGAGATACAAGATCCATGATCAACAAGGGACGATACAAAGGGTAACCGGTTCTTCTCCATGAGGAGGTCTTGATGATATCCCGTAGGATCTTCCCGCGAGGGGCCTTGAATCCCGTAGGATCTTCTCCGCAGAGGTCTTGAATCCGTGTGGATCTTCTCCGTGGAGGGGCCGCAGTCACTCACAAGGAGATGAACCACTAGATGAGCAAAGCTCTAGGTATCAAATGAGCTATCTCCAAGCTAACCCTCAAATGGAGGAGGGGGAGGAGTATATATAGTCTAGGTCCACGAAGGGGTAAGTGGGAGAGGGATACATGGGCCTCAGGCCCGTCTCTGCGCGCAGGCAGGCGCCGGATGTCCGGGCCGTGGGCCGGATGTCCGGCGGCTCGCGAGGAGCCGGATGTCCGGGCCTCTGGACGGATGTCCGGGCTGAGCGTGGCCGGCTTCGGTTGCCTTCTGTGATGAGGGGCCGGATTTCCGGCGAAGGGGCCGGATGTCCGGGGCTTCGAGTGGAGCCGGATGTCCGGGGCATGGGGCCGGATGTCCGGGCTTGCGGTGCTAGCTTCTGTGAAGGGGCGCCGGATGTCCGGGCTTGGGGGCCGGATGTCCGGGGCCTGTAGATGCTGGTCCTTCTTCCTTCTCTTCCACGCGCACTTGGCCTTGGTCCTTGGGTTCTCCATGGTCTCCTTGGGTGTTCCTGACCATGCATAGCACATATATTTGAGGTAGTAGGCATGTCTCACATGTAGAAAGTGGAGGTTCAGAGAGGAGCGAGTGAACCTTGTGTCCAATTGTGTGTAGTTGAGGCCTCGTCGAGTGAACATGGGGATGATCATGGGATACTCCGTATCATCTCCCCTCCCTTGGGGAAGATCCGACCTCGGATCAAAAACCTCATCACCATGGAAACGGTAGTCGTGAATGGACAATGCTCGATGCCGTGGCATGAGTGAAGGTCCGAAGGTGCATCCAATACCGCCTTGTGAATCCTTCAAAATGAAAGAACATGACAAACACTCGGAAAAACAAATGAGGTTAGCGTGAATGCAAAACCTAGCATTCGTGAGGGAAAGTACCCAACAAGTGCTAGCATCATTCTTATCATAAGAAAGGGCAAGGTAATGTGGCATGGCATGTAAGCATATGATGCGAGAACAACCAAGTGCAATAGGCTCAATCAAGCAAGTATGCATCTCAAGAAGGGTGTCAAAGTCTCCAAGATCTACAAACATAGCATTGTTGCACTCAATACAAGTGATGAGAGATGCAACTAATGGAGACAAGTGACAATGAGCAATATATATCATGTGAGTGGCATGAACATATATGTCATCAACCCAAGAAAGCAAGTAAGAATGGAACATGGGTGATGCAATATAGCAAGCAAGCATAGCAATCAAGTCAAACAAGCTAGTAGTGCGAAGATGCAACGTACTAGAAGCAATCATGGCAAGCATGTCATGTGTGCAAATTGTAGGCATGAATAATGCACATGGCATAGCACAAGCATGTAAGCAAGATATGGGCAAAGTCTCATCATTGTGGTGGCAAGAAGTCCTATGTAAATAGCAATCGAGTATCATGACTCTCCCAACACAAGAATCAACAATAGCATGTGGCACAAAGAGATCATGGTAGTAGCTACAAGTATCTCCACCAAGCATGCAAATACACATATAAGTAACATAATGGTGAATCATGTGTAAAGGCAAGCAAGGGTCACAATTGCATGGCAAAGTCATAGCAAGAGGCATAACATGCAAAGTGAACACGATAGTATGGGCATAATGTGAGAAGTGGCAAATAGCCCATAGCCGTGTGAGAGCCAAGTAAAAGAGAGGCGCGTAGTGGTTGTGCGAAGAGAATGGTGGTAAGGAGATTCGACGGAATCCCAAGCCATCGTTGCTCTCAAGAGCTCTTTTCGTCAACTCATGGGATTGTGAGGTTGACGAGTTTGCAAAAGTACCTACACAAGACAAAGGCAAAGGAAAAAGTGTATGTGTGTGGTATATGTACACATCATCCATCATGATGCGCACGTGCAAGTGTTGGTTAGCACATAATATCCAATGCTCAAATAAATGAGATGTGTGGTATAGAAACACGTCATCCATCATGAGAGGTTTGTTGTTATGTATGGCATAATGGAGACTCAAGTTGTGTGATGCATCACGAGAAATATCATTGTTATTCATGGAATGCATATGGTGCACGCAATTATGGGAACTATGCAAAGTATGGAATGCATCAAGATCTCCTAGTATGCATGAGGAAACTATGGGGGTCTCCACATGAGCATCAATGGAAACATCACATGGAGAATATTGATAACATCCAAAACAATGCATATCCAGAGCAATGTGATCATGGCATGGTATATTAGATGAATTGCGCAAATCATGTAAAGGAAGCATGGCAATATCATCGCAAGAGAAACACATTCCAATGACCATCATCTTGTCATCTATGCCACAAGTGCAAATGGGATTTACTTTAATTTGGCATGCATAGTTACTATGTTGAGATTGAAATGAAACAATATGAGAAATCTCACTCATAGCATATGACAAGTTCAAAGGATTATCAAACATGATGTGACCAAAAGAATTTTCACATGATATCCTATGGAGCATATCATCACAACTATGCAACTCAACATGCTCATCATCATATTCATCATAAATAGGTAAGTCAAGACATGAGGAAGTTGCACTAGCATGAAGCATGGTCATAGGTGAATCAACATCATGCAAGCAATCATTGGTGATATAGTCCACAAGTGGGACGAAAGAAGCACCATCACCTATGTTACCTTTGGAGCATCGCTCATGTATTGTAGGTGAGGTGTTGAAGATCCACTCGTTCTCATCTTCATCATGATGGAACCATGTGGCTGGTGCATCTTCTTCCACCATGGCCATCGGTTTGTCCATTGGAGGGATGGACTCGTCGAGGGTAAGCATATCGTCATGTAGGAGACCTAGCACCAATGAAAACACACTCGGAGTAGAGGTTAAGTCGTGAGAAATCATAGTGGCCTCACATGCCCTCTCAACTACCTCACTCACTAAGTGGTGTGTCTCACTCACTCCCTCTTGGATGCTCTCACTCGTATGGTTGGAGTCACTCAAATGGCTCTCAACCTCACATAGGATGTGTGGCATGCTCTCATGTGTGGGGCTAGTGGTGGTCACACTCGTCCTCTCATAGGAAATGCACTCAATGTCACATATGGTGGAGTCACTCATGTCACTCATGTGGTGGTGGCGCTCCTCACATGGAAATTGGGGCATCTCATGATATATGGGTGTCGGAGAGATGTAGGTGCAAACGTCTCCAAACTCAACTCCTTTCGCCGCCTCATCCATAACGCCTCCAAAGGTGAATGCCGTAGTCGAAGGGGATGGCCCTTGATCGATCGTCTTGTCGCCGTCTTGATGTGGGGAGCTTCCGAAGATGGAAGTGTCACCCTCGCTCGTAGGTGCTCGCCTTGTAGTTGGAGATGTCGATGTAGGCGAACTCATGGGAAGTAGGCGAAGATGCCGTACGTCCGAAGGCGAAGATGCCTTGATAGCACTTGGCGAAGATGCCGAAGTGGTGGTTGTAGCCGTAGCTCCATCTTGGGTGTGCTTGTCTCGCGGTCTTCTCTTTTGCTCTTGAAGCTTGGCCTTGGCGTGATGTAGAGCTTCTTCGGACTTGGAGATATGCGTTTGTCGAGCATCTTCATGATGATGATGTCGTTGTCGTGCTTGAGCTCTTGGTAGATGTCATTCGTCGTCGTCGTGCACATGATGCTTGGAGGTGAATTTCCCTTCATGACTATGTCGATGGTCGCCATGGCGGTGTGGCCGTGGAAGACTTGCACTTGCATCATGTTTGCGCTTCGAAGACTTGTGACTTGAACGTCGCCGCCGAGAGGATGACGAAGGGGAAGAAGACTTGTAATCGACCACCAAGTGTCGGAGCTCCGCCATTTGTTTGTTGAAGGAGTCGCACAAGTCGTCGAAGGAAGCCATTGTCCTTGTCTTGGAGTGTCGTAGTTCGATGGCGATGTTGCCCAAGCACGCTTGCATTTCTCGTTGTAGTCCGATGGTTTTCTCGTGGATGTCCTTGTTCGCGCCGTCGATGTCGAAGACCGGAGATGAAATGCCTTGCCTATCCATCACAAGACGCTAGCAAGTATGAGTGGGAGAAAGAGAAGAACTAGACCAAATGTACCTTGACCGATGTTGAAGATGGATCAATGATCACTCAAATGTGGAACAAGGAAATAGCACAATTGGTACCAATTCTTGTCGGTTTCTCACACCTACACAAGTAAAGCTTATGGTGGAGCTCGGTGAGGATAGTGGCACAAAAAATTGAAACGAAATGTTAGCAAGACTCAATAATGTTGAAAAAGATTCACAAATTTGCAAATGCAACAAGTAGACCAATAGCAAGATGGGTGGCACACGGAAACACACACACGGATAGATAGATGGGGTCATGCAACCAAGGGGTGAGCCAAAATGTGGAATCCACGAAAATGCTCTTGTTGCACAACACTAGAGAGACGCTAGCGCGATTGCACAATAGGCGGATACGAACTTGTGCACAACCTACTATGCAAAATGCAACGACTTCTATCCCAAGTATGCTATATGTATGGTATTCCGGTGGTATGATCCAAAATGATCGAGTATGACAATCTTAATGTAGTATGATGCTATGGTTCTTGCTTAAAAGCTCTTTGCGTATCTTTTTCTTTATGCTTAAAAGCTTGTTTGGCTCTTTCTCTTTTGAGCTCTTTTGTCATGCAAAACTTCACGAACCAAGATAGCAATTGAGTATATGGGATGACAACCTTGTGTCACAAGAGATGATACCAAGATATGCACCTCGGTGATATGGTATGTATGATATGGGAGGTATGATCACTAATGTGCACAAGTCACGTTGCCTGCAATACTCAAATGGCTAGTCTCGATAGGTAGGTGACGCAAAAATGGTCTAGGGGTTAACAATGCAATTGCAAGGGAATATACAATGATGTCGTCGAAGTTACCGTCCGTGTCGATGATGAGAGGTGGTGCTCTTGATGTAGACCCGTTCCTAATTAGCCGAAACACCTTAGGAAACGGAAAAACCACAACTCAAAATCTCAAGGACAAATATCAATTGGTGGTAGCGGCAATGCCGTGGTGGTTGCGGAAGTGGAATGATGGGCTATACACGATGTCGGAGTTGAAGTCACGATCCCTAAGTAGCCGAAACACCTTAAGATACACAAGGCACAACTCAAACAAGCTCGAACAAAATTGGGTTAAGTTTGGTTGGCTATGTATAATGGGCAATGGGTATGCGGAAGTGGTGGTGATGGTTGATGAAGAAGCAATGGTCCCTAAGTAGCCTAAACACCTTAGGAGACTCAAATCACTACTCAAGCAACCACAAATGCTATGGGAACAAAATTTGTTAGGTTGCGGAAGTCGGTGGTGGTTTTGTGGATGATATGGTGGAAGCCCTAGGCAAAGATGCCAAAATCCACAAAATATGATGGAGTCAAATGATTATGGTGGTATTTTTGTGTTATGGGGGATGTCAAGAGCTTTAAAACGAGCTCAAGAACGTCGAAATCGGAGTTCGGATGAATTAGTTATGGCCAAAACGGTGAAACGCGGGTGGCTGAAATCCCACGGGTCGGACATCCGGGGTGGAGCCCGGATTTCCGGGGCCTGATGTCCAGAAACCTGCGCGATTTTGCCCTCCAGGAGCCGGATGTCCGGCCCGATGGCCCGGATGTCCGGCCAGTGGCCCGGATGTCCGGCCCGAAGTTTCCAGATCTGAATCGGGACGAACTTTTCGAATTGTGGGCGGAAATTGATGATTTGGTGCTCAAAATTTGAGGGATTTTGTGGAGGAAAGATGGGGAAACTTGGGGAAATGCTAGATCCACTTGAAACCAAGCAAATCCACGGATCAAAATCAACAAAATGTCATCAAACCAACAGATCACAAATTTTTTTGGGGCTATTTTTGGTGGGGAATTTTCGAATTTGGGGAAGAACACAACAAAACAAGGCTAGAAAATGGTGGGGAGGCTCCAAATTCGTGAGAAACCGTGGCTCATGATACCATACGATACAGGGTGGAACCCTAATCAGCGGATCTTTCACGAAATGGAGGGGATCCCACGATGAACACGAAGAACACGAGAGGGAACACGAGGGAAAACACGAGAGAATCACTCAAACCAACAAGAACAAGTCACACATATGCTAGATCCTCGAAACACAAAGAGATACAAGATCCATGATCAACAAGGGACGATACAAAGGGTAACCGGTTCTTCTCCGTGAGGAGGTCTTGATGATATCCCGTAGGATCTTCCCGCGAGGGGCCTTGAATCCCGTAGGATCTTCTCCGCAGAGGTCTTGAATCCGTGTGGATCTTCTCCGTGGAGGGGCCGCAGTCACTCACAAGGAGATGAACCACTAGATGAGCAAAGCTCTAGGTATCAAATGAGCTATCTCCAAGCTAACCCTCAAATGGAGGAGGGGGAGGAGTATATATAGTCTAGGTCCACGAAGGGGTAAGTGGGAGAGGGATACATGGGCCTCAGGCCCGTCTCTGCGCGCAGGCAGGCGCCGGATGTCCGGGCCGTGGGCCGGATGTCCGGCGGCTCGCGAGGAGCCGGATGTCCGGGCCTCTGGCCGGATGTCCGGGCTGAGCGTGGCCGGCTTCGGTTGCCTTCTGTGATGAGGGGCCGGATTTCCGGCGAAGGGGCCGGATGTCCGGGGCTTCGAGTGGAGCCGGATGTCCGGGGCATGGGGCCGGATGTCCGGGCTTGCGGTGCTAGCTTCTGTGAAGGGGCGCCGGATGTCCGGGCTTGGGGGCCGGATGTCCGGGGCCTGTAGATGCTGGTCCTTCTTCCTTCTCTTCCACGCGCACTTGGCCTTGGTCCTTGGGTTCTCCATGGTCTCCTTGGGTGTTCCTGACCATGCATAGCACATATATTTGAGGTAGTAGGCATGTCTCACATGTAGAAAGTGGAGGTTCAGAGAGGAGCGAGTGAACCTTGTGTCCAATTGTGTGTAGTTGAGGCCTCGTCGAGTGAACATGGGGATGATCATGGGATACTCCGTATCACATCGAGTCGTCCTCCTTCTACCAACAACTTCAAACCAAGAGCTTCCTCAACTACAACTCCTACCGAAGACAATAACAAGACGAGCTCCATCAAATGCTTCAAGTGCCAAGGACGAGGCCACAAGTCATTTGAGTGCAAGACAGTTCGCTCCATGATCATCAACGACGACGGATCTTATGACTCCATGAGCGATGATGAGATGGAAGCACTTGCGCATGTCGCTATGCATCGCCAAGTCAATGAAGAAGAAGACAATCAAGTGTTTTGCGACAATGACTCAAGCCCCAACCTTGTTGTCTCCAAAGTCTTGACACTCCAACATCAACAAGATGACGACCAACGTTGTCACATTTTCCATACGAAGGCCGGCATCAATGGACGCGTCGTCAAGGTTATCTTCGATGGAGGAAGTTGCCACAACTTGGCAAGCGAAGAGCTATGCGACAAGCTTCATTTGGTAAAGACGAAGCATCCGCACCCCTACAAGGTCCAATGGCTCAACGACGCCGGAATCCTTCGAGTCGAGCACACCTTGCAAGTCTCTTTCAAGATCGGCGCTTACGAGGACACTCTTGAGTGTGATGTGATACCCATGTCCGTGTGCCACCTTATTCTTGGACGACCATGGCAATATGGTCGTGGAGTCACACACAATGGACGGACGAATCACTATCACTTCAAGATGAAGGGCAAGGAATTCGTGCTCCGACCTATGACTCCAAGTCAAGTAGCCGCCGACAAGCTTTTACCTACCACCCATCATGGAGAGAATGGTGAGCGAGCGAGCCACCAAAAAGAGAGCGAGAGCCACAAGCCAAATATGAGCGACTCCACGATGAGCTACACGAAGAAACTAGTGCTATTTGCCACCAAAAGTGAGATGAGAGAAGTGTGTGAGAACCCATCGAACGTCGTTCACCTTGTGCTCTTATGCATAGGGGAAGACAAATCTACTAACACTTCACAACCTCCACCTTTTGTGTTGTCTCAATTATTGCAGGAATTCTCGGACGTCTTTACCGATGAGCTACCACCGGTTCTACCTCCACTTCACGGGATAGAACACCGCATCGAACTCGTACCCGGTGCACCAATTCCCAACAAGGCTCTCTACCGTGTCAACCACGAGATACAACGGCAAGTGCCCAAACTCATCGACAAAAGTCATGTACGTGACAGCTTTAGCACTTGTGCCGCTCCGGTTATTCTATTGCCTATGAAACATGGAAGTTTTCACGCACATGCATGCTTGTTACGCAAATGCTTAATTGTTACACAATTTGAGTTGCATGTGATTGGCTTTGAGCACCTAAAAGATTTATATGAGCATGATCCTTCCTTTGCAAATACCTATGCTAAATGCTTGACTCACACTTCTTGGGAACATCATTACACCAAGGATGGATATATTATGCGAGCTAACAAACTTTGCATCCCCGAGTCTTCGCTTCGTTTGCTCCTTTTGCAGGAATCGCATGGAGGAGGACTCATGGGACACTTTGGACGCGACAAGATGTTTGCTACTCTCTCTAAGAACTATTTTTGGCCCAAGATGCAACGTGACGTCTCACACCTCACCAACCGATGTTCGACATGCCGCAAAGCTAAGTCCAAAGCTCAATCTCATGGTCTTTACATGCCTCTTCCTACTACATATCATCCATGGGAAGACATAAGCATGGATTTCATACTTGGCTTGTCTAGGACAAAAAATGGAAAAGATTCCGTGCTTGTCATGGTCGATACATTCTCTAAAATGGCTCATTTCATTCCCGATAACAAGATCGACGATGCTTCACATGTTGCCACTGTCTTTTGTAGTGAAATACTCAAGAAAGTGCACGAACAAACAAGGGCAACAATCGAGCGACAAGTACATCGCCTCACAACCAAGCTCAACGTCAACAAGGCAACAATGGTGTTTCACCCGGGAGATCTTAGTTGGCTACATCTTCGCAAGAACCGTTTTGCACAAGAGCGCAAGTCCAAACTTCTACCTCGCGCGGACAGACACTTAAAGGATCTCTTTCCTTTCCATGGTGATGAAGATTTCGATCCGAGGTCGGATCTTTCCCAAGGGAGGGGAGATGATACGGTGTATCCTAGGGCCATCACCATGGACCCTCCTTCACCTCATCAAGTGCCCAAAGGACCAAGGACTAGAGCTCCCGAGACCGAGGTGACGTCACTCCTAGCCCTACTTCCATACAAATCTTGCGAGACATGGTCGCTACCTCAGACGGACGTGTTGTGTGTGCTTAGGTGTGAAGAAGACCACATCGGAGAGGGGCGTGAAGATGGACGAGTCCTCAAGTTCATGGACGAGCCAATGCATCGAGAAGAGCAGAAGAGAGCTCCAGGCCCCGGACATCCGGCCCCCTAGCCCGGACATCCGGCCCCTGGGCATTCACCCACAGAAAGCCAACAGCAGCCGAGGCTACAGGGCCCGGACATCCGGCCAGGGCCCGGACATCCGGCCAGACACGGCCCGGACATCCGGCCCCGCGCCCGGAAATCCGGCGCCTCTGTCCAGAGAGCGCCCGAGGCGCATCCACTCCAGCCCGGACATCCGGGCCCCCGCCCCGGACATCCGGCGCCCCGCGAAGCCCCGGACATCCGGCCCGCTGCCCGGACGTCCGGCTCCTGATCTGCCTGCGCGCAGCACTTGGGCCGAGGCCCGTGTATCCCCTTCGCCCCGTAGACTATATATACTCCTCTCCTCTTTCCGTTTAGGGTTAGCTGTGGTTTAGCTCATTTGATACTTGTGTGGATTTCTCCCACGAGACGGTGCGCCTCTACGGAGAAGATCCACTTCGGATTCAGGACCTCCTTCATCGGAGAAGATCCCCCGGGATATCAAGACCTCCTCCGGGAGAAGACTATCTGTATCACCGTTGTTGACCTTGGATCATGGATCTCAACCTTGTATCGCGAATCTAGCATTTGTGTGATTGCTTTCGTGTTGATTGAGTGTTTTCCTCTTGTGTTTCCCCCATCTTTCCCTTGTGATTCCCCGTGTTCATCGTGTGCCAACCTCCAAACGTGAAAGATCCGCTGATTAGGGTTCCACCCTGTATCAATTTGGCACACCATGCAAGCGAATAATTTCACGAAAGAACAAATCAGCAACATTAGCAGCATCATCGCTTTTATGACATGGTATAAAGTGTGCCATCTTCGAGAACCTATCCACGACAACAAATATGCTATCCCTCCCCTTCTTTGTTCGAGGTAAACCCCCGGGCAGTTTTATCATCTAGCCTAGGAATAGGATGACGATAACGAATAGTAATATTATTAATGCCTCTACAATCAACACACATACGTGATGTACCATCCTTTTTCGGCACTAGAATAATAGGAATAGCACAAGGACTAAGGGATTCGCGTATATAACCTTTGTCGAGTAGCTCCTATACTTGACGCATAATCTCCTTCGTCTCTTCTGGATTGGTACGGTATGGTGCGCGGTTGGGTAGCGATGCACCGGGTATTAAGTCAATCTGATGCTCAATCCCTCGAATAGGTGGTAATCCCGGTGGCACGTCTTGTGGAAAGACGTCGGCGAACTCCTGCAAAATATTAGTGACAGCAGGAGGCAAAGAGGAAGGCACGTCCTCGAATGAAAATAATGCCTCTTTGCACACAAAACCATAGCAAACAGATTTGCTAAAATCTAGCTCATCAATATCAGATTTGGTGGCAAATAAACATGCACTTTTCAATTTAATTTCAGAAGCAACAATAGATGGTTTATTATTAGGCTTCATTTGTTGCTCAAATTCTTTTGCCACAATCTGATTTTCACTCTTATTTTTCTCCTGTTTTGCTTTATTAGCTCTATTAATATCATCTTTCAAAATGGAATCAGGAGTCATAGGAAGCAAAGTAATATTTTTATCCTTATGAACAAGAGTATACTGATTGTTTCTACCATGGTGTACAGAATTTTTATCAAATTGTCATGGTCTACCAAGTAATAAGGAACATGCTTGCATAGGTACCACATCACAATCAACATAATCAACATATGTAGAGATACTAAAATGCACACGAACAGTACGTGTTACCTTAACCTTGCCGCTGTTGTTGAACCATTGGATGTAGTAAGGATGTGGATGTGGTCTTGTGGTGAGAGATAGCTTCTCCACCATCTCCATGCTAGCCAAGTTGTTGCAACTCCCTCCATCTATGATCACGCGAACAGAACGTTCCTTCACAACTCCCTTTGTATGGAACAAATTATGCCTCTGATTTTGCTCAGCTTGTGTAACCTGCACACTCAAAACACGTTGAGCAACTAAACATTCATACCTGTCAGCATCTTCAGGAGCCATGTATTGCGTCTCATGATCAGAATCGTCTCCACCGTGTTCTTCACGTGTAATAAGAGCCAAAGTCTCCTCATCATAGTCACTAGCGGATTCGTATCCACCATCCTCAGTAGCAATCATCACACGCTGAGATTTGCAATCTCTCGCAAAATGTCCTCTTCCCTTACAACGACGACAAATAATATCACTGGTGTGCCCTGTTGATGCCATGGAAGAAGAAGAACTCTGTGCAGGCCCAATAGGTGTGCTCTTGTCAGATAATGGTGGTTGTGCCTGCTTCCTTGTATCACGGCTGGAGGTAACAGCTGATGGAGGTGTCGGTGCAGTAGAATGTGTGGAAGTAGAGGATGCACGCGGTGTCCATGATGAAGGTCGACCTGCAGAAAAGTTAGTCCGCGCCAATGCCTGTCGATCCTGCACTTCACGTTCAGCTTTACAAGCAAGATGGAATAAACGAGTGATATTAGTATAATCCTTATACTCTAGAATGGTCTGAATCTCTCTATTTAATCCACCCATAAAACGTGCAAGCATAGCTTCATTCTCCTCAACAATACCACATCTAATAAGGCCAGTTTGTAATTGCTGATAATATTCTTCTACAGAATTTTTTCCTTGTCTTAAGCGCTGCAGTTTTTGAAGTAATTCACGTTGATAATATGGTGGAACCCAACGAGTACGCATAGCAGTTTTCAAAGCAGCCCAAGTAGCTGGAACAGGATATAACAACATAGCCAAGAAAAGAGACTCGGTCGGTGAAAAAGGTGCACTTTCCAAGGTTACCAAATAAACGTGCATCACGTAGAGCAATAAAAACAGCACGTAAATGTTCCAAATGTTCCTCCAAAGATCTGCTAAAAATCAATATATCATCAAAGTATACTACCACAAATCGTCCAATGAAAGCACGTAAAACCTCATTCATTAATCTCATGAAAGTACTAGGTGCATTAGTTAACCCAAAAGGCATGACTAACCACTCATATAATCCAAACTTAGTTTTAAATGCTGTTTTCCATTCATCTCCCAATTTCATACGAATTTGATGGTATCCACTACGCAAATCAACTTTGGAGAATATTGTAGAGCCACTCAATTCATCAAGCATATCATCTAGCCTAGGAATAGGATGACGATAACGAATAGTAATATTATTAATGGCTCTACAATCAACACACATACGCGATGTACCATCCTTTTTCGGCACTAGAATAATAGGAACAGCACAAGGACTAAGGGATTCGCGTATATAACCTTTGTCGAGTAGCTCCTGTACTTGACACATAATCTCCTTCGTCTCTTCTGGATTGGTACGGTATGGTGCGCGGTTGGGTAGCGATGCACCGGGAATTAAGTCAATCTGATGCTCAATCCCTCGAATAGGTGGTAATCCCGGTGGCACGTCTTGTGGAAAGACGTCGGCGAACTCCTGTAAAATGTTAGTGACAGCAGGAGGCAAAGAGGAAGGCACGTCCTCGAATGAAAACAAGGCCTCTTTGCATACAACAGCATAGCAAACAGATTTGCTAAAATCTAGCTCATCAATATCAGATTTGGTGGCAAATAAACATGCACTTTTCAATTTAATTTCAGAAGCAACAGTAGATGGTTTATTAGTAGGCTTCATTTGTTGCTCAAATTCTTTTGCCACAATCTGATTTTCACTCTTATTTTTCTCCTATTTTGCTTTATTAGCTCTATTAATATCATCTTTCAAAATGGAATCAGGAGTCATAGGAAGCAAAGTAATATTTTTATCCTTATGAACAAGAGTATACTGATTGTTTCTACCATGGTGTACAGAATTTTTATCAAATTGCCATGGTCTACCAAGTAATAAGGAACATGCTTGCATAGGTACCACATCACAATCAACATAATCAACATATGTAGAGATACTAAAATGCACACGAACAGTACGTGTTACCTTAACCTTGCCGCTGTTGTTGAACCATTGGATGTAGTAAGGATGTGGATGTGGTCTTGTGGTGAGAGATAGCTTCTCCACCATCTCCATGCTAGCCAAGTTGTTGCAACTCCCTCCATCTATGATCACGCGAACAGAACGTTCCTTCACAACTCCCTTTGTATGGAACAAATTATGCCTCTGATTTTGCTCAGCTTGTGTAACCTGCACACTCAAAACACGTTGAGCAACTAAACATTCATAGCTGTCAGCATCTTCAGGAGCCATGTATTGCGTCTCATGATCAGAATCGTCTCCATCGTGTTCTTCACGTGTAATAAGAGCCAAAGTCTCCTCATCATAGTCACTAGCGGATTCATATCCACCATCCTCAGTAGCAATCATCACACGCTGAGATTTGCAATCTCTCGCAAAATGTCCTCTTCCCTTACAACGACGACAAATAATATCACTGGTGTGCCCTGTTGATGCCATGGAAGAAGAAGAACTCTGTGCAGGCCCAATAGGTGTGCTCTTGGCAGATAATGGTGGTTGTGCCTGCTTCCTTGTATCACGGCTGGAGGTAACAGCTGATGGAGGTGTCGGTGCAGTAGAATGTGTGGAAGTAGAGGATGCATGCGGTGTCCATGATAAAGTTCGACCTGCAGAAAAGTTAGTCCGCGCCAATGCCTGTCGATCCTGCACTTCACGTTCAGCTTTACTAGCAAGATGGAATAAATGAGTGATATTAGTATAATCCTTATACTCTAGAATGGTCTGAATCTCTCTATTTAATCCACCCATAAAACGTGCAAGCATAGCTTCATTCTCCTCAACAATACCACATCTAATCAGGCCAGTTTGTAATTGCTGATAATATTCTTCTACAGAATTTTTTCCTTGTCTTAAGCGCTGCAGTTTTTGAATTAATTCACGTTGATAATATGGTGGAACCCAACGAGTACGCATAGCAATTTTCAAAGCAGTCCAAGTAGCTGGGGTAGGATATAATCTACAATGTTCAGACCACCAAACACATGCAAAACTAGTGAAAGCACAAACAGCAGCAGGAACACGTTTCTCCTCGGGATAGTTTAAACATGTAAAACGTTGTTCAGTTTGTAACTCCCAAGTAAGATATATATCAGGAACATATCTACCCTCAAATGGTGGAATATTCAATTTCAGTTTAGGAAGATGGTCATGTACCTCAGGTGGTGGTGCAGCCCTACTGTTGCGATGATATGCATGAGGACGACCTGGTGGTGGTGGTGCTGGTTGTTGCACGTAGTTCTGATTTTGGTCAACCTCATCCTCGTAATGGTCCTCCACCTCTGCAGTAGCAGCAAGAGCTACAGAAACATCAACAGCAGCACCAGAAGCTTGACCAGTCTCAAGGGGAACGCGCTGTGCTCGTCCCACTTGATTCGGAAGGCGCCGTTGTTGTTGTTGTTGTTGTTGAAGAGGTGGGACAGCTGCAGCAGCCGGTGGTGGTGGAAAACGCGCAAGCAATTCAGCAAACCTGTTGTCGAGCTTTGTGTCAAACGTCTTCTCCATGCCAACTATCTTCTCCATGGCCTCTTCCAATGTGTTTAGCACATCTTGCACCTGTACACTCATCATTTGCTGAAACTTATCATGAAGCTCCTTGTTCGTCAAGTTCTCCCAGTCAGTCTCGTCGACTTGTGATCCTGGCATGGTTAGCAGCAATAGAAACACACAAGAATATGATCCTACAGACTACTAATAAGTGGTGGTGGTGGCGGGTGTCACAAATCCGACAAGCAAATCTCAAATTCTTACCAGTTCTTACCCAGCAGCAGGTGGTGATCGGCAACCGTGGTAGTCAAAACTCTCAAAGCTTGGACAAAGCGATTACCAGGGAGAGTCAAACGCACGACTTAGATGTATGTGGAGCTGGGAAGGCTTATAAGATGGTAGCAAAAGTGGTCAGCAATAATCAATTCAGAGATGCAAAGTTGAATAAACGCTCAACGACGGTACTGTGCTAGTCCTAGGCTAGACCGTACTAGAGACGCGAGCCTAGAACACTAACAAAATCATGGCGCTGCACGTAATAAAGGAGAAAGCACACTCTGATTTTTTTTGCGCTCTTTTTTTTTGCGCTGCTTTTTTTTTTGGCCGAAATCACTATAATGGCGAGTGTCTCAAAACACTTCCCAAGTCAAACTAAGATGATAGGCACGAAATTTTTTTGACGAATTTTTTTTTCGGAATCAGGGCAGCGACGACGAAAAAGTGCGGTAAAAAACAGTATGATGGCACGCGTCTCAAAAGACTCAGAAAAACCCAAAAATAGGATAGGGAAAAAATATTTTCACCTGTCGAAATTTTGGCCTAAAAACTGCCCGGGGGTCTCCAAACTTTTTTTTTCCGAGACCTACGCAGGCAAGGAAACACAAATCCGAAACCTAGATGGATCTCGAGAACAAACCTAATATGAAAAGAACTCGGATTGGCGGTGGATATACGGTGGTAGGATATGGCAGCGGTGGTAGGTTATCGCAGCGGTGGTGGTATGTGGTGGCGGTGGTGGGATATGGCAGCTGTGGTGGTATGGCAGCGGCGATGAATATGGTGCGGCGGCGACGTGACAAACTGTGAACAGAACTCGAAACTCTAAAGAACTAGACGCTAAGACCAGCAACTTGACACGACGATGCAACCGCAAATTCAACAAAGCAAATACAGAAAAGATTATGCAAAGGCTCAGATTGGTTCGGATGGGATGAACTAACCCTAATTTTTTTTTTGGCTTTTTCGTGGACTGTAGGTATGAAGAACAGACTCGATCTAATCTACGAAAAACTGTAAAATCTCACCGAGCAACCTGGAAATCTGATACCACTGGATAGAGGCAAAGGTGTCCCGTCTTTAGATGAGATGGTGGCTATCGTTTGGATGAAGTCGACTTTAACGATCCGACTACGAACGTGCGTGGACGTCGCGCCTTAGCAATCGCTAAACCAACTCCGAGAGGTTATTGACCACGCCGGAGCACGATCAACCTGACCACGAAGGTCTGTTTCCTGCAGGCAAACGAAGAACAAGCAAGAAACTGAGATTGTAATCTGGATATTGCGAATTCAAGAGGAAAGCTTTATTGATCAAGTGGGGTTCTGTGACGTCTTGGTCTGGTCGTTGAACACAAACGAAGTACGCGAAGTTGCAGCTATGGCGAACTTTAATCTAAACAAAACCCAAAGTCTAAACGACGCCCTAAGGGCTGTATATATGAGGGAAAGAGGGGGGAATTTCGTGGCCCTTGGTGGAGGGGTCCGAAACCAACCCTAACTCTTGTTTCCCCACACATACGGACTCTAAAAACAGCCTATACTCAAGTATTTCGAAATTACATGGGCCTGGCCCAATA
Source organism: Secale cereale (assembly GCA_902687465.1). Classification (NCBI taxonomy): domain Eukaryota; kingdom Viridiplantae; phylum Streptophyta; class Magnoliopsida; order Poales; family Poaceae; genus Secale; species Secale cereale. The sequence goes on along the minus strand of LR738713.1, from coordinate 265,050,104 downwards.
ATAAGGTGACGCAGCACCTATAATAGCCTCTTGACGAAATTTATGAAGTGGCATCTTGTATATTTCGTCCTAGGCTTCTCGCACTCATTATGGTGGCTTCAAAGTCCTGAAATCATCAATTGAAACTCCATTCTTGTTCCCCTTGCGCATGCCATCATCTCCATGCTTGATCTTGCTCCAATGTTCATCCTTCTTGTCCAAGCTAGGCCCTTCATTTGTAAGCAAGACAAATGTATCCAATTTAGGCAGCATCATATTCTCATGAACATTAGATTCATTACCAAGAAACGAAAGTACCTGGTAATTTAATTGGCGTGCGCGAGCTCTAGTAATTGGTCCTGTATATGTGTCAGTTGGAGCTGTGGGTGTAACCTTGTTAGTTATGTCCTCATCAATGGACCTCTATCTAAGGTGAAATAGTATATGAGAAACCTTGTCCATCGCGAGCTACTAGGAACATCTAGTATCAGGAAGAAGCGGACAACTAGTGTCTTTGTGGGATGAATACCATGCAAGCAGACATGTAAGATTTGCACGAATAAGGGAAGAGGAGTGCCATTTCTGATTGCCAATGTTGTGTCCTCCAGATGTCGCGGTGATTTTTTTACTGGGGGAACCGATGTTTTGGAGGAGGGTGGAGCCTTGGACGAACCCATGGCCAAATGGTTGATTGTGTTGTGGTGGTCGTCTGTCGGAGGAGGGGAAGTAGATCGGAGGTGGCGAAGGACAGCGTAGCGGGAACACCTCCGATGCGGTGGACGGTGGCAAAGATGAAGCGACAACGGTGAGGCACGGGACGGCGTGGTTGAACTGGCTCGGGTACGGCGCACGTCAGTGTCCTGGAGGCAGCTCGGCCTCGGCTTCAACTACTACCCGTGGAGGGCGTTGCGGTTGCAGTTGGCGGTGGACGACGACATCGGGGTATCGGCTACAGCGTGATGGAGGAGGGCGGCGGTTGATGGGTGGGATGGGGTGGCCGACGGAGGACACCTGGGTTTCGCGGCTGGTGGAGAGGTAGTTGGGGCGCCCACGGATTACGAATGGGGAATCAGACAGGGGGGGAGCTAAGGGGGAACCATGTTTCGGTCTAGGACGCGCTTGTTTTTTTTGTTTTTTTTTATAGATGGGACGTGCTTGTTTGAAATTTGGGGAAAGTACAAACTTTGCCCCCCTCTTAAATTTTGGACCTACTGCGGGTCGGGGGTAGGACGGTAATCCCAGGTGTCCCAAATAGTGGGCGGGAGCATTTTCGGCCAAGCACATGTGTGTTTAGGCGGCCATGGTGTATGAATGTTTTTCGAAGGCGGTTGCATGGCGTCTAGATGAAGTTTCAAACCTACCCCGGTTTAGACCTTTGGATGTCAGACCGGTAGGTTTCACGGGTCGGAGTTAGAAAAGTAATTTCCTTCTACTAAACATTGGTCACACGCGGTTTCGGGCGAGTAGAGGCTCTTTTGGCGCTTCGTTCAAAATTATGAAACAGAAGCATTCACGTTTAGAGTAATCTTGAACTTTGAGGATTGTCCTAAATAGACAACATTAAATTTGACGTTGTATGTTTGAAAGCCTCATTAAATTATGCGCATCTTTTTAAAATTTTGACACTTGAGAATCCTATAACTACGATTATTTTGGAATGGAGGAGGTAAATTTGAATCTATTTGGTACACGACTATATATGATATTATGTACAAAAGAAGAGCAAAGATTGGTGCCCGTATATTTTAGGTATGATTTACAAATGCCATGATCTCGAATTCAAATAATTGAATGGACTTCATGTTGAATTTGAATTTTGTTTAAACCACCTTAAGTTGAACTCAAATGTATGTTAGTTCCTAGCTAACTATTTGTAATGTTTATTGTGTAACTTTTGTATGTATAATGTGCTTTACACACACAACATGAACTATACTCACGTTTATATTCGAATTGCTAAAGTGATGCATTGTCTGGAGTTCAAAACATTGACTATATGGATCAATTATGTCGAATAATAGCCCAAATTCAATAGAATATTGATGGCTGATGGATCAATGACCGTTCCTTATGCGAATTGCAAATATCATGATCCCATTCTAATATTTGGATACAATTTATATTTTTAATCAATGTGTACATCAGTCTTTTACGTGTAGTTTCACTCTCCATAGGCCTCTCCTCAAACACGCGATAACTTTCTCTCGCACACATAAGCGCAGACAGTGTATATCCATCGTTGGTCTCTCGCACATGCTCACACACTCTCTCCCGAGGCGTCTTTCTGACACACATGCTCTCGATATCACCCTCCCTCCCTCTCGCAGCCATTTACGATTGTTTTCACTAACCTTTATCAGAAGCACTCTTCCTCTCACACGCATACGCACACACAATCCCCATCGACCCTTTCTCTATACATAGACCTGCCTACGTGTGTCTCACACGCATGTTATCTTTAGGCATGTCTCGCATGCATTGTCTCCACCTCTCTTCCCAATTGACGAATATGATTCCAGCAGAGCATTCTGTAGGATGCCCCTTAAAGTTAGGTTGGATGAATGGTAATATAAGAGACAAGGGGTTACCTTAGTTCGAGAACCTAGGGTTACAAATCCTATCCAAGTTTGTTAGTGGACACAAAGTCCTTCACGACTCTGGTATCTTTGTCTTGTACGATGAGTCCTTCATGGGTATCCCTGAATGCGTCATGGGCCGACCAGTGTGGCGTAAGACAGAACCGACCCAAGGGCCTCACCTCGGCCCACCGAACCTCACACGGTGACACACCATCTGCCCCTAGGTCTAGTTATCTTCACACACACACACATACCAACATAGACACAACAATAAAAAATCTCCTCATGCCTCTATATATCCCCCCCTTGCATGTACACAATCAAGGGCATCTCTCGCCGTGACATCCTATCCGTCTCTCTCCCTAGACCTCTCTCATTTCTCGTGCTATCTCTCCCACATCGCCTCCTTGTCGGCCCCTCTATCCATGCCTCTCTCCAATACATACACATACCCTCACTAGACCCTGCCAAATACGTCACCTACACATTCACACATGTTACATCTTTACATGTACCCCATTGATCTAAAAAGCCCTCTCTTCACGTTACTTCTCATAGAGAATTCCTTTTGAATAAAACCAGAGAAAGTGTGGCCAGAAATTTATTTTGGAATTTGTACATATATACAACATTACAAAGTTATATGGAGTATGGAAATTAGTTTGCATTGCATGGTGCACCTAATGATATTTATTCCGCAATGTGAATTTGTATATTTTTATACTATATATAAAGTTAGTCATAATAAAGAGATAACCCATTCTTAATTTTTAATTATTTAATTATTTCAATGAGATAAATTCGGGAAAAATTAAGAATTTCAGTATTTTTTCTTATTCTTTTTATTTATTCTTTCAGAAAGAGATAAGAATTGGTTTGGTGAATCGGAAACAATTTTATAGAAAAATTGCAATTTCTTTTCTTATGGAACATACATATCAATATGCATGGGTAATCCCTCTTCTCCCACTTCTAGTTATTATGTCAATGGGATTTGGCCTTTTTCTTATTCCGATAGCAACAAAAAATCTTCGTCGCATATGGGCTTTTCCTAGTGTTTTACTCTTAAGTATAGCTATGGTATTCTCAGTTCAACTGTCTATTCAACAAATAAATGGAAGTTCGATCAATCAATATCTACGAAGATCATCTCTCTCTCCATCGCACACACCCCCTCTACGCCCCTTTCACGTACGCGCACAAACTATCTCAAGGTCCTCTAAAAGTACGCCCCAACATATTCATGCATTTTTCATCATTCTCTCGCAATATGTAGAGTGATGATCATTGTATTTAAAGCGAAAGCACAATACGTACATAGGACTTCAGTATCCACTTATTACGGTCACCATTAATGTTTTGAGGTTATTATACAGTCACGGGCTCACCATATAGCTCTGTATTTGTTCAAGACACGGCTAGTTAACTAGTTAAACGTTGTATGTGGCACCTCTAGTGTTGCATCACATTATCTCACTACCATTGGGCCCACCTATCGGCATCTATAATAATGAACACAAATGATAAAAAAAATTGGACGGTGGTTCGAAGTCATGACCGCGGGCACAACAGACAACGTGGCATTGTATTGGTATGCTGAGCTGTCTGTTTTTAACAAACATGAGCTGGTGTGGTGATTGTACACACACGCACACATGCACATGAACTGCATGCACACAACACCCACACGTACACACGCAGCCACGCACACATGCTACACTCACACGCATGCACACAAACTGCATGCACGCAACACTCACACGTACACGGTACACACGCAGTCACGCACGCACGCTACGCTCACACGCACACACGCACGCATGACAGGTGGGACCCATAAGGAACATGGTCAGTTTAACGTGTCAACATAGTGCCACGCATACTATTTGGCCGGTCAACAGAGTGCAATCCGATGTTGAACGGTGAGCAAGTGACCATATAATGGCCGCAAAACGTATATAGTGGCCGTAATGAGCGTATTCTGAAGTCCGTTGACCATATTACGCTTTTGGCTTGAAATACACTGACCGCCATTTATCTCTTCCCTCGCTCTCCCTATGGAGCCAAGTAGGCCAACGTGACAGTGCCTAAATTGGCTAGTAATCTTCTACTGCGCGGAAACAATCCAGCCTAGCCAGTTTGTATCGATGGATCGTGCGAAACAGCAAAACTATAGTAGCACTAGAGTACAAGTAATAGTTCACTGGGCCGCCGTGTCATGTAGTCCGTCGCAAGAGTGGAGTGCTCGCTTTCATAAATGTTCTAGTCCCTTTCGCCGACATGTGGGACAGCAAGCAACCGGGTCCACATGACACACCGAAATAACAGTGCAGAGCAGTAGGGGTGAAGCACCCCGGTCATGGCGCCGGCGTAGTAATGAGCAATGAGGCGTCAAATCACAAAGTTGAACCTTTCCCACAGTTAAGTTGGGGGGGAAAAGTGATGCTAAAGAAGGAAGTTGGAGGGACAAAGCAACCATCATTTCACTCGTTGCTGAATCCGCTTCTCCCTCATCTTCTCCAATTTAACCACGTGTTGCTTCTGCCGTTGTTCTGCCTCGGCTACTCATAGTGGGGAGAATCATATACTAGTATCATGCATATAATACAAGTGTATGATACTACTACTTCATAGTACATACTAGTAGTATCATAGAGTACTCCAACTTCCTCTATAGTGCATAGTATATTTATTGCCATGCATGACACAGAGTAGTACTATAACATTTAACATGATACAGTGTCTACCTATGTTACTCTTACCCCCTCTCTCTTCTTTAATTCTCTACCACATCAGCATGTTTTCTATTCCCCAGTGCATGTTGCTACCACTATGGCCAGCCTCACGTGGGACGCAGATCAGCTTGGTAAATAATTGACACGTGGGACATCATGTTAGCAAACCGTCGGTCCAACATCCTTTAAAAGTAAGAAACCTCCCCCGCCTTCTGTGCGGCAAAATCACCTCCTTTTTACTAATCTTCATATAATTATTTAGATCAATATAATCGAGATTTTCATAGATAGAACACAGGAACAAAACCAATTGGTATTGTTAAGGACATCCACACTATGTAGCCAAATGTAAAATTAGCTTTTGGCATCGTTGGGAGACATTGTAGAGGGTGCTGCCAAAGCCAAAAAGAGGGAACCGAAGCTCCCTAATTGATTGATTGAAGGAACAGAAAAATGCAACCTCTCTCCTCTTTCTGTCGTGCTTGGACGCATGTACAGTACGTATAGCGCATAGAGTCTTCTCCCCTATCCCTTCTATCACAAATCACAAAGCAGTGAGGCGTCAAATCACAAAGCACTGATGAAGCAACCATCATTTCACTCTTGGCTGACTGTGCTTCTCCATCGTCTTCTTCGAGAAACCACCTTACCGCACTACGCTGGATGGACGACGCTATTGTGTAGTACTAGTACATTTACACTCCTTTGGTTCAACAAACTTCCTGGATGCAAAGAAGGCGGTTGTCTCGGCTTGCAGGCGGCACTTGCGAACGACTTACCATGGTCTCGCTCAATGGTGTGCTCCGTCGAATGCACTTTGCCAAAGCCACAATGTTCGAGATATCGTCGACGTCACCACAATGGGGAAGGAAGTCAAATAGTTACTACCTCCTTTTTTGTATACAAGGCCAGTATCAAAATTACAATTTGAAGAAGGCCACTAACACTAATCGAGGCAAAATTGATGGTTTTGCCTCGTAGTACTAGCAACCAAGGACATTAATATTCCCTTGCATGCATGTGGAACTGAGAAGGTTGGTTTGCATGATGCTGCATTAAGGAGTGAGATGGTTAGATCTTTGGGCGTTGGAGAAAAAATACGCATTAATTGACACATCAAACGATGATTTGTATCAATCAATCCTGGGAAGGAAAACCCTGCCTTTCTTTTTTAACACAAGTAGTACGTACTTGTATCATGTTTGGGTCTAGGCCTTGCATGGACATACTTTGCCACACATTTTTGCCAAGCTTGCCTAAAGTTTTTCAACATGAAAAGGAGGCACACTTGCGCACGGCTATTGCGGTCGCACTGCACCCTCACACAGTCGCTCCTGCATGCTGCAAACCCATCCAAGGGAACACACCCTCACTAACACGTGTTACCACATGTGATCAAACCAAACTCAGCCGTCCTACCACTGACACATAATTTTCATTCATACAATATGTTCATCCAACTTCATGTGGATGAACATCCGTGCGGCCCGTGCGATGGCCTGTGGGGGAAGAAGAATGGTTATGTGACGTGGGATACCCATCCAACCGCCTTAAATGGTCGACTGACCCAAATGATGAAAGTCAGGCGACTTGCGTAAATATAAGTTTTTACACAGCAAAAGATCCTAAAAAACAACATAAAGAAAAACTATCACTGCTCGTGGAACAAGACGGCCTCATCATCTTTTTGGTTGCCAGCGCGGACCAGCCGTAGCTGCCGATGTTTATCTCCGCACTGTGGTTGTCCTCGGCCTCCAGCTACTCGCTCACGCAAAGCGTGCGGGCTCTGCACGGATGCGAGCACCATCTGGTTCATGTCCACGACATTTGGTTCCGACAGCAGGAGGGCCTAGATTGCAGTGGCATCAGTGCGCTCCGCGTCGAGTTGAGCCTCCGCCACCAAGTTCAAGTCTAGGACGTCCAGCTCCGCCTGCAGGAGGGCCTCGATGGTAGTGGCATCTGCGCGCTCCGCGTCGAGTTGAGCCTCCGCCGCCTGGTTCACGTCCACGACATCCGGTTCCGCCTGCAAGAGGGCCTCAATGGAAGTGGCATCCGCGCGCTCCGCCTCGAGTTGAGCCTCTGCCTCCCGGTCCTCCTTTAGGATCACCAGGTTGAAATGCTGTTTCGCATGCACCATGGGGGGCCCAGATGCCGGCACGAAGTCGACGTCCATCGTCTCATACGCATCAGGGGACTTTTGCGCCGCCACCTCTGCCATGAACATTGGATCTGCTTCCTCCTCATCGGAGCTTGGCTCCAGAGACCTCGGGGATTGGCCCGCCGCAAAGCAAGCTTGGGAACGGTGGTCTGTGGCGCCGACCGCCGCTGCGGTTTCTGCACCACGCTCCAGCTTCAGCATCTTGTAGTACGTGATCTTGCAGCGCACCATGGCTTTCGACGAACTAGGGGACGGTTGATGCAGGCCAAGGGATCGAAAGGTGGGGGAATGGGCTGGAGAGGAGGTGTGGTTTTGGGGAAGTGGTGATCTGCCGGCAAGTTGCTGTCATAGGCCAAGCAGCGAAGGTTCTGTTGTGAATAGTGGTTCCGGTGACGATCATTCAATCAGTTTTGACTGCGCGGAGTTTGCAAAGCCGGACCGCTTGAGACTGGAGAGTTGTGGGGTGGGATGGGACCAAAGTTTCAGAGTTTGACATGGCAGACGTCTGGACCACCCCACCGTTCCTGTCGATGACGAGGCGGTGACTTCATAAAATCTCAAGTTGACGAGCAAGATGCCGTGTATTGCACGAAACATCAGGATGCATTTTTTATGATATCTCAAGTATTTCATCGAAAAATGGTATCTCAAGAATTTCATTAAAAAAATGATATCTCGAGAAAGATGAGACAAATGATATCTCGAGAAAGAATACCCCGGCACGCTGAACCCTCCGCGTCACTCACCAAATGGAACATGCTTCGTCTTGCGTTTTCACTCGCTTGTGGGACGCAGTTGAGAGCAAATCGATGACCCTCCCCCTCCCCCGCCCGCGTCATTTATCTATACTACCAATATGCCCATACGTTGCATGGAACATCAAGATACATTTGTATGAGTAGTTTATCTTGTGGGAGAAAAGGATGAATGAGGGAAGGCCTTAGTTGCAAATGTGGAGAGGGGTGTGGGTATCTTTTCGCAAAATTGCCATATTTATATTCATCTCTAAAAATTTGGTCAAACTTTACAAAGTTTGGCTTCAGTCAACTCTAATATGTGGAGTAAATAAAAATGGAGGGAGTATACTACTAGTACTATCAGCACTGCATACTCTACTACAGATGGTGTACTACTACTTCTACTTCTACTACTATTGGACATGGAGCTTAAAAAAAGTTACTATTGGACTGGCTATACGCGAAGATGCAACATCAACAGACTGGTTACGGGAGTATTACGAGCCTTTCATTTAATCCGCTTCATCTCCCCCTAATTTTCAGGTGGGTGGGGCCCGTCCCTCCCCTTAAACTAATTACAATGTGCCAAATCCCAATCCGTACGTAAAGCCTCTGTAGAAGTCCGTAAATGTAGCATTGCTCGACTATACGTGGCAAAATCCTAGTAGGAATAGCATGCGCGAGAACAAGCATTCACGTGTTTGAAAACAAATTGGAAACCATTTCTGTTTGAATACAAATCAAGGAGTACGTACGAATCTAACAATATTGATTTACTTTTTTCTGTAAGTTTGACCAAGGTAGAGATACTTTGACTACACATAAAACTTATATGTAAACTAGAAAGGATCGGATGGAGTATATAGTACTATGTTCAAAAGACAAAATTGTGAATCCGCCTTGGTTATCACACATGCACCCACACATTCTCTCTCGGTTTCATCTCGGGGTTTCTCCCTCCCTCCCTCCCTCTCTCTCTCTCTCTCTCTCTCTCTCTCTCTCGCACACACACACATGCCACATCTCTTCCTTTTTGTGCTTGTCAAACCTAATTGATCTTCCGAGGTATCGGGATTGTATCTCGCTCGTCGTCAGGTCGCTCTTCGACACATGCCTAGGTCACTCCACCATGCATTAAATTTGGTCGAGAAAACAGGGAAACCGACATGTGGGGCACACCTATCGGGATGACGTGGCACAGACTAGTCCAATGGAGGAGCTGGCCCACGACCTCCTTGCCACCGGAAACCGTTCATGTGAGTCGTGGGGGCCTGCAACGTGGCGAAGTTCCCGTACCACCTCTGGACACGGTGACCGCGGTGAGCGACACACTCACCGTCGCTGGACACACTCGGCTTCAGGGTACCGAGGGTGGCGCTACCGCTGTGACATGATGAGCAGATCAACACCTGGCTCGTCGAGGATGCATTGGGCTTCCAAGTGCGCACGCGCCGCGACGCGTCCGTGGAGTGTTCTAGTGTGGCCAACTACATCCCCAGGACCTTTTTTGCCGAGTCGTCTTTGCTGTTTCAATGTCATGTGGGGATCACATGTGAGCAAATGACATCTCCAACGTTGCCACGGCCGTAGCTGACTAACCTGGCACACCAAAAACCTTCGTCCCTCGCGCCATGCATTCCCAGCCGGCGCCAGCTGCCCGCATTCAAGTCGTCCACCTGTATGCCATCATTAAGAGGTCGGTGCCCGAGGAACCAACTCTGGCAGCTTAATGACGTACCCGGACGCTTGGCCTCACCAAAATGCGCTACTTAAAGCGGCAACGCCCAGCTAAACTACACACCATAGCGCATTGTCCTGCTACCTGGCACCACATCCGCCTTGACCGCGAGCGCGATCGCTCTGCGGGAGAGCTTGTCTTCGGGGATGAAGCTCGAGGTCGCCGCGCTCGCTCAAGTCGCCGCTCGCAATGCAATAGCGGCTGAGCCAGACGCGGACGCGACCGCACAAGCGGTGGCCACGCTGGCGGCCAATGACATGATCACCGTCAGCCACACGTCCTACTTGCAACCTCCAACGTTCGGTGGCGCATGTGGTAGGTGAAGAGACAGACCCTCCACATTCATCATCATCGACCTCACATCGACCCGCACCGCCGAGGTCGGGTACTCCTCCGAGGATGAGTAGGGCATGGGAGGCGGCAGGGCATGGTGTGCTAACTGGCCAGTCTGTCTCCCATGTTCTACTGTTCCTCGCCGGAGACCGCACCTTCACTTCACAAGTCTTGAACACCGGCCCCCGTACATGGAGATCGCAGATGGAGGATGTTGGTCGCCACCGTAGAATAGGTTTAGGGTCGGGTTTCTTTTATTTTTCTGTCCTGTAAAAGTTCAAAACGTAATGAGAATCTGTCGTGTTTGCATGAATCTCGTCTGGTGTATATGTACTTTAACAATAATAGTAAGATATATTGTAGGAGTATGAAAATATATGGAATAATGATTCGTTTTTGTGTGTATAAATTTAGAAGGTTTGACCCGAGAAAAAGCTAACATGCGAAGTAAATAAACACATAGGGTCTACATACACAATTTATCTTAGGCACTCCAATAGTACGTCCACTACACGTTCACACATTTCACATTTTTCTACATCTACGGGAACCTACGAAAGGGTTAATGTATATTGCCTCTCTCTCTCCCCCCTGATTTTCATGGTGGTGGGCCCCTCCTGATAGAGGCAAAGGTGTCCCGTCTTTCGATGAGATAGTGGCTATCGTTTTGGAGGAAGTCAACTTTGACGATCCGACTACGAACGTGCGAGGACGTCGCGCCTTAGCAATCGCTAAACCAACTCCGAGAGGTTGTTGACCACGCCGGAGCACGATCAACCTGACCACGAAGGTCTGTTTCCTCCAGGCAAACGAAGAACAAGCAAGAAACTAAGATTGCAATCTGGATATTGCGAATATAAGAAGAAAGCTTTATTGATCAAGGTGGGGTTCTATGACGCCTTGGTCTGGTCGTTGAACACAAACGAAGTACGCGAAGTTGCAGCTATGGCGAACTTTTAATCTAAACAAAACCCAAAGTCTAAACGACGCCCTAAGGGCTGTATATATGAGGGAAAGAGGGGGGAATTTCGTGGCCCTTGGTGGAGGGGTCCGAAACCAACCCTAACTCTTGTTTCCCACACATACGGACTCTAAAAACAGCCTATACTCAAGTATTTCGAAATTACATGGGCCTGGCCCAATAATAAGGTGACGCGGCACCTAAAATAGCCTCTTGACGAAATTTATGAAGTGGCATCTTGTATATTTCGTCCAAGGCTTCTCGCACTCATTATGGTGGCTTCAAAGTCCTGAAATCATCCATTGTAACTCCATTCTTGTCCCCCTTGCGCATGCCATCATCTCCATGCTTGATCTTGCTCCAATGTTCATCCTTCTTGTCCAAGCTAGGCCCCTCATTTGTAAGCAAGACAAATGTATCCAATTTAGGCAGCATCATATTCTCATGAACATTAGATTCATTACCAAGAAACGAAAGTACCTGGTAATTTAATTGGCGTGCGCGAGCTCTAGTAATTGGTCCTGTATATGTGTCAGTTGGAGCTGTGGGTGTAACCTTGTTAGTGATGTCCTCATCATCCTCCCCTTCTTGAATTGAAGTCGTCCTCGACGGAAGCTCATCTTCCTCACCCAAGTAAGGCTTCAAATCTGCAATGTTAAATGTGGGACTAACCCCAAAATCTGCAGGCAGCTCAAGTTTATATGCATTATCATTTATTTTCTCTAACACCTTGAAAGGACCATCAGCACGTGGCATTAGCTTTGACTTGCGCAAATTAGGAAACCTATCCTTACGCAAATGTAACCAAACAAGATCTCCAGGTGCAAAGACAACACGTTTTCTACCCTTATCTCCAACAAGTTTATATTTAGCATTCATGCGCTCAATATTTTCCTTAGTTAACTCATGCATTTTTAAGATCAATTCAGCACGTTGTTTAGCATCAATATTAACCTTCTCCGAAGATGGAAGAGGCAACAAATGAATAGGTGCACGAGGTAGAAAACCATAGACAATTTCAAAAGGGCACATTTTAGTAGTAGAATGCAACGAACGATTATAAGCAAATTCAATATGAGGCAAGCATTCTTCCCACATTTTCTTATTATTCTTCAAAACAGCCCTAAGCATAGTAGACAAAGTTCTGTTGACTACTTCAGTTTGTCCATCAGTTTGGGGGTGACAAGTAGTACTAAAAAGCAGTTTAGTCCCCAACTTAGCCCATAAACATCTCCAAAAGTGGCTAAGAAATTTAGTATCACGATCTGAAACAATAGTATTTGGCACACCATGCAAGCGAATAATTTCACGAAAGAACAAATCAGCAACATTAGCAGCATCATCGCTTTTATGACATGGTATAAAGTGTGCCATCTTCGAAAACCTATCCACGACAACAAATATGCTATCCCTCCCCTTCTTTGTTCGAGGTAAACCCAAAACAAAGTCCATAGATATATCTTCCCAAGGAACACTAGGGACAGGCAAAGGCATATATAAACCATGAGGATTGAGTCGTGACTTAGCTTTTTGACATGTAGTGCAGCGAGCAACAAAACGCTCAACATCCCGTCGCATCTTTGGCCAAAAGAAATGTGTAGCAAGTACGTCCTCTGTCTTCTTCACGCCAAAGTGTCCCATTAATCCTCCTCCATGCGCCTCCTGCAACAACAAAAGACGAACAGAGCTAGCTGGAATGCATAGCTTGTTAGCTCGAAACACAAATTCATCACTAACGACGAACTTGTTCCATGTTCTCCCTTCTTTACAATTCTGCAATACATCTTTAAATTCAGCATCATGCACATATTGATCTTTGATGGTCTCCAAACCAAATATTTTAAAGTCAAGTTGTGAAAGCATAGTATAACGACGAGACAATGCATCAGCAATAACATTTTCTTTTCCCTTCTTGTGTTTAATAACATAAGGGAAGTCTCTATGAATTCAACCCATTTAGCATGTCTACGGTTCAGTTTTGCTTGACTTATTGTGCTTTAAAGATTTATGATCAGAATGTATAACAAATTCTTTGGGCCATAAATAATGTTGCCATGTCTCCAAAGTCCGAACAAGAGCATATAATTCCTTATCATAAGTAGAATAATTCAGACTAGGCCCACTCAATTTTTCAGAAAAATATGCAACAGGTTTACCATCTTGTAATAACACACCTCCTAACCCAATTCCACTAGCATCACATTCAAGCTCAAAAGTCTTATTAAAATCAGGAAGTTGGAGTAAAGGAGCATGTGTCAACTTATCTTTCAATACCGTGAATGCTTCTTCCTGTGCAGTACCCCAAACAAAAGGCACATCCTTCTTTGTAAGCTCATTGAGAGGTGCAGCAATGGTGCTGAAATCTCTCACAAAACGCCGATAGAATCCAGCGAGGCCAAGGAAACTCCTCACGTGTGTGATCGTTTTGGGCTGCGGCCAACTCTCAATAGCTTCAATCTTGGCTTTATCAACCTCAATTCCCTGTGGAGTAACAACATAGCCAAGAAAAGAGACTCGGTCGGTGCAAAAGGTGCACTTTGCAAGGTTACCAAACAAACGTGCATCACGTAGAGCAATAAAAACAGCACGTAAATGTTCCAAATGTTCCTCCAAATATCTGCTAAAAATCAATATATCATCAAAGTATACTACCACAAATCGTCCAATGAAAGCACGTAAAACTTCATTCATTAATCTCATGAAAGTACTAGGTGCATTAGTTAACCCAAAAGGCATGACTAACCACTCATATAATCCAAACTTAGTTTTAAATGCTGTTTTCCATTCATCTCCCAATTTCATACGAATTTGATGGTATCCACTACGCAAATCAACTTTGGAGAATATTGTAGAGCCACTCAATTCATCAAGCATATCATCTAGCCTAGGAATAGGATGACGATAACGAATAGTAATATTATTAATGGCTCTACAATCAACACACATACGCGATGTACCATCCTTTTTCGGCACTAGAATAATAGGAACAACACAAGGACTAAGGGATTCGCGTATATAACCTTTGTCGAGTAGCTCCTGTACTTGACGCATAATCTCCTTCGTCTCTTCTGGATTGGTACGGTATGGTGCGCGGTTGGGTAGCGATGCACCGGGAATTAAGTCAATCTGATGCTCAATCCCTCGAATAGGTGGTAATCCCGGTGGCACGTCTTGTGGAAAGACGTCGGCGAACTCCTGCAAAATGTTAGTGACAGCAGGAGGCAAAGAGGAAGGCACGTCCTCGAATGAAAATAATGCCTCTTTGCACACAAAACCATATCAAACAGATTTGCTAAAATCTAGCTCATCAATATCAGTTTTGGTGGCAAATAAACATGCACTTTTCAATTTAATTTCAGAAACAACAGTAGATGGTTTATTATTAGGCTTCATTTGTTGCTCAAATTCTTTTGCCACAATCTGATTTTCACTCTTATTTTTCTCCTGTTTTGCGTTATTAGCTCTATTAATATCATCTTTCAAAATGGAATCAGGAGTCATAGGAAGCAAAGTAATATTTTTATCCTTATGAACAAGAGTATACTGATTGTTTCTACCATGGTGTACAGAATGTTTATCAAATTGCCATGGTCTACCAAGTAATAAGGAACATGCTTGCATAGGTATCACATCACAATCAACATAATCAGCATATGTAGAGATACTAAAATGCACACGAACAGTACGTGTTACCTTAACCTTGCCGCTGTTGTTGAACCATTGGATGTAGTAAGGATGTGGATGTGGTCTTGTGGTGAGAGATAGCTTCTCCACCATCTCCATGCTAGCCAAGTTGTTGCAACTCCCTCCATCTATGATCACGCGAACAGAACGTTCCTTCACAACTCCCTTTGTATGGAACAAATTATGCCTCTGATTTTGCTCAGCTTGTGTAACCTGCACACTCAAAACACGTTGAGCAACTAAACATTCATACCTGTCAGCATCTTCAGGAGCCATGTATTGCGTCTCATGATCAGAATCGTCTCCGCCGTGTTCTTCACGTGTAATAAGAGCCAAAGTCTCCTCATCATAGTCACTAGCGGATTCATATCCACCATCCTCAGTAGCAATCATCACACGCTGAGATTTGCAATCTCTCACAAAATGTCCTCTTCCCTTACAACGACGACAAATAATATCACTGGTGTGCCCTGTTGATGCCATGGAAGAAGAACTCTGTGTAGGCCCAATAGGTGTGCTCTTGGCAGATAATGGTGGTTGTGCCTGCTTCCTTGTATCACGGCTGGAGGTAACAGCTGATGGAGGTGTCGGTGTAGTAGAATGTGTGGAAGTAGAGGATGCACGCGGTGTCCATGATGAAGGTCGACCTGCAGAAAAGTTAGTCCGCGCCAATGCCTGTCGATCCTGCACTTCACGTTCAGCTTTACAAGCAAGATGGAATAAACGAGTGATATTAGTATAATCCTTATACTCTAGAATGGTCTGAATCTCTCTATTTAATCCACCCATAAAACGTGCAAGCATAGCTTCATTCTCCTCAACAATACCACATCTAATCAGGCCAGTTTGTAATTGCTGATAATATTCTTCTACAGAATTTTTTCCTTGTCTTAAGCGCTGCAGTTTTTGAAGTAATTCACGTTGATAATATGGTGGAACCCAATGAGTACGCATAGCAGTTTTCAAAGCAGTCCAAGTAGCTGGAGTAGGATATAATCTACAATGTTCAGACCACCAAACACATGCAAAACTAGTGAAAGCACAAACAGCAGCAGGAACACGTCTCTCCTCGGGATAGTTTAAACATGTAAAACGTTGTTCAGTTTGTAACTCCCAAGTAAGATATATATCAGGAACATATCTACCCTCAAATGGTGGAATATTCAATTTCAGTTTAGGAAGATGGTCATGTACCTCAGGTGGTGGTGCAGCCCTACCGTTGCGATGATATGCATGAGGACGACCTGGTGGTGGTGGTGCTGGTTGTTGCACGTAGTTCTGATTTTGGTCAACCTCATCCTCGTAATGGTCCTCCACCTCTGCAGTAGCAGCAGGAGCTACAGAAACATCAACAGCAGCACCAGAAGCTTGACCAGTCTCAAGGGGAACGCGCTGTGCTCGTCCCACTTGATTCGGAAGGCGCCGTTGTTGTTGTTGAAGAGGTGGGACAGCTGCAGCAGCCGGTGGTGGTGGAAAACGCGCAAGCTATTCAGCAAACTTGTTATCGAGCTTTGTGTCAAACGTCTTCTCCATGCCATCTATCTTCTCCATGGCCTCGTCAAATCTGTTTAGCACATCTTGCACCTGTTCACTCATCATTTGCTGAAACTTATCATGAAGCTCCTTGTTCGTCAAGTTCTCCCAGTCAGTCTCGTCGACTTGTGATCCTGGCATGGTTAGCAGCAATAGAAACACACAAGAATATGATCCTACAGACTGCTAAGAAGTGGTGGGGGTGGCGGGTGTCACAAATCCGACAAGCAAATCTCAAATTCTTACCAGTTCTTACCCAGCAGCAGGCGGTGATCGGCAACCGATGTAGTCAAAACTCTCAAAGCTTGGATAGAGCGATTACCAGGGAGAGTCAAACGCACGATGTAGATGTATGTGGAGCTGGGAAGGCTTATAATATGGTAGCAAAAACGGTCAGCAATAATCAATTCAGAGATGCAAAGGTGAATAAACGCTCAACGACGGTACTGTGCTGGTCCTAGGCTAGACCGTACTAGAGACGCGAGCCTAGAACACTAACGAAATCACGGCGCTGCATGTAATCAAGGGGAAAGCACACTCTGAATTTTTTTTTTTCGCCTCTTTTTTTTTCGCTGCTTTTTTTTTGCCGAAAATCACTATAATGGCGAGTGTCTCAAAACACTTCCCAAGTCAAACTAAGATGATCGGCACGAATTTTTTTTGACGAATTTTTTTTTCGGAATCAGCGCAGCGACGACGAAAAAGTGCGGGAAAAAATCAGTATGGTGGCACGTGTCTCAAAAGACTCAGAAAAGCTCAAAAATAGGACAGGGAAAAAATATTTTCACCTGTCGAAATTTTGGCCTAAAAACTGCCCGGGGGTCTCCAGACTTTTTTTTTGAGACCTACGCAGGCAAGGAAACACAAATCCGAAACCTAGATGGATTTCGAGAACAAACCTAATATGAAAAGAACTCGAATTTGTGGTGGATATATGGTGGTAGGATATGGCAGCGGTGGTAGGTTATGGCAGCGGTGGTGGTATATGGATTCGGATTGGTGGTGGTATATGTATACTGATCGGTGGTGGTATGTGGAAGTAGTGATGAAGATGTTGCGGCGGCGGCGTGACAACTTATGACCAGAACTCGAAACTCTAAAAGACTAGACGCTAAGACCAGCAACTGGACACGACGATGCAACCGCAAATTCAACAAAGCAAATACAGAAAAGATTATGCAAAGGCTCAGATTGGTTCGGATGGGATGAACTAACCCTATTTTTTTTTGGCTTTTTCGTGGACTATAGGTATGAAGAACAGACTCGATCTAAACTATGAAAAACTGTAAAATCTCACCGAGCAACCTGGAAATCTGATACCACTTGATAGAGGCAAAGGTGTCCCGTCTTTCGATGAGATGGTGGCTATCGTTTTGGAGGAAGTCGACTTTGACGATCCGACTACGAACGTGCGAGGACGTCGCGCCTTAGCAATCGCTAAACCAACTCCGAGAGGTTGTTGACCACGCCGGAGCACGATCAACCTGACCACGAAGGTCTGTTTCCTGCAGGCAAACGAAGAACAAGCAAGAAACTAAGATTGCAATCTGGATATTGCGAATATAAGAGGAAAGCTTTATTGATCAAGGTGGGGTTCTGTGACGCCTTGGTCTGGTCGTTGAACACAAACGAAGTACGCGAAGTTGCAGCTATGGCGAACTTTTAATCTAAACAAAACCCAAAGTCTAAACGACGCCCTAAGGGCTGTATATATGAGGGAAAGAGGGGGGGAATTTCGTGGCCCTTGGTGGAGGGGTCCGAAACCAACCCTAACTCTTGTTTCCCCACACATACGGACTCTAAAAACAGCCTATACTCAAGTATTTCGAAATTACATGGGCCTGGCCCAATAATAAGGTGACACAGCACCTAAAATAGCCTCTGGACAAAATTTATGAAGTGGCATCTTGTATATTTCGTCCAAGGCTTCTCGCACTCATTATGGTGGCTTCAAAGTCCTGAAATCATCCATTGTAACTCCATTCTTGTCCCCCTTGCGCATGCCATCATCTCCATGCTTGATCTTGCTCCAATGTTCATCCTTCTTGTCCAAGCTAGGCCCCTCATTTGTAAGCAAGACAAATGTATCCAATTTAGGCAGCATCATATTCTCATGAACATTAGATTCATTACCAAGAAACGAAAGTACTTGGTAATTTAATTGGCGTGCGCGAGCTCTAGTAATTGGCCCTGTATATGTGTTAGTTGGAGCTGTGGGTGTAACCTTGTTAGTGATGTCCTCATCACCTCCCTCCCCCCAATCTCCAATCAACAGCTCACACGTTTCACATTACGTTGATTATGTAACTGGGATTACGTAGGTGTAGCATTACTCATCCTAAAAAAACAAAGTAAGCCAACCTCCCAGCATATCATACGGGAAAGGCCCGGCCGCGCAGTTTTAGTTGGGATTACGGGATTACTAGTAGTAGTATCGATGGATCGGGAAAAGCACCAAGTTTTTTTAGGGGGCGAAGCACCAAGTTTTTTTTGAGGGGGTGAAGCACCAAGTTTAAAAGGAAAAAGGCAATACACTCACAGCACACCCGTCGAGGTCGCATTGCACCCCTCACACGGTCGGTATTGCACATGGCTCATGCAAATAGAACGCACTCCGGCTTGCCTCTTCACTTACATGTGGGACTGCACTTGGAGAAACTGACCATGCGTCAAACTCCCTCGCC
>LR738713.1:264937300-265030973 GCA_902687465.1 Secale cereale | reverse complement strand
CCGGCCCCCTCCACTCCATTCGCTCCGCCAAAGCGGCCCTCCCCGCCGCGCCGATACGTCGGCGCTGCAGTTCGTCGAGGGCACGCATGGCGATCCTCTCGCTCCCACAGTACGCTCTTGTAGACCATCGTCCTCTAGCCGCACCGCCACCGCTAGTGATGTTCTTGTGGAGATGCACGGCGGTCAGCTTCTCGCATGGTACACGCATTCTAGAATGAGGCCCCGTGCATGTCGGAGTAGCGCTGAATGTTAGCTGATAGACGCTGTTAATCTCAATGTTTGCCATAGTAATTTACAGTCAATATGCTCTGCTTAAAAAGCTTCCTGGCCCTGTTCTGCACTCAATCTGCTCAGCTGAGATGGCATGCCACGCTCGATTAGTTGCTAAAATATCCTGCTATATTATTGTGACGTAGATTGCCATGGTCTAGTGGCTAATCTGTTAGGTGAAATAGCTCTACACCGTTTTATACTCGATCTTTGTTGTTGAGATGGCCTTCAATGGCTATGTGATTGCTGCCTCTTGAGCATGTGTTGGTTTTCCCTTAAAGAGGAAAGGGTGATGCAGCAAAGTAGCGTAAGTATTTCCCTTAGTTTTGAGAACCAAGGTATCAATCATGTAGGAGACATCGCACAAATCACCTAGTACCTGTAAACAATCAATAACCTTGCAACCAACGCGATAAAGGGGTTGTCAATCCCTTCACGGTCACTCGCAAAAGTGAGATCTAATAAAGATAGTAAAGTAAATATTTTTGGTATTTTTGTTGTATAGATTGGAAAGTAAAGATTGCAAAATAGTAAACAATATGCAATGTAAATAAAAGAGATTCAATATAATAGGAAAGAGACCCGGGGGCCATAGGTTTTACTAGTGCCTTCTCTCAAGATAGCATGTATTACGGTGGGTGAACAAATTACTGCCGAGCAATTGATAGAAAAGTGCATAGTTATGAAGATATCTAAGGCAATGATCATGAATATAGGCATCACGTCCGTGTCAAGTAGACCGAAACGTTTCTGCATCTACTACTATTACTCCACACATCGACCGCTATCCAGCATGCATCTAAAGTACTAAGTTCATAAGAACAGAGTAACACATTAAGCAAGATGACATTCATGTAGAGGGATAAACTCACGCAATATGATATAAACACCATCTTCTTATCCTCTATGGCAACAATACAATATGTGTCTTTCTGGCCCTACTGTCACTCGAAAAGGACACCGCAAGATTGAGCCCAAAGCTAAGCACTTCTCCAATTGCAAGAAAGATCAATCTAGTAGGCCAAACTAAACCGATAATTCGAAGGGACTTGTAAAGATATCAAATCATGCATATAAGAATTCAGAGTAGAACCAAATAATATTCATAGATCCACAATTCATCGGATCTTGGCAAACACACCACAAAAAGTATTACATCGAATAGATCTCCAAGAAAATAAAGGAGAATTTTGTATTGAGGATCAAAGAGAGCAAAGAAGCCATCTAGCTAATAACTATGGACCCAAAGGTCTGTGGTAAACTACTCACGCTTCATCAGAGAGGCTATGGTGTTGATGTAGAAGCCCTCCATGATTGATTCACCCTCCGGCAGATCGTCAGAAAAGGCCCCAAGATGGGATCTCACAGGTACAGAAGGTTGCGGCGGTGGAAAAGTGGTTTCGTGGCTCTCCCTCATGTTTCTAAGGTATAAGAGTACATATAGGTGGAAGAGGTATGTCGGTGGAGCTACGAGGGGCCCACGAGGGTGGGGGACGCGCCTACGCCCCGTGGGCACGCCATCCTGCCTCGTGGCCTCCTCGTGGAGTTCCAGACTTCTAATCCAAGTCTTTTGGATTGCTTTTGGTCCAACAAAGATCATCGCGAAGGTTTCATTCCGTTTGGACTCCATTTGGTATTCCTTTTATGTGAAACTCTAAAATAGGCAAAAACACAAAAATTAGCATTGGGCCTCCGGTTAATAGGTTAGTCCCAAAAATATATAAAGAGCATATTAAAGCCCATGAAACATCCAAAACAGATAACATAATACCATGGAACAATAAAAAATTATAGATATGTTGGAGACGTATCAACCATCCCCAAGCTTAATTCCTGCTCGTCCTCGAGTAGGTAAATGATAAAAACAAAACTTTTGATGTGGAATGCTACCTAACATAATTATCAATCTAATTTTCTTTATTGTGGAATGAATGTTCAGATCTGAAAGATTCAAGACAAATGTTTAATATTGACATAAAAATAATAATACTTCAAGCATACGAACAAAGTAATCATGTCTTCTCAAAAAAACATGGCTAAAGAAAGTTCATCCCTACAAAATCATATAGTCCGGCTATGCTCTATCTTCATCACACAAAATATTTAAATCATGCACAACCCCGGTTTTAGCCAAGCAATTGTTTCATACTTTAGTATTCTCAAACATTTTCAACTTTCACGCAATACATGAGCATGAGCCATGGACATAGCAGTATAGGGGGAATAGAATGGTGGTTGTGGAGAAGACAAAAAGGAGGAAAATGGTCTCACATCAACTAGGCGTATTAATGGGCTATGGAGATGCCCATCAATAGATATCAATGTGAGTGAGTAGGGATTGCCATGCAATAGATGCACTAGAGCTATAAATGTATGAAAGCTGAACACAAGAAACTAAGTGGGTGTGCATCCAACTTGCTTGCTCACGAAGACCTAGGGCACTTTGAGGAAGCCCATCATTGGAATAGACAATCCAAGTTCTATAATGAAAATTCCACTAGTATATGAAAGTGACAAAACATGAGACTCTCTATCATGAAGATCATGGTGCTACTTTGAAGCACAAGTGTGGAAAAAGGATAGTAGCATTGCCCCTTCTCTCTTTTTCTCTCATTTTTTTATTTGGGCCTTTTCTCTTTTTTTATGGCCTCCTTTTTCCCTTTTTTTTTCTTTTCTCTAGTTTTTTATTTTTCGTCCGGAGTCTCATCCCGACTTGTGGGGGAATCATAGTCTCCATCATCCTTTCCTCACTTGGACAATGCTCGAATAATGAAGATCATCACACTCTTTTTACTTACAACTCAAGAATTACAACTTGATGCTTAGAAAATAATATGAATCTATATGAATGCCTTCGGCGGTGTTTCGGGATGTGCAATGAATCAAGAGTGACATGTATGAAAAAATTATGAATGGTGGCTTTGCCACAAATACAATGTCAACTACATGATCATGCAAGGCAATATGACAATGATGGAGCGTGTCATAATAAACGGAACGATGGAAAGTTGCATGGAAATATATATCTCGGAATGGCTATGGAAATGCCATAATAGGTAGGTATGGTGGCTGTTTTGAGGAAGGTATGGTGGGTGTATGGTACCGGTGAAAGTTGCGCGATACTAGAGAGGCTAGCAACGGTGGAAGGGTGAGAGTGCGTATAATCCATGGACTCAACATTAGTCATAAAGAACTCACATACTTAAATCTACAAGTCATCAAAACCAAGCACTATGCGCATGCTCCTAGGGGAAGGGTTGGTAGGAGTTAACCATCGCGCGATCCCGACCTCCACTCATAAGGAAGACAATCAATAAACGGTTCACCATACGTGCATGCTACGGGAATCACAAGTTTTAACACAAATATTCCTCAAATTCACAATTACTCTACTAACATGACTCTAATATCACCATCCTCATATCTCAAAACAATCATCAAGCATCAAACTTCTCATAGTATTCAATGCACTTTATATGAAAGTTTTTATTATACCCATCTTGGATGCCCATCATATTAGGACTAATTTTATAGCCAAAGCAAATTAACATGCTATTCTAAAAGACTCTCAAAATAATATAAGTGAAGCATGAGAGATTAATAATTTCTATAAAATAAAACCACCATAGTGCTGTAAAAAGATATAAGCGAAGCACTAGAGCAAAATTATCTAGCTCAAAATTATAATAAATTCTGATTCATGCGTGTCTCTCCTAAATATGTATTCAACGATGATGATTGTAGCAAACTAAAAAGCAAAGACTCATATCATACAGAACTTAACAGAAAATCTCGTGAACTCCGTTAGTATAAGAACATAAACCACCACTACAAGGTACTGTAATGAACTCATTATTTATTTATATTGGTGTTAAACCTACTGTCTTCCAACTTATCTATGGTTCATACCCCCCCGATACTACTCACAGATTCATCAAAATAAGCAAACAACACACGAAAAACAGAATCTGTCTAAAATGAAACAGTCTGTAGCAATCTGTAACTTTCGAATATTTCTCTAACTAAAAATTCTGAAATAAATTGGTGGACGTGAGGAATTTGTCTTTTAATCATATGCAAAAAGAATCAACCTAAAATTACTCTCCAGTAAAAAATTACAGCTAATCTCGTGAGCGCGAAAGTTTCTGTTTTTTTACAGCAAGACTTCACCCAAGTCTTCCCAAAGGTTCTACTTGGCACAAACACTAATTAGAACATAAAACCACATCTAAACATAAGCTAGATGAATTATTTATTAATAAACAGGAGCAAAAAGCAAAGAATAAAAATAAAACTGGGTTGCCTCCCAACAAGCGCTATCATTTAACGCCCCTAGCTAGGCATAAAAACGCAAATAGATCTAGGTATTATCATCTTTGGTATGCAATCCATAAGTGGCTCTCATAATAGATTCGTAAGGCAATATAATTTTCTTCCTAGGAAAGTGTTCCATGCCTTTCCTTAATGGAAATGGGACTCTACTATTTCCTTCTTTCATGTCAATAATTGCACCAATCGTTCTAAGGAAAGGTCTACCAAGAATAATAGGACATGTAGGATTGCAATCTATATCAAGAACAATGAAATTTACGGGCACATAATTCCTATTTGCAACAATAAGAACATTATTAATCCTTCCCATAGGTTTCTTAATGGTGGAATCCGCAAGATGCAAATTTAAAGAACAGTCATCCAATTCACGGAAACCTAGCACATCACACAAGGTTTTTGGAATCGTGGTAACACTAGCACCCAAATCACACAAAGCATAGCATTCACAATCTTTAATCTTAATTTTAATAGTAGGTTCCCACTCATCATAAAGTTTTCTAGGGATAGAAACTTCTAGTTCAAGCTTTTCCTCATAGGATTGCATTAAAGCATCAACAATATTGTCAGGACCCCGATCCTAAGTCACACCGATCTAACATGTAACACATCATATTACTTTGCGGCCTCACTCACGGTATCCCCATGGGTGCCACCTTACCTGGCCCGGGACCGTTTGCGCATTTTGGCTCACATATATGATAGTGTTGCTAGCATCCATATGACAGAGAACCCGGGCCGACATGACTAGTTGTAAACCAAAAGTGGCGCTATATTAGAGGGACATGCATACATGACCCAGCAACGAATGTGTCGGTCATCAACGTATGAACCCAAGTCGTAGCAGGCTACAAGGACTTAAGTTCATGGTATTGGAAGAATGACACACCACGGATCTCGAGGACTATCACAAGGTTACTAATATCCTAAAGGAGCGAGCAAACACTATCAACATGAAGTAAGTAGGGTGAATCTCGGGTTCAAGAACCCAGGAGTAGAAAGCCAACTAACTAAATGGCATCATGGGATGCTTTCGAGAATGATGGCCAGAATCATCACACTGAGAGCACAACACAAGGTTGGGGTTACTGGGTGGCTATCTATGATGTCCTAGTTTCATGATAGCTTCAACAACTATGTCGAGGCAACGGAGTACCTCAACACACCGACTAGTGTGGTTAATCTGGCCTAAAAGGACATTAAGAACAAGAAGGAAAGATTTGCAACTGCATCAGATTGTTTAGAAACCTGGGATGACTCGGACAACATAATGTCTATAGATTCTCAAAAGATTTTGATATCCATGCAAAAAATGTAGCATAACCACTTAACATCATAATGTCAAGGTTATGAGACCAACTATTTAACAAACTGAAGTACTTGAAACTGAATTGAGAGTTGAATCCACCATTAACGTGATCCTGATGGATAGAATGAGAAGCCTAGTTTCTTAACCCCGTAAAAGAGAAGAGGATGACTCAGATCAGAAGGGCATAGGGTAAAGGAGTAAAATGTTCCCTTCAACAATCAATTCCCTTATATAACTAAAGAGTTTCTAGACTCAACTTCGACCAGTTTGGCTTGGTAATCCTACATGCAGTCAGGCTCTGATACCAAAGTTGTCAGGACTCCGATCCTAAGTCACACCGATCTAGCATGTAACACATCATATCACTTTGCGGCCTCACGCACGGTATCCCCACGGGTGCCACCTTACCTGGCCCGGGACCGTTTGCGCATTTTGGCTCATGTATATGATAGTGTCGCTAGCGTCCATATGACAGAGAACCCGGGCCGACATGACTAGTTGTAAACCAAAAGTGGCGCTAAATTACACGGACATGCCTACATGACCCAGCAACAAACGTGTCGGTCATCAACGTATGAACCCAAGTCGTAGCAAGCTACAAGGACTTAAAGGAACAACGCGTGATATTTCCCTGAAGGGACAGACACATGAACGAAGAAGGACACATGCCAACCAGCCTAAGTGTTCCGGAGCAGTAGCAAGCTACCTAGGCTCAGTGGAAGCAATAGGAGGCATTTCCCCATAAGATAGGCTACCAAGGGTAAACAACTAGGTGTCGGATCCCACACATAGCAATACACATTACACGTACGCATAACATGCAAGTATGTGCTATATAACATGGCATCACAACATAACTAAACAACTCATATAGATAAAGGCCCAAAAGAGCCATCATAGCATTTATTACAAGCAGTGGGTCTCATGACCCAACATACAGAGCATACAGGCAACAGAAGCATAAACATGTCTGAGTACATATATCTGAAAAGGAAGAAGGCTATCAAGCCTGACTATCTACAAGACCCTCCCAAGGTACAAGATCGTAGCTGAGGTAACAAGCTAAACGTCGAAGTCCACGCGGAACCACTAGTGAGACCGAAGTCTCTCTTCAAAAACATAAATTAAGCAAACTTGAGTACAAAGGTACTCACCAAGACTTACATCCGAACTATCTACATATGCATCATTATCAACAAAGGGGGTTGTGGGGTTTAACTGCAGCAAGCCAGCTTTGACTCAGTGGCTAACCTATACTATGACTGCAAGTAACTCTTTTGAGGTGGCGCACACGAGTCCACATATTCACCATATCAATACACCACTATGGATCCGCTCCCGTCTCCCTACGAGAACGCCATCCATAGCACTCACACTTCTCTTGCGCATTTTAGAGTATCCACTTTCACTTGTCTATGAACTGTACAAGCAACCCAGAAGTTCTTTACCGCGGACACGGCTATTCGAAGAGATCATTTATAACCCTGCAGGGGTGTACTTCTTCACACACGCTCTCACCACTTTTCGCCATTTACACGACATGTACTCGGCAACCTTCAAGCGGAAGCCCAGCGAGGGTGTCGGCCACGACCAAACTAACCACACAAGTCTCTAGTCTAGGTTGATCGCCTATTCGGGTTCCATCCGCAAGGAGATCCGGTCGGGGTGTCGCTCACGGCCCCAAACGATGTGTACAGGGTTCCCGAGACACCAAACGAGCGACTCGGTACACCGTGCCATGGTGTATCTACTGCGTCATAGCCCACCCCTAGGGTCAGCGCTACGCACGGCCTCCAACACATATCCTACAAACACCAGAAACTAGTTGCAACTCCTGGAGAGAGATCAGGTTGATTAATAAGTCGAGAGGGTCCATTGGTTTCGGGGCCAACGCGTGGTAGTAGTTGTTCATGGATCACAAACACAGAACTTAATTCCTGAGTATGGTTTCAATGAGACAATCCACCATGTACTCCTACATGGCCTCTCACCGCTACCTTTACCAAATCGTGTTCACACACTTAGCTCACACATAGTAGGACTTGTTCATCACCATTCCAATTTATCCCCGATGAATCAGACCTGACTCAACTCTAAGCAGTAGCAGGCATGACAAACAAGCATGAATGAGTAGGCACAACAGGTCATGCAGAGGAAAGGGGTTCAGCTACCGCAGCAAATAACAGATGAATCATTGTTGTCATAATGCAATAAAAGAGAGCAGGAGCTAGAGAGTGGGATTGTATCGAAATGAACAAAGGGGTTTTCTTGCATGTCACTTCTGAAGATAGTACTGTGTCTTCATCAGTGTCATCGATCACATCGTCGGAACAACGTCTACTGAGAGGGGACAAACACCGGCAACAGAGAAGGAACACAATCAATGCAATGTAACAATATGATGCATGATCATGACATAGCAATTGCTGTGATTTGGACTAATGCAACTAGTAACAATGTAAATGAAGTTGGTTTGAACCAAAGGTTCAAATTCAAATTCCACATGTGGTTATTTAAATGTAATTTAATTGATTTGACCTGATCAGCAGGTTTAACTTGTTCAAACATGCATGAAAATGCCATAAGCAGATTCTTCATATTTTTCTGATAATTTTTCATATATAAATTATTTCATTTGGAGTTACGGTTGAATTTCTATGATTTTTAGAAGTTTAGGACATTTTCTAAAAACAAATAAATCGTTTGGATTTATTTAAAATACAGAAAAGTCATTACTGCATCAGCATTACGTCAGGCTGAGGTCAGCCCGTCAACTGACCCGGTCCAGGTCAAACCTGACAGGTCGGTCCCACACGTCAGCCTCACATCTAATTAACAGGGTTAATTAGCACTTGGTTAACACTAAACCTAATTTAGTTAGAGGCGTGGGCCCATACGTCAGTGACCTAGAGGGGGTCAAACAGGGTCAACCCGGGTGAAACTCGCCGGAGCTGACCCGCGGCTCGTCGCCGGCGACGCCAGGGACGGCGAAGGGTATCAGAAACGCTCCTCTGGTGACCAATTCGCCGGCTGAGAGGCTCTACGCGGAGCTGGGACTCGCCGGCATCCATCTGGGCAAGCGACAGGGGTTGAGGTGGCCCGAGCTAGCCTAAAACGAGCTCGCGACGGCGGCCGGAGTACAGCCATCGGCGGTTAGGCGCTGCGGGGCACAAGCGAGCAAGGAGAGGGGCTCAACGGCACCCTGGGATCACCAGGAGCACACCAGGGTCACGACTACAAGCGGAGGAGCTCAGAGACTACGCGTGCAATGGCAATGGCGGATGGCGGCGCGGGAGCTCGCGGGGCAGCAACTGCGGCACGAACTCTAGCAAGGGGGTAGAGGGGAAATGGAGAGGAGCTCACAGGGATGTAGTAGGGTAGGTCAGCGGCCTCGTGGATGCGTCGGAGACGGCGAATCGACGGCGGTGAACTTCGACATCTGAGGAGGAAGACGACGTTGGTGAGGATGAAGAGGAGCTCCTGGCGCCGCGCGACTCGGTGGAGAGGACGAGGATGTCATGGCGGAGCTAGGTGGTAGCTCGGAGAGGCACGAGGATGGTTGTGGCCGCGAGAACTACGGCGGCACATCCATGGCGGCTTCGGCCATGGGTGGAGGGGAGTGACGGAGAGGCGAGGGGGAGGACTGGAGAGGCCGACTCGATCCAGACGACAACAGCGAGTTGTTTCACGGCATCGTGCTGGCCTCGGACGGCCAGGCTGGTAGGTGGCGTGGCGCGTGGGGAGCGAGCGCGCGTCGGGCACGCACCCTGCCCACTAGCGCCAGGAGGACGAAGCCCCTGGTGGGCCGGGCCGTCCAGCTGGCCAGGCCAGGTAGGTGGTCCAGTGGCCTTTCTCTCTCTCTTCTGTTTCTGTTTTCTTTTCTTTTTCTGTTATTAGTTTTTCTAGTTTAGTAAAAATACTATACCACATTATAAAATCATGAAAATTAATTGTGGGCACTTCTGAAATTATTTCCAACAGCCCTCATTTACTTCCAAGATTATTTGGACATTTAAAATTATTTATAGGATTTAAATGTCCAAATGCAAATACCTTATGATTTAATTCAATGATCTAGAGTGTCCTAGAAAAGTGTGCAGCATTTTTGGCAGAGGTTCTGGACCAAAACAAAAATGATGAACATTTATGAAGGGCATTTTGGGTACACTGAAAAGTATTTTAGTAAACCCTAGTTGGATTAAAGGGGGTGCTGGGGGTTTTTGCCATCCCCATTTCAACTTTAATTGAAATTTAATCATGATGCAACACACGATGCTAGCACTAAGCATTACTAGAACTAGGGATGTGAAAACTCACCCCCACTAAATGAGAATCTCGTCCCGAGATTCTAGACGTGAGGTAAGAAGACAAAGGGTACAGAAGCTATCTCAATCTTCTCGATCCAACTGTCCTCCTCGAAGTTGTTGATTCATTGCATCATGTTGATCTTGGCATCTTTGCTTTCGTGACCTTCACCCAACTATGATAACAATAGAGATGGAAACTCTACAGAATTTGATCTTCACAAAGATCGAACAACTCAAGATCAACTCATGGAGTGAGACGTAAGAACACCTCTTGAGTTAAGACACAAAACACAAATCAAGTGGATGCAAAGAAACAGATGACAGAGGTTCAGTTTGGTAGGCAATAATTCCACACTTAAAAAAGATGGTGAGCAATGTCACCAAACGGGGCACCTTAGAGAAGGTGACTCGTAGGATTATTCCCTGAAGTGGAAAAAAGAATTACTTTTGATATGGAGATCATTGGAACTCTTCATACCAGCCTTAAGGCAAATCACAAACGATCGTTCGAAGGAGTATGGAAGAATGGCATACTTAGACTAGAATGGATGGCGTGGACTACCTTGTTGAAGACAACACAATGAGTGATTTTTGCTTATCACCGGAAATGGATGGGACCCATGGTAGGACCACTTCTGAAGATGATCATGATCATCACATGTTGAGAAGGGTAGCCCATGGTAAATGGCACAATGGTGGTGCAAGCTGGGAACAAAATGCAAATGTTGGAATGTTCCAACCATCATATATGCCTGAGATTCAGATCTGGTTAGTAACAGGATACTTCAGACTCAACATGTCCGAAAAGAAGAGTTGCAACACAAATCGACGAGATGACGTCGCGAGATTCTCGGGAAATGAACTACGACAGCAAGCTGCAAAACATGAGTTTGTTCTGCTACATACATGTGAACACGCGGTTTAAGACAAACATAACCACGTAGAAGTTTTACAACAAAACACTACCGAGTTCTGGTTGGGAACCATCATCTCGGATAACGAAGTCCTTACATAAATCATATGATTAGCTCTTATGAAGTTACTTCTTCTCCTTGAACAAATCAATCAGTGGCTTGGTGTGCTAGGGATACATATGGAATGAAGGTTGCAAGTCTCCAAACCATTGAATACTTTGCACATGTGCATGACTAACTTGGGATGATTCCAGAGAAAGCAAAACAACTTTCTCAAATTCACGGTGGCAACTTACATCAATTACACGTGGAAGTCACTTCTCTCATCCAAACATATACCTCATGAACGGGAGACGAAGGCAACGCTTACAAAGTTCCCAATACTAGCTTAATGTCCAACGAAATCATGGAGAAGAGAAGGATGTTGTCGATGGCCTCAACAACAATTCATCTAGGTTTCCATATAGATGGAATTCCATGACAATGTGAACAAAGTGATAGCATTGGTCAAACCAAAGGATGTAATGTTGTATGCTTGAGGGATCAACCACGAGTAAGACAACATTACGAATATTGTTGGTTCTGATTTAATTTGACGATAACCCATACTCAAATCAAAGATTGGATAAGACAATAGAGCCGACAATTGATCATGAGGATCAATTGATGGAGATATCATCTTTCTTCAACACACAGACACACACACACAGAAGATATCCCTTAGAGATGAACTAAGTTGGGCAAACTTTTATCTTCCAACTCTCCAAGTTGTTATTTAGCTTAACCAACTAGCTCAGGGGTATCCAACATAGATTCTTGGAGAAGGGGTGGTTACAAGAACCCAACTTGATCACGAGCTCAACATAACAGTCAGGGGACAACCTGGCGACACTTCCGAGAAAATATTCAGAAAATCACAAACCACCATATGTTACTAAGCTCGAGAACAATCTTGCTTTTCAGAGCAAGACGATATGATCAAATAAGCAAGGGATTGAATAATCCTATCTCATTGATGGAAGAGTGCACCAAAAATAAGGACTAGGTAGCACGATCAATCTTAGAATGATAATTTGGTAACCAACACACTAAGAATGAGATTATCGTCCATTAACTACCAAGCAACGGAGTTGCAAGGAATATTGATTTCACACATCATGATTCACTAGTCAGTATTCCGGTTACAACAACACGGAGACCGAGAAATAAACGTTGATGGCGAGGAGTATCACTATATCAAGAGTTCATAGGAGGTGGTGCAATTCCCATGACATTCTTGACATAAAGATGGTAATATTCCAAGGTAGAACAGATTAGAAGTTGGATTAGCATTCTTTATCAGCGGAGTACAACTTCTTTGACCCAATCCTATAAATGGATGAGGTTCTGGAGTTTGTTTCTCCTAGTCATTCTAGAATAGAATGTCTTGATGGCCACAAGAGTAAAAGGCATCGATGAACACGAATGCACAACTACTCCTGACTATCAATTGATAGATGAAGGTTGGAATACGACTGAAGAGGGGTCATTCAAGGGAACATATAACTTTCTGAGTTGTGGATGCATAGGTTAGCATGTCAAACTAGTTCAACATATTTCTTTCGGATAACCCATGCAGAAAGGTAGAATTGGCAGAGTCACAAATGAAATGCAGAACTCATCAAGAGCACTCTGGTTGTGATCTTTTGGTTCAGAAGAACTTTTGCCATGATGGTTCATGGTATTGGAAGAATGGCACACCACGGACCTCGAGGACTATCACAAGGTTACTAATATCCTAAAGGAGCGAGCAAACACTATCAACATGAAGTAAGTAGGGTGAATCTCGGGTTCAAGAACCCAGGAGGAGAATGCCTACTAACTAAATGGGATCATGGGATGCTTTCGAGAATGATGGCCAGAATCATCACACTGAGAGCACAACACAAGGTTGGGGTTACTGGGTGGCTATCTATGATGTCCTAGTTTCGTGATAGCTTCAACAACTATGCCGAGGCAACAGAGTACCTCCACACACCGACTAGTGTGGTTAATCTGGCCTAAAAGGACATTAAGAACAGGAAGGAAAGATTTGCAACTGCATCAGATTTTTTAGAAACCTGGGATGACTCGGACAGCATAACGGCTATAAATGCTCAAAAGATTTTGAGATCCATGCAAAAAATGTAGCATAACCACTTAACATCATAATGTAAAGGTTCTGAGACCAACTGTTTAACAAACCAAAGTACTTGAAACTGAATTGAGAGTTGAATCCACCATTAACGTGATCCTGGTGGATAGAATGAGAAGCCTAGTTTCTTAACCTCGTAGAAGAGAAGAGGATGACTCAGATCAGAAGGGGATAGGGTAAAGGAGTAAAAAGAGCCTTACATTCCCTTCCACAATCAATTCCCTTATATAACTAAAGAGTTTCTAGACTCAACTTTGACCAGTTTGGCTTGGTAATCCTACAGGTAGTCAGACTCTGATACCAAAGATGCCAGGACCTCGATCCTATGTCACAACGATCTAGAATGTAACACATCATCTCACTTTGCGGCCTCACGCACGGTATCCCCACGGGTGCCACCTTACCTGGCCCGGGACCGTTTGCGCATTTTGGCTCACGTATATCATAGTGTCGCTAGCATCCATATGAAGAGAACCTGGGCCGACATGACTAGTTGTAAACCAAAAGTGGCACTAAATTACAGGGACATGCATACATGACCAAGCAACGAATGTGTCGGTCATCAACGTATGAACACAAGTCGTAGCAAGCTACAAGGACTTAAAGGAACAACGCATGATATTTCCCTGAAGGGACAGACACGGGAATGAAGAAGGACACATGCCGGCCAGCCTAAGTGTTTCGGAGCAGTAGCAAGCTACCAAGGCTCAGTGGAAGCACTAGGAGGCATTTCCCCATAAGATAGGCTACCAAGGGTAAACTACTAGGTGTCGGATCTCACACATAGAAATACACATTACACGTACGCATAACATGCAAGTATGTGTTGTACAACATGGCATCGCAACATAACTCAACAACTCATATAGATAAAGGCCCAGAAGAGCCATCATAGCATTTATTACAAGTAGTGGGTCTCATGACCCAACATACAGAGCATACAGGCAACGGAAGCATAAACATGTCTGAGTATAGACATCTGAAAAAGAAGAAGGCTATCAAGCCTGACTATCTACAAGACCCTCCCAAGGTACAAGATCGTAGCTGAGGTAACAAGCTAAACGTCGAAGTCCACGCGGAACCACTAGTGAGACTGAAGTCTCTGTGCAAAAACATAAATTAAGCAAACGTAAGTACAAAGGTATTCTGCAAGACTTACATGAGAACTATCTACATATGCATCATTATCAACAAAGGGGGTTGTGGGGTTTAACTGCAGCAAGCCAGCTTTGACTCAGTGGCTAACCTATACTATGACTGCAAGTAACTCTTTTGAGGTGGCGCACACGAGTATACATATTCACCATATCAATACACCACTATGGATCCGCTCCCGTCTCCCTACGAGAACGCCATCCATAGTACTCATGCTTATCTTGCGCATTTTGGGGTATCCACTTTCACTTGTCTATTAACTGTATAGGCAACCCAGAAGTCCTTTGCCGCACACACGGCTATTCGAATAGATCATTTATAACCCCGCAGGGGTGTACTTCTTCACACATGCTCTAACCACTCACTACAAAAAAATACACTTCTGTGATGATACGTGTTTGTCACAGTAGGTCACGTTTTCTATCATGCATGTACATCCATGACAAATTTATGACAGAATGAAGATAGTCATACCCGTGTTGTCGTAGAAGTGTTCCATGACATTACCAAAATTATCATCACGGAAGTGTCCACTTCCATGACGATAAATCGCTCGTCACAGAAGTGCTTTCGTCAAGGGTGACCGACACGTGGCATCCACCATAACGGAACGTCGTTAAGCTATCGGGTCCGGTTTTGGACCCGATAACCCGTTAACAGCCCCGCCCAATGGGGATTTTCCACGTGTAAAATCATGATTGGCCGGAGGAAACACGTGTTGCCTCACCGTTAGGATAGATGTCATCCACTCATTGGACAGGTGGCGCCTATGATAGGTCGACACGTGGCACGGCCCAACAATGGACCATTCCGGTGAAAAAGGCCGGCCCAGTAAAAAATAGCAGGCCGATCCATATAAGGCCTACTTGTGTCAGGTCCATTTAAGCCCATGGCCCATACGAGATGTGCCAATTCGGCCCGTCAACGGCCCGTTAAAGATTGGACACCATTGCAGCCCATCGTCAGTTCGAGCCCGTTAACAGCCCGCTATATATTTGGGCTCAATATCGGCCCGATGAGATTTCGGCCTGTTAACGGCCCATTCAGTGGATGGGCCAATTTTCACGATGTACATCTTTCGGCCTTTTAGCAACCCATTTAAATATTGGGCTAATTCCCGGCCCGGTGTGTCTTTCAGCCTGTTGACAGCCTATAAATCAGTTGGACCATTTGTAGTCGGACCTGCGTTTCGGCCTTTTAGCGACCCATTTAAGTGTTGGGACAATTTCCGGCCCGGAGTGTCTTTTAGCCTCGTGACGGCCCATATATCTGTTGGGCCATTTGTAGTCGGACCTGAGTTTTGGCCTTTTAGCAACCCATTTAAGTGTTGGGCCAACTCCCGGCCCTGTGTGCCTTTCAGCCTGTTAACGGACCATAAATGAGTTCGGCCATTTGTACTCAGACCTGAGTTTTTGCCTTTTAACGGCCCATGCCCTTCATGGTCCAGTACCAGCCCGGTTTCTCTTTCGGCCTGCTAAAGGCCCACAACACAGTTGGGCCATTTACAATACGACCTGACTTTCGGCCTCTTAGCGGCCCATGCTCTTCATGGTCCAGTACAAGCCCGCTGTCTCTTTCGGCCTGCTAAAGGCCCACAGTATAGTTGGGCCATATGTAGCCGGAACTTAGTAACGGCCCGTGAAATCAATTGGGCCCACCTATTGCCCGCTTCGATGTCAGCCTGTTAACGACGCGGAAGTTAAGAGGGCCGACCATTAACTTTCGGCCTGGTAACGGCCCATTAACTTAATGGGCCCACTAAAGTTCGTACATGTCTTTAGGCCAAATTAGATAATTTGAGCCCATTACGATGAGCAATTATGCACAGGACCAAAACCAATCAAGCAAAGGTACGTCATACAGGGAAAAGCGTTGCACATCCAGCATACATTACATGAAATTACATCCACTGGGCAATCAAAGATTGATGCCAGTGCAAATAAATGAACATAACCTAACAATCTACAATGTCACAATCTGCAACCTCAACACGGATGATGCCCATAAGCATGTGGGCAAGTTCTTGCTGCTTTGCTACACTGTCTCTGAAAACATTGATCAGTTGTTGTGTCGCACGACTCTGCACCTCTGATTCCTCCACCATTTCCATCATTCCTGCAGCCATTAATTGGTTCACAAACATACATTTTTTCCGTTGCATTCGAGACAGAGGATAATGAACAGATTCAGATGGATATTTTGGCAGGCTTGTAATATTGATAGGGGAGAGTGTCACGACCACTGCATCATAACATAAATTAGGAGGGGAACCAAACATACTAATCATGAGTTATTGGCATATTACCTGGCCTAGATTTATTGGAAAGAAACAATGGGGTTGCCTTGCTGTTTTCAGAGTTTGTCTTCTTATCTTCAGCAGCATGCACCAAATTAAGACACTAGCATTGCTATCATTGGCCAGGTCAGATAATAGGAAAGCAACATTGGCACAACGAACGTTTGGAAAATTAGCCAACACCAAATTAACACAATATGGCACAGCTATCATCAGCCAGGTAAGGTAATACGAAAGCAACATTGACACAATGAATGAATGGGCAACCAAAGCGGCACTACAATTCAGTAATGTGCATGATATGAGATAGTACACTCAGCTCAGTATGCAAAACTACCATGCAGTTTTCTTTACAAAAATCAACATTGGCGCCTTTAACATTTTGCTACAACTAATTTTAGATCAGACAAAGTTTGGATTCACGCCGATTAACAAAATACAAGCTGATGTAAAAATATAGTGATATACAACAGGTACTTACATCAGCATTGGAGCACATAATTCCCGCAAAATATTTTCCTCGAATACAATGCCAATGAAGGAAATCTTCTATCATTTAACCTTATTTTCTAAACGAGAGATGGGTAAGAAACATGTAGAAATTTTCATCAGAATGCTATAAAATTTCATGATGCGAGGATACGCACACGCTTCTTAGAATGGAGTTGACATTCTTTTGCTGGACTGGAGCGGACTAGTTCTTTGGCCACTGGAATCTGCTTATTATCAGTGGGAGTTGGGTTTCTCTGTGTTGGAGCAGTATCTGTGAAAAATGGATTTGGTTTATTATCTACTGGCGTTTGGATATTTTGCGAAGACCTGGTTTGTAACCCTTCAAATTCTAACATAGCCGTCTTCCCCTTGCATGCCTTATATAGAAGAATGGTGCTTCAATTATAAAACATGCTACAACAGAGATGGAATAGGTACTGAAGAATAGAAAGGCATGACATATTGACATGTATTCCCTCCATCCGGAAATAAAATGGATGGGTGTAGGCATATTTCAGTTCTAGATACATCCAGTTTTATCCATTTCTGCGACATGTAATTCAAACGGAGGGAGTATGATGTAAGAGCTAGGGATACGATAAGACAACACAGTAAAAAAAACATTGAAAACCCAGTGCCGAACCAAAGTAATCAAACCAAGTGATATGAGATAGTACACTCATGCAGCTTAGGATGCAAAACTACCAGGCAGTTTTCCTTACAAAAATCAACATTGTGGCCTTTAATCATACATCTTGCTACAACTAAATATAGATCAGATAAAGATTGGATTCACGCCGATTAACAAAGTACATGCTGATGTAAAAATATAGTGATATACAACAGGTACTTACATCTGCGTTGGAGTACAGAGAATTCCTGCAAGAATCTTTCCTCACAGACGATACCAGTGCAGAAATTTTTCTATCTGTTAAGCTTATTTTCTAAAAGAGAGATTGGTAAGAAACATGTAGAAAATATGATCAGCATGCTATAAAATTTCATGATGCAAGGATATGCACACGCTTCTTAGAATGGAGTTGACATATTTTTGCTGGACTGGAGCGGACTAGTTCTTTGGCCGCTGGAATCTGCTTATTATCAGTAGGAGTTGGGTTTCTCTGTGCTGGAGCAGTATCTATAAAAACTAGAGTTGGTTTATTATCTCCTGGCATTTGGATCTTTTGCAAAGACCTGGTTTCTAACCCTTCAGATTCTAACATAGTCGTCTTCCCCTTGCATGCCTTGTATAGAACAATAGTGCTTAAATTATAAAACATGCTACAGCAGAGAGATGGAATAGGTACTGAAGAATAGAAAGGCATGACATATTGACATGTATTCCCTCCATCTGGAAAAAAATGGATGGGTCTAGGCATATTTCAGTTCTAGATACATCTTTTTTAATCCATTTTGGCAACATGTAATCCGGAAGGAGGGAGTATGGTGTAAGAGCTAGGGACACGAGAGGACAACACAGTAAAAAAATACTAGTTGAATGTAAAACTATATGCTAGCAGAATACGTACAGAAATGACTAAGGCGACATACACGTGTAGTTTTGGGAAACTAAGATGGCATTGCAACAGAGCACTAGAACAACATTTCAATGTAAAAAAACATGGTATGGTAGACAGATGAAGTACATACTAATGAATAACAATGCATTAGATATTCAGAAGCATGATTTCCAAATTAAGCAGATGGCATTGCGATAGAGTAGAATGACAGTACTTGAATTTGAAAACATGTTATCATGAATGGAATAGGTACTGAAAAATAGGAAGGCATGACATATTTACATGCATGATCAGCATGCTAAGCACATGGCATTGCAACAGAGTAGATACACTCCAGGACATTATATGCATGTTGTACCCATATCACGGGCCAAGTTAGAGCAAGGACCTTGTGGGGTGAAGAGGATTAAACATCTTTCTGCAAGTCTTCTGAAGAACTTCCTTTACATGTTCCATCATATTGGGTATCATTGATATCAAGTTTATTGGCCTTTACATTGCTCCATGAGGTTCTTGTGGATATATCAATGTGTGCAATTATATCTGACATGCATGGAAGACAACTAGTAGTTAGATTTTTGTAATGAGTGCCTATAGGAGACGACATAAATAGTAGGACTGGGGTTAACTAGCAGCAACAGGTCTCAAAAACTAAAGGGAGAACACAGATGAAAGCTACAGAATATGTATCGTTTGTACTCGAGATTAACTAGATGGCACACAAAAGTATTAAAGAACAAC
Source organism: Secale cereale (assembly GCA_902687465.1). Lineage (NCBI taxonomy): Eukaryota > Viridiplantae > Streptophyta > Magnoliopsida > Poales > Poaceae > Secale > Secale cereale. Next base: position 265,011,467 of record LR738713.1, on the reverse strand, counting down.
ATAGGTAATACTAGAAGTGGTATAATACTATAATCACCAGACTGTGGGATAGCATTGGCTGATGGATGATAACTATGGAACAACGTTACCTAAAGAACAAGTATCTTAGCTGAACTATGGAACAACGTTAACTCCTGAACAAGACCCGTAAGAGATCAACATGAATATATAGTGAAATGTGATAATCTATTTTCCATGCTTAGATGAATAACAAAGCCATAAATGTTGCACACAAGTAAGATGAGGGTACAACCTATCTGGCCGCCATCCATAGGAGTGAGCATCATGTGCTGACTTGTCGATGGCCCTGCAGTTGTTGTGGCTTTCCATGTCGGGCACACACATTCGATGCAGGGAACTGTTGAGTGGGGACTATAGCTCCCTTCTGGTGTATGCTTCCCTTGTTGGAGCAGCTGCGGTGAGTCGGAAGACGGTGTGGCTGAGGATGCAGATAACGCATAATGTTAAGAACGACACATCTCTTTGATCTGAAGAAATACATTAAGAGATCAATAGCAAGGTACGAGAGTGGTCACACATCTGTTGACTGAGACTAAATTGGGGTCACACGATTTTATTTTATTTTGGTACTGTCCGATCTAAGCCGGATGGCTTGATGGCCGTCTTGTGCCTCCCGGCTAACACTATTAGGAATCTTCCCCGAAGAGCCAGCGACCAACGGCGGAGCAGCTTGCTTCTGCAGTCCGTGGCCCCAGCCAAAACCCCGCTCCCCGCCCCACCGCACTGCCATGGTTGCGCCGCTCCCGGGCCAATCCACAAAGACTCCCCGTCATCCAGATCCGGTGGCGGCAGTACCTTGAACCCACGCAACTCTAAGATAGTCATCTAAGCGCTGCTTCCGCGGCAAACTTGCGGCGCTGCACCCTTACGTTAGACACTAGCCAACCGGCAGCCTAGGAGCTCGCCACCTCGAGGGGTGCTGCTTCCCATTGGGAATCGATTGGCCCAGAATAAAAATTCAGACAACTGACGCCTAAACAAAGTGATTTGAGATGAGGGTGCGACCTATCTGGCGGCATGGTGAAGTAGGCAGGTCAAGCTGCCGAGTCGGTGATGCTGGCGCGGTTGCGGTGGCCACCGCCGGCAAAGAAACAACGATGTCGCGATGGTCGACGGCTACGGGGAAGCAGTGCCGGGACTTTGGACGGATCAGAAGTTGGAGCCGCTCCGGCGCCGTGAACAACGGCGGGGGTGAATCGGCTCCGGTACGGTTCACGCGACCGTCGTCGAGGCACCTCCAGCAGCATGGAGTAAGAGGCACACAGCCTAGTGGATGATGGCAAATGGACAGCATCTCCGGCATTAGGGAGGAGGGCGGCTGTGAAATTGGTGCGGTGGGGGCACCATGGAGGAGGGGCTGACGTTTCGCGGCTCGGGAGAAGGGAGCTTACGGGGAAAAGGTGATTTGGCACCCACGAGGTATGAATGGGGGAGGGGAATTGGGAGGGGAGTAGAACCATGTACACATTTGTCTAAAATGTGAGGGGGAGTTACAGTTCTACCCCTGCCTTTAGGCTTCTCGGCTTGGGTATGTGTACTGAGGGTCGGGGATAGTAGAGTAACTTTGCTTCTCCCCAAATAGTGGGCGGTGCCGATTTCGGGCGACGAGGGCGTGTTTTGAAATATAGTGGGCGCGAGTGATTTCGGGCGAGGAGAGCGTGTTTTCAAATAGTGGGCGCGAGCTATTTAGGGCGAGGAGAGCGTGTTTTGCCGACCATGGTTTATGAATTACTAGCAAAAGAGCCCGTGCGTTGCAACGGGTATAAAGTAAATTTCAAAGTTCACGTGATATTGAGGAGTTTATCTGTCGTGGTGAAATATTGAGGTATATCTCTCAGTCCGTTAAATTCTTCATTGTCTTAATATGAACTCATAATTTATACTTGCCCACTTCAAAGATAAGATGCCCGGTTAGAAAATAAAGAGTTCACAATGATTGATGCTCTTTTGTTAACATTGTCGTCAACAGTAGGAGCAAACCGACTGCATGAACGCAACCATGCTTCCCTTGACACAAACATCACGGCCTCAAGGAGGACCAGTATTGGGGCATGCAAAGCCGGGGGAGAGATGGTACGACAGAGGGGAGTAGCCACATGAAGGTGGGGTATGAAAGGACTAAGGACATGGTCATCCTAGGCATGATCACATGCTTCTCTCTACCTCTCTCTCCATAGCCGACGTGGCCCCTACTTCACCCAGTTCAAGTAAGATGCACCGTCGTCATACTCTTTCAAATCTCCATACCTCCCTCCCTCCTCTGTATCTCACACCAACAGCACTGGTAACATATAGAGTGGAAGAATATATTGACGGGAGAAACAAATCATCATATGCGCTTAGCAACTTATTCTATTATGTTACCATTTCTCCTCCATGTCACCATCACCAATGATGCTTATATTGTCCATCTATTCACTACTAACATGATCAATCTAAAGTGATGTGCTTGTGATCATACTATGGCATAACTCTCGTGCGTCGCTATAGAGTAAACATTGAACAATGGGTCCTCTTCCTCGTGCGACGGAAGGGTGCCACCGTGATGCGGAGCATCCCAAGGTCATCCCCATGGACTCTCCTTCACCTCCTCAAGTGCCTCAAGGACCGATGACACGTGCTCGTGCTAGATTTATCGAGATCGAGGTGACGTCACTCCTAGCCCTACTTCCGTACGAATCTTGCGAGACATGGTTGCTACCTCAAACGGGTGTGCTTTGTGTGCTCAGGTGTGAAGAAGACCACATTGGAGAAGGGCGTGAAGATGGACAAGTCCCCGAGTTCATGAACGAGGTGATGCATCAAGAAGGGCAGAAGGAAGCTCCAGGCCCCGGACATCCGGCCCCCTGGCCCGGACATCCGGCCCCTGGACGATCAACCCCAGAAGGCCACCTACAGCAGAAGCTACAGGGCCCGGACATCCGGCCAAACACGGCCCGGACATCCGGCCTCGGGCCCGGAAATCCGACGCCTCTGTCCAGAGAGCACCCGAGGCCCGTGTACCCATTCGCCTCGTAAACTATATATACTCCTTGCCCCATTCCGTTTAGGGTTAGCTGTGGTTTAGCTCATTTCTCAGACTTGTGTGGATTTCTCCCACGAGACGGTGCGCCTCTACGGAGAAGATCCACCTTGGATTCAAGACCCCTAACGGGAAGATCCTACGGGATTCCGAGACCTCCTCACGGAGAAGACTATCCTTGTATCACCATCGTTGACTATGGATCATGTATCGCACTATGTATCGTGGATCTAGCGCTTGTGTGATTGCTTTCGTGTTGATTTGAGTGTCTCCTCTTGTGTTTTCCCTGTCTTTCTCCTTGTGTTCTTCGTGCTCATCGTGTGCCACCCTCCAAAATGTGAAAGATCCGTTGATTAGGGTTCCACCCTACATCATCTTGGTATCAAGAGCAAGGTTTCTCACGATTTTGGAGTCCCACACTTTGTTTTCTAGCCTGTTTTTGTCGTGTTCTTCCCAATTTCGAAAATTCCCCACAAAAAGAGCCCCAAATTTTTTTTGTGATCTGCTGATTTGGCAAGATTTTGTTGAATTTGTTCCATGGATTTGCTGTGCCACGTGTGGATCTAGCTTTTCCTCCACTTTTCCCCAATTTTCTTCCGCAAAATCCGACGAATTTTGGCCCTAAAATCACCGTTGCAAGGAGTTCTTCTTGGCCTCGGGCACCCCGGACATCCGGCACGTGCCCCGGACATCCGGCCTGGCCCGGACATCCGGCCTCAAGCAGCCAATTTTCCACCCCCACACCCCACCTTGCACTCCTCCACCGCCATTTTCGTTCGGTAACCCACCAATCCTTCCGCATACCACCACCACCACTTCCGCAACCACCATCGCTTATCCGCTACGAGTTTGAAAAGTTTGTCTCCATTTGCCTTGGATACTTGAGTTGTGGTTTCACCGTTTCCTTGGATGTTTAGGCTACCTTGGAACGGCAAGACATCGACAACACCACCGCTCAACTTCGGCAAGGACGGTAACATCGACGACACTTCGCTCATTCTACCTTGCAATTGCATTGTCACCCTATGAACCATCTTTGCGTAGCTTTCCCATTGAGACTAGCCATTTGAGTATTGCCGGGCCACGACACTTGTGCACATTAGTGATAGTCATAGATATTGCATACTACATCATTGTGAGTAACATCACATCATCTTGGTATCTTGCATATCTCCGTGTGCCACAAGAGTGCTCCGCATACACAATAGTTACCTCGATCCGAGAAGCATGCATATGTGCCCAAAGAAAGAGCTCACAAGCTTTTAAGCAAAAGAGCCACCAAAGCAAAAACACAATAGCATCATACGCCTTGCATCCAAAGAGATCATACATCATCGCAACATCATCTTGTGCTAAAGCATCGGCACATCATACACTCATAGCATACTTGTGATAGATAGTCGTTACGTTTTGCCTCTTATAGGTCGTGCACAAGTGCGTATCCGCCTATTAAGCAATCGGTTAGCGTCTCTCTAGCATTGTGCAACACGAGCATTTTCCGTGGTTTTCCACATTTTCGCTCATCCTTGGTTGCACAACCACATTTATCTATCCGTGCGTGTGTTCCGTGTGCTATCTTTGCTAGTGATCTACTTGTTGCATGAGCAAATTGTGAACCATTTTCAACATCATTAAGTCATTTTGACGATTGCATTAAATTTTTGCCACATCCTAACCAAGCTCCTCTCAAAGCTTTACTTGTGTAGGTGTGAGAATCGACACGAAGTGATACCAATAGTGCTATTTCCGGGTTACATTATCGCGTGATCATTGATCCATTTTCAACCTCGGTTAAGGTACATTGATATTGTCTTCTCCTTTCTCCCACTCACATACTTGCTTGTGATGATGGATAGGCCAAGTTCATCTTCCAACCCGATCTTCGACGATCCTCAAGAAGCGAACAACTACGTCACCAAACTACATCTATTCGGTGTCCAACGAGCTCTACATCAAGAGAGTGAAGCTATGCGTGAGTACATTGGTCAAGTCGCCGAGGACGCGCGCCAATTTGAAGCAAGGACGAAAGAACGATTCGACACCATCAACACCAACATGACTACCCAATACAATGAGCTCCGGACATTGATAATCAACCGACGTTCTTCCTCAACATCTTCTCAAAGGCGAAGCCGCTCAAGTCGACACACCGACCCCACACAAGACTCAAGTACACCTACGTCCAACACTCTTCGTCAAGCCGCACGTCAAGCTCGACATGACCACCGACATCCTCTACATGACAAGAGTTCACAAGAGCTATTCGACGAGCAAGAAAGCCGACGTCGCCAAAACCAAGCTACACTTGAGCAAGCACAAGAACGGCAACGACTACGCCAACAACAACAAGAGCGAGCACGTCAATATCTAGAAGAACAAGACGCCGAGGTTAACCGCCAAGCACAACAACGTCGAGAAGCTCAAGCTATGGAGGCGCAACGTGCTTTACAAGATGCACATCGCAATGTGGCAGCCCGCACTCGACACACTCGTCAAGAAGAGGATTTCCTTCGCGATGAGATGCAAGAGATTCGCCATCAAGCACGAATGCAAGAAGACGCTCCTCCTCAAGCCCGGCATGAGCAACAACCCCAACAAGAACATCTACATCCTCAAGAGCAACAAGATATGGCAGACCGCCAAAATCGAGATCGCCCTCCCAATAGGCAAGGAAACAACGATGAGCATCGCTATGGCAAGCTCAAGTTCACCATGCCAAAGTTTTCCGGAAGCATTGATCCCGAAGACTATCTCTCATGGGCATTGAAAGTGGACAAGATCTTTTGCCTTCACAACTTCGATGAAGAGAAGAAGATCGCAATGGCATCCCTTGAGTTCCAAGACTATGTTCTCATTTGGTGGGAGCAAATCATAGAGAGAAGAGAAGCAAAAGGCGAACCTCCTATCACCACTTGGGCTCAAATGAAGGAAGTCATGATAGCACGCTTTGTGCCTACACACTACAACCGCGACTTGTTCAAGAAGCTACAACTCCTCAAGCAAGGAACCAAGTCCGTTGAAGAGTACTACAAGGAGATGGAGATTGCTATGATACGAGCAAACATCACGGAAGATGAAGAGCAAACAATGGCGAGATTCTTGAATGGACTCAACCATCCCATCAAGAAGATTGTGGACTTCCAACCATACAACAATCTCCTCGAGCTAGTGCATCAAGCAACCAAAGCGGAGCGACAAGTTCAAGAGGACTACAAGTACTCAAAGTTCAACTCCAAGAACTTCGGCTCCTACAACCAAGCTTCAACGCCTCTGGATACTCCTCCTACCTCTACCAAGCCATCTACAAACATCGACGACAAGTCAAGCTACAAGAACGCGACTACATCGAGCCATACACCTTCTTCCAACTACGTCAAGTCTAAAGCTTCATCAACTACAACTCCAACGGAAGACAACACCAAGACAAGCTCCATCAAGTGTTTCACATGTGGTGGCCGTGGTCACAAGTCATTCGAGTGCACCAACAAGAGAACTATGATCTTCAACGACGACGGCACATATGACTCGATGAGCGACGACGAAGTGGACGCCATCAAGCACTTGGCCATCCACCGGCGTATCAATGAAGAAGAAGGTCGTCAAGTGTTTTGCGACAATGACTCAAGCCCCAACCTTGTTGTCTCCAAAGTCTTGACACTCCACCATCAACAAGATGACGACCAACGATGTCATATTTTCCATACGAAGGCCGGCATCAATGGACGCTCTGTCAAGGTTATCATCGATGGAGGAAGTTGCCACAACTTGGCAAGCGAAGAGCTATGCAACAAGCTTCATTTGGTCAAGACGAAGCATCCTCACCCCTACAAGGTCCAGTGGCTCAACGACGCCGGAATTCTTCGAGTCGAGCACACCGTGCAAGTATCTTTGAAGATTGGCACCTACGAGGACACTCTTGAATGTGATGTGATACCCATGTCCGTGTGCCACCTTATTCTTGGACGTCCATGGCAATATGATCGTGGAGTCACACACAATGGACGGACAAATCACTATCATTTCAAGATGAAGGGCAAGGAATTCGTGCTCCGACCTATGACTCCAAGTCAAGTTGCCGCCGACAAGCTTTTACCTACCACCCATCGCGGAGAGAATGGTGAGAGAGCGAGCCACCAAAAAGAGAGCAAGAGCCACAAGCCAAATATGAGCGCCTCCACGATGAGTGACAAGAAGCAACTAGTGCTATTTGCCACCAAAAGTGAGATGAGAGAAGTGTGTGAGAACCCATCGAGCGTCTTCCACCTTGTGCTTTTATGCAAAGGGGAAGCCAAACCTACTAACACTTCACCACCTCCACCTTTTGTGTTCTCTCAATTGTTGCAGGAATTCTCGGACGTCTTTCCCGATTAGCTACCACCGGGTCTACCTCCACTTCGCTGAATAGAACACCGCATCGACCTCATACCCGGCACACAATTTCCCAACAAGGCTCTCTACCGTGTCAACCACGAGATACAACGGCAAGTGCCCAAATTCATCGACAAAAGTCATGTACGTGACAGCTTTAGCACTTGTGCCGCTCCGGTTATTCTCTTGCCTACGAAAGATGGAAGTTTTCACGCAAATGCATGCTTGTTACGCAAATGCTTACTTGTTACCCAACTTGAGTTGAATGTGATAGGCTTTGAGCACCTAAAAGATTTATATGAGCATGATACTCTCTTTGCAAATCCCTATGCTACGTGCTTGACTCACACTTCTTGGGAACATTACTACATCAAGGATGGATATCTTATGAGAGCTAACAAACCTTGCATTCCCGAGTCTTCGCTTCGTTTGCTCCTTTTGCAGGAATCTCATGGAGGAGGACTCATGGGACACTGTGGACGCGACAAGACGTTTGCTACCCTCTCTAAGAACTATTTTTGGACCAAGATGCTTCATGACGTCTCACGCCTCATCAACCGATGTTCGACATGCCGCAAAGCTAAGTCCAAAGCTCAATCTCATGGTCTTTACATACCTCTCCCTACTCCATATCATCCATGGGAAGACATAAGCATGGATTTCATACTTGGCTTGTCTAGGACTAAAAATGGAAAAGATTCTGTGCTTGTCGTGGTAGATAGATTCTCTAAAATGGCTCATTTCATTCTTGGTAACAAGATCGACGATGCTTCACATGTTGCCACTCTCTTTTGTAGTGAAATACTCAAGAAGGTGCACGAACAAACAAGGGCAACAATCGAGCGACAAGTACATCGCCTCACCACCAAGCTCAACGTCAACAAGGCAACAATGGTGTTTCACCCGGGAGATCTTAGTTGGCTACATCTTCGCAAGGACCGTTTCGCACAAGAGCGCAAGTCCAAACTTCTACCTCGCGCCGACGGACCCTTCAAGGATCTATCTCCTTTCCATGGTGATGAAGATTTCGATCCGAGGTCGGATCTTTCCCAAGGGAGGGGAGATGATGCGGAGCATCCCAAGGTCATCCCCATGGACTCTCCTTCACCTCCTCAAGTGCCTCAAGGACCGATGACACGTGCTCGTGCTAGAGTTATCGAGACCGAGGTGACGTCACTCCTAGCCCTACTTCCGTACGAATCTTGCGAGACATGGTTGCTACCTCAAACGGGTGTGCTTTGTGTGCTCAGGTGTGAAGAAGACCACATTAGAGAAGGGCGTGAAGATGGACAAGTCCCCGAGTTCATGAACGAGGTGATGCATCAAGAAGGGCAGAAGGAAGCTCCAGGCCCCGGACATCCGGCCCCCTGGCCCGGACATCCGGCCCCTGGACGATCAACCCCAGAAGGCCACCTGCAGCAGAAGCTACAGGGCCCGGACATCCGGCCAAACACGGCCCGGACATCCGGCCTCGGGCCCGGAAATCCGGCGCCTCTGTCCAGAGAGCACCCGAGGCCCGTGTACCCATTCGCCCCGTAAACTATATATACTCCTTTCCCCATTCCGTTTAGGGTTAGCTGTGGTTTAGCTCATTTCTCAGACTTGTGTGGATTTCTCCCACGAGACGGTGCGCCTCTACGGAGAAGATCCACCTTGGATTCAAGACCCCTAACAGGAAGATCCTACGGGATTCCAAGACCTCCTCACGGAGAAGACTATCCTTGTATCACCATCGTTGACTATGGATCATGTATCGCACTATGTATCGTGGATCTAGCGCTTGTGTGATTGCTTTCGTGTTGATTTGAGTGTCTCCTCTTATGTTTTCCCCGTCTTTCTCCTTGTGTTCTTCGTGCTCATCGTGTGCCACCCTCCAAAACATGAAAGATCCGCTGATTAGGGTTCCACCCTACATCACTTCATGCCAGCGGGTCTAGCATGGCCGACTTCTACTAGGCGGCACATGCTTTGTCGAGCGCCTTAAAATCGTGAGGCCCTCCTCCTTGATTTGGCGTAGTATACAGTAAAACATGTCATTGATGCAACTAGGGCACCACTGATCCGCCCGTCACCTCGGCACAGGAAACACATTGTTGACTGGGAGAAAATAATAACAAGAAACATATAAATCAAAATAGCTACCTTTTTTACGCGACGAGAATTTTACTTACCATTTTTTTGCGAAAAGAAAATTTTACTTACCTTTGCTTTTCTAGGCGGGTCTACCAATTAATGCACGACCATTGTACGTTTTACATGAGTCCATAGTATTGGATCGATTTTCTTTAATTTGCATGTAGGTGTACCAATGCATGGTTGTTGTGCATGTTTGACAGTCCCTAGACGCACGCGTATTGGATCAATTTTCTTTAATTTGCATGCAGGTGTACCAACTATGCACACGGCTGTGGTGCATGTTTGACAGTCTCTAGACGTTTGACCGTCTTTAGACGCACGCAATATGCCTTCCTTGTGTCGCCGGAGCTACAGCGGCGCCATGGCCACAGCCACGCGACTGGCCGACCATGGCCATTCTAAGATTTTTGTTTCCATGTCTCTCCCATTGGCCCATATTATATTTCCATATCCTTCCTTCCTTTTTCCTCATAGAAGAGAATATATGCCCTCTTTATTCCTTTCCTTCCTAGACCAAATCGAAATTGATTCCCTCTTTTATGACTTTTCTTTCTGTCTGTTGATTCTTCAGGAGGCTAATTGCCATCAAATTATAAACGTATATAAGTTGTTCTTATGCAGTATAAGCAAGCGAGGTGGGACTATTTAATAAGTTAACAAATAGTCTTTTCTTTTTACAACAACGATGTAACTTAGATGGACTTGAGCTTTGTTTCCATGTCTCTCCCATTGGCCCATATTATATTTCCATATACTCCCTCCGTCCCAAAAGAAGTGTCTCAACTTTATACTAACTTTAGCACAAAATTGTACTAAGGCCAAGACACTTATTTTGGGACGGAGGAGTACTTCCTTCCTTTTTCCTCATAGAAGAGAATATATGCCCTCTTTATTCCTTTCCTTCCTGGACCAAATTGAAATTGATTCCCTCTATTATGACTTTTCTTTCTGTACGTTGATTCTTCAGGAGGCTAATTGACATCAAATTATAAACATATATAAGTTGTTCTTATGCAGTATAAGCAAGCGAGGTGGGACTATTTAATAAGTTAACAAATAGTCTTTTCTTTTTACAACAATGATGTAACTCAGATGGACTTGAGCTTTGTTTCCATGTCTCTCCCATTGGCCCATATTATATTTCCATATCCTTCCTTCCTTTTTCCTCATAGAAGAGAATATATGCCCTCTTTATTCTTTTCCTTCCTGGACCAAATCGAAATTGATTCCCTCTTTTATGACTTTTCTTTCTGTCCGTTGATTCTTCAGGAGGCTAATTGACATCAAATTATAAACGTATATAAGTTGTTCTTATGCAGTATAAGCAAGCGAGGTGGGACTATTTAATAAGTTAACAAATAGTCTTTTCTTTTTACAACAATGATGTAACTCAGATGGACTTGAGCTTTGTGTTAGTACGTCAGGTCGGGAGTTCGATCCACGGGACCTCCTATACAACGCGTTTGGCGTCATACAGCAGCTCGACGCACTAATGGGCCGGGCCAATCTGATTCCTGTCGCGCGACATAAAAATGTCATAAAAACATTAGAGACTGACAAGATTTGATACCAGGACCTCATGCAACAGACAGCGAGCCCTTCACCACTACACCAGACAACAATAGCTGGCTATAAGAGGTGCAAAATATAATAAGACCACACAGAAAGCGTTGAGATTTGGAAAACATTTCTTAAGAATTGCGAGCAGTTTTGGAATACCGTGATTTCATTATATTCCTTTTTTAGAAGTGAAGATTTTTTGATATCCCACTTTAAAAATTAAACACGAACAAATCCTGTAAATCCTGAACAGTTTTCTAAAATACAAACTATTTTTTAAAAGTTTAACCATTTCTGAAAAAACAAACAAATTACAAAAAAATGTGAACTTTTCTTCAAATTTCTGAATATTTCCAGAGATCGTCAACAGATTTTAAGTTCTAAATAAAAAAATGGAAAACATGAACATTTTTTAAGTTCAGAAAAAAGGTTAAAACCAAACATTTTTAATACAAAACGAAATTTGTATTTTATGAGTTTTTGGAATGCGAACAAAATTTGAAACATGGGAACATTTATTGAAATCGCAAACAAAACGATGAAACCGCGAAAATTATTTTAGACATGAAAGTTTTTCTGAATTTGTGAACAAATCTTCAAATTTTTTTTTAATTCCGAACATATTTTGAAAACCACAAACATTTTTTGAAACTCTGAACATTTTTTGAATTTGTGAACAAAATTTGAAAAACAGGAACATATTTTTGGAATTCGAAAAAAATGAAAGCACGAACATTTTTTGAATAACGGAACATTTTCTGAATTCGTGATTTTTTTGGAAAATAGGAACATTTTTTGAAATTCGGAACAAACTTTTTGATACACGAACATTATTCGAAAATATGAACAAATTTAGAAAACCAGGGACATTTTTTGAAATTTTGAATAATATTTGAAATATCCAAAAAAACTTGAAAAGAAAAAAAAGGAAAAAGAAAGAAACAGAAAAAAGAAAAGGAAAACCGAAATAGAAAAGAAATAGAAAAACGAAAACAAAAAAAGAAAACTGAAAAAGAAAAAGCCGGTTCAGGAACCTTCTAGAAGATTCCAAAATCCGGAAAAAACCGTTTGGGAAACTCTAGAAGGTTCACAAAACCAGAAACACTGCAAACACGTTAAATGGGCCGGCCCATGATATCGCTCGATCGCCCGATCTGTGCCAAACGGCGACACTTTGACGCAACGAGCGTCTAATAGGAAATTCCTCGATCCACCACGCCAGCTCATATTTTTTGCCTCCTCAAATCGGACGGGTCTGATGGGCTGAGGCCCAGGCACGCCGAGGCCCAATGCGGCGACCAAGTGTAAGTTCGTCAATAGATTTTTGGACCATTAGAAATTTAGTACCACCTCGAATATGTTTTAAAGTCAAACTGAAAGCGTAAAATTACAGGAAGAAGCGTATTGTGACGGTGAACCGGGCAAACTCGTTCCGTGCTTTATTATTAGGTAAAGATTCGGCACATGTCATTTTGGCCAAGGAGAAGGCGCGCTTGGATAAAGTTACGAACCTACCCTCGATGCACAACGCACCAATTAATGCGTCTCCCACATAGGACGGTAATTTCGCGTCTCCCATTTATTTGCTCGGACGAATTCCACCGAGCAGAGGATGTTTAACGGTTCGTTCAAAATTTGGGAGAACGAGCATCCACGTCTACCTTACCAAGTCAATTCGAATCAAATTTAGAAATATTAGCTTGACACTTCTTTTTTAGATGGAGAGATGATGCTTGGGAGTAATGTATTTTTACATGCTCGTTGCTAGCGATTTACTATATGACAAATAGTTGACCCACTCAAAAACGGGAATCAAACCCAAAATGAAATATCTCGATTCAGTGAAATAGCTCGTTCACCGTCGAAATAGTGAACTAAATCCAAAATTGAACACGTTAATCGAATAGCATGTTGTACAGTATTACAGTACTCCATGAACATGTTGAAAATCAAATTAATGAACTTGTTTGATATACGCATATATCCGTTCATGTGTGGATTGCAGACAACATGTTCTCCAATTTAAATATTTGAATGCAAGTTTATATCGAAACATGGTTTATATCAGTCTTTGATGCATAAAACGCGACCTCTCCCTCTCCCGGACTCCTGCTCTCTCTCTCTCTCTCTCATGCCAATAATCTTCAATTCTGTCGCATGCATTCAACACACAAACCTTGTTGGTCCTCTCTCTTTCTCTCCATCTGTCTCTCTCTCTTTGTGTGTGTGCGTGGGGGGTGGGTCTTTCTAGTTCGCATGCATATATACTCCATCTATAGGTATCTCTCGCACACTATGTATGATTCTCTAGTCCAAGCTAGATATCTTGGGTGCACTCATCGTACCCACACAAATTCCTTGGCTCGTTGCCCGTAACTCTCTCACGCACCACTCTGTCGACTCGGAGCTCTTCCCCCTCTCTCTCAAACTCTCCATCTACCTGGGTCACACATACACATGCATATCTCACTCGCAATCGATAGGCCCATTTAAAACTCTGTCTCTCTCCCTCGTTCTCTCTCCATCTCACACGCACACACACAATCTCATGCCTAGCTAGCCAAATATGATGGTCTCTCACTCAATCATAGGCACACGCAGTCCCCCCATATGTATATGACTAGCTAATCTTAGTCTCCATCACAAACATGTGCATGGTCTATCTCGATTTCTCTCGGGGCATCTTTCTATCACGCACGCACCTCCCTCGATCTCCCACCCATATAGCCCCCTCACGATCTCGGGGGGGTCTCTCTATCGTAAACACGCCCTCTCGCCCTCCCCATGCGTCCATGTTCTCTATGTGTCCCTCTCGACCTTTGTACCGTGTTGGCCAGACCTCTTGTTGTAGGGTGAAACCCTAGGGGGGATCTTTTCACACTTGGAGGGGGAAAAGAGGAAGAACACACAAGAATACAAGACACAATTCACTCAAAACAAACCCAATATCACATCTACTAGAGTAGCACACAAAGGATCCACGAGATTACAAGAACAATCCAAGGAAACAAGCACAAAGGTAAGGTTCTTCCCACTCTAGGTGAGGTCTTGCAATCCAAGAGGATTCTTCTCCCTTGGGAGGTCTTGCAATCCACGAGGATTCTTCTCCCTCGGGAGGTCTTGATCTCCTCACGGAGGGGATACAAGGAGCAAAGCTCTCAAGGTCTCTCAATATCTTTGCTAACCCTTCCAAGGAAGTGGGGAAGGTCTATTTATAGTTTATGCTACGAATAGGTACGAGAAGAGAGGGATACATGGCCAAGGGCCGAGGGCTGCGCGCAGGCAGGGCGGTAGTACCGCCCGCTCGAGCGGTAGTACCGCTTGTAGAGCGGTAGTACCGCCTAGGGGGCGGTAGTACCGCTGGTGCCGGACTGTCCAGGTGCGGTAGTACCGCTTCGGCGGAGCGGTAGTACCGCTAGGTCCGGGTTGGGCAGGTCTTCGTTTGCTTCCACGCGATCCGGGCTGAATGGGCTCTCCTTTGCGTCCACGGGATCACCTCCTTGGTAACTGAGGATGCACAACATCTCCTTGTGAGGTAGAACCCAATTCTCATGTGAATCCAAACGAAACTCGAAGAGGAGAGAATTCACCTCGTGCTCGATGGCGCGTGCGCGTGCTCTAGTCATTGGTCCCTTGAGTGCTTGTGGCGATGACGGGGTGTCCATGGGGATGCTTGATGGATGCTCCGCATCATCTCCCCCCCCTTGGGGAAGATCCGTCCACGGATCGTGGTCTTCATCACCATGGTACTTGGCCAAGTCTTGGACGTTGAAGATGTCGCTGACGTTGTACTTGTCACGGGGGATGTCAATCTTGTAAGCGTTGTCGTTGTAGCGTGCTAGCACCTTGAATGGTCCGTCGGCTCGTGGTAGAAGCTTGGACTTGCGTTCCTTGGGGAAGCGGTCTTTGCGAAGGTGTAACCAAACGAGATCACCCGGATGGAACACCATGGGTGTTTTGTTGGTGTTGAGCTTGAATGCGCGGCGTTGAACTTGACGCTCGGTCGTGGAACGTGTTTCTTCGTGCATCTTCTTGATGCGGGCTGCTCTTGCACTTGCGTCCATGTCGGCTCGTTCTTGAAGCGGGAGAGGAAGGATGTCCAATGGTGACATTGGATTGAATCCGTAGACAACCTCGAAGGGGGACTTGCCAGTTGTAGAGTGTCTTGCGCGATTGTAGGCGTACTCGGCGATGGGTAGGCACTCCTCCCACTCGATGTTCTTCTTGATCAACACGCGTAGGAGAGTGGCAAGCGTCCGGTTGGTGACTTCGGTTTGGCCATCAGTTTGCGGGTGGTATGCCGTGGAGAATAGTAACTTGATGCCGAGCTTGGAGCATAGTGTTTTCCAAAAGTAACTCAAGAACTTGACGTCACGGTCCGAGACAATCGTCTTGGGTACGCCGTGGAGGTGCAATATTTCCCTACAAAAGAGAGTCGCAATATGTGAAGCATCGTCTATCTTATGACAAGGGATGAAATGTGCCATCTTGGAAAATCTATCAACAACAATGAATATGGAATCCTTTCCAGTGCGAGTTCTAGGTAATCCAAGAATGAAATCCATGCTAATGTCTTCCCAAGGATGAAAAGGAATAGGAAGTGGCATGTGGAGGCCATGGGATTGAGCTTTGGACTTAGCTTTGCGGCATGTAGAGCACCGGTTGGTGAAGCGGGAGACGTCACGGAACATCTTTGGCCAAAAATAATTCTTGGAGAGCGTAGCGAATGTCTTGTCGCGTCCGAAGTGTCCCATGAGCCCTCCTCCGTGAGATTCCTACAAAAGGAGCAAACGAAGCGAAGACTCGGGAATGCAAAGTTTGTTAGCTTTCATGAGATATCCATCCTTGATGTAGTATTGCTCCCAAGAAGTATGTGATACACATTTGGCATAAGGATGTGCAAAGAAAGCATCATGCTCATATAAGTCTTTTATGTGCTCAAAGCCAATAACATTCAACTCAAGTTTTGTAACAAGCATGCATTTGCGTGAAAGAGCATCCGCCACTACATTTTCTTTGCCTTTGATGTACTTGATGACATAGGGAAAAGACTCAATGAATTCACTCCACTTAGCATGACGCTTGTTTAACTTAGTTTGACCCTTGAGATACTTGAGTGTCTCATGGTCCGTGTGAAGAATAAATTCATGGGGTCGAAGATAGTGTTCCCAAACACGTAAAACTCTCACCAAAGCATAGAGCTCTTTATCATAGATGGGATAGTTAAGTTGCGCTCCGGATAGTTTCTCACTAAAATACGCAATGGGGCGTTTTTCTTGCATGAGCACGCCACCTATGTCGGTACCACTAGCGTCACAATGGATCTCAAACGGCTTATCAAAGTTGGGTAGGGCAAGAAGTGGTGCGTGCGTGAGCAAGTGTTTGAGCTTAGTGAACGCGGTGTCTTGCGAAGGACCCCAAACAAAGGGTGCGTTCTTGTTGCTCAAGGCGTGTAGAGGCATAGCGATGGTGCTAAAGTCCTTCACAAAACGTCGATAGAAACCGGCTAAACCAAGAAAGCTACGCACTTGATGAAGGTTCGTTGATTGAGGCCAAGTTCTAATAGCTTCAGTTTTAGTTTCATCAACATGAACACCTTGTGAAGACACGACAAATCCTAGGAAAACAACTTTATCAATGCCAAAAGTGCATTTCTCCATATTAGCATATAACTGTTGTTTTCGAAGGGCTTGCAAAACCATACGGACATGGTCAACATGTTCCTCAAGCGACTTGCTAAAGACTAGAATGTCATCAAAGTAAACCACTACAAAGACACCTATATAAGGTCGGAGAACGAAATGCATAAGACGGACGAATGTGCCGGGTGCTTCCGATAAGCCCATCGGCATGACCAACCACTCATATAGCCCGAACTTGGTTTTGAAAGCAGTTTTCCATTCATCACCCTCTTGAATGCGAATTTGGTAATAGCCACTTTTAAGGTCAATTTTGGAAAAAATTGTGGCACCACATAATTCATCAAGCATGTCGTCTAGGCGTGGAATAGGGTGACGGTATCTAACGGTGATAGCGTTTATCGGACGACAATCGGAACACATGCGAAAACTTCCATCTTTCTTAGGCACAAGAATAACGGGAACTGCACAAGGGCTTAGGCTTTCACGTACATGAACTTTGTCGATGAGTTGTTGTACTTGATGTTGTATCTCTTTTGTTTCCTCCGGGTTGACGCGGTAAGGAGCCTTGTTCGGAAGTGGTGCACCGGGTACGAGGTCGATGCGGTGTTCGATGCCGCGAAGTGGAGGTAGACCCGGTGGTAGCTCATCGGGAAAGACGTCTGAGAATTCGTGCAACACTTTAGACAACACAAAAGGTGGAGGTGGTGAAGTGTTAGTAGGCTTGGCTTCCCCTTTGCATAGAAGCACAAGGTTGAAGATGCTCGATGGGTTCTCACACACTTCTCTCACCTCACGTTTGGTGGCTAGGAGGACTAAGTTTTTCTCTCTTGGCGAAGAGGCGCTCAATTTTGGCTTGTGGCTCTCACTTTCTTTTTGGTGGATCACTCTCTCACTAGGATCTTCTCGATGGGTGGATGCTTGCTTGTCGGCGATCACTTGGCTTGGTGACATTGGTCGAAGCACATATTCCTTGCCTTTCATCTTGAAGCTGTAGTAGTTGGTTCGACCGTTGTGTATGGCTCCGCGGTCAAATTGCCAAGGTCGTCCCAAGAGGAGGTGGCACACCGTCATGGGAACTACATCACACTCCAAGGTGTCCTCATAGGCGCCGATCTTGAAAGAAACTTGTACCGTGTGCTCCACATGAATGGTTCTAGAGTCGCTCAACCATTGTACCTTGTATGGTCGAGGGTGCTTCTTCTTGATCAATTGGAGCTTAGAACATAGCTCGTCACTTGCCAAGTTGTGACAACTTCCTCCATCGATGATGACCTGGACGGATCGTCCATTGATGCCGGCCTTTGTGTGGAAGATGTGGCATCTTTGGTCTTCGTCTTGATTGTGTTGTAGAGTCAACACCTTGGATACCACGAGAGAGGGACTTGAGTCATTGTCACAAAACACTTGATCATCTTCATCTTCGTTGATGCGCCGGTGCATGGCCACATTCTCAATAGCTTGTACTTCGTCTTCGCTCATCGAATCATATGTGCCGTCGTCGTTGAAGATCATGGTTCTCTTGTTGGTGCACTCAAAGGACTTGTGACCTCGGCCACCACATGTGAAGCACTTGAAGGAGCTAGTCTTCTCGGTGTCGTAAGGTGGTGCCGAAGGTGAGGTAGTCTTGGGTTTGTAGTTGCTTGCCGGAGAACGAGTCGAGGAAGGCGTAGTTTGCTTGGAACTTGACTTGTCGCCGGTACTCGGGGATGCTCTCGTTGAGGTAGGAGGTGCCGAAGTCGCGGTGCTTGAGAGTAGGAGCCGTAGGTCTTGGAAGAGTATTTGGCATACTTGAAGTCATCCTGGACTTGTCGCTCGGCCTTGGACGCTTGATGAACTAGCTCGAGGAGGTTGGAGTATGGTTGGAAGTCGACAATCCGCTTGATTGGGTGATTGAGGCCGTTCAGGAAGCGTGCCATTGTTTGCTTGTCATCTTCCTTGACATTGGCTCGTATCATGGCAATCTCCATTTCTTGGTAGTATTCTTCCACCGTCTTCGTGCCTTGTTTGAGAAGTTGCAACTTCTTAAAGAGATCACGGGTGTAGTGTGTAGGCACGAAGCGAGCTCGCATGACATTCTTCATTTCTGAACAAGTTGTAATGGGTGGTTCGCCTCTTGTATGTCGTCGCTTGATCGTTTGTTCCCACCAAATGAGGACATAGTCTTGAAACTCGAGAGAGGCCATGGCAATCTTCTTCTCTTCTTCGAAGTTGTGGAGGCGGAATATCTTGTCGACCTTCAATGCCCATGAGAGGTATTCCTCGAGGTCGGTACTTCCGGAGAACTTGGGCATAGTGAACTTGAGCTTGCCGAAGCGTTGTTCTTCATCATGTTGATGACGATGATGTCGCTCATGACGTGGTAGTCGCGCCATGAAAGCTTGTTCTTCACGATGGTCTTGATGTTGGTGGTGTCGAGGCACGTCGTTCCCATTGCGTCGTTCTTGCTCCGCTTCGCGATGAGCAGCTTCCTCTTGACGCTCTTGATGAAGTTCTTCTTGTCGACGTACTTGGCGGTTTCGTTCGGCGAAGATGCGGTTGGAGTCACGAAGAGCTTGTTGCGCGGTTCGTGCTTGATTGTCACGCCGTTCTTGTGCTTGCCGAATTGCATCGTCATCTTCGTGTGTTTGATGTGGATGTTCTTGCTCTTGGCGGCGCCCTTGTTCACGTTTTCGAACTCGATCTCGTAACCCTTCGCCATGGAATGGATTGTCCGGAGAGTGTCGATCTTGATTGACGCATTGTTGGGCTTGCCGAGGACGTGGAGGACTTGCATCCATGGAAGAGTAAGCCGAAGAGTTGTCACTTGAGCGTCGACTTGAATGGCGCCGTCTTGATGAATGAGGCGGAGACGTGCGGTTCACCAAGATGTGGCGGAACTCTTGCATTTGCGTGCGGAAGTCGGAAGCGAGTTGCTCGATGCGGTCGCCCAACGCTTCGCTCTCTTGGTGAAGGGCTCGTTGGACGCCGAAGAGGTGAGTCTTGGTGACGTAGTTCGATGCTCCCACTAGATGCTCGTCGGTCGGGTCGGTCGAAGAACTTGGCCTATCCATCATGTAAGTAGGAGGTGAGTAGGAAAATGAGAGAACAATACCAAGGTTACCTCTTCCGAAGATTGAAAATGTAACAAGTTTCACTCAATGAAATGCCACAATAGTAGAATTGGAACCGGGTTTGTTCCTCACACCTACAAGTAAATAGGCCGATGGAGTAGCTTGGTTAGGATGGTGAAAAAATTTCAAACAAAATGTTAGTCAAGATATCGATAAAGTTGAGAAGATTCACAAAGATGCACATAAAGCAAATAGATCAAAGCTAAGAGTGTCACTAGGAACACACGCACGAAAGATAGATGGGATCCACACAACCAAGGGTGAGCGCAAAAAGTGATTGATCACGACAAATGCTCTTGTTGTGCGAATACTAGAGAGACGCTAGCTCGATTGCTCAAATGGGCGAGATACGCTTTGTGCACCAACCTATGAGAGAAACGTGCCGTCCTCGATCCCAACTATGCTGTGTATGCGGTGACCAAGATGATGTGAGTATGTAAAGTGTATCGATGCTAATGCTTATATGCTCATTGTTGCTCCTCTCCTTGCTTAAAAGCTTTTTTTTGAGAGGATGATGCTCGAGCCGATGATAATATGAGACAAGTGTGTAAGATATGCACGGGAGAGACTTATGGCACTAAGATGATATGATCACTACGGTGCACAAGAGCGTGGCCCGGCAATTCTCAACTCGCTAGTCTCGATAGGTAAGCAACGCAAATGGCTCGGGCTATCAATGCAAAAGCAAAAGGTAAGGGTCGTCGAGTTTACCGTCCTTGCTTACGGTTAGCGGCGAAGATGATTCCGAGGCGATGATGTCGAGGGCACACGCTCCTAAGTAGCCGAAACACCTTAGGAAACGCGAAATCGCAACTCGAAATCTGTCAAATGCGGAAGGGGAGAAATTTTTTTTTGGGTGGGGGCGGTAGTACCGCTTGATGAAGCGGAAGAAAATTTTTAGTGCCGCGTGACGAAGCGGTAGTACCGCTTGGTTATGCGGAAGTAAAATTTTTGTGCCGCTTGACGTAGCGGTAGTACCGCTTGGGAAAGCGGAACAAAAATTTTAGTACCGTGGGTAATACGGTAGTACCGCTTGTGTCGGGAAATCTGCGGTTCGAAAATCGGGGTGAATTTTGGGCTGAAATGGATGATTTCGGGGGTAGAAATGGATATGTTTCGTGGGGGATGGGTGGGGAAAGTGGTGGAGGGGCTAGATCCACGTGCCAAATGTCAAATTCATGAACCAAAACAACCAAATCGCACAAGATCCAACAAATTGCAAGAAAAAAGTTGGGGCTATTTTTGTGGGGATTTTCGAAATTGGGTAAGAACACAACAAAAACAAGCTAGAAAGTGGGGGGGATGGGACTCCAAGATGTGAATCAACCTTGCTCTTGATACCAAGATGTTGTAGGGTGAAACCCTAGGGGGGATCTTTTCACACTTGGAGGGGGAAAAGAGGAAGAACACACAAGAATACAAGACACAATTCACTCAAAACAAACCCAATATCACATCTACTAGAGTAGCACACAAAGGATCCACGAGATTACAAGAACAATCCAAGGAAACAAGCACAAAGGTAAGGTTCTTCCCACTCTAGGTGAGGTCTTGCAATCCAAGAGGATTCTTCTCCCATGGGAGGTCTTGCAATCCACGAGGATTCTTCTCCCTTGGGAGGTCTTGATCTCCTCACGGAGGGGATACAAGGAGCAAAGCTCTCAAGGTCTCTCAATATCTTTGCTAACCCTTCCAAGGAAGTGGGGAAGGTCTTTTTATAGTTTATGCTACGAATGGGTACGAGAAGAGAGGGATACATGGCCAAGGGCCGAGGGCTGCGCGCAGGCAGGGCGGTAGTACCGCCCGCTCGAGCGGTAGTACCGCTTGTAGAGCGGTAGTACCGCCTAGGGGGCGGTAGTACCGCTGGTGCCGGACTGTCCAGGTGCGGTAGTACCGCTTCGGCGGAGCGGTAGTACCGCTAGGTCCGGGTTGGGCAGGTCTTCGTTTGCTTCCACGCGATCCGGGCTGAATGGGCTCTCCTTTGCGTCCACGGGATCACCTCCTTGGTAACTGAGGATGCACAACATCTCCTTGTGAGGTAGAACCCAATCCTCATGCGAATTCAAACGAAACTCGAAGAGGAGAGAATTCACCTCGTGCTCGATGGCGCGTGCGCGTGCTCTAGTCATTGGTCCCTTGAGTGCTTATGGCGATGACGGGGTGTCCATGGGGATGCTTGACGGATGCTCCGCATCACCTCTATTGGACATGTGCTATAGGGGTGTCTCTCTTCGTTGCAAACAATCACACACTAGCTATCTTCGTGTATCTCCTCACCTCGCTTTTCTATCTCGGAGATGCATGCGTGATATGTTCGCCTAAGAAACGAAAAAACACACACTCTCTCTAATTTATTGTTTGTTGTCACTTTCTCTTTCACAGACATACTCCTTTTGCACACTTACTCATTCTCCTTCACACGCACTTGATCCCTCTCGACTTAGGCACTCTCCTCGGTCCATAGCATATTGATTTATTGAAAAGTCAAACATCACAAAGTTTGACTATGTACGTGAAGAAAAACAATTACATCTGGAATGGCAAACATATACGATTAGATTCACCATGAGATGTAGTTTCGTATGATGTGTCTTTGGTATTGAAGATATAAATAACATTTTGTGTAAACCTGATCAAAGTTTCCAAAGTTTGACTTCTAAAAAAATTACATGCACTGCAGTATCGAGCGGATGGAATATCTCTTTCCCCCTCTCAGCTATCTGATGCACCACTCAGCCTTATCGGGGCTCCTTAATCTCTCTCAAACTTTATATATCCCTGGTTCACACATACGCATGTCTCGCTCACGCTATACATATAGACCCATCCAACACTCTCCGCCCTTGTTCTCTCTCTATGTGACACGCACCCCCCAATAAGTACCATAATCCCTCACTCCATCATAGGCGCAATGATGTAGGGTGGAACCCTAGTGGCCGATCTTTCACGAAATGGAGGGGATCCCACGATGAACACAAAGAACACGAGAGGGGAACACGAGGGGAAACACGAGAGAAACACTCAAACCAACAAGGACAAGTCACACATATGCTAGATCCTCGAAACACAAAGAGATACAAGATCCATGATCAACAAGGGACGATACAAAGGGTAACCGGTTCTTCTCCGTGAGGAGGTCTTGAGATATCCCGCGGGATCTTCTCCGTGAAGGAGGTCTTGAATCCGTGTGGATCTTCTCCGAAGAGGTGCCGCAGTCACTCTCGAGGAGATGAACCACTAGATGAGCAAAGCTCTAGGTATCAAATGAGCTATCACTAAGCTAACCCTCACTAGGAGGAGGTGGAGGAGTATATATAGTCTAGGGCCACGAAGGGGTAAGTGGGAGAGGGATACATGGGCCTCTGGCCCGATAACTGTGCGCAGACAGCATGTAGCGGACGTCCGACGGCTACCGGACGTCCGGTGGCTCGCGAGGGTCCGGACGTCCGGAAGTCTTCGGACTTCCGCTATTTTCCTTCTGTCGTCGAAGTCACGGACGTCCGGTGGCCTCCGGTCGTCCGGTCGCCTGGGAGTCGCCGGTCGTCCGGTAGAGGCCGGACGTCCGGAGCCTGTAGCTTTTCCAGCGGCTTCTCCGTTTGTTCCGCGGACTTGTCCTCGCCATCTTGTCCAATGCTCCTAGTTGTTCCATGGCCTCCCTCTTGGTTCCTGGTCATGCATAGCACATATATTTGAGGTAGTAGCCATGTCTTGCATGTAGAAAGTGGAGGTTCGGAGAGGAGCGAGTTAACCTTGTGTCCAATGGTGTGTACTTGAGGTCTCGTCAAAGTGAACATGGGGATGATCGTGCGATGCTCCGCATCATCTCCCCTCCCTTGGGAAAGATCCGACCTCGGATCAAAAACCTCATCACCATGGAAACGGTAGTCGTGAACGGACTTGTAGTTGGACGAAGTTGAGGCCATGTCGCAATCCATGTACTCCAAGGTATCTCCGGTATGTGGTACATGCAAAATGAGCAAACACAAAGTACACTTGGCAATACAATGGTTAGCGCACACAAAGTGTCCATCATGTAAGAATGAGTCTGTGTGACAAGGTACATGAAGCTTAGCAAGATGATATAGTATGAGATGTAAAGCATTCATGTGATCAAATGCATTTGTGGTGCACACAAAGGTGTTGTGAATGTGATCAATGCAACCATTGTGCAAAATGATGTCATAGTGTGATGGTTTATCAAAAGCATGAACATGGCAATGGATGCTCAATATGTGTATGTTATCATGCAATTGATGGAGGACAAGATGATCATGATGTATGAATATGCCATCAAGAAAGATCACAAAAAATTTGCTACGGAAATGCACAAGCTCATATATCATGGATGACATGGGAATACAAAATGCAACAAGGCAATCATAATGTGAGTCAATCCATGGGCAAGATGCAAATTTGTTATGGGAATGATATGTCCATGGAGCATGGCATGTGAGCACACAATCAACAAATATGAAGGTTTTGGTGCAATGTGTCAAAGGGGTTTTGACATACCAATGCTCGATGTCGTGGCAAGAGTGAAGGTCCGAAGGTGCATCCAATAAGTCCGAGCGCTCCACATCTGGAAGGTCCATCTTCAATGTAGGTCCTCTCTCCAATAGATGTATCATGTAGACAATAAGAAGAAGACAACAATGAAAGAATGACCCATCCAATATGCGTATGTGAGGATGGCTCAAAGGGAAGGAGTTCACCTT
Source organism: Secale cereale (assembly GCA_902687465.1). Classification (NCBI taxonomy): domain Eukaryota; kingdom Viridiplantae; phylum Streptophyta; class Magnoliopsida; order Poales; family Poaceae; genus Secale; species Secale cereale. The sequence continues at coordinate 264,986,893 of LR738713.1, read as the reverse complement.
TAGGAGATTCTCGTGAATGTTGGTGTTGCACATCATGTATGCCTTCGCATGACCAAGTTGTCGCATGACGACACCGCCTTGTGAATCCTTCAAAATGAAAGAGCACGACAAACACTCGGAAAAACAAATGAGGTTAGCGGAAATGCAAAACCTATCATTCGAGTGGTAAGATACCCAACAAGTGTAGTCAACATTCTTATCACAAGAAAGTACAAGGGTGTGGTTCATGGTATGTAGGCCTAAGATGTGAGAACAACCAACTGCAATATGCTCAAACAAGCAAGAATGCATCACAAGAAGGGTGTCCAAGTCTCCGAGATCAACAAGCATAGCATGGTTGCACTCACTATAAGTGAATATGAGAGATGCAACTAGTGGAGACAAGTGACAATGATCAATGTGAATCAAGTGAGTGGCACGAATATATATGTCATCAACCCAAGAAAGCAAGTAAGAGAGGAACATGGGTGATGCAACATAGCAAGCAATCATAGTGATCAAGCCAAACAAGCTAGTAGTGCGAAGATGCAACGTACTAGAGGTAATCATGGCAAGCATGTCATGTGTGCAAATAGAAGGCATGAATAATGCACATGATATGAGCAAAATAGCATCTGTGTGTTGATGAGAGGCCATACGGAAATAGCGATGGAACATCATGACTCTCCCAACACAATAAGCATCAATAGCATGGGGCACAAAGGTATCATTGCAATAGCTACTAGGATCTCCACCAAGCATGCAAATACACATAGGAGTATCATAATGGTGAATCATGAGTAAATGCAAGCAAGGGTCTCAATTGCATGGCAAGGTCATAGCAAGAGGCATAACATGCAAAGTGAACACGATAGTATGGGCATAATGTGACAAGTGGCAAATAGCCCATAGCCGTGTGAGAGCCAAGTAAAAGAGATGCACGTAGTGGTTGCGCGAAGAGAATGGTGGTAAGGAGATTCCACGGAATCCCAAGTCATCGTTGCTCTCAAGAGCTTGTTTTGTCAACTCATGGGATTGTGAGGTTGACAAATGTTCATGAGTACCTACACAAAAAAAAAGACAAAGGGAAAATTGTATGTGTATGGTATATGTACACATCATCCATCATGATGCGCACGTGCATGTGTTGGTTAGCACATAAAAGCCAATGCTCAAATAAATGAGATGCGTGATATAGAAACATGTCATCCATCATGAGAGGTTTGTTGTTATGTATAGCATAATGGAGACTCAAGTTGTGTAATGCATCACGAGATATATCATTGTGATTCATGGAATGCATAGTAGATGAATTGTGCAAGTCATGTAAAGGAAGCATGGCAATATCATCGCAAGAGAAACACAAGCCAATGACCATCATCTTGTCATCTATGCCACAAGTGCAAATAGGATTTACTTTAATTTGGCATGCATAGTTACTATGTTGAGATTGATATGAAACAATATGAGAAATCTCACTCATAGCATATGGCAAGTTTAGAGGGTTGTCGAACATGATGTGACCAAAAGAATTTTCACATGAGATCCTATGGAGCATAGCATCACAACTAGGCAACTCAACATGCTCATCATCATATTCATCATAAATAGGTAAGTCATGACATGATGAAGTCGCACTAGCATGAAGCATGGAAATAGGTGTGTCAACATCATGCAAGCAATCATTGGTAAGATGGTCCACAAGTGGGACGAAAGAAGCAACATCACCTATGTTACCTTTAGAGCTCCGCTCATGTGTTGTAGGTGAGGTTGCAACTTGATGGTACCATGTGGGGGGGGGGTGCATCTTCTTCCACCATGGCCATCGGTTTGTCCATTGGAGGGACGGACTCGTCGAGGGTAGGCATGTCCTCTTGTAGAAGACCTAGCACCAAAGAAAACACACTTGGAGTAGAGGTTAAGTCGTTAGAAATCATAGTGGCCTCACATGCCTTATCAACTACCTCACACACTAAGTGGTGTGGCTCACTCACTCCCTAGTGGATGCTCTCACTCGTATGGTTGGTGGAGTCACTCAAATGGCTCTTAACCTCACATAGGAGAAGTGGCATGCTCTCATGTATGGGGCTATGATACAGGGTGGAACCCTAATCAGCGGATCTTTCATGTTTGGAGGTTGGCACACGATGAACACGGGGATCACAAGAGAAGGACGGGGGAAAACACAAGAGGAAAACACTCAATCAACACGAAGATAATCACACAAGCACTAGATTCGCGATACAAGGTCGAGGTACATGATCCAAAGTCAACACCGGTGATACAAAGATAGTCTTCTCCGTGAGGAGGTCTTGGAATCCCGTGGGATCTTCCCGTTAGGGGTCTTGAATCCAGAGGTGGATCTTCTCCGTAGAGGCGCACCGTCTCGTGGGAGAAATCCACACAAGTATCAAATGAGCTAAACCACAACTGAGTCTAAAGGGAGGAGGTCAACGGGTATATATTACAAAGGGGGTCGCCGTCGTAGCGGACGTCCGTGGGTTACCGGACGTCCGGTGGTTCCGGAGGGACCGGACGTCCGGTAATCCTCGGATTTCCGCTATTTAGCTTCTGTAGTCGTTTTCACGGACGTCCGGTGGCTTCCGGTCGTCCGGTCGTCTGGGGGAGGCCGGACGTCCAGTGTCTTCCGATCGTCCGGTGCCTGGAAGTCGCCGGTCGTCCGGTGCAGGCCGGACGTCCGGTGCCTGTAGCATCTTCAGCCTGCCTTCTTCTTGTCTCGAGCACTTGTCGGGCCTGTCCTCTTGAACATCATGTAGAACTGTCCCGCGGCCTTCGTCCAAGCACCTGAGTATGCATAGAGTCTCTGATGAAGGTAGAAGCCATGTCTCAAGAGAATCCGGAAGATGTAAAGAGAGGAGCGAGGTCACCTCGGTCTCGAAGGCTCTTGCACGAGCTCTAGTCATGGGTCCTTTGGGCACTTGGTGAGGCGATGAAGGGTCCATGGTGATGGCCCTAGGATACACCGTATCATCTCCCCTCCCTTGGGAAAGATCCGACCTCGGATCGAAATCTTCATCACCATGGAAAGGAGATAGGTCCTTGATGTTGAAAGTATCGCTCACGGAGTACTTCTCTCGTGGGATGTCGATCTTGTAGGCGTTGTCGTTGTAGCGTGCTAGCACCTTGAAGGGTCCGTCGGCGCGAGGTAGAAGCTTGGACTTGCGCTCGTGTGGGAAGCGGTCCTTGCGAAGGTGAAGCCAGACAAGATCTCCCGGTTGGAACACCATTGGTTGCTTGTTGACGTTGAGCTTGGTGGCGAGACGTTGGACTTGTCGCTCGATCATCGCCCTTGTATCTTCGTGCACCTTCTTGAGATAACTTGCTCGTGCACTTGCGTCCATGTTCGTGCGCTCTTGGAGAGGAAGAGGTAGGATGTCCAAAGGCGACAACGGGTTGAAGCCGTAGACGATCTCGAAGGGGGACTTGCCGGTTGTGGAGTGTCTTGCGCGGTTGTAGGCGAACTCGGCGATTGGCAAGCAATGCTCCCATTCCCGGATGTTCCTCTTGATCAACACACGAAGAAGAGTGGAGAGCGTGCGGTTCGTCACCTCCGTCTGGCCGTCCGTTTGTGGATGGTACGCCGAAGAAAATAGAAGCTTGATTCCGAGCTTGGCACATAGTGTTTTCCAAAAGTAACTCAAGAACTTGACGTCCCGGTCCGACACGATCGTTTTGGGCACGCCGTGTAGACGAAGTATCTCCCTGCAAAAGAGAGTGGCAACATGTGAAGCATCGTCTATCTTGTTACAAGGAATGAAATGAGCCATTTTGGAGAATCTATCTACCACGACAAGCACGGAATCTTTACCATTTTGAGTCCTAGGCAAACCAAGTATGAAATCCATGCTTATGTCTTCCCATGGATGATATGGAATAGGAAGAGGCATGTAAAGACCATAAGATTGAGCTTTGGACTTAGCTTTGCGGCATGTAGAACATCGGTTGGTGAAGCGTGAGACGTCACGAAGCATCTTGGGCCAAAAATAGTTCTTAGAGAGTGTAGCAAACGTCTTGTCTCGTCCAAAGTGTCCCATGAGTCCTCCTCCATGCGATTCCTGCAAAAGGAGCAAACGAAGCGAAGACTCGGGAATGCAAAGTTTGTTAGCTCTCATAAGATATCCATCCTTGATGTAGTAATGTTCCCAAGAAGTGTGAGTCAAGCATTTAGCATAAGCATTTGCAAAGAAAGGATCATGCTCATATAGATCTTTAATATGCTCAAAGCCAATCACATTCAACTCAAGTTGTGTTACAAGCATGCATTTGCGGGAAAGCGCGTCCGCCACAACATTTTCTTTGCCCTTGATGTATTTGATGACATAGGGAAAAGACTCAATGAACTCACTCCATTTAGCATGACGCTTGTTCAACTTAGTTTGACCCTTGAGATACTTGAGTGTCTCATGGTCCGTATGAAGAATGAATTCATGAGGTCTAAGATAGTGTTCCCAAACACGTAGAACTCTCACCAAGGCATAAAGCTCTTTATCATAGATGGGGTAGTTAAGTTGCGCTCCCGATAGCTTTTCGCTAAAGTACGCAATTGGGCGCTTTTCTTGCATTAGCACGCCACCTATGCCGGTACCACTAGCATCACAATGAATCTCAAACGGTTTGTCAAAGTTTGGTAGGGCTAAAAGTGGTGCGTGCGTGAGCAAGCTCTTAAGCTCATTGAACGCGGTGTCTTGCGAAGGACCCCAAATGAAGGGTGCGTTCTTCTTGCTCAAAGCGTGTAAAGGCATAGCAATGGTGCTAAAGTCCTTCACAAAACGTCTATAGAAACCGGCTAGACCAAGGAAACTACGCACTTGCATGAGATTCTTTGGTTGAGGCCAAGTTTTAATTGCTTCAATTTTAGTTTCATCAACGTGAACACCTTGAGAAGACACGACAAATCCTAGAAAGACAACCTTGTCAACGCCAAAAGTGCATTTTTCCATATTAGCATACAATTGTTGTTTGCGAAGTGCTTGCAAAACGAGTTGGACATGGTCAACATGTTCTTCAAGCGACTTGCTAAACACGAGAATGTCATCAAAGTAAACCACGACAAAGACACCTATGTAGGGTCTAAGAACAAAGTGCATAAGACGCACAAAAGTGCCGGGTGCTTCCGATAAGCCCATTGGCATAACAAGCCACTCATATAACCCAAACTTGGTTTTGAAAGCAGTTTTCCATTCATCACCCTCTTGAATGCGAATTTGGTAGTAACCACTTTTAAGATCAATTTTTGAAAAGATGGTGGCACCACAAAGTTCATCAAGCATGTCATCTAAGCGAGGAATAGGGTGACTGTATCTAACGGTGATAGCATTTATCGGGCGACAATCGGAACACATGCGAAAAGTTCCGTCTTTCTTAGGCACGAGAATAACGGGAACGGCACAAGGGCTTAGACTTTCACGTACATGACCCTTGTCGATGAGTTTTTGCACTTGCCGTTGTATCTCCTTCGTTTCCTCGGGGTTGACGCGGTAAGGAGCCTTGTTTGGAAGTGGGGCACCGGGTACTAGGTCGATGCGGTGCTCTATCCCTCGAAGTGGAGGTAGACCCGGTGGTAGCTCATCGGGAAAGACGTCCGAGAATTCCTGCAACAATTGAGACAACACAAAAGGTGGAGGTTGTGAAGTGTTAGTAGGTTTGGCTTCCCCTTTGCATAGAAGCACAAGGTGGAAGACGCTCGATGGGTTCTCACACACTTCTCTCATCTCACGTTTGGTAGCAAATAGCACTAGTTGCTTCTTGTCGCTCATCGTGGAGTCGCTCATATTTGGCTTGTGGCTCTCGCTCTCTTTTTGGTGGCTGGCTCTCTCACCATTCTCTCCACGATGGGTGGTAGGTAAAGTCTTGTCGGCGGCTACTTGACTTGGAGTCATAGGTCGGAGCAGGAATTCCTTGTCCTTCATCTTGAAGTGATAGTGATTCGTCCGTCCATTGTGTGTGACTCCATGATCATATTGCCATGGGCGTCCAAGAATAAGGTGGCACACGGACATTGGTATCACATCACACTCAAGAGTGTCCTCGTAGGCGCCAATCTTGAAAGAGACTTGCACGGTGTGCTCGACTCTAAGAATTTCGGCGTCGTTGAGCCATTGGACCTTGTAGGGGTGCGGATGCTTCGTCTTGACCAAATGAAGCTTGTCGCATAGCTCTTCACTTGCCAAGTTGTGGCAACTTCCTCCATTGATGATAACCTTGACGGCGCGTCCGTTGATGCCGGCCTTCGTATGGAAAATGTGACAACGTTGGTCGTCATCTTGTTGATGTTGGAGTGTCAAGACTTTGGAGACAACAAGGTTGGGGCTTGAGTCATTGTCGCAAAACACTTGATTGTCTTCTTCTTCATTGACTTGGCGATGCATAGCGACATGCTCAAGTGCTTCCATCTCATCATCGCTCATGGAGTCATAAGATCCGTCGTCGTTGATGATCATGGTGCGAACGGTCTTGCACTCAAATGACTTGTGGCCTCGTCCTTGGCACTTGAAGCATTTGATGGAGCTCGTCTTGTTGTTATCGTCGGTTGGAGTTGGAGTTGATGAAGCTCTTGGCTTGAAGTTGTTGGTAGAAGGTGGACGACTCGATGTAGTCGCATTCTTGTAGCTTGGCTTATCACCGAAGTTTGTAGAAGGCTTGGTAGAGGTAGGAGGAGTAGCCGAAGTCGTTGAAGCTTGGTTGTAGGAGCCGAAGTTCTTGGAGTTGAACTTGGAGTACTTGTAGTCCTCTTGAACTTGTCGCTCCGCTTTGGTTGCTTGGTGTACTAACTCGAGGAGATTGTTGTATGGTTGGAAGTCCGCAATCTTCTTGATAGGATAGTTGAGTCCATTCAAGAATCTCGCCATTGTTTGCTCTTCATCTTCCTTGATGTTTGCTCTTATCATGGCAATCTCCATCTCCTTGTAGTACTCTTCAACGGACTTGGTTCCTTGCTTGAGGAGTTGTAGCTTCTTGAACAAGTCGCGGTTGTAGTGTGTAGGCACAAAGCGTGCTCTCATCACTTCCTTCATTTGAGCCCAAGTGGTGATAGGAGGTTCGCCTTTTGCTTCTCTTCTCTCTATGATTTGCTCCCACCAAATGAGAACATAGTCTTGGAACTCAAGTGATGCCATTGCGATCTTCTTCTCTTCATCGAAGTTGTGAAGGCGAAAGATCTTGTCAACTTTCAATGCCCATGAGAGGTAGTCTTCGGGATCAATGCTTTCGGAAAACTTAGGCATGGTGAACTTGAGCTTGCCATAGCGATGCTCGTCATTGTTGCCTTGCCTATTGGGAGGGCGATCTCGATTTTGGCGGTTTGCCATATCGTGTTGCTCTTGAGGATGTAGACGTTCTTGTTGGAGTTGATGTTCTTGTTGGTATTGTTGCCCATGTCGCGCTTGAGGAGGAGCTTCTTCTTGCATTCTTGCTTGATGGCGCCTTTCTTGCATCTCGTCGCGAAGGAAATCCTCTTCTTGACGATTGTGTCGAGTGCGGGCTGCCACATTGCGATGTGCATCTTGTAGAGCACGTTGCGCCTCCATAGCTTGAGCTTCTCGACGTTGTTGTGCTTGGCGGTTAGCCTCGGCATCTTGTTCTTCTTGATATTGACGAGCTCGCTCTTGTTGTTGTTGGCGTAGTCGTTGCCGTTCTTGTGCTTGCTCAAGTGTAGCTTGGTTTTGACGACGTCGACCTTCTTGCTCATCGAATAGCTCTTGTGAACTCTTGTCATGTAGAGGTTGCCGGCGGTCATGTCGAGCTTGACGTGCGGCTTGACGAAGAGTGTTTGATGTAGGTGTACTTGAGTCTTGCGTTGAGTCGGTGTGTCGACTTGAGCGGCTTCTTCGATGAGAAGATGTTGAGGAAGAACGTCGGTTGATGATCAATGTCCGGAGCTCATTGTATTGAGTAGACATGTTGGTGTTGATGAGGTCGATTTGCTCCTTGGTACTTTGTTGGAATTGTCGCGCGTCCTCGGCAACTTGACCAATGTACTCTCGCATAGCTTCACTCTCTTGATGTAGAGCTCGTTGGACACCGAATAGATGTAGTTTGGTGACGTAGTTGTTCGCTTCTTGAGGATCGTCGAAGATCGGGTTGGTAGATGAACTTGGCCTATCCATCATCACAAGCAAGTATGTGAGTGGAGAAAGGAGAAGACAATATCAATGTACCTTAACCGAGGTTGAAAATGGATCAATGATCACTCAACAATGTAACCCGGAAATAGCACTATTGGTATCACTTCGTGTCGATTCTCACACCTACACAAGTAAAGCTTTGAGAGGAGCTCGGTTAGGATGTGGCACAAATTCAATGCAATCGTCAAAGTGACGCAAAGATGTTGAAAATGGTTCACAAATTTGCTCATGCAACAAGTAGATCACTAGCAAAAGCAGCACACAGAACACACGCACGGATAGATAAATGTGGTCGTGCAACCAAGGGTGAGCGAAAATGTGGTAAACCACGGAAAATGCTCGTGTTGCACAACACTAGAGAGACGCTAACCGATTGCTTAATAGGCGGATACGCACTTGTGCACGACCTATAAGAGGCAAAATGTAACGACTATCTATCACAAGTATGCTATGAGTGTATGATGTGCCGATGCTTGAGCACAAAATGATGTTGCTATGATGTATGATCTCTTTGGATGCAAGGCGTATGATGCTATTGTTTCTTTGGATTGGCTCTTTTGCTTAAAAGCTTTTGAGCTCTTTCTTTGGGCACCTATGTATGCTTCTCGGATTGAGGTAGCTTTTGTGTATGCGGAGCACTCTTGTGGCACACGGGGATATGCAAGATACCAAGATGATGTGATGTTACTCACAATGATGTAGTATGCAATATCTATGAGTATCACTAATGTGCACAAGTGTCGTGGCCCGGCAATACTCAAATGGCTAGTCTCAATGGGAAAGCTACGCAAAGATGGTTCATAGGGTGACAATGCAATCGCAAGGTAGAATGAGCGAAGTGTCGTCGATGTTACCGTCCTTGCCGAAGTTGAACGGTGGTGTTGTCGAAGTCTTGCCGTCCCAAGGTAGCCTAAACATCCAAGGAAACGGTGAAACCACAACTCAAGTATCCAAGGCAAAGGGAGACACACTTTTCAAACTCAGAGCGGGAAAACGATGGTGGTTGCGGAAGGTGGGTGGTAGGTGCGGAAGGTGGGTGGTAGCGGAAGTGTGGTACGTAACTGAACAGGGTCCAGCTGCGTCAGGGTTTGTCGGACGTCCGGTAAGTACCGGTCGTCCGGTCGTTCTGGCTGGGTCGGACGTCCGGTGGAGTCCGGAAATCCGGAAAAAGCGTTCTGTTGTCTGGGTGCCGGTCGTCCGGTGTTTAGCGGACGTCCGGTGTCTCGAGGGGTGCCGGACGTCCGGTAAACATCGGTCGTCCGGTAGGTCTGTGATGCGGTTGGTGGGATCCGTGGAGAAATTGGCGAAACGTGGTCGGATTTGCGGTGGGAAAAGGTGGAAAAGGTGGGGAAATGCTAGATCGACACGTGGCACAGCAAATCCATGGAACAAATTCAACAAAATCTCGCCAAATCAACAGATCACAAAAAAATTTTGGGGCTCTTTTTGTGGGGAAATTTTCGAAATAGGGAAGAACACGACAAAAACAGGCTAGAAAACGACGTGTGGGGCTCCAAAATCGTGAGAAACCTTTGCTCTAGATACCATATGATACAGGGTGGAACCCTAATCAGCGGATCTTTCACGTTTGGAGGTTGGCACACGATGAACACGGGGATCACAAGAGAAGGACGGGGGAAAACACAAGAGGAAAACACTCAATCAACACGAAGATAATCACACAAGCACTAGATTCGCGATACAAGGTCGAGGTACATGATCCAAAGTCAACACCGGTGATACAAAGATAGTCTTCTCCGTGAGGAGGTCTTGGAATCCCGTCGGATCTTCCCGTTAGGGGTCTTGAATCCAGAGGTGGATCTTCTCCGTAGAGGCGCACCGTCTCGTGGGAGAAATCCACACAAGTATCAAATGAGCTAAACCACAGCTGAGTCTAAAGGGAGGAGGTCAACGGGTATATATTACAAAGGGGGTCGCCGTCGTAGCGGACGTCCGTGGGTTACCGGACGTCCGGTGGTTCCGGAGGGACCGGACGTCCGGTAATCCTCGGATTTCCGCTATTTAGCTTTTGTAGTCGTTTTCACGGACGTCCGATGGCTTCCGGTCGTCCGGGCGTCTGGGGGAGGCCGGACGTCCGGTGTCTTCCGGTCGTCCGGTGCCTGGAAGTCGCCGGTCGTCCGGTGCAGGCCGGACGTCCGGTGCCTGTAGCATCTTCAGCCTGCCTTCTTCTTGTCTCGAGCACTTGTCGGGCCTGTCCTCTTGAACATCATGTAGAACTGTCCCGCGGCCTTCGTCCAAGCACCTGAGTATGCATAGAGTCTCTGATGAAGGTAGAAGCCGTGTCTCAAGAGAATCCGGAAGATGTAAAGAGAGGAGCGAGGTCACCTCGGTCTCGAAGGCTCTTGCATGAGCTCTAGTCATGGGTCCTTTGGGCACTTGGTGAGGCGATGAAGGGTCCATGGTGATGGCCCTAGGATACACCATATCAGGCTAGTAGTGGTCACTCTCATCCTCTCAAAGGAAATGCTCTTAATGTCACATATGGTGGAGTCACTCATGTCACTCATATGGTGGTGTCTCTCCTCACATGGAAATTGGGGCATCTCATGATATATGGGTGTCGGTGAGATGTAGGTGCAAACATCTCCAAACTCAACTCCTTTCGCCGCCTCATCCATAACCCCTCCAAAGGTGAATGCCGTAGGGTGTGGCAAATCATCACTCTCCTCCGAGACCAAAGGAAATGTCTCATGTGCGCTCGCGTAGCTTGACTCGGAGTAGTCGTCATATTTGGGCGCCGTCTTCATGTTGTTGAAGAGGTTCATGCTCGTCGCCGTAGTCGAAGGGGATGGCCCATGCTCGACCGTCTTGTCGCCATCGCTCGTAGATGATCGCCTTGATGATGAAGACGTCGATGTAGGCGAACTCATGGGAAGTAGGCGAAGATGCCGTACATCCAAAGGCGAAGATGCCTTGATAACACTTGGCGAAGATGCCGAAGTGGTGGTTGTAGCCGTAGCTCCGTCTTGGGTATGCTTGTCTCGCGGTCTTCTTATGTTCTCTTGAAGCTTGGCCTTGGCGTGATGTAGAGCTTCTTCGGACTTGTAGGTATGCGCTTGTCGAGCATCTTCATGATGATGATGTCGTTGTCGTGCTTGAGCTCTTGGTAGATGTCGTTCGTCGTCGTCGTGCACATGATGCTTGGAGGTGACTTGCCCTTCATGACGATATCGATGGTCGCCATGGCGGCGTGGACGTGGAAGACTTGCACTTGCATCATGTTTGCGCTCCGAAGACTTGTGACTTGAACGTCGCCGCCGAGAGGATGACGAAGGGGAAGAAGACTTGTAATCGACCACCAAGTGTCGGAGCTCCGCCATTTGTTTGTTGAAGGAGCCGCACATGTCATCGAAGGAAGCCATTGTCCTTGTCTCGGAGTGTCGTAGTTCGATGGCGATGTTGCCCAAGCACACTTGCATTTCTCGTTGTAGTCCGATGGTTTTCGCGTGGATGTCCTTGTTCGCGCCGTCGATGTCGAAGACCGGAGATGAAATGCCTTGCCTATCCATCACAAGACGCTAGCAAGTATGAGTGGGAGAAAGAGAAGAACTATACCAAATGTACCTTGACCGATGTTGAAGATGGATCAATGATCACTCAAATGTGGAACAAGGAAATAGCACAATTGGTACCAATTCTTGTCGGTTTCTCACACCTACACAAGTAAAGCTTATGGTGGAGCTCGGTGAGGATAGTGGCACAAAAAATTGATGTGAAATGTTAGCAAGAGTCAATAAAGTTGAAAAAGATTCACAAATTCGCAAGTGAAACAAGTAGACCAATAGCAATATGGGTGGCACACGGAAACACACACACGGATAGATAGATGGGGTCGTGCAACCAAGGAATGAGCCAAAATGTGGAATCCACGAAAATGCTCGTGTTGCACAACACTAGAGAGACGCTAGCGCGATTGCACAATAGGCGGATACGAACTTGTGCACAACCTACTAAGCAAAATGCAAGGACTTCTATCCCAGGTATGCTATATGTATGGTATTCCGGTGGTACGATCCAAAATGATCAGATATGATATGATATGATGCGATGCTATGGCTCTTGCTTACAAGCTTATTTGTCTTTCTCTTTTTGCTTAAAAGCTTATTCTTCTTCTTCTTCTTTTTGTATATGGTCACGATGCACAAACCAAGATAGCAATTGTGTATATGCGGGAACAATCTTTTGACACAACGGATGATATGATGATACCAATATGATATGGTATATATATGCAATGGAAGAGTGGATCGATGATCACTAATATGCACAAGTAAGGTTGCCGGCAATACTCAAAGGCTAGTCTCGATAGGCAAGTGACGCAAAATGTCATGCGGAGCATCCCAAGGTCATCCCCACGGACCCTCCTTCACCTCCTCAAGTGCTTCAAGGACCGATGACACGTGCTCGTGCTAGAGCTTTCGAGACCGAGGTGACGTCAATCCTAGCCCTACTTCCATACGAATCTTGCGAGACATGGTTGCTACCTCAAACGGGTGTGCTTTGTGTGCTCAGGTGTGAAGGAGACCACATCGGAGAAGAGCTTGAAGATGGACAAGTCCCCAAGGTCATGGACGAGCTGATGCAACAAGAAGACCTGAAAGCAGCTCCAGGCCCCGGACATCCGGCCCCCTGGCCCGGACATCCGGCCCCTGGGCATCTCTCTACAGAAGGCCAGCCACAGGGCCCGGACATCCGACCAGGGCCCGGACATCCGGCCAAGCACGGCCCGGACATCCGGCCTTGGGCCCGGAAATCCGGCGCTCCTGTCCAGAGAGCACCCGAGGCTCGGCTCCTCCCGCCCGGACATCCGGGCCCCCGCCCCGGACATCCGGCGTCCCGCGAAGTCCCGGACATCCGGCCCGCTGCCCGGACGTCCGGCTCCTGATCTGCCTGCGCGCAGCACTTGGGCCGAGGCCCGTGTACCCCTTCGCCCCCGTAGACTATATATACTCCCCTCCTCATTCCGTTTAGGGTTAGCTGTGGTTTAGCTCATTTGATACTTGTGTGGATTTCTCCCACGAGACGGTGCGCCTCTACGGAGAAGATCCACTACGGATTCAGGACCTCCTTCACGGAGAAGATCCCCACGGGATTCCAAGACCTCCTCCGGGAGAAGACTATCTATATCACCGTTGTTGACTTTGGATCATGGATCTCGACTTTGTATCGCGAATCTAGCGCTTGTGTGATTGCTTTCGTGTTGATTTGAGTGTTCTCTCTTGTGTTTTCCCCGTCTCTCTCCTTGTTTTCCCCGTGTTCATCGTGTGCCACCCTCCAAATCGTGAAAGGTCCGCTGATTAGGGTTTCACCCTACATCATCTTGGTATCAAGAGCAAGGTTGATCACGATTTTGGAGCCCCACACCCCGTCTTCTAGCTTGTTTTTGTCGTGTTCTTCCCAATTTCGAAAAATTCCCCACAAAAAGAGCCCCAAAAATTTTATGTGATCTGTTGATTTGGCAAGATTTTGTTGAATTTGTTCCATGCATTTGCTGTGCCACGTGTGGATCTAGCTTTTTCCCCACTTTTCCCCGATTTTGATCCGCAAAATCCGCCGAATTTTTGCCACAAAACCACCGATTGCAACGTGTTCTTCCTGGCTCGGGCACCTCGGACATCCGGCTCGTGCCCCGGACATCCAGCCCGGCCCGGACATCCGGCCTTTGGCCCGGACATCCGGCCTCCCGCAGCCACAAAAACACCACCACACCCCACCTAGCAAACCTTCACCGCCTTTTTCGTTCGGTGATCCACCCATTCTTTCGCAAAACACCGCCAATCTTCCGCAACAACCACCATCGCTTACCCGCTTCGAGTTTGGAAAATTTGTCTCCATTTGCCGTGGATACTTGAGTTGTGGTTTCAACGTTTCCTTGGATGTTTAGGCTACCTTGGGACGGCAAGACTTCGACAACACCACCGCTCAACTTCGGCAAGGACGGTAACATCGACGACACTTCGCTCATTCTACCTTGCAATTGCATTGTCACCCTATGAACCATCTTTGCGTAGCTTTCCCATTGAGACTAGCCATTTGAGTATTGCCGGGCCACGACACTTGTGCACATTAGTGATACTCATAGATATTGCATACTACATCATTGTGAGTCACATCACCTCATCTTGGTATCTTGCATATCTACATGTGCCGCAAGAGTGTTCCGCATACACAATAGCTACCTTGATACAAGAAGCATACATATGTGCCCAACGAAAGAGCTCAAAAGCTTTTAAGCAAAAGAGCCAATCCAAGCAAAGAAACAATAGCATCATACGCCTTGCATCCAAAGAGATCATACATAGCAACATCATCTTGTGCTCAAGCATCGGCACATCATACACTCATAGCATACTTGTGATAGATAGTCGTTACGTTTTGCCCCTTATAGGTCGTGCACAAGTGCGTATCCGCCTATTAAGCAATCGGTTAGCGTCTCTCTAGCGTTGTGCAACACGAGCATTTTCCGTGGTTTACCACATTTTTCGCTCATCCTTGGTTGCACAACCACATTTATCTATCCGTGCGTGTGTTCCGTGTGCTACTCTTTGCTAGTGATCTACTTGTTGCATGAGCAAATTTGTGAACCATTTTCAACATCTTTGAGTCATTTTCACGATTGCATTGAATTTGTGCCACATCCTAACCGAGCTCCTCTCAAAGCTTTACTTGTGTAGGTGTGAGAATCGACACGAAGTGATACCAATAGTGCTATTTCCGGGTTACATTGTTGAGTGATCATTGATCCATTTTCAACCTCGGTTAAGGTACATTGATATTGTCTTCTCCTTTCTCCCACTCACATACTTGCTTGTGATGATGGATAGGCCAAGTTCATCTACCAACCCGATCTTCGACGATCCTCAAGAAGCGAACAACTACGTCACCAAACTACATATATTCGGTGTCCAACGAGCTCTACATCAAGAGAGTGAAGCTATGCGAGAGTACATTGGTCAAGTTGCCGAGGACGCGCGACAATTCCAACAAAGCACCAAGGAGCAAATCGACCTCATCAACACCAACATGTCTACTCAATACAATGAGCTCCGGACATTGATCATCAACCGACGTTCTTCCTCAACATCATCTCAACGACGAAGCCGCTCAAGTCGACATACCGACTCCACGCAAGACTCAAGTACACCTACGTCCAACACTCTTCGTCAAGCCGCACGTCAAGCTCGACATGAACATCGGCATCCTCTACATGACAAGAGTTCCCAAGAGCTATTCGACGAACAAGAAAATCGACGTCGTCAAAACCAAGCTACACTTGAGCAAGCACAAGAACGGCAACGACTACGCCAACAACAACAAGAGCGAGCTCGCCAATATCAAGAAGAACAAGATGCCGAGGCTAACCGACAAGCACAACAACGTCGAGAAGCTCAAGCTATGGAGGCGCAACGAGCATTGCAAGATGCACATCGCAATGTGTCCGCCCGCAACCGACACACTCGTCAACAAGAGTATCTCCTTCGTGATGAGGTGCAACACGGACGACATCAAGCAAGAATGCAAGAAGAAGCTCCTCCACAAGCGCGGCAAGAGCAACAACCTCAACAAGAACATCAACTCCAACAAGAACATCCACTCCAACAAGAACATCTACATCACCAAGAGCAACAAGATATGGCAAACTGCCAAAATCGAGATCGCCCTCTCCATAGGCAAGGAAACAATGACGAGCATCGCTATGGCAAGCTCCAATTCACAATGCCAAAGTTTTCCGGAAGCATCGATCCCGAAGACTACCTCTCATGGGCATTGAAAGTTGACAAGATCTTTCGCCTTCACAACTTCGATGAAGAGAAGAAGATCGCAATGGCATCACTTGAGTTCCAAGACTATGTTCTCATTTGGTGGGAGCAAATCATAGAGAGAAGAGAAGCCAAAGGCGAACCTCCTATCACCACTTGGGCTCAAATGAAGGAAGTGATGAGAGCACGCTTTGTGCCTACACACTACAACCACGACTTGTTCAAGAAGCTACAACTCCTCAAGCAAGGTACCAAGTCCGTTGAAGAGTACTACAAGGAGATGGAGATTGCCATGATACGAGCGAACATCACGGAAGATGAAGAGCAAACTATGGCGAGATTCTTGAATGGACTCAACTATCCCATCAAGAAGATTGCGGACTTCCAACCATACAACAATCTCCTCGAGCTAGTACACCAAGCAACCAAAGGGAGCGACAAGTTCAAGAGGACTACAAGTACTCCAAGTTCAACTCCGAGAACTTCGCCTCCTACAACCAAGTTTCAACGACTTCGGCTATTCCTCCTACCTCTACCAAGCCTTCTACAAACTTCGGTGACAAGTCAAGCTACAAGAATGCGACTACATCTAGTCGTCCACCTTCAACAAACAACTTCAAGCCAAGAGCTTCCTCAACTACAACTCCTACCGAAGACAATAACAAGACGAGCTCCATCAAATGCTTCAAGTGCCAAGGACGAGGCCACAAGTCATTTGAGTGCAAGACCGTTCGCACCATGATCATCAACGACGACGGATCTTATGACTCCATGAGCGATGATGAGATGGAAGCTCTTGCGCATGTCGCTATGCATCGCCAAGTCAATGAAGATGAAGACAATCAAGTGTTTTGCGACAACGACTCAAGCCCCAACCTTGTTGTCTCCAAAGTCTTGACACTCCAACATCAACAAGATAACGACCAATGATGTCATATTTTCCATACGAAGGCCGGCATCAATGGACGCTCCGTCAAGGTTATCATCGATGGAGGAAGTTGCCACAACTTGGCAAGCGAAGAGCTATGCGACAAGCTTCATTTGGTCAAGACGAAGCATCCTCACCCCTACAAGGTCCAGTGGCTCAACGACGCCGGAATTCTTCGAGTCGAGCACACCGTGCAAGTCTCTTTCAAGATTGGCGCCTACGAGGACACTCTTGAGTGTGATGTGATACCCATGTTCGTGTGCCACCTTATTCTTGGACGCCCATGGCAATATGATCGTGGAGTCACACACAATGGACGGACGAATCACTATCATTTCAAGATGAAGGGCAAGGAATTCGTGCTTCGGCCAATGTCCCCAAGTCAAATTGCCGCCGACAAGCTTGTACCTACCACCCATCATGGAGAGAATGGTGAGAGAGCGAGCCACCAAAAGGAGAGCGAGAGCCACACGCCAAATATGAGCGATTCCACGATGAGCGACAAGAAGCAACTAGTGCTATTTGCTACCAAACGTGAGATGAGAGAAGTGTGTGAGAACCCATCGAGCGTCTTCCATCTTGTGCTTTTATGCAAAGGGGAAGCCAAACCTACTAACACTTCACCACCTCCACCTTTTGTGTTGTCTAAATTGTTGCAGGAATTCTTGGACGTCTTTCCCGATGAGCTACCACCGGGTCTACCTCCACTCCGAGGGATAGAACACCGCATCGACCTCGTACCCGGTGCTCCACTTCCAAACAAGGCTCCTTACCGCGTCAACCCAGAGGAAACAAAGGAGATACAACAGCAAGTGCAAAAACTCATCGACAAGGGTCATGTACGTGAAAGTCTAAGCCCTTGTGCCGTTCCCGTTATTCTCGTGCCTAAGAAAGACGGAACTTTTCGCATGTGTTCCGATTGCCGACCGATAAATGCTATCACCGTTAGATACCGTCACCCTATTCCTCGCTTAGATGACATGCTTGATGAACTTTGTGGTGCCACTATCTTTTCAAAAATTGATCTTAAAAGTGGTTACTACCAAATTCGCATTCAAGAGGGTGATGAGTGGAAAACTCCTTATAAAACCAAGTTCGGGTTATACGAGTGGCTTGTTATGCCAATGGGCTTATCGGAAGCACCCGGCACTTTTGTGCGTCTTATGCACTTTGTTCTTAGACCCTACATAGGTGTCTTTGTTGTGGTTTACTTTGATGACATTCTAGTGTTTAGCAAGTCGCTTGAAGAACATGTTGACCATGTCCAACTAGTTTTGCAAGCACTTCGCAAACAACAATTGTATGCTAATATGGAAAAATGCACTTTTGGCGTTGACAAGGTTGTCTTTCTAGGATTTGTCGTGTCTTCTCAAGGTGTTCACGTTGATGAAACTAAAATTGAAGCAATTAAAACTTGGCCTCAACCTAAGAATCTCATGCAAGTGCGTAGTTTCCTTGGTTTAGCCGGTTTCTATCGACGTTTTGTGAAGGACTTTAGCACCATTGCTATGCCTCTACACGCTTTGAGCAAGAAGAACGCACCCTTCATTTGGGGTCTTTCGCAAGACACCGCGTTCAATGAGCTTAAGAGCTTGCTCACGCACGCACCACTTCTAGCCCTACCAAACTTTGACAAACCGTTTGAGATTCATTGTGATGCCAGTGGTACCGGTATAGGTGGCGTGCTAATGCAAGAAAAGCGCCCAGTTGCGTACTTTAGCGAGAAGCTATCGGGAGCGCAGCTTAACTACCCCATATATGATAAAGAGCTTTATGCCTTGGTGAGAGTTCTACGTGTTTGGGAACACTATCATAGACCTCATGAATTCATTCTTCATACGGACCATGAGACACTCAAGTATCTCAAAGGTCAAACTAAGTTGAACAAGCGTCATGCTAAATGGAGTGAGTTCATTGAGTCTTTTCCCTATGTCATCAAATACATCAAGGGCAAAGAAAATGTTGTGGCGGACGCGCTTTCACGCAAATGCATGCTTGTAACACAACTTGAGTTGAATGTGATTGGCTTTGAGCATATTAAAGATTTATATGAGCATGATCCTTTCTTTGCAAATGCTTATGCTAAATGCTTGACTCACACTTCTTGGGAACATTACTACATCAAGGATGGATATCTTATGAGAGCTAACAAACTTTGTATTCCCGAGTCTTCGCTTCGTTTGCTCCTTTTGCAGGAATCGCATGGAGGAGGACTCATGGGACACTTTGGACGCGACAAGACGTTTGCTACTCTCTCTAAGAACTATTTTTGGCCCAAGATGCTTCGTGACGTCTCACGCCTCACCAACCGATGTTCAACATGCCGCAAAGCTAAGTCCAAAGCTCAATCTCACGGTCTTTATATGCCTCTCCCTATACCATATCATCCATGGGAAGACATAAGCATGGATTTCATACTTGGCTTGCCTAGGACTCAAACGGGCAAAGATTCTGTGCTTGTGGTGGTAGATAGATTCTCCAAAATGGCTCATTTCATTCCTTGTAACAAGATCGACGATGCTTCACATGTTGCCACTCTCTTTTGCAGGGAGATACTTCGTCTTCATGGCGTGCCTAAAATGATCGTGTCGGACCGGAACGTCAAGTTCCTGAGTTACTTTTGGAAAACACTATGTGCCAAGCTGGGAATCAAGCTACTCTTTTCTTCGGCGTACCACCCACAAACGGACGGCCAGACGGAGGTGACGAACCGCACGCTCTCCACTCTCCTTCGTGTGTTGATCAAGCGGAACATCCGGGAATGGGAGAATTGCTTACCCATCGCCGAGTACGCCTACAACCGCGCAAGACATTCGACCACTGGCAAGTCGCCATTCGAGGTTGTATACGGCTTCAACCCGTTGTCACCTTTGGACATTCTACCTCTACCGCTACAAGAGCGCATCAACATGGATGCAAATGCTCGAGCAAGCTATCTCAAGAAGGTGCACGAAGATACAAGGGCAATGATCGAGCGCCAAGTCCAACGTCTCGCCACCAAGCTCAACATCAACAAGACACAAATGGTGTTTCAACCGGGCGATCTTGTCTGGCTTCATCTTCGCAAGGACCGCTTCCCACACGAGCGCAAGTCCAAGCTTCTACCTCGCGCCGACGGACCATTCAAGGTGCTCGCCCGCTACAACGACAACGCCTACAAGATCGAACTCCCTCGAGACAAGTACTCCGTGAGCGACACCTTCAACGTCAAGGATCTCTCTCCGTTCCATGGTGATGACGAATTCGATCCGAGGACGGATCTCTCCCAAGGGAGGGGAGATGATGCGGAGCATCCCAAGGTCATCCCCACGGACCCTCCTTCACCTCCTCAAGTGCTTCAAGGACCGATGACACGTGCTCGTGCTAGAGCTTTCGAGACCGAGGTGACGTCAATCCTAGCCCTACTTCCATACGAATCTTGCGAGACATGGTTGCTACCTCAAACGGGTGTGCTTTGTGTGCTCGGGTGTGAAGGAGACCACATCGGAGAAGAGCTTGAAGATGGACAAGTCCCCAAGGTCATGGACGAGCTGATGCAACAAGAAGACCTGAAAGCAGCTCCAGGCCCCGCACATCCGGCCCCCTGGCCCGGACATCCGGCCCCTGGGCATCTCTCTACAGAAGGCCAGCCACAGGGCCCGGACATCCGACCAGGGCCCGGACATCCGGCCAAGCACGGCCCGGACATCCGGCCTCGGGCCCGGAAATCCGGCGCTCCTGTCCAGAGAGCACCCGAGGCTCGGCTCCTCCCGCCCGGACATCCGGCCCCCCGCCCCGGACATCCGGCGTCCCGCGAAGTCCCGGACATCCGGCCCGCTGCCCGGACGTCCGGCTCCTGATCTGCCTGCGCGCAGCACTTGGGCCGAGGCCCGTGTACCCCTTCGCCCCCGTAGACTATATATACTCCCCTCCTCATTCCGTTTAGGGTTAGCTGTGGTTTAGCTCATTTGATACTTGTGTGGATTTCTCCCACGAGACGGTGCGCCTCTACGGAGAAGATCCACTACGGATTCAGGACCTCCTTCATGGAGAAGATCCCCACGGGATTCCAAGACCTCCTCCGGGAGAAGACTATCTGTATCACCGTTGTTGACTTTGGATCATGGATCTCGACTTTGTATCGCGAATCTAGCGCTTGTGTGATTGCTTTCGTGTTGATTTGAGTGTTCTCTCTTGTGTTTTCCCCGTCTCTCTCCTTGTTTTCCCCGTGTTCATCGTGTGCCACCCTCCAAATCGTGAAAGGTCCGCTGATTAGGGTTTCACCCTACATCAAAATGGCTAGGGGTTAACAATGCAATTGCAAGGGGATATACAATGATGTCGTCGAAGTTACCGTCTGTGTCGATGATGAGAGGTGGTGCTCTTGATGTAGACCCGTTCCTAATTAGCCGAAACACCTTAGGAAACGGAAAAACCACAACTCAAAATCTCAAGGACAAATGTCAAATGGTGGTAGCGGCAATGCCATGGTGGTTGCGGAAGTGGAATGATGGGCTATACACGGTGTTGGAGTTGACTTCACGGTCCCTAAGTGGCCGAAACACCTTAGGAGACACAAGCCACAACTCAAACAAGCTCGAACAAAATTTGGTTAAGTTGGGTTGGCTATGTATGGTGGGCTAGGCTAAGCGGAAGTGGTGGTGGTGGTTGATGAAGAAGAAATTGTCCCTAAGTAGCCTAAACACCTTAGGAGACTCAAATAACTACTCAAGCAACCACAAATGCTATGGGGAACAAAATGGATTAGGTTGCGGAAGTGTATGGTGGCTATGCGGATGATATGGTGGAGGGCCTATACAAACTTGCCAAATTTGACAAAATTTGATGGAGTCAAATGAATATGGTGGTATTTTTCTGGTATGGGGAATGTCAAGAGCTTCGAAACGAGCTAAAGAACGTCCAAATCGGAGTTCGTATGAATTAGTTATGGACAAAACAAAAATCACGCGAAGTCAAAATCTGGGTGTACCGGACGTCCGGAAAAGACCGGAAATCCGGTATTTTCTTCTGTATATGTGGTTCCGGTCGTCCGGTGAGTTCCGGACGTCCGGTGCTTCGTGAGGGTCCGGACGTCCGGTAAAACGCCGGTCGTCCGGTGGGTCGGGGTCAACGCGAGATTTGAGTTCCGGGACACGATTTTGGGCGGAATTTGATGATTTTGGGGTCAAAATTTGACGGATTTCGTGGAGGAAAGATGGGGAAACTTGGGGAAATGCTAGATCCACTTGAAACCAAGCAAATCCATGGATCAAAATCAACAAAATATCATCAAACCAACAGATCACAAAAAAATTTGGGGCTATTTTTGGTGGGGATTTTCGAATTTTTGGACGAAATCACACAAAACAAGGGTAGAAAACGGTGGAGCGGGCTCCAAATTCGTGAGAAACCGTGGCTCTTGATACCATAATGATGTAGGGTGGAACCCTAGTGGCCGATCTTTCACGAAATGGAGGGGATCCCACGATGAACACGAAGAACACGAGAGGGGAACACGAGGGGAAACACGAGAGAAACACTCAAACCAACAAGAACAAGTCACACATATGCTAGATCCTCGAAACACAAAGAGATACAAGATCCATGATCAACAAGGGACGATACAAAGGATAACCGGTTCTTCTCCGTGAGGAGGTCTTGAGATATCCCGCGGGATCTTCTCCGTGAAGGAGGTCTTGAATCCGTGTGGATCTTCTCCGAAGAGGTGCCGCAGTCACTCTGGAGGAGATGAACCACTAGATGAGCAAAGCTCTAGGTATCAAATGAGCTATCACTAAGCTAACCCTCACTAGGAGGAGGTGGAGGAGTATATATAGTCTAGGGCCACGAAGGGGTAAGTGGGGATACATGGGCCTCTCGCCCGATAACTGTGCGCAGACAGCATGTAGCGGACGTCCGACGGCTACCGGACGTCCGGTGGCTCGCGAGGGTCCGGACGTCCGGAAGTCTTCGGACTTCCGCTATTTTCCTTCTGTCGTCGAAGTCACGGACGTCCGGTGGCCTCCGGTCGTCCGGTCGCCTAGGAGTCGCCGGTCGTCCGGTAGAGGCCGGACGTCCGGAGCCTGTAGCTTTTCCAGCGGCTTCTCCGTTTGATCCGCGGACTTGTCCTCGCCATCTTGTCCAATGCTCCTAGCTGTTCCATGGCCTCCCTCTTGGTTCCTGGTCATGCATAGCACATATATTTGAGGTAGTAGCCATGTCTCGCATGTAGAAAGTGGAGGTTCGGAGAGGAGCGAGTTAACCTTGTGTCCAATGGTGTGTACTTGAGGTCTCGTCGAAGTGAACATGGGGATGATCGTGGGATGCTCCGCATCACGCAAGCACTCCCCCGCCCCCACTAAGTATGATTATCTCTCACTAGCCATCAGGAACACATGTATTGTCTCCTTCCATCCATACATCTATCTCAATATTTCAAGGGGAATCTTCTATCGCGCACACACCTTGTCACTCGATCTCCCACCCATGTAGTCTCATCACGATCTCCAGGGGATCTCTTTATGACAAACATACACTCTCTCCTCCCCATGTCTGTATTTTCTCTGTACGTCTCTCTTGATAGAGGCAAAGGTGTCCCGTCTTTCGGTGAGATGGTGGCTATCGTTTTGGAGGAAGTCGACTTTGACGATCCGACTACGAACGTGCGAGGACGCCGCGCCTTAGCAATCGCTAAACCAACTCCGAGAGGTTGTTGACCACGCCGGAGCACGATCAACCTGACCACGAAGGTCTGTTTCCTGCAGGCAAACGAAGAACAAGCAAGAAACTAAGATTGCAATCTGGATATTGCGAATATAAGAGGAAAGCTTTATTGATCAAGGTGGGGTTCTGTGACGCCTTGGTCTGGTCGTTGAACACAAACGAAGTACGCGAAGTTGCAGCTATGGCGAACTTTTAATCTAAACAAAACCCAAAGTCTAAACGACGCCCTAAGGGTTGTATATATGAGGGAAAGAGGGGGGAATTTCGTGGCCTTTGGTGGAGGGGTCCGAAACCAACCCTAACTCTTGTTTCCCCACACATACGGACTCTAAAAACAGCCTATACTCAAGTATTTCGAAATTACATGGGCCTGGCCCAATAATAAGGTGACGCAGCACCTATACTAGCCTCTGGACGAAATTTATGAAGTGTCATCTTGTATATTTCGTCCAAGTCTTCTCGCACTCATTATGGTGGCTTCAAAGTCCTGAAATCATCAATTGAAACACCATTCTTGTTCCCCTTGCGCATGCCATCATCTCCATGCTTGATCTTGCTCCAATGTTCATCCTTCTTGTCCAAGCTAGGCCCTTCATTTGTAAGCAAGACAAATGTATCCAATTTAGGCAGCATCATATTCTCATGAACATTAGATTCATTACCAAGAAACGAAAGTACCTGGTAATTTAATTGGCGTGCGCGAGCTCTAGTAATTGGTCCTGTATATGTGTCAGTTGGAGCTGTGGGTGTAACCTTGTTAGTGATGTCCTCATCATCCTCCCCTTCTTGAATTGAAGTCGTCCTCGACGGAAGCTCATCTTCCTCACCCAAGTAAGGCTTCAAATCTGCAATGTTAAATGTGGGACTAACCCCAAAATCTGCAGGCAGCTCAAGTTTATATGCATTATCATTTATTTTCTCTAACACCTTGAAAGGACCAACAGCACGTGGCATTAGCTTTGACTTGCGCAAATTAGGAAACCTATCCTTACGCAAATGTAACCAAACAAGATCTCCAGGTGCAAAGACAACACGTTTTCTACCCTTATCTCCAACAAGTTTATATTTAGCATTCATGCGCTCAATATTTTCCTTAGTTAACTCATGCATTTTTAAGATCAATTCAGCACGTTGTTTAGCATCAATATTAACCTTCTCCGAAGATGGAAGAGGCAACAAATCAATAGGTGCACGAGGTAGGAAACCATAGACAATTTCAAAAGGGCACATTTTAGTAGTAGAATGCAACGAACGATTATAAGCAAATTCAATATGAGGCAAGCATTCTTCCCACATTTTCTTATTATTCTTCAAAACAGCCCTAAGCATAGTAGACAAAGTTCTGTTGACTACTTCAGTTTGTCCATCAGTTTGGGGGTGACAAGTAGTACTAAAAAGCAGTTTAGTCCCCAACTTAGCCCATAAACATCTCCAAAAGTGGCTAAGAAATTTAGTATCACGATCTGAAACAATAGTATTTGGCACACCATGCAAGCGAATAATTTCACGAAAGAACAAACAAATATGCTATCCCTCCCCTTCTTTGTTCGAGGTAAACCCAAAACAAAGTCCATAGATATATCTTCCCAAGGAACACTAGGGACAGGCAAAGGCATATATAAACCATGAGGATTGAGTCGTGACTTAGCTTTTTGACATGTAGTGCAGCGAGCAACAAAACGCTCAACATCCCGTCGCATCTTTGGCCAAAAGAAATGTGTAGCAAGTACGTCCTCCGTCTTCTTCACGCCAAAGTGTCCGATTAATCCTCCTCCATGCGCCTCCTGCAACAACAAAAGACGAACAGAGCTAGCTGGAATGCATAGCTTGTTAGCTCGAAACACAAATCCATCACTAACGACGAACTTGTTCCATGTTCTCCCTTCTTTACAATTCTGCAATACATCTTTAAATTCAGCATCATGCACATATTGATCTTTGATGGTCTCCAAACCAAATATTTTAAAGTCAAGTTGTGAAAGCATAGTATAACGACGAGACAATGCATCAGCAATAACATTTTCTTTTCCCTTCTTGTGTTTAATAACATAAGGGAAAGTCTCTATGAATTCAACCCATTTAGCATGTCTACGGTTCAGTTTTGCTTGACTTTTAATGTGCTTTAAAGATTCATGATCAGAATGTATAACAAATTCTTTGGGCCATAAATAATGTTGCCATGTCTCCAAAGTCCGAACAAGAGCATATAATTCCTTATCATAAGTAGAATAATTCAGACTAGGCCCACTCAATTTTTCAGAAAAATATGCAACAGGTTTACCATCTTGTAATAACACACCTCCTAACCCAATTCCACTAGCATCACATTCAAGCTCAAAAGTCTTATTAAAATCAGGAAGTTGGAGTAAAGGAGCATGTGTCAACTTATCTTTTAATACCGTGAATGCTTCTTCCTGTGCAGTACCCCAAACAAAAGGCACATCCTTCTTTGTAAGCTCATTGAGAGGTGCAGCAATGGTGCTGAAATCTCTCACAAAACGCCGATAGAATCCAGCGAGGCCAAGGAAACTCCTCACGTGTGTGACCGTTTTGGGCTGCGGCCAACTCTCAATAGCTTCAATCTTGGCTTTATCAACCTCAATTCCCTGTGGAGTAACAACATAGCCAAGAAAAGAGACTCGGTCGGTGCAAAAGGTGCACTTTCCAAGGTTACCAAACAAACGTGCATCACGTAGAGCAATAAAAACAGCACGTAAATGTTCCAAATGTTCCTCCAAAGATCTGCTAAAAATCAATATATCATCAAAGTATACTACCACAAATTGTCCAATGAAAGCACGTAAAACTTCATTCATTAATCTCATGAAAGTACTAGGTGCATTAGTTAACCCCAAAGGCATGACTAACCACTCATATAATCCAAACTTAGTTTTAAATGATGTTTTCCATTCATCTCCCAATTTCATACGAATTTGATGGTATCCACTACGCAAATCAACTTTGGAGTAAATTGTAGAGCCACTCAATTCATCAAGCATATCATCTAGCCTAGGAATAGGATGACGATAACGAATAGTAATATTATTAATGCCTCTACAATCAACACACATACGCAATGTACCATCCTTTTTTGGCACTAGAATAATAGGAACAGCACAAGGACTAAGGGATCCGCGTATATAACCTTTGTCGAGTAGCTCCTGTACTTGACGCATAATCTCCTTCGTCTCTTCTGGATTGGTACGGTATGGTGCGCGGTTGGGTAGCGATGCACCGGGAATTAAGTCAATCTGATGCTCAATCCCTCGAATAGGTGGTAATCCCGGTGGCACGTCTTGTGGAAAGACGTCGGCGAACTCCTGCAAAATGTTAGTGACAGCAGGAGGCAAAGAGGAAGGCACGTCCTCGAATGAAAATAATGCCTCTTTGCACACAAAACCATAGCAAACAGATTTGCTAAAATCTAGCTCATCAATATCAGTTTTGGTGGCAAATAAACATGCACTTTTCAATTTAATTTCAGAAGCAACAGTAGATGGTCTATTATTAGGCTTCATTTGTTGCTCAAATTCTTTTGCCACAATCTGATTTTCACTCTTATTTTTCTCCTGTTTTGCTTTATTAGCTCTATTAATATCATCTTTCAAAATGGAATCAGGAGTCATAGGAAGCAAAGTAATATTTTTATCCTTATGAACAAGAGTATACTGATTGTTTCTACCATGGTGTACAGAATTTTTATCAAATTGCCATGGTCTACCAAGTAATAAGGAACATGCTTGCATAGGTACCACATCACAATCAACATAATCAGCATATGTAGAGATACTAAAATGCACACGAACAGTACGTGTTACCTTAACCTTGCCGCTGTTGTTGAACCATTGGATGTAGTAAGGATGTGGATGTGGTCTTGTGGTGAGAGATAGCTTCTCTACCATCTCCATGCTAGCCAAGTTGTTGCAACTCCCTCCATCTATGATCACACGAACAGAACGTTCCTTCACAACTCCCTTTGTATGGAACAAATTATGCCTCTGATTTTGCTCAGCTTGTGTAACCTGCACACTCAAAACACGTTGAGCAACTAAACATTCATACCTGTCAGCATCTTCAGGAGCCATGTATTGCGTCTCATGATCAGAATCGTCTCCATCGTGTTCTTCACGTGTAATAAGAGCCAAAGTTTCCTCATCATAGTCACTAGCGGATTCATATCCACCATCCTCAGTAGCAATCATCACACGCTGAGATTTGCAATCTCTCGCAAAATGTCCTCTTCCCTTACAACGACGACAAATAATATCACTGGTGTGCCCTGTTGATGCCATGGAAGAAGAAGAACTCTGTGCAGGCCCAATAGGTGTGCTCTTGGCAGATAATGGTGGTTGTGCCTGCTTCCTTGTATCATGGCTGGAGGTAGCAGCTGATGGAGGTGTCGGTGCAGTAGAATGTGAGGAAGTAGAGGATGCACGCGGTGTCCATGATGAAGGTCGTCCTGCAGAAAAGTTAGTCCGCGCCAATGCCTGTCGATCCTGCACTTCACGTTCAGCTTTACAAGCAAGATGGAATAAACGAGTGATAGTAGTATAATCCTTATACTCTAGAATGGTCTGAATCTCTCTATTTAATCCACCCATAAAACGTGCAAGCATAGCTTCATTCTCCTCAACAATACCACATCTAATCAGGCCAGTTTGTAATTGCTGATAATATTCTTCTACAGAATTTTTTCCTTGTCTTAAGCGCTGCAGTTTTTGAAGTAATTCACGTTGATAATATGGTGGAACCCAACGAGTACGCATAGCAGTTTTCAAAGCAGTCCAAGTCGCTGGAATAGGATATAATCTACAATGTTCAGACCACCAAACACATGCAAACCCAGTGAAAGCACAAACAGCAGCAGGAACACGTCTCTCCTCGGGATAGTTTAAACATGTAAAACGTTGTTCAGTTTGTAACTCCCAAGTAAGATATATATTGATGAGGACATCACTAACAAGGTTACACCCACAGCTCCAACTGACACATATACAGGACCAATTACTAGAGCTCGCGCACGCCAATTAAATTACCAGGTACTTTCGTTTCTTGGTAATGAATCTAATGTTCATGAGAATATGATGCTGCCTAAATTGGATACATTTGTCTTGCTTACAAATGAAGGGCCTAGCTTGGACAAGAAGGATGAACATTGGAGCAAGATCAAGCATGGAGATGATGGTATGCGCAAGGGGGACAAGAATGGAGTTACAATGGATGATTTCAGGACTTTGAAGCCACCATAATGAGTGCGAGAAGCCTTGGACGAAATATACAAGATGCCACTTCATAAATTTCGTCCAGAGGCTATTTTAGGTGCTGCGTCACCTTATTATTGGGCCAGGCCCATGTAATTTCGAAATACTTGAGTATAGGCTGTTTTTAGAGTCCGTATGTGTGGGGAAACAAGAGTTAGGGCTGGTTTCGGACCCCTCCACCAAGGGCCACGAAATTCCCCCCTCTTTCCCTCATATATACAGCCCTTAGGGCGTCGTTTAGACTTTGGGTTTTGTTTAGATTAAAAGTTCGCCATAGCTGCAACTTCGCGTACTTCGTTTGTGTTCAACGACCAGACCAAGGCGTCACAGAACCCCACCTTGATCAATAAAGCTTTCCTCTTATATTCGCAATATCCAGATTGCAATCTTAGTTTCTTGCTTGTTCTTCGTTTGCCTGCAGGAAACAGACCTTCGTGGTCAGGTTGATCGTGCTCCGGCGTGGTCAACAACCTCTCGGAGTTGGTTTAGCGATTGCTAAGGCGCGACGTCCTCGCACGTTCGTAGTCGGATCGTCAAAGTCGACTTCCTCCAAAACGATAGCCACCATCTCATCGAAAGACGGGACACCTTTGCCTCTATCAGCACGTGGCATTAGCTTTGACTTGCGCAAATTAGGAAACCTATCCTTACGCAAATGTAACCAAACAAGATCTCCAGGTGCAAAGACAACACGTTTTCTACCCTTATCTCCAACAAGTTTATATTTAGCATTCATGCGCTCAATATTTTCCTTAGTTAACTCATGCATTTTTAAGATCAATTCAGCACGTTGTTTAGCATCAAAATTAACCTTCTCCGAAGATGGAAGAGGCAACAAATCAATAGGTGCACGAGGTAGGAAACCATAGACAATTTCAAAAGGGCACATCTTAGTAGTAGAATGCAACGAACGATTATAAGCAAATTCAATATGAGGCAAGCATTCTTCCCACATTTTCTTATTATTCTTCAAAACAGCCCTAAGCATAGTAGACAAAGTTCTGTTGACTACTTCAGTTTGTCCATCAGTTTGGGGGTGACAAGTAGTACTAAAAAGCAGTTTAGTCCCCAACTTAGCCCATAAACATCTCCAAAAGTGGCTAAGAAATTTAGTATCACGATCTGAAACAATAGTATTTGGCACACCATGCAAGCGAATAATTTCACGAAAGAACAAATCAGCAACATTAGTAGCATCATCGCTTTTATGACATGGTATAAAGTGTGCCATCTTCGAGAACCTATCCACGACAACAAATGTGCTATCCCTCCCCTTCTTTGTTCGAGGTAAACCCAAAACAAAGTCCATAGATATATCTTCCCAAGGAACACTAGGGACAGGCAAAGGCATATATAAACCATGAGGATTAAGTCGTGACTTAGCTTTTTGACATGTAGTGCAGCGACCAACAAAACGCTCAACATCCCGTCGCATCTTTGGCCAAAAGAAATGTGTAGCAAGTACGTCCTCCGTCTTCTTCACGCCAAAGTGTCCCATTAATCCTCCTCCATGCGCCTCCTGCAACAACAAAAGACGAACAGAGCTAGCTGGAATGCATAGCTTGTTAGCACGAAACACAAATCCATCATTAACGACGAACTTGTTCCATGTTCTCCCTTCTTTACAATTCTGCAATACATCTTTAAATTCAACATCATGCACATATTGATCTTTGATGGTCTCCAAACCAAATATTTTAAAGTCAAGTTGTGAAAGCATAGTATAACGACGAGACAATGCATCAGCAATAACATTTTCTTTTCCCTTCTTGTGTTTAATAACATAAGGGAAAGTCTCTATGAATTCAACCCATTTAGCATGTCTACGGTGCAGTTTTGCTCGACTTTTAATGTGCTTCAAAGATTCATGATCAGAATGTATAACAAATTCTTTGGGCCATAAATAATGTTGCCATGTCTCCAAAGTCCGAACAAGAGCATATAATTCCTTATCATAAGTAGAATAATTCAGACTAGGCCCACTCAATTTTTCAGAAAAGTATGCAACAGGTTTACCATCTTGTAATAACACACCTCCTAACCCAATTCCACTAGCATCACATTCAAGCTCAAAAGTCTTATTAAAATCAGGAAGTTGGAGTAAAGGAGCATGTGTCAACTTATCTTTCAATACCGTGAATGCTTCTTCCTGTGCAGTACCCCAAACAAAAGGCACATCCTTCTTTGTAAGCTCATTGAGAGGTGCAGCAATGGTGCTGAAATCTCTCACAAAACGCCGATAGAATCCAGCGAGGCCAAGGAAACTCCTCACGTGTGTGACCGTTTTGGGCTGCGGCCAACTCTCAATAGCTTCAATCTTGGCTTTATCAACCTCAATTCCCTGTGGAGTAACAACATAGCCAAGAAAAGATACTCGGTCGGTGCAAAAGGTGCACTTTCCAAGGTTACCAAATAAACGTGCATCACGTAGAGCAATAAAAACAGCACGTAAATGTTTCAAATGTTCCTCCAAAGATCTGCTAAAAATCAATATATCATCAAAGTATACTACCACAAATCGTCCAATGAAAGCACGTAAAACTTCATTCATTAATCTCATGAAAGTACTAGGTGCATTAGTTAACCCAAAAGGCATGACTAACCACTCATATAATCCAAACTTAGTTTTAAATGCTGTTTTCCATTCGTCTCCCAATTTCATACGAATTTGATGGTATCCACTACGCAAATCAACTTTGGAGAATATTGTAGAGCCACTCAATTCATCAAGCATATCATCTAGCCTAGGAATAGGATGACGATAACGAATAGTAATATTATTAATGGCTCTACAATCAACACACATACGCGATGTACCATCCTTTTTCGGCACTAGAATAATAGGAACAGCACAAGGACTAAGGGATTCGCGTATATAACCTTTGTCGAGTAGCTCCTGTACTTGACGCATAATCTCCTTCGTCTCTTCTGGATTGGTACGGTATGGTGCGCGGTTGGGTAGCGATGCACCCGGAATTAAGTCAATCTGATGCTCAATCCCTCGAATAGGTGGTAATCCCGGTGGCACGTCTTGTGGAAAGACGTCGGCGAACTCCTGCAAAATGTTAGTGACAGCAGGAGGCAAAGAGGAAGGCACGTCCTCGAATGAAAATAATGCCTCTTTGCACACAAAACCATAGCAAACAGATTTGCTAAAATCTAGCTCATCAATACCAGATTTGGTGGCAAATAAACATGTAGTTTTCAATTTAATTTCAGTAGGCTTCATTTTTTGCTCAAATTCTTTTGCCACAATCTGATTTTCACTCTTATTTTTCTCCTGTTTTGCTTTATTAGCTCTATTAATATCATCTTTCAAAATGGAATCAGGAGTCATAGGAAGCAAAGTAATATTTTTATCCTTATGAACAAGAGTATACTGATTGTTTCTACCATGGTGTACATAATTTTTATCAAATTGCCATGGTCTACCAAGTAATAAGGAACATGCTTGCATAGGTACCACATCACAATCAACATAATCAACATATGTAGAGATACTAAAATGCACACGAACAGTACGTGTTACCTTAACCTTGCCGCTGTTGTTGAACCATTGGATGTAGTAAGGATGTGGATGTGGTCTTGTGGTGAGAGATAGCTTCTCCACCATCTCCATGCTAGCCAAGTTGTTGCAACTCCCTCCATCTATGATCACACGAACAGAACGTTCCTTCACAACTCCCTTTGTATGGAACAAATTATGCCTCTGATTTTGCTCAGCTTGTGTAACCTGCACACTCAAAACACGTTGAGCAACTAAACATTCATACCTGTCAGCATCTTCAGGAGCCATGTATTGCGTCTCATGATCAGAATCGTCTCCATCGTGTTCTTCACGTGTAATAAGAGCCAAAGTTTCCTCATCATAGTCACTAGCGGATTCATATCCACCATCCTCAGTAGCAATCATCACACGCTGAGATTTGCAATCTCTCGCAAAATGTCCTCTTCCCTTACAACGACGACAAATAATATCACTGGTGTGCCCTGTTGATGCCATGGAAGAAGAAGAACTCTGTGCAGGCCCAGTAGGTGTGCTCTTGGCAGATAATGGTGGTTGTGCCTGCTTCCTTGTATCACGGCTGGAGGTAACAGCTGATGGAGGTGTCGGTGCAGTAGAATGTGAGGAAGTAGAGGATGCACGCGGTGTCCATGATGAAGGTCGTCCTGCAGAAAAGTTAGTCCGCGCCAATGCCTGTCGATCCTGCACTTCACGTTCAGCTTTACAAGCAAGATGGAATAAACGAGTGATATTAGTATAATCCTTATACTCTAGAATGGTCTGAATCTCTCTATTTAATCCACCCATAAAACGTGCAAGCATAGCTTCATTCTCCTCAACAATACCACATCTAATCAGGCCAGTTTGTAATTGCTGATAATATTCTTCTACAGAATTGTTTCCTTGTCTTAAGCGCTGCAGTTTTTGAAGTAATTCACGTTGATAATATGGTGGAACCCAAGGAGTACGCATAGCAGTTTTCAAAGCAGCCCAAGTAGCTGGAACAGGATATAATCTACAATGTTCAGACCACCAAACACATGCAAAACCAGTGAAAGCACAAACAGCAGCAGGAACACGTCTCTCCTCGGGATAGTGTAAACATGTAAAACGTTGTTCAGTTTGTAACTCCCAAGTAAGATATATATCAGGAACATATCTACCCTCAAATGGTGGAATATTCAATTTCAGTTTAGGAAGATGGTCATGTGATATAGGGTGGAACCCTAATCAGCGGATCTTTCACGTTTGGAGGTTGGCACACGATGAACACGGGGAAAACACGGAGAAAGATGGGGAAAACACAAGAGAGAACACTCAAATCAACACGGAAGCAATCACACAAGTGCTAGATTCGCGATACAAGGTCGAGATACATGATCCAAAGTCAACAACGGTGATACAGATAGTCTTCTCCCGGAGGAGGTCTTGGAATCCCGTGGGATCTTCCCGTTAGGGGTCTTGAATCCAGAGGTGGATCTTCTCCGTAGAGGCGCACCGGTCTCGTGGGAGAAATCCACACAAGTGTCAAATGAGCTAAAACCACAGCTAACCCTAAACGGAAAGAGGAGAGGAGCATATATAGTCTACGGGGCGAATGGGTACATGGGCCTCGGCCCAGGGGCTGCACGCAGGCAGATCAGGGGCCGGATGTCCGGGCTGCGGCCCGGATGTCCGGGGCTTCATGGGTCGCCGGATGTCCGGGGCGGGGACCCGGATGTCCGGGCGGGAGAGGACGCGCCTCGGGTGCTCTCTGGACAGAGGCGCCGGATTTCCGGGCGCGGGGCCGGATGTCCGGGCCGTGCCTGGCCGGATGTCCGGGCCCTGGCCGGATGTCCGGGCCCTGTAGCCTCGGCTGCTGTTGGCCTTCTGTAGGTGAATGCCCAGGGGCCGGATGTCCGGGCCAGGGGGCCGGATGTCCGGGTCCTGGAGCTCTCTTCTGCCCTTCTCGATGCATCAGCTCGTCCGTGGCCTTGGGGACTTGTCCATCTTCAAGCTCTTCTCCGAAGTGGTCTCCTTCACACCTGAGCACACAAAGCACACTCGCTTGAGGTAGCAACCATGTCTCGCAAGATTCATAAGGGAGTTGGGCTAGGAGTGACGTCACCTCGGTCTCAAAAGCTCTAGCACGAGCACGTGTCATCGGTCCTTGAGGCACTTGAGGGGGTGAAGGAGGGTCCATGGTGATGGCCCTAGGATACACCGTATCATCATGTACCTCAGGTGGTGGTGCAGCCCTACCGTTGCGATGATATGCATGAGGACGACCTGGTGGTGGTGGTGCTGGTTGTTGCACGTAGTTGTGATTTTGGTCAACCTCATCCTCGTAATGGTCCTCCACCTCTGCAGTAGCAGCAGGAGCTACAGAAACATCAACAGCAGCACCAGAAGCTTGACCAGTCTCAAGGGGAACGCGCTGTGCTCGTCCCACTTGATTCGGAAGGCGCCGTTGTTGTTGTTGTTGTTGTTGTTGTTGTTGAAGAGGTGGGACAGCTGCAGCAGCCGGTGGTGGTGGAAAACGCGCAAGCAATTCAGCAAACTTGTTATCGAGCTTTGTGTCAAACGTCTTCTCCATGCCATCTATCTTCTCCATGGCCGCGTCCAATGTGTTTAGCACATCTTGCACCTGTTCACTCATCATTTGCTGAAACTTATCATGAAGCTCCTTGTTCGTCAAGTTCTCCCAGTCAGTCTCGTCGACTTGTGATCCTGGCATGGTTAGCAGCAATAGAAACACACAAGAATATGATCCTACAGACTACTAACAAGTGGTGGTGGTGGCGGGTGTCACAAATCCGTCAAGCCAATCTCAAATTCTTACCAGTTCTTACCCAGCAGCAGGCGGTGATCGGCAACCGATGTAGTCAAAACTCCCAAAGCTTGGATAGAGCGATTACCAGGGAGAGTCAAACGCACGATGTAGATGTATGTGGAGCTGGGAAGGCTTATAATATGGTAGCAAAAAGGGTCAGCAATAATCAATTCAGAGATGCAAAGGTGAATAAACGCTCAACGACGGTACTGTGCTGGTCCTAGGCTAGACCGTACTAGAGACGCGAGCCTAGAACACTAACGAAATCACGTCGCTGCACGTAATCAAGGGGAAAGCACACTCTGAAAAAAAAAAATTCACCTTTTTTTTTGCGCTGCTTTTTTTTTCTTCCGAAAATCACTATAATGGCGAGTGTCTCAAAACACTTCCCAAGTCAAACTAAGATGATAGGCACGAAATTTTTTTGACGAATTTTTTTTTTCGGAATCAGGGCAGCGACGACGAAAAAGTGCGGGAAAAAATCAGTATGGTGGCACGTGTCTCAAAAGACTCAGAAAAGCTCAAAAATAGGATAGGGAAAAAATATTTTCACCTGTCGAAATTTTGGCCTAAAAACTGCCCGGGGGTCTCCAGACTTTTTTTTTATGGATTTCGAGAACAAACCTAATATGAAAAGAACTTAGATTGGTGGTGGATATATGGTGGTAGGATATGGCAGCGGTGGTAGGTTATGGCAGCGGTGGTGGTATATGGATACGGAGTGGTGGTGGTATATGGATACGGATTGGTGGTGGTATGTGGCGGTAGCGATGAAGATGTTGCGGCGGCGGCGTGACAACTTATGACCAGAACTCGAAACTCTAAAAGACTAGACGCTAAGACCAGCAACTTGACACGACGATGCAACCGCAAATTCAACAAAGCAAATACAGAAAAGATTATGCAAAGGCTCAGATTGGTTCGGATGGGATGAACTAACCCTATTTTTTTTTTGGCTTTTTCGTGGACTATAGGTATGAAGAACAGACTCGATCTAAACTATGAAAAACTGTAAAATCTCACCGAGCAACCTGGAAATCTGATACCACTTGATAGAGGCAAAGGTGTCCCGTCTTTCGATGAGATGGTGGCTATCGTTTTGGAGGAAGTCGACTTTGACGATCCGACTACGAACGTGCGAGGACGTCGCGCCTTAGCAATCGCTAAACCAACTCCGAGAGGTTGTTGACCACGCCGGAGCACGATCAACCTGACCACGAAGGTCTGTTTCCTGCAGGCAAACGAAGAACAAGCAAGAAACTAAGATTGCAATCTGGATATTCCGAATATAAGAGGAAAGCTTTATTGATCAAGGTGGGGTTCTGTGACGCCTTGGTCTGGTCGTTGAACACAAACGAAGTACGCGAAGTTGCAGCTATGGCGAACTTTTAATCTGAACAAAACCCAAAGTCTAAACGACGCCCTAAGGGTTGTATATATGAGGGAAAGAGGGGGGAATTTCCTGGCCCTTGGTGGAGGGGTCCGAAACCAACCCTAACTCTTGTTTCCCCACACATACGGACTCTAAAAACAGCCTATACTCAAGTATTTCGAAATTACATGGGCCTGGCCCAATAATAAGGTGACGCAGCACCTATACTAGCCTCTGGACGAAATTTATGAAGTGCCATCTTGTATATTTCGTCCAAGTCTTCTCGCACTCATTATGGTGGCTTCAAAGTCCTGAAATCATCAATTGAAACTCCATTCTTGTTCCCCTTGCGCATGCCATCATCTCCATGCTTGATCTTGCTCCAATGTTCATCCTTCTTGTCCAAGCTAGGCCCTTCATTTGTAAGCAAGACAAATGTATCCAATTTAGGCAGCATCATATTCTCATGAACATTAGATTCATTACCAAGAAACGAAAGTACCTGGTAATTTAATTGGCGTGCGCGAGCTCTAGTAATTGGTCCTGTATATGTGTCAGTTGGAGCTGTGGGTGTAACCTTGTTAGTGATGTCCTCATCATCTCTTGACCTCTCTCCCTTGTTTGTCAGACCCCTCTTGGCCACATGTTAGGGGTCTTGCTCTCTCGGTTGCAAACAACCACACACTATCTCCTCACCTTGCTTCTATTATCGAAGATGCATGTGTCATATGTTTGCATAAGACACACACATTTTTTCTCGACTTTTCTCGAGTGTTGTCCATGTCTTTTTCACACACGCACACACACTTTTTCACTCACTCTTTCTATTTCACTCTCTCTCTCTCTCTCTCTCTCTCTCTCTCTCTCTCTCTAGTTAGGGACTCTCTCACGTCCATAAGCATATGGATGTTTTGGAAAGTCAAACCTTAGAAAAGTTTGACCAGGTACATGTGGAGAAAAACATTTACATCTGGAAAGATCATTAGATTCATCACAACATGTACTTACTTCATACTATCATTTATCTTTGGTATTGTAGATATAATTAATTTCTTTATAAACTTGGTCAAAGTTTCAAAAGTTAGACTTTTTAAAAAATGTTGGAACTACATTATCGAACGGAGGGAGTAGCTCTTTCTCTCTCTCTCTGCTATATCTCACGGGCCTCCCCTCTCACACGAACACTCTATACCGACGGATTATACGCTCACAGTGTCAGCGTATAGCTTCGTATATTGTTTAATTGACCGGTCAACCAGTCCACATGTTGCCTTGTCAGCTCGTGTTCTGTATCTTCGTGTGTTGGCCCATGTGGCAGTGGGTGAAAATAAGTAAACTAGAGGCCCATCTGACACGCGGTGAAGTAAGCAAAGTTGAAACCACTCGGGGTAGCACCCCGCACGCTAGTAAATTCAGGGCGCATTGAGGACTGAGGCAATAAAAAACACTTGTTTGGGAGAGTGAGAGGCTGGTGTAGTTGGTTTGATTGATTTGTTTATACATGTGGGTCTGTGTGCACAGCAGTGCCAACTCTCTCACATCGCGAGAGCGGTGCCAAAATCTCTTGATTTGACATCGATGCGTATTATGTGGCATACTTTTGCGAAATATGGCATCGTCCACATAGTGGAAGGCAACAAATGCCCAAGATCTTCACGTACTCCTAGGTAAATGAGAGGAAAGAGAAAGAGAGAGAGAGAGAGAGAGAGAGAGAGTGAAAAATATCAGTAGCCAGCCAACCCTATCGTATGAGCGAATGATATTGGTACCTCTTGATGACACGGCAATCTTATACATCCAGCTGCTCTAATATGTTCTCTTCTTTTGCAGATAAAAAAAGGCCCAAAAGTGAAAAATGTGCTACACTATAACAATTTCATCGAATGCCTTGATCTCCATCTTATAGAAATTGATTTGATCGACTATCGAGGTAGCACATCTGAGATTAAATTGGCCAGGTTCTTTGTTTTGGAGGCAAGTGTGCTCAAGGTAATGAGTTTTGGCGTTCTCTGGCGCAACAATGAATGGCGTGCTGATCACCGCAAGCGTCTAAGCCTAAATGACAAAGTCTCCGCAGAAGGTGAATTTGTTTTTGAAACATCAAGTGGCCAGAGACTCGAAAAGTTATTTTCCCATTAGTGACTTGTCAGGGCGGTGGATTTTAGTTTGTACGATAATGCTGCATCCACCTAAAGTAACGAAAGTTCTTACGTAAACTTCCTAGTAATTCCCTCTTCGTAGGTGCAACATTACTCCTAACATTTGTAATATCAGTTTGAAACTTGTAATATTGCCGTGTCCTATTCTTGCATTTTCAAAATCGTACGAATCAAACAGGTCCTGAGTTGGTGATGATGTTGTGCCCGCCATCTTTCACCAATTCTGACGCATACAAACTAAACTTCTCCAATTTTGCAAAAAGATGCCCGCACTTGTTCGCTATTTATAAACAACTCCTTGTCTCTCACAATCAACCTTATCTCCTCCCCACCACATCTAGAAGGCCATGGAAAAATCTGGCGCGATGGCCGCTGCCGGCGCCGTCCACCCCCCAATCTTGGTGTTCCGTGCAATGCATGGGCATCTATGCACGGGAAATTATGTCGAACACGGCTAGTTGTAAGCAGGCTAGGTCTACATCCATGATGATAGTGACTACAGACGGTGAGGCTGAGTATGGTATGCCGAACACGGTGCCTATACTCAGGTGTCATCTCCGGCGTATGGTCTTGTCACTTCACTGTGAGGAGGAGCACATAATAATTTGACCAACGGGTAGTACAGTGCTACTATATGGGTAGCACCACCGTCTGGATTTAGTAGTACTACCACGTCCATCTGGATTTGGTATTTGACTAGCAATATCTAGTAATGCATGTCACAAAAAAATGTACTACCCCCTCTATAAATAAATACATGGTGTATTGTTTTATTCCTATCGGCGATATAACTTAATGTCTTTTTGCTACTTAATAGGATTACATGCAATTAACTAACCACTTCATGTGATGTTTGGTAGTCGCAAGTCATTGAAAGCATGCACGGGCACGAAGGGGGACGCAGCTTCATTGACTTACTGCACCTGCCTTTGGGTGTATGACACGTGGGCCCAACGGGTGGCTGGCCAACCTGTCATACAGCCAAAGGCAGGTGCAGTAGAGGGGCAAGGAGTAGATGGCCAACACGCACGTGAATTCAACGCAGTCGACACTTCTCATATAAAGGCTCCCGCCAGTCCAATATACGAAATCCTACGCACCTACGCACCCAAGGGCAAGAGTGATCACTCCAATCGCAAAATCAGTTGACTAGAAGCTAGACCCATGGAGGCGATGAGCGTGAGCATTAGCCGGCTGTGCCAGATGGTCCATGATGCTGACCTGCGGCCCGGCACCAAGGAACGTCTCCAGGTAGTGCTTGAGGCCGCCAGGGCGAGGGGGCGCTTGGACGACAGCTTTGTCTCCTTGTTCGACGAGGTCCTCGTTGGCTTCCTCAACAAGTTCACCATCGTCAAGAAGCTCGCGGACGACCTTGACGTACGCCTCCAGCCCACACAGCCAGGCTATGTGATGCCTGTCACCCTCAACGGCCTCTATGGTGACAACCTCTTCGACGCACTAGTGGCCCTGCGACTGCCCGCCGTCGCGTCGGAGAATGTCCACCTTGAGGTCGCGCTCGCCGCGCAGCGCCTGGCGCAGCAAGACACCATCGACATAATCAACCACGTCTACGCGCAAATCGTCCACAAGGACTACTACATGCAAGAGGAGGACGATAGGATGCTGGCCTTCTTGGACCGCAGGGCAACCTTGGACGACATTGTTCAGAAGCACGTTCATCTTGCCTCCAACGCCGCTGTTCCTCACATGTCGGTTGGAGACCCGCTGCACTAGGGCGTGAGGATGTTGTTGATGGATCCGTATGTATCTTTATCTTTCCGTCAAATCCATGTAGTAGTATATGGTACTACTAGTAATTATCTTACCTTTCGCATCAACTTCATAATTTTCCTACGTACTCCATGCATGAACCGCGCCAGAACCAAACTTCTCATTACTCTAGGGAAAATCGTTATTTCTATCTATTGGTCGCACCATGGAGCAGAACCAAATTTTACAAGTTACAAGTTCAAAAGGAAAAGCCTGCCGTGTTCGCGTCGCACCACCACACAGTTGGTCCGGAACGCCGCTCAAGGGGGAATGCGTGCTGTGTTGCATTTTCACTTACAAGTGGGACCGCGGT
Organism: Secale cereale; assembly: GCA_902687465.1. Taxonomy (NCBI): domain Eukaryota; kingdom Viridiplantae; phylum Streptophyta; class Magnoliopsida; order Poales; family Poaceae; genus Secale; species Secale cereale. The sequence goes on along the minus strand of LR738713.1, from coordinate 264,946,167 downwards.
TGAGCAAACCGACTATCAGCAAACCCCCACCCCGCCCACCGCGCGATGGCTGAGAAAAACAGGAGGGAGAAGAGATGGTTGTAGCATGGACTCCAAGCAAATTGGTGTCGGATGGGACTCGTGTGGGTGGCGTGTGCCATACTGCGAGACATGAATGCTAGTTATGGCCCATGCCATCCCACTATATCGAGGTGCTAGTTATGTAGAACAAATTTCCTGGAGTCTGTGCTCAGCCCTCCTCTATCTCTCTTCTCGGCCAGCCAGCAGACGCGTAGAGCCCATCGTCTGTTTGCTCATATGCGGTCCCACATGTCAGTGAAAACGCAAGAGGACCCACTGAACCTGCACATCTTTCACCTTGACGTGCTGGTGATGAAAAGAAAATCTAATAAAGATCTTCGGTGGTCGCTTTTGGAGTTACTCAAGAGTAGTAAGATTCTATTTACAGTTTAACACAAGATGCACATCACGTGGCTTCAACTTCCACTCTATTTTCTTGCATGACACGACCTGGATGCTGGATGTCCCACGTGTCGGCAAAAGGAGAAAGAACTCGACCAAATCTTCGGTTGTGCTCTCGGATTAGACTAGTTGTGCTAACTTAAAATTTTATTGTGTAGAATGGATGCAAGTTTTGGTATTGGAAAGAAGAGTACAACGATATATTGATAGAGCGCAATTTAGTAGATGCTCGAGCACTTTTAGCTAGCATAGAGGCTAGAGATGAGACTAGTGCACTTGTTGATAGACTAGAGGCTGGACACGTCTACTTCTTTACACTCGAAGAAGAAAGAAGCACGCAGGATCGAGCCTCCGCACATCAATAATGAATGTATCAAGAAGGCACTAATCCAACTTACATGAGCAGCTATGGAAGTTGGATATCTTCTAAAATGTATTCTTGTGATTTTTGTTTTACTAGTCAAAATTTTGGTGATGTATTTCCATGTACCAAAAAATCAATGATGAAAAAAAGATATGTGTTTGCAAAGAAAAATGTACGCGGCCGGGATGCGTCCGCGTTTTCAACGCACGGCAAAACATAGGTCCATTTGGGGTCATGCGTTGGAGTTGGCCTTACAAGTGGGACCGCAGTTGAGGAAACCGACTATCGGCAAACCCCCACTTCGCCCGTCGCGCGATGGCTGAGTTAGAGAAACGACAAGGTTGAAGTGATTGTTGTAGCACGAACTCCAACAAATATGGTGGTAGATGGAAGTCGTGCCGGTGCCGTGTGCCGTACTCCTGGACTTGAATGCTTGTTCTGGCCCATGCCACCCTACTACTCCTACTTCTTATAGTAGTAGTATCGAGGATTCAAGGTGCTGGTTACATACAGCGAACACATTAACATATGGCCCACCTCACACTGTGGCCAAATTTCCTAGAGTCTGTGCTAGGTTAAAAGGTGTTCTTTGTGAGGATGGGTGGCTGGTCTCAAGTTTAAAACTTGTTGTATTACGTACGTAGACGTAGATATAGTGCAGCATGTGAAGCTAGTACAAATAGTGTACTATTGTTGATTGGCCTCATCTGATAGCCTGTTGCAATGCACGTACAATTATGTATTCGGAAAAAAAAATCTCGTCGCAGCACCCACTCGGAGAAGCGACTCGAAAGACATCCATAAATTTAGTAAGTTTATCATAGGCATATCACTTTATTACTTACAATAGGTCATCAACCCACAATGACAACGAGGATACATTATAAATACTAAAGTTTTCATCACACAACAAATAACAAGCAATGAAATGAACTTCTACTCAACCAATCGTCGGCGTTGGAAACGCTTGCTTTGAACCACAAGTGATTCTCTGGGAAGGGCCAGATAGTGTCAATCTCGGGACCAACGCATGACTGATCATCCAGGCTGAAGCGGCCTACTATATGACGACCAGGGTAGGGAGCCACCGCAATGTCCGACGTATAGATACAGTTGCTTCTCATAAATGGTAGTAACATTGTGTCAACAACAGTTGGATCGCCTTTCACCATCATTGGATAGTTTTGTCCAAGGAAGAGCGAGTTTTCCCCAAGACTATCAATACTATACCAGGGAGAAGGTGTTGGCGCTAGCACACTAGTATCAATCCCGAATACCATGCAACGTGTATTGGAATAGGTCCGGAGAGTGCGACCATGGGAGACAACACCTGCTCCCTCAGTAGTAACATCAGTAGTGTGTTGTATATAGACAAGAAGTGGTGATCCATCGGAATTAGTTGCCAGCCGCCAGTGAGCATATGGGCCCTGCTCGTGCTCATGCTCGTGATCATCACCATCATCATCCCCCCCTTGGTTATAATTTTTTTCAAGTATAGGTGGTGGAATGTTCACAGGACCTTGGAAACACAAGAAGAAGGTCAATTAGTAGAGAAGGAAAACTTGCTAACTCGCATGTGGATGAAACAATTATAATTACGGTGGAAGACAAACGTACCGAAACAATAAGGATCCCATGCAAAAACAGTGCCACCAGTGATGGCAGCAAACACAAGCCTCTCGTATTCAATTGCATCACAGCCCACATCCTTGTATAGAAACTGATTTTTGAGCAATATCCATCCAGTCGAACCATGAAGGACAACAACAAACTTGTCGAAGATAGCAACAACTTCTAGTTCTTGTAATTCCAAGAGCGGCTCGAAACTCGAGAAATTGCTATCTTCTGTAGACGACAGTCACCATGATCATATTTGAACGTACGTCGATCATCTGTGTGCTCAACCTCAGGGCACTCAGAGATTTTTGGAAGTGGAATCCGCTGATGAGTGCACAGATTCACAAGTTCCCACTCGCAATTGTACCCAATATAAACAACCCAATCTCCATTTGTGAATGCCCAACGCTTGCCCTCAAGCGATGGCATCTTAACATCATACGTATCATTATCAAGCGGCATCAACTTGCACAAGGCAAGGCTTCCCTCGTCCCCACGCCGGTCAGCAGGGTCACAGCGAAGAAGATAGGGGAGATCAAACCGCTCCTAGACCCTTGGTGATGTAGGGTGGAACCCTAATCAGCGGATCTTTCACATTTTGGAGGGTGTCACACGATGAGAAGGGAGAACACGAGGAGAAAGATGGGGAAAACACAAGAGGAAACACTCAAATCAACACGAAGATAATCACACAAGCACTAGATCCACGATACATAGTGCGATACATGATCCATAGTCAACGATGGTGATACAAGGATAGTCTTCTCCGTGAGGAGGTCTTGGAATCCCGTAGGATCTTCTCCGAGGTGGAGGCCTTGAATCCGTAGTGGATCTTCTCCATAGAGGCGCACGGTCTCGTGGGAGAAATCCACACAAGTCTGAGAAATGAGCTAAACCACAGCTACCTCGAAAGGAGGGAAGTCAACAGTATATATATTACATGCAGGGACGCAGTCGGGGCGGACGTCCGTTGGTTACCGGACGTCCGGTGGTTCCGGAGGGACCGAACGTCCGGCAATCCTCGGATTTCCGCTATTTAGCTTCTGTTGCCGATGTCACGGACGTCCGGTGGCTTCCGGTCGTCCGGTCGTCTGGGAGAGGCCGGACGTCCGGTGTCTTCCGGTCGTCCGGTGCCTGGAAGTCGCCGGTCGTCCGGTGCAGGCCGGATGTCCGGTGCCTGTAGCATCATCAGCCTTCCTCCTTCTTGTCTCGTGTACTTGTCGGGCCTGTCATCTTGAGTATCATGCAGAGCTGTCCCGTGGCCTTCGTGCAAGCACTTGAGTATGCATAGAGTCTCTGATGAAGGTAGAAGCCATGTCTCAAGTGAATCCGAAAGATGTAAAGAGAGGAGCGAGGTCACCTCGGTCTCGAGAGCTCTTGCACGGGCTCGAGTCATCGGTCCTTTGGGCACTTGGTGAGGCGATGGAGAGTCCATGGGGATGACCTTGGGATGCTCCGCATCATCTCCCCTCCCTTGGGAAAGATCCGACCTCGGATCAAAATCTTCATCACCATGGAAAGGAGAAAGATCCTTGACGTTGAAGGTGTCGTTCACGGAGTACTTGTCTCGAGGAAGGTCGATCTTGTAGGCGTTGTCGTTGTAGCGAGCTAGCACCTTGAAGGGTCCGTCGGCGCGAGGTAGAAGCTTGGACTTGCGCTCGTGTGGGAAGCGGTCCTTGCGAAGATGAAGCCAAACAAGATCTCCCGGTTGGAACACCATTGGTGCCTTGTTGACGTTGAGCTTGGTGGCGAGACGTTGGACTTGGCGCTCGATCATTGCCCTTGTATCTTCGTGCACCTTCTTGAGATAGCTTGCTCGAGCACTTGCGTCCGTGTTGATGCGCTCTTGTAGCGGTAGAGGTAGAATGTCCAATGGAAACAACGGATTGAAGCCGTAGACAACCTCGAATGGCGACTTGCCGATGGTCGAATGTCTTGCGCGGTTGTAGGCGAACTCGGCGATGGGCAGGCAATGCTCCCATTCCCGGATGTTCCTCTTGATCAACACACGAAGAAGAGTGGAAAGCGTGCGGTTCGTCACCTCCGTCTGGCCGTCCGTTTGTGGATGGTACGCCGAAGAAAAGAGTAGCTTGATTCCGAGCTTGGCACATAGTGTTTTCCAAAAGTAACTCAAGAACTTGACGTCCCGGTCCGACACGATCGTTTTGGGCACGCCGTGTAGACGAAGTATCTCCCTACAAAAGAGAGTTGCAACATGTGAAGCATCGTCGATCTTGTTACAAGGAATGAAATGAGCCATTTTGGAGAATCTATCTACCACGACAAGCACGGAATCTTTTCCATTTTGAGTTCTAGGCAAGCCAAGTATGAAATCCATGCTTATGTCTTCCCATGGATGATATGGAATAGGAAGAGGCATGTAAAGACCATGAGATTGAGCTTTGGACTTAGCTTTGCGGCATGTGGAACATCGGTTGGTGAGGCGTGAGACGTCACGAAGCATCTTAGGCCAGAAATAGTTCTTAGAGAGGGTAGCAAACGTCTTGTCGCGTCCAAAGTGTCCCATGAGTCCTCCTCCATGAGATTCCTGCAAAAGGAGCAAACAAAGAGAAGACTCGGGAATGCAAAGTTTGTTAGCTCTCATAAGATATCCATCCTTGATGTAGTAATGTTCCCAAGAAGTGTGAGTCAAGCACTTAGCATAAGCATTTGTAAAGAAAGGATCATGCTCGTATAAATCTTTAATATGCTCAAAGCCAATCACATTCAACTCAAGTTGTGTTACAAGCATGCATTTGCGGGAAAGCGCGTCCGCCACAACATTTTCTTTGCCCTTGATGTATTTGATGACATAGGGAAAAGACTCAATGAACTCACTTCATTTAGCATGACGCTTGTTCAACTTAGTTTGACCTTTGAGATACTTGAGTGTCTCATGGTCCGTATGAAGAATGAATTCATGAGGTCTAAGATAGTGTTCCCAAACACGTAGAACTCTCACCAAGGCATAAAGCTCTTTATCATAGACGGGGTAGTTAAGTTGCGCTCCCGATAGCTTTTCGCTAAAGTACGCAATTGGGCGCTTTTCTTGCATTAGCACGCCACCTATGCCGGTACCACTAGCATCACAATGAATCTCAAACGGTTTGTCAAAGTTTGGTAGGGCTAGAAGTGGTGCGTGCGTGAGCAAGTTCTTAAGCTCATTGAACGCGGTGTCTTGCGAAGGACCCCAAATGAAGGGTGCGTTCTTCCTGCTCAAAGCGTGTAGAGGCATAGCAATGGTGCTAAAGTCCTTCACAAAATGTCGATAGAAACCGGCTAGACCAAGGAAACTACGCACTTGCATAAGATTCTTTGGTTGAGGCCAAGTTTTAATTGCTTCAATTTTAGTTTCATCAACGTGAACACCTTGAGAAGACACGACAAATCCTAGAAAGACAACCTTGTCAACGCCAAAAGTGCATTTCTCCATATTAGCATATAATAGTTGTTTGCGAAGTGCTTGCAAAACTAGTTGGACATGGTCAACATGTTCTTCAAGCGACTTGCTAAAGACTAGAATGTCATCAAAGTAAACCACGACAAAGACACCTATGTAGGGTCTAAGAACAAAGTGCATAAGACGCAAGAAAGTGCCAGGTGCTTCGGATAAGCCCATTGGCATAACAAGCCACTCGTATAACCCGAACTTGGTTTTGAAAGCAGTTTTCCACTCATCACCCTCTTGAATGCGAATTTGGTAGTAGCCACTTTTAAGATCAATTTTGGAAAAAATTGTGGCACCACATAATTCATCAAGCATATCGTCTAAGCGTGGAATAGGGTGACGGTATCTAACGGTTATAGCATTTATCGGACGACAATCGGAGCACATGCGAAAACTTCCGTCTTTCTTAGGCACGAGGATAACGGGAACGGCACAAGGGCTTAAGCTTTCACGTACATGACCTTTGTCGATGAGTTTTTGCACTTGCCGTTGTATCTCCTTTGTTTCCTCGGGGTTGACGCGGTAGGGAGCCTTGTTTGGAAGTGGTGCACCGGGTACGAGGTCGATGCGGTGTTCTATCCCGCGAAGTGGAGGTAGACCCGGAGGTAGCTCATCGGGAAAGACGTCCGAGAATTCCTGCAACAATTGAGACAACACAAAAGGTGGAGGTGGTGAAGTGTTAGTAGGTTTGGCTTCCCCTTTGCATAAAAGCACAAGGTGGAAGATGCTCGATGGGTTCTCACACACTTCTCTCATCTCACGTTTGGTGGCAAATAGGACTAGTTGCTTCTTGTCGCTCATCATGGAGGCGCTCATATTTGGCTTGTGTCTCTCGCTCTCTTTTTGGTAGCTCGCTCTCTCACCATTCTCTCCATGATGGGTGGTAGGTAAAAGCTTGTCGGTGGCTACTTGACTTGGAGTCATTGGTCGGAGCACGAATTCCTTGCCCTTCATCTTGAAGTGATAATGATTTGTCCGTCCATTGTGTGTGACTCCACGATCATATTGCCATGGACGTCCAAGAATAAGGTGGCACACGGACATGGGTATCACATCACATTCGAGAGTGTCCTCGTAGGCGCCAATCTTGAAAGAGACTTGCACGGTGTGCTCGACTCGAAGAATTCCGGCGTCGTCGAGCCACTGGACCTTGTAGGGGTGAGGATGCTTCGTCTTGACCAAATGAAGCTTGTCGCATAGCTCTTCGCTTGCCAAGTTGTGGCAACTTCCTCCATCGATGATAACCTTGACGGAGCGTCCATTGATGCCGGCCTTCGTATGGAAAATATGACATCGTTGGTCGTCATCTTGTTGATGTTGGAGTGTCAAGACTTTGGAGACAACAAGGTTGGGGCTTGAGTCATTGTCACAAAACACTTGATTGTCTTCTTCTTCATTGACTTGGCGATGCATAGCGACATGCTCAAGTGCATCCATCTCATCATCGCTCATGGAGTCATAAGATCCGTCGTCGTTGATGATCATGGTGCGAACAGTCTTGCACTCAAATGACTTGTGGCCTCGTCCTTGGCACTTGAAGCGTTTGATGGAGCTCGTCTTGTTATTGTCTTCGGTAGGAGTTGGAGTTGAGGAAGCTCTTGGCTTGAAGTTGTTGGTAGAAGGTGGACGACTCGATGTAGTCGCATTCTTGTAGCTTGACTTGTCACCGAAGGTTGTAGATGGCTTGGTAGAGGTAGGAGGAGTAGCCGAAGTCGTTGAAGCTTGGTTGTAGGAGCCGAAGTTCTTGGAGTTGAACTTGGAGTACTTGTAGTCCTCTTGAACTTGTCGCTCCGCTTTGGTTGCTTGATGTACGAGCTCGAGGAGATTGTTGTATGGTTGGAAGTCTGCAATCTTCTTGATGGGATAGTTGAGTCCATTCAAGAATCTCGCCATAGTTTGCTCGTCATCTTCCGTGATGTTTGCTCATATCATGGCAATCTCCATCTCCTTGTAGTACTCTTCAACGGACTTGGTACCTTGCTTGAGGAGTTGTAGCTTCTTGAACAAGTCACGATTGTAGTGTGTAGGCACAAAGCGTGCTCTCATGACTTCCTTCATTTGAGCCCAAGTGGTGATAGGAGGTTCGCCTTTGGCTTCTCTTCTCTCTATGATTTGCTCCCACCAAATGAGAACATAGTCTTGGAACTCAAGGGATTCCATGGTGATCTTCTTCTCTTCATCGAAGTTGTGAAGGCGAAAGATCTTGTCAACCTTCAATGCCCATGAGAGATAGTCTTCGGGATCAATGCTTCCGGAGAACTTTGGCATGGTGAACTTGAGCTTGCCATAGCGATGCTCGTCATTGTTTCCTTGCCTATTGGGAGGGCGATCTCGATTTTGGCGGTTTGCCATATCTTGTTGCTCTTGAGGATGTAGATGTTCTTGTTGGGGTTGTTGCTCTTGTCGCGCTTGAGGAGGAGCTTCTTCTTGCATTCTTGGTTGATGGCGCCTTTCTTGCATCTCATCGCGAAGGAAATCCTCTTCTTGACGAGTGTGTCGAGTGCGGGCTGCCACATTGCGATGTGCATCTTGTAAAGCACGTTGCGCCTCCATAGCTTGAGCTTCTCGACGTTGTTGTGCTTGGCGGTTAGCCTCGGCGTCTTGTTCTTCTTGATATTGACGCGCTCACTCTTGTTGTTGTTGGTGTAGTCGTTGTCGTTCTTGTGCTTGCTCAAGTGTAGCTTGGTTTTGACGACGTCGGCTTTCTTGCTCGTCGAATAGCTCTTGTGAACTCTTGTCATGTAGAGGTTGCCGGCGGTCATGTCGAGCTTGACGTGCAGCTTGACGAAGAGTGTTGGACGTAGGTGTACTTGAGTCTTGCGTGGAGTCGGTGTGTCGACTTGAGCGGCTTCGTCTTTGAGAAGATGTTGAGGAAGAACGTCGGTTGATTATCAATGTCCGGAGCTCGTTGTATTGGGTAGTCATGTTGGTGTTGATGGTGTCGAATTGTTCTTTTGTCCTTGCTTCAAATTGGCG